>CM054061.1:345839189-347039189 GCA_028641055.1 Alopecurus myosuroides
TGCACTTAGAGGCCCAACACTGTCTACAAGAATAGAAGCGTGCGTAGACATCAGCTACCTAGACCCAAGAGATACTTAATTACCTAACAATATTATCCTATCAATCCTATTAACCCATAGAGTATGATGTCACACACATTTATTTTATGAATCAAAACAATTATTTAAATAAAAAGTAATGAATCATTAATAATATTTTGAATTAAAATATTCTTAAATGGAAATAATAATTAACTTATTTGTCTTTTCCATTTAATATTTAATAATTTATATATGCAAATCCGTAAATTTAAATTTGACCTAACTCTTGATAAATTTGTGTTAGTTTCATACGCCGACTACAGTCCTGGGAACACTATATAAACCCTTATCCTATCTTGAGAAGGGTAGCCACTCAAACACTTTGCCTTTTAGGGATTTGAGAGAAAAGCCCTAGATCTACATTCCTACCAAACCGATTTGATTTCCCCCTTGGTTCCATTGAGGAACTTGCCACTCCTTGTGTTTGTTGGAACGCTAGAGGAGCTTGTAGTCCTTCGAGGCTTTGGTTCTAGCTGTCAACCTCAACGACAACAAATTGGTTCGGGCCTCTCCACATTGGTGATAGGACACGGATAAGATATGGTGTGCCATTTGACGGCTACTCGATGTTCAACTTTGGTGGCACCGCACAGCTCGAACGGATATAAGCTTCCATTGGAAAGTGAACATCGGGATAAATATCCGCGTCATTGTGTTCGGTTATTTCTGAACTTGTTTACATATCTACTGCTAGTAGTATTTTCTCATCATATAGGATTGTTCACCTATGCAAACAAGAGAGAAATATATATAAAAATACTATATATAATAGAGATTGTCCATTACATAGATCACAATGGGGTAGAAATGTGTCTAACTCGTCCATTATACATTGATCACAAATGAAATCTTGCTCACATCATACTTAAACATGAACATATAACTATAGATACATATAAAAGGTCCCCAGTTCACAGGAGACCCGTACTACCACATAATAGAGAGAGATATATAAAAGTACTATACATAATAGAGATCACATGATCGCCCCCCAAGCACTACTACACATCATAGTAGTCGTCTGAATCGTCATCTTCATCAACTGGTGTTGCCGGCGCGAGGTGATGCTGCCCAAGGTTGACGACTCGAATAATGCGGTACAACTCGTATGCAACGTAAGCATCTATGGCGGCACAATCAATGTTATTGCCGTGAAGTGGGGTTGTCTCCCACTCATCGTGGTTCTCGATCTTGGTCTTCATATCAGTGTACTAGTCGTCGATCAAATCCACTGCGATATGAACCATTGAAGTCATATCATGTCGAGGCCTGAATATCTCTTGGATATCAATGTGACAGGCAACCCGTATCTCAATACCGAAGCTTCTCCTCATCTTGATCTTGTCATTGTTTGTATCAACACTAACAAAACGAATGCCGCTACGGAAAAGGAAGTTCATGAGAGCTGGACACTTCTTGTTACTACTGCAAAACCCAAGTTAGCATGGAACGAATTGTAAATTAAGAATCATAACAATAACCTACTACTTCTTGTTACTTCTTGTTAATTACTACTGCAACAACGCCTGCATAATGAAACACGTACGGATTTGCCAATATGCAACAAGCCACCACATGCATGAACTATATATCATAATAAACCTATGCAATTTTCATCATAATAAACCAATGCAATTTTTATCATAATAAACCTATGCAATTTTCATCATAATAAAACTATGCAAATTTCTATATATTATGCGGATATATGATTCAAATGGGGATCGGATATATGATGATTCTATGTCACAGATATATACGATTTCAATGAGGATCAGACATGTTGCTATCCTATGCAATTTTCATCATAATAAACCTATGCAATTTTCTATATATCACGTGCATATACGATTCAAATGGGGATCGGATATATGATTCTTATGTCATGGATATATGATTCAAATTAGGATCGGATTGCTATCCTATGTAATTTTCATCAACCTATGAATGGATCAAGCCCCAAAACGTACGTTGTCCATTAGAAGACCAAGACATTCTTCTTAAAGCAAAATTGGATGACCGCAACATTCTTCCCATTGCGCGTGTACTCAAGATCTAGCCCGATGAATTTCTCCTGGTCCTTCGTGCTTTCAACCCATCCTTCGAATGTGGCAAAATAACCCGGCATCTTGGCGCTATCGTTGGTGTAGACGACGGTGAGCACGTTCGTGTCATGTACACGAACATGCGACATGAGAGTGATTGGTTGATCCATGCTGGATTATGGGAATAAGAGAGGAAGAAGAGAGAGGAGGAGAGGGAGGAAACAGAGAAACAGAGAAATGACGACGTACTGTAGCAATTCACAAACTCATAGGCGCGGGAGGCAAAACGGTTCAACTCTTTCGTACCGGTTGTAGCCACCAACCGGTACCAAAGGTGCTCGGCCAAGCGAACGGTTTCCACGCGCCCCTTGGCCACGCACCTTTGGTACCGGTTGGTGGATACAACCGGTACCAAATGTACTTGCACCAGGCGAACGGTTGCCACACCCTTTTGGTGCCAGTTTTAGCCACCAACCAGTAACAAAGGTATGGTTCAAACCGGTATTAGCCTTGCCAACAATTTCCTATTGACATAATTATAGCATGATATATAACCTATTATAAATTTAATGAGATATGATAAATAAAATATTACTAATTATTTGCCTCTAGGTCATATCTCTTTCAGTATTTACATAGCAGGATGTTGTGATCTTATCAATAAAATGGCAAAAAAGGATGACATGTGCAATTTAATAGCTAAAGAAAATATTATGGTGTTGCTTGTACGTATAGATACACAATAAGAAATAAATGTTAGTGAAGTGATGTAGACAATTGATTGGTTAAAAAATAAGTGATGTCGATAGCTTGCATATTTAGATAGACTAATAATAATTGTATTTAGTGAACTTTTTATTTATAAGAAGTATAGTAGATAGGGCGACTCCTTGTGCAAATCACAATCTACGCATTAAATATTCGTGCTGAATTCCCACTTTATGCTAAATTAGACAGGTCTTCTCTAGTTTCTATTGGACTCCGACTTGCTCTTGTAGCAGGTCGAGTTTCCTTCCATGTTAGAGTACAACTCTCTTGAGGTATTAGCACCACGGGTACAACAACTTGCATGGTGGGGACTAATTCATACAAGAACTTGCAAACGTGTAAAAAGTGATACAACAACTTGATAAGTTGGAGCAAAAAAGGCCAAAACCAATCAGAACAAGCCATTTGGATGCCTAGGTGGCAACGAAACTTTGCAGAAACCCCCCAAATTATGGTGGACTTACAAATATATACAGAACAATCCAGCACACTTCTTACATAGTTTGGGGGGGGGGTATGCAAAGTTCCGTTTCCACCTAGGCATCCAAATGGCTTGCTCTGATTGGTTTTGTACCTTTTTGCTCCAACTTATCAAGTTGGTGTATCACCTTTTACACGTTTGCAAGTTCTTGTATGAATTAGTCCCCACCGTGCAAGTTGTTGTACCCGTGGTGCTAATACCTCAACTCTCTTGTCTTTGTGTTGAGCTGAAAGTAGCATTGATTGTCCTAGAGATCTAACCGTAAATTGTGACTCTTTTACGAGTAGTGATGAACTGGTGATCATCAATGCTTGACAACTAACAAAAGTAAGCCGATATTTATGCTTAGATTATTTTTTGGCAAAAAATACTTTTGCTTCACTGGCATCCCTTTTTATATTTTCCTTAGATTTTCTTTAGCAAAGATATATTTGTTGCTTAGATGGCAAGCTTTTTATAATTTGCTATCATGGGCCGCAAGCTAAGGTGGGGGACTGCATGTTCGGACAACTGAGCTAGGCTTTGTGGCATTTCGGCCTGTTTCAGCCCGGTCCAACCCAGTCTGATTGAAGTCATGTCACCGTCGTTTGCAAATTCCAATTCGCCGGCGAAGAAGGCGAGGTCTCCCCACTTTCCCCATTTTGAACCTTGACGCCTCCACCTCCGCCGGCCGGATCCTCAGCTCCTCCACCACCACGCCGCAACGCGCCGCGCTCCTCGGCGACGTCAACTACAAGACATCCAGATGGCCACGCTACCGGCGCAGCCCATGGTGGCTAGCGCCGCCATCGCCACCACCGTTGACTTCCTCAAGGACGACAACATCGAGGACATCCTGCTCCGCCTCCCGTCCCCGGCTTCCCTCGCGCGCGCCGCCCTCACCTCTCGCCGTTGGCGCAGCGTCGCCACAAGCCCGGACTTCCTCCGCCGCTTCCGGGAGCGCCTCTTCTCGCCACCCGTCCTCGGCCTCTTCCTCTCCCAGGCCGACCTCGGCCAGCTCCCCGTCCTCCACCCTTCGGCCTCCGTCCGCTCCGACCCCGACCTTGCCGCCGCCGTGCGCGGGGGCGACTTCCTGCTAACCCGCGTGGAGCACGACCCGGCGTGGCGCCTCCGGGACTACTGCAACGGCCGCCTCCTCCTCTGCAGAGGCGAATCCCTCTCCATCTATGACCCCATCTCCCACCGGCACATTGTCATACGCCGTCCACCCAACGACCTCTGCCCTGTATCCGGAACAGAGTACATGGCGGACTGCTTGCTCGGCGGCCATGGGGAATCCTTCCGCGTGGTCACCGTGCAGCAAGACGGCCGACGGCTGCGAGCCATGGAACATTGATCAGGTACTCCGGACTGGCGCTGCTACCCGTGGGTGGAAGGCACCGGCGTGGCTACGCTGTGCTCGTGGCCATGCCTGGTTTTATATTTTGGAGTTGTGACGAGAATTCGTAATCTTGCTTGACACCAGCACCATGACATTCTCAACCATCTCTATACCACTTGCACTAGTAAACCATGAGTCGACGGAGCACTTAAGCGCACGCCAGGTATACGCCATAGGAGATACCGAGGCCGGCTGAGTGCTGCCTTGTGTCCATACTTGGCCGAGCCAAGTTGCAGGTGTGGCTTCTCAAGAAGAAATGTGCCGGTGATACATGGGACCTTGAAAAGCAAGGGCAAATAAGCGAGTTGGTCGACTTCAACGGGCAACTTCGCGTCCACATGGTGTCTGCCGGACTAACTATTCTTTGCTGTACGGGTAGCAAGTATTCTCTCTTTGTCATTGATCTCAAGAACCTGAGCCTCAGGGGTATGTTTCTTTGTCATCGTTCCATGGCCTACCCTTTCCAAATAGCATGGCCACCTTCTGGGTTGGTGTCTGCTTCCACACCTCAATCATATTCTTACCCAGGTGTGTGTGAATTTACTGTTCCTTTGGGTGTAAAACCTGTTGCACAGAACTTACTGATGGCCATAGCATGTTATATTTGATTAAACTGAATTATAGCTAGCATCTTTAGTGCTTCCTGATCAAACTGAACTAACAATTCAACCACTTACTTTAGCAACTATCATCATGACTGAATCCGTCGATAGTTGTTGAATTGAACTACCTGTTTACGGTTTTTATCTCCTCACCATTTACGGACGCTGAAAAACAACTTGAAGCACCTTCTTCTAGTAGGAAACGGAAGAGCAAGGATGAAACGTCAAGTGGTCAAAAACAATGGGACCAAATATCTCCGGCTTCCTTGAATAATGCAATCCTCGGTGAAGAAATGCTGCCATGAGATGGGCCGCTGTCTTGAATAGTCTTTTATTGACAAGCATACATTTTCTTTGCAGAGAAACAGAGCTGATATTTTAATACAATGATTTTCTTACTGAGAATATATGTATGTGCATGGTATGACATGAAACAAACCAATAGTCATATCTTGTATACTATCTGTTCTAAATTTCTCGTGGAACACACATTGCTCAACTATCAGTCCATCTTTGTCTTTTTGTCGTACTCATGATGTTCTTTTAATTCTGTTATGAACAACGGTATTGGGTGTTAAGGTGTTGCTGATTGAGTTGGAGGTCCACATCTGCGACCTCTAATGTTGATCAAGACAATAAAGATCAGCTGTTGTTTCCTGATCTCCAGTTCTGTTTGGCGACCCTCTTTTCGACTTGTTGTAAAGCAATGGCCTGTATGGTGGCTTGTAGTATTCAAGAATATTGTCAGTGTTTTATAAGCTGTGCTTCGTGTAGTTGTATTTTGTACCAGGAATTCAGTGTTGTCCTAAACCTCCTTGTCATTGACAACTGAAAGTCTTGGACCTGAAATCATACTACTGTTTTGTGAAAAAAAGACTTCTAGATGTATTCTAGAAATTGGTTGTTGCCGGAGCATAGTTGTCTTGGACAGATATGCGACTGTCCAATTAATCCATGTGAATACCATGCCTCGCCTCTCCTCCACCACGCCAATGTGGCCACTCCGCCTCCGCCTCCACCTCGCCGCCCACACGCCGCTGGCAGCCCTATGCCTCCTTTTTTCGCCGCCCACAATGTTGCTGCAGAAGGATGGTCCTGTCCAGGTGCGCCCCCTGAACAACCTACTAGCTGCCCTCGCCCGGGCTCCAGAATCCACTGCCTGCAGCAATGGCCCAGCCCTTGCGGTCGCCCTCTTCAGCCGCATGTCCGAAGGCGCATGCTGACGGGTGGCACAACCCACGGTACACCTATGGCATCCTCATGGACTGCTGCTGCCATGCACGCCGCCCAGACCTGGCGTTAGCCTTCTTTGGCCGCCTCCTCACTCCTCAGGACGGGCCTGGAGGTGAACCAAGTCGTCTTCAACACCCTCCTCAATATACTCTGCCACGCACAGCGGCCAGAGGAGGCTCTGGACGTGCTGCTTCACAGGATGCCCGAGATGGGATGCACACCAGACGTGGTGGGGGTACAACACGGTCATTGGCCGCTTCTTTAAGGAAGTAAGATAAAGCAAGGCAAACAATCTATTCCATGAAATGGTGCAAGAGGGCATTGTGCCCGATGTGGTGACTTATAACTCTGTTATTCATGGTTACTTAGAGGAAGGCCAAGTAGGCAAGGCATGCAATCTATTCCATCAAATGACGCAGCAGGGTGTTATGCCCAATGCGGTGACATATAGCTCGGTTATTCATGGATACTTTAAGGAAGGCCAAGTAGGTAAAGGCGTGCAGTCTATTCCATGAAATGACTCAGTAGGGTGTTGTGCCCAATGTGGTGACATACAACTCGGTTATCAATGTGATGTGCAAGGCCAAAGCAATGGACAGGCTGAGGTCGTTCTTCGTCAAATGGTTGATAATGATGTCGAACCTGACAATGTGACATATAATAGCCTCATCAATGGATATTCTTCCCACTGCCAGTGGAATGAGGTGGTTAGGGTGTTCAAAGAACTGACAAGTCGGGGTCTTATACCAGATGTACCTACTTAGAACTTGCTGATGACCTCCCTTTCCAAGCATGGAAGAAGCAAAGAAGCTGCACAAATATTTGATTACATGGCTAGGAAGGGTCTGAAGCCTGATATCTTCTCATATACTATTCTGCTCCGCGGGCATGCCACTGAAGGATGGTTTGTTGATATGAACAATCTCTTTAATTCAATGGCAATAGATAGTATTTTACCTAACTGTCATGTTTATACCATACTGGTTAATGCATACTCTAAATCTGGCATGATGGATGAGGATATGGTTGTATTTGACAAAATGTCGAAACAAGGAGTGAGACCATATGCACTCACCTATTTAATCTTAATACATGCATTTTGCAAACTGGGTAGGTTGGACAATTCTTTGGAAACGTTTAATCAGATGATTGCTATGGGAGTACAACCAGACAAATCTGTTTATAATTCGCTAATTCCGGGTTTTTGTACACATAGCAATTCGGTGAAAGCAAGGGAATTGGTTACTGACATGAGGGATAAAGGTATGCATACTCCTGATGTTTTGTTCTTCAATTCAATAATACACAACTATGCACCAAAGGAAGGGTAATGGAAGCACACTATATTCTTGACCTTATGGTACACACAGGTGTGAAGCCTGATGTTGTCACATTTAATTTACTGATCTATGGATATTACCTAGTAGACAAGATGGAGGATGCATGGAAAGTATTTCATGCTATGGTGTCATATAATTTAGAACCATGGAGTATTACATATGGTACCCTTATTAATGGCTGTTGCAAAAATGGAAGGATTGACAAAGGGCTGATTCTATACAAACTAATGTCGCACAAGGGACTTAAATCTACAACTTTGAACTATAGTATTATACTAGATGTGTTATTTCTGGCTGGATGGAATGTTGCTGCAAGGGAAATGTTTCATGAGATGGTTGACTCTAGAGTAAGTGTGGGCATTAATACATACTCTATTGTTCTTGGTGGACTTTGTAGAAATAAGCAGTAGTGAAGCAATCACATTGTTCCCAAAATTACGAACAATTAATGTGAAATTTGATATTCGAATTGTCAATATCATGATAGGTGCATTCTACAAGGATCAGAGAAACCAAGAAGCTAAGGATTCGTTTGGTGCAATACCAGCCAATGGATTGGTAGCTAATGTTGTTACCTACAGATTAATGGTGACAAATCTTATAAAAGAAGGGTTAGTGGAAGAATCTGACAATCTTTTCTCATAGATGGAGAAGAAGGGTTAGTGGAAGAAGCTGACAATCTATTTTGAAGGAGAATGTTGAGTTGAGGGCTCAACTTGAGTTGATGACTAGCAAGTGTGGGAAATTGGAAGAAAGTCATGAAAAGCTATCTAGCTCTCATGAGGATCTTCTAGCATCCCATACTAAGCTAAAATTAGCTCTTGAGGCTATCACTAGAAAGGTAACATCTTGTGAGCCTCATGTGGTTACTAGCACAACCTCTTCTAATAATGCTATATTGCCTTGTGCTAGTATTAGTAATTCATCCTCTCATAGTGTTTCTACATCTTATGATGAATTGGTTTCATTGCCTTCTTGCTCTAACAATGAAGCATCTACTTCCTCTAGCTCTTGTGTTGATTCTAACCATGTAGAGGAAATTAAAGAGCTCAAGGCCCAAGTCACTTCTTTGAAGAAAGACTTTTAAAATAGTCATGAAGGGAGTTCCACCCTTGACAAGATGTTGAGAGTGCGAATACTTCCCAATGACAAGAGTGGACTTGGATTCAACTCCAATATCAAGAACAAGTCCATGGTTGACAAGAAGAAGGGCCAAGAACAAGTCAAAGATCCGGCCAAGATTATTTGCTTCAAGTAAAAGATTGAAGGGCACCATGTTAGATCCTGCCCTTTGAAGAAGAAGTCTCCAAGTGAGAAGCAACTAGTGTCGGGGGGTTACCCCCAAGTAGGATAAAGGCAAGTGGTAAAGGCGACTAACAGAAGAGAGGTTTGGTCGAGTAGCCGACTACCCGGTACTCGCTACCCGGTCGACTGCTACTCGGTCTCACCTCAAGATGACTGAAAGGAGATAACCATCAAGTTCTATCTCTTCGAGTAGAAGAGGTGGCCCGAGTAGAATTGGCGGGAACCTACTCGGGCCACAAAGTCAAAGGAGACGTTCTGACACAGGATCCCGCGTATCCTGGGTCCGTACTTGGCACTATTCGAACTACTGTTCATCTGGGACCGGCCTGCCTGACAGTGACAGCATGGAAGCAGGCCGTGGCAGGATAAGGGGGGCCTACTCTGTGTTTGGCACAGTGATACCAGTCTGTCCCCTTGTTTTGCCCAACGACTTTAAAGAAGCAGCCAAGATTAGGAACCAAAGCTGTCAGCGGGAACTCGAAAGAAGGACGGTGTGCACACTATGTCGACACTTGTCTAGATTTGGACGTATCCGGCTGGGCACCATGTATATAAGGTGCCCCGCCACCTCCTGCGAGGGGCAGGTTACCACGTTACGAGGGATCGCGCATAAACCCTACGTTCTTGACCTAGTTCTTCACGGAGAGAGGAGAGCGGCTACTCGGTAGCGATATCATTTGTACTGTGGCTACTCGGAGAGACATCGTAATACATAGAGAAAGGCAGGAGTAGGGGTTTTACCTCCTCACGAGGGCCCTGAACCTGGGTAGATCGTGTTGTTTGCAGTGTGTTGTTCTTACCTCACGCGTCTACTCGTCGCGTGATCCCTCCCCGAGCACCTCCAGCGTCCTTCGTCCCCACATCTTTAGCCATCCCATGGCATCTGCCGTGACACTACCACGACAGTTGGCGCCCACCGTGGGGCAACCAGCGGCGCTGGCTGGAGTTTCTGTTCGGACGGGATCTTTTTCAGTGGAGCGCGTGGTCTGTGGCCTTGTCCACAGATTCGGCTCCTTCGACTTCGTCACCGACAACGCCGGCTGTTTCGGCGGCATGGCCATGCCGGAGGGCGGCTCGGTGATCTCCTTCGGCTCTCATCTCGTCTACGTCGCCACCGTCGCCAACCGCGCGTACCCCGAGCTGGTGCAAGACGCGGAGGATCCTCCCGCGGTGATCGCTGCTCGCGGAAGGCCCGCGTGCCGCTCTGCGAACTGCGCTGAAGTGTTGGTGACTGGCTTGGCGGCGGGCCCTGGCGCAGCTGCTACTAGCACTGCGGCCGCCGCTGAGGATCTTGCTGCACCAGCTGCTGGTGGCAGGACTCACCGGCCCTATGAGAAGGAGTGCAACCTGCCGCCTTCCACGTCTACGGCTGTCCCCGCGTCAGCTGCGCGACCCGGCATGCCTACTCCCACCGACATCGAGCTCCTGGCCATGAGGGAGCAGCTTGAGCGGCAACGCCTAGAGCTGCTTACCGAGCAGGCGGAGCTAGACAAGATCAGGCTTGAGCTGAGCCTAGACCAGATCGAGTACAACAAGGCTCACGGCTTCACGCCCGTCACCAGGAGGGCTAGCAGAGTAGGCGCCACGCGGCGCAACCTGGGTGCCGAGATGGCAACCGTTGCTGAGGTCCCTGCTCAGTCCGCCACCGCGAACACCTCCAACAGGCCAAGGTACAGTACGCCCGCCAAGACACTCAGAGCTGCGGAGGCAGTGGCTGCCGAGTTGCCGCGTCTCGATGGTGAGGCGAAGGCGAGGCAGCAGGAGAGGCTCAACGAGCTGGTGCTGGAAGCAGCTAGGCAGAATGAGGAGTTCCGGAAGGCCAACCCGGGTGCTGGTGGTTCGCAGGTGGTGCACTCGCACGCGGCTAGGTCTAACGACCAGGCCTCGTCTCCACACCCGAGTCGCGAGAGGAGCCGCAGCGGACGTTCAGGCAGAGATAGGCAACTGCAGGTGTACGACCCGACTGCTGCCGCGAAACAGCCCGCTGTGCCGCAGCAGTCCGGTCAGGAACACAACGCTGCAGGAGCAGGCTTTCAAGCCCATAAAGCTCAAAGCCATGCCCGAGATGGAGAGCGCCAAGGCCCTTCTCGACGCCCCGCGGCTCAGCCTACTCGGCAGAGGCAGTAGCCGCGCGCCGTGGCGCCAGTCGCCAACCCGGTGGAGCAGCCTGCAGCTGTGCAGGTGGACAGATATGATGATGGCTACTCGGCCATGGAGATGGCTGGCTATGATATTCACGACCGTGTTGGTGAGCGCATGTTGGCGCCTGGGGATGCGAGGCATCAGCTGGACAGGATCAACTTGTCGGCGCGGCTTGAGAGCACGGGTCCTCCTGGCCCCGAGTGCTTTGGCCCGCGCATCATGAACGAGCCGTCCGTGAAGAACTTCCAGCTCGCAAGAGGCACCAAGAGCTACAATGGCAGCACCAAGCCTGAAGATTGGCTCAATGACTATGTCACAGCGGTTCATATCGCGAATGGCAACAGAAGGTGGGCGGTGCGCTATGTTCCGCAGATGCTAGAGGGTCCAGCTCGCACTTGGCTCAACAACTTGACCAAGAACTGCATCAACTGCTGGCTGGACTTCTCGGATGCCTTCATCAGCAACTTCACCAGCACATACAAGAGGCCGAATAGGCCGCAACAGTTGTCCGCTTGCATGCAGCGAGAAGACGAGACAGACCGCGAGTATCTTACTCGGTGGAGCACACTGAGGAACACCTGTGAGGGTGTGAATGAGGCCTAGGCCATTACTTGGTTTGCGCAGGGTTGCCGACATGGCAGTATGCTGTGGCAGAGATTGCAGAGGGAGATGCCGAACACTCTGGCGGAGACAATCAAGATTGCGGATCAGTACGCACTCGGTGATCCTACTCAGCCACTGATGGACTCCTCTGAGCCGAGAAGAAACTTCAACAACGGCAAGCGCAACGAGTTCCGCAACAAGCGCCGAGTAGATACTCGGTATGATCCAGAAGAGGTGAATGCAGTGAATGTTGGAGGCGGTGGTGGCCAAAGGCAGAAACCTGCTGGAGCCTACGGGCAGAACCAGAAACAGGGCCAGGGCAACAAGAAACCATTCCGTACTCCTCAGTCGGGTAGCGGGAACTCCGAGCAGCCGAAGAAGTTTGTCTTTGATGACATGAAGGATGGCCCATGCACCTTCCACACTCACCATCCCTCGAGGCCTGCAAACCATACTACTCGGCAGTGCGAATGGTGGGAGGCAATCAAGAGTGATGGCTTGCCTCCTCCTCCTCCTCTGCCAGCCGCTAATGCTGCTGTTCAGCCTACTCGCGCACCCGCAGCTCGGCCGCCAGTGTACCCGAGAAGAGAGAATGTGAACCAGGTGGCTTTAGGAGCCAACCGCAACTTCAACAATGATGGTTACCGCAACAACAACAACAACTACAACCGCAACAACAACAACAGAGGCAACAACAACAATTACCAGGGCAACAACAACAACAACGGCAACAATGGGGGCGGAGGCTCCAATCAGTACCAAGAGCACCATGCGAGTTACATGATTTTCACCTCTGAGCCAGTCGACAAGCAATCTCAGCACAGGCGTGCCATGGAGGTCAATGCAGTGATTCCGGCTGTCCCTCATTACATGTACTGGTGCGACCAGGAGATCAGGTGGTCCCGAGTAGATCATCCCAAGGTGATGCCCAACCCGGGTACTTACGCCTTGGTGCTGGATCCTACCTTCCTGGGTCCCGAGAAGAATGTGAGGTTCAGCAAGGTGCTAATCGACAACGGCAGCAGCATCAACATTGTGTACAAGGACACACTCGAGAAGCTTGGCATGGCCGAGAACGCGATGCTGCCCAGCAAGACCACCTTCCATGGAATCGTGCCTGGGATCTCATGCAACCCGATTGGCCGAGTGTGGATAGATGTGCTATTCGGTACCCGGGAGAACTGTCGCACAGAGCGCCTGCAGTTTGAGGTGGTTGATCATCAGAGCCCGTACCATGCTCTACTCGGCAGGCCTGCTCTGAGCAAGTTCATGGCTTCCACGCATGTCGCATACCTGAAGATGAAGATCCCTGGTCCCAATGGCATCATCACTATTGCTGGCGATTACAAGAAGTCCATAGAGTGTGCCTCAGCTAGCTCCAAGCTGGCAGAGTCGATGGTGATTGAGGCCGAGAAGAAGAAGATGTACGAGGTGGTGGCCTTGGCTCAGTCTGCACAGGCTGGTGCGCAAGGCGTGCCGAGTACCCAGCACGGTACTGCCTTCCAGGCTGCCAAGGAGACGAAGAAGATCCAGGTCGACCCCGAGTTCCCCGACCGCGTGGCCATCATTGGCTCCGGGTTGGAGGAGAAATAGGAAAGCGCGCTCATCCACTTCCTCCGTGAGAATCGGGACGTATTCGCCTGGACCAATGAAGATCTACGAGGAGTCCCGAGGGAGTTGGTTGAGCACTCTTTGCATGTGCGTCCTGATGCCAAGCCCGTGAAGCAGGCCATGCGCCGTTTCGGGGATGAGAGAAGGAAGGCCATCGGTGATCAGATCACCAAGCTGCTGATAAGTAACTTCATCATGGAGGTGCTGCATCCGGATTGGCTAGCCAACCCGGTCATGGTCGAGAAGAAGAAGGAAGATCCCAAGGCTGCTACCGCATGGCGTATGTGCGTCGACTACACCGACCTGAACAAGGCATGCCCCAAGGATCCTTTCCCGCTACCTCGCATCGATCAGGTGATCGATTCCACTGCTGGTTGTGAACTGTTGTCTTTCATAGATGCCTACTCTGGTTTCCACCAGATCGCACTAAACCCTGCTGATCAAATAAAGACTGCTTTCATTACCCCGTACGGGGCTTATTGCTATCGTGTCATGTGTTTTGGCTTGAGGAATGCGGGTGCAACCTATCAGAGATGCATGCAGAAATGCTTGCACGACCAGCTCGGCAAGAATGTGCAGGTGTACGTAGATGACATTGTCATCAAAACGAATAAAACACATACTCCGCTTGCCGACCTGGAGGAAACCTTTGCTAACCTACGCAAGTACAAAATGAAACTGAATCCGAGTAAGTGCACCTTTGGTGTGCCAGCTGGAAAGCTACTCGGTTTTCTGGTTTCTAGTCGGGGCATTGAAGCCAATCCTTCAAAGATAAAAGCTATTGAGAGCATGTCTTTGCCGAGATCACTGAAAGATGTGCAGAAATTCACAGGTTGCCTGGCATCTCTGAGCCGTTTTCTGGGCCGAATGGGCGAGAAGGCCCTACCTTTATACCAGCTAATGAAGAAAAGTGACAAGTTTGTCTGGACTCCGCAAGCGGACGCGGCATTCAATGAGCTGAAGGCAATGCTGGGTAGCGCTCCCATCTTGGCTAGTCCGCTACCCAAAGAGCCGATGCTGTTATATATTGCTGCGACCAACCGAGTAGTCAGCGTGGTGATAGTGGTGGAGCGAGAAGAAGAAGGCAAGAGTGTACAGCGTCCAGTGTATTATCTCAGTGAGGTGCTGTCTAGCTCCAAGCAAAACTACCCGCATTACCAGAAGATGACATATGGTGTGTACCTGGGCGCCAGGAAGCTGAAACATTATTTCCAGGAGCATCCTATCACCGTAGTAAGTTCTGCTCCCATCTCGGATATCATGGGTAACAAGGAGGCGAGTGGCAGGGTAGCCAAGTGGGCGATCGAGCTGGCTGCGTACGCTCCCGCGTATGCGAGAAGAGATGCTACCAAGTCGCAGATCCTGGCGGAATTTCTTGTGGACTGGGCCGAGGTGCAGTATGAACCTCCTGCTCCAGTTTCTAACTATTGGAGGATGCACTTTGATGGCTCGAAGGTGAAGGAGGGTCTTGGTGCTGGTGTCGTGCTTACGTCACCCAAGCGAGATCAACTCAAGTATGTGCTGCAGATTCATTTCAAGGCGTCCAACAATGTCGCCGAGTATGAGGCAGTAGTTCATGGCTTGCGAGTAGCCAAGGAAGTTGGAGTGCAGCGCATCATATGCTATGGTGATTCTGATCTGGTGGTGCAGCAAGTCTCGGGCACTTGGGATGCTTTGGATGCCAATATGGCGTCGTATCGCTTTTTGGTGCAGTCAATGACTGGATTCTTCGAGGGCTGTGAGTTCCAGCACATGCACCGAGCAGAGAATGAAGCAGCAGATGAGCTGTCCAAGTTGGGATCTTCTCGGCAGTACATCCCGGCAGGGATTGCCTTGGAGCATTTGAGGAAGCCATCCATCAAGCCTTCCCCCAACTCGGAATCTATTTTCGTTCCTTCTCTGCCAAGTGAGGAATCTGATCCCATGGATATTGACTGGGAGAATGCCACAGGAAGCCCGGGGACTGCTGCTCCCAGCCCGGGGACTGCCGTGCTGTACTCGGGGACTGCCACTCCCTACTCGGGGACTGCCGCTCCCTACTCGGGGACTGCCGTTTCCTACTCGGGGACTGCCACTCCGCACTCGGGGACTGCTGTCCTCAACCCAGAGGCCGTCGCATTCATCGAGGAAGTTCTCGCCAATCGGTCTGGGTTACAAAGAAGCGCTCCTACCCCTCCTGAGCAACCACAGGTGCCTGTTCCGATGGAATTGGACGAACCAGTGTTTCCCGCACGGGAGACACCGAGTTGGGCTACGCCCATATTATCCTTTCTAAGGGACGGTACCTTGCCAGAAGATGAAGTTACTGCAAGGCAGATTCAGAGAAGATCCAAGGGCTACACCATAGTCAGAGATGTACTGCATAAGAGGAGTGCCACAGGCGTGCTGCAGCGCTGTGTAAGCCCAGAGGAGGGAGACTCAAGACAATGCTTCTCAAGACAACCACGAGTTGAACAATGACCACCTTCTAAGAAGACTCAAGACAATGCTTCTCAAGTTGAGGAGCCTATTAAGAAGAAAGAGAAGCCTCGATGTTGCTACCTTTATCGTGAGAAGGGACACCTTGCTTCTTCATGCACTAATGGTACATTATCCAACCCTATCCTTGTTGATGATGTGTATTCCATTCGGAAGGATAATATGGGCAATGTGTTTGCCAAGTTTGTTGGCACTCAAAGTGGTGTCAAGAAAAGAACCATTTGGGTTGCCAAACCTATTGTGACTAACCTCTTAGAACCCAACTTGGTTGGGGACCAACAAGCTCAGACTTGATCAATAGGTGTTGGTGTAGGGCATTGGAGACTTGGCTATCTTATGAAGAATTAAGGGATCTTCATCAATTATATTTCCTAAAGCCAAGTCACTTGGATTATATATATCTCTTATCCAATTTTCCTCCTTGCGGTAACTTGTATCTAATTCATATATTCGTTGAAAGTTACTTGCCCCTTGCATGTGTAGGTTTTGTTGCTAGCATGTGTTTGTATATGTTGTGCTTACTACTTACCCATCTTGGTTAATCTAGTATGAGTTTGTTGGTTTGCACTCCATGTACTTGTATGCTTTTTTTAGCCTTCATTGCCATTTTTGCTTATTTTAGTTGGCTCGTTGGGAGATTAATGGACTATCCCATTTTGGGGGATTAATATGCTCTTGGCACTTTACTATCCTAAAATATGTGTACATGAGGAATACCACTTCGTGTTGATATATCAATATTATCTAGTCTCTATGTGGTATGTCATTCTCATGAGAAATTCAAATTCTAATGTCCATTAATTAACTTTCTCTTGTTGGATTTGGTTTTCTTTGCATCTTGTTAAAAAAATGGATTATCACATTATGGGGGAGTAATAAGCTATGTGCATATTACAAGGCTATAAAATGTGAACGTGTGAGGTATTGCCACCTAGAATTGATATTGTAGTTATCTTGTTCCTATGTGGCATGTTGCTCAAATAAGTTCCATATTTTCTTAAATGTGTTTTGTCTCTCTTCTTTTGGTATCTTGTTTGTGAGAGTTTCTTGGTGCTTTGCATTTTTCGGTTCTTATTAGAAGCCTTCAAGAATCTCTATCTAAGCATGTTTTTCTATTCCTATCTTTTGTCACATGCTTATGTTTTGTGAATATGATTGTGAACAAATCTACCACCGAGAAATATCTCCATACATCTCTTTTCTTTCACAAGCGATAATAATTTGTGGTAAGTTTATTGATCATATTTAGTTTTTCCTTTGCTCAAAATTTCCTTGTTTCTTGCTAAGTTTTTTCTTGTTCAAACTCCTTTGTGTCTTCCTTTCGTTCTACTCAAAATTTGTATTATGCTTTCTTGTGTTAGGAAAAGCAATGATCCCATTATTGTGCACTTTCATTCAAATTCATACTTCTTTGTGTTGCACTATTCTTGGAGAAGCTATCCTACATTGAGTAGAACACCATTCTTTAAATTGTTATTGCATCTTAGTGCCGTTCTTGAGCTTGACTAGTGGTTGAACTATATATGGAGGGTAATGCATGATTCCATTGTGTGCATTTTGTATTCAAATGCAAGATCATAAATAATGCACTATTCTTGGAAGAGCTCTCCTATATGCGTTTGAACACTTGTTATCTTAAAATTGATATTTTATCCCAATGACTTGTCTCTTTGGAAGACGAACATTTTTCGTCTTGGTACTTTGTGTGTCATCATGAAAAGTGTAGAGGGTTTGTTTGTTCTTTGATATTTTTTTGGTATCTTCTCTATTTGGTTTCCTCAATTATGTGTTGGTTTGGGTCTTGATATAATTTAGACAATTCTCTTTTTTCACTCTTGTGAGTGGCTTCTTGTTTTATTGGTGCTTTGTCCAATGTGTATCTTGTTTTGGTTCTTGAAAGTTTTGTGCATGTGTATTTACTATGTATATTTTTTGGCATGCTTACTTTCGTTGATCCAATATATAGGATAAACTCCTTAAAATCTTAAATGGCTAAGATGTGCATGAAATTCAAATTCATATTAATATGCACATATTTATGTGGAGTTTGTCCTATGTATTGTAGTTTCTCTAACTACATTGGACCCAATGAGTTTGGGTACCATGTTGTACTTGAATTTTGTTTTTAGGTACAATGGAGATGCATTGGGTGCTTGCCTCATTCATAAGAAAGGTGTTTTCACCACTGGATTATAGGAGGCAAGCTATGATGATTATCAAACTCGCATCCTCTTCATCACCAATGTCTTCTCGGTAACAAGTATCTATCTCATGCATACATTTCTAGCTGGTGTTTGCCTCATTCATAAGAAAGGTTGTATCTTGACATGAATTACTTTTGTTGCATTTCATTTGGTTCTTGCAAGTGTTTTATCAAAACATCTTTATTGCAAATATGAGTAAGCCAGGATGATTACATATCTAAGGGATATTTATAATCATTTTTATGATTCACCAATCCCAAGTATATTAATCTAGAAACTTCTACTCGAAGTCTCTCATATACAATATTGATGAATTCTCAAAACCATTTTCCTTTTTGTGATACATGTTACCTTTCTCAAAGCATTCCAACTATCACTTTTCTCTTGTGATATTTGTGATGCTTTGATGAGTTTGTTGATTGTTCATCTATATCCCTTTAAGATAAAATTGAGATTTGTGCTTTGCTTTCAAGCAAAAATCTTATTGGTGTATTTATGACTCTCTTTTGAATATCATGTTCCTCTCCTTCGTACCTATTTTCTATGTGCATATTTCTTTGTGGACTTATATCCTTGTGATTGGTGTCCACTTAGAAACGTATACACATGAGAATAGTTACATCTTTAATTGTTATTCTATTTTTTTAGTGACCACCTTTTATTGTTTTTTATTCTTTGGTGGTTCCTAGAAGGCACAATCTTGGCTTTTCATGTGGTACTTCCTTTGCATCTTAATAAGCTTGTGGACCTATTTGTTTGTTACAAGTTGCATTGTTTCATTTACCATATATTCTCTTGCACTTCTTGTGGGTTGTAGATGATTATGGGGAGTGATGATTTCATATTTGTGCAATCATCAACAGTGCATAGACATTGGGGAGCTTCTCCATTTTTTTCTAAAACAGTCTGATTGGATCTCTTCGGTTGATTGTCTCCTTGTGGGGAGATGTTTAGAGGAATATTTTTATTTGCAATCTTTGGATCCTCAATGTAGTTTGATCTCCCTCCATCTATTCATTATTGGATATATGCACTTGATTTCACTCATATCATGAGGAATGCATACATTATGGGTGGAAATCTTATTATATTGACCTTCAAAGTTTTTTCCTCCCATTTCGGCAATGGATGCCAATGGGGGAGAAGTTTAGAGGGTTTAAGGGAATTTGGTTTTATGCTTTAGGTTCGTTCTTAAGCATTTGCCTTCCATGCTCTTGCATCCTTGCTCTTTGTGTTGCATGGTTGCTTTATTCATTATATAAACCCTCGTAAAAATGGATTGTCATCAATTACCAAAATGGGGGTTGATTGAAAGCGCATGGTGTCCCCATATGTGGTTTTGGTAACTAATGACAATTCTTAAGGACTAATGTTTGTATTGAGATATTCTTTCAGGACTTGTCCATAAGAATAGTTTGGAGTCTTGTGTGACTCGAAGATGATAATTTGATGTCCACGAATGGCCGAGAAGCTTTTTCTTCTCTGTCCAGCGGTAGTACCGGGTTGTGCAGCGGTAGTACTGCTCCTCTGGATTGTACTGCTGCGACACACCTGGTATACTCCAGGTAGCGGTAGTACCGCGGTTTGTACCGTATCCTCCCAGGAGCGGTACTAGTGCTCACTAGTAGGAAAACCCCTACCAGTGACGAACAAAATTGGCCTACCGCTGGTGAAGCGCTGTTCGCCAGAGCTAGCTCGCCAGTGGTAGCGGGTTACCGCTGGCGAACAGCGCTTCGCCAGCGGTAGTACATGTTACCGCTGGCAAACCATGTCGTGTTCGCCGGTGCTGTGTTCGCCAGCGGTAGCACATGAGGTTCGCCAGCGGTAGGTATTTTGTTCGCTAGTGCTATTGCTCCCAGTTTTGTATTTTTTTTTTGTTATTTTCGTATAACAGTTTGTATTTTCCTGGTATTATACTATACAGGTCCAAATACATGTAATTTCACACATATAAATCACTCTTAGATATATGTATATGCAATACACAAACCGAGATCCAATATCGATAACGAAAATAATAACACATCGATCTGAATAACATCGTTCTCATAAATATTAATACACATCGATCTCTCGAACCATTACAAAAGTATGCCACATCGATCTCAATAACATCCTTTTCATAAATAGCCATCTAATTAGTTTAACGATTACAAAAGTATGACATCGATACAACGCGCGATATAGATCAATCGCAACCATGGAGCATGTGTTAATTTACCTATATATATATATATATATATATATAGGGAAAATGGTTTCTACTCCTAGGTGTATCTACACCCACGTCTCATATACTGCCGTACGGAGGTATATGTCGTATTTTTTTTGTATGAGTATGTTCATATACTGTATCTAAGATACTCCAAAACAAGTTACGTGAAAATTATAAAAGTGAGCACGTAGTTTGCACTATATATTCAAAATATCGGTATATATGTACATATAAAAGAAGTATGTATAAAAATTACACATACTATATAAAAAGTTGTATATATACTGCCGAAATAGTAATATATACCGCATACTACCCGTACATACTCTCTGATATGATAAGTACTTCATACATCATACTAAACACATGTGGGTGTAGCTACTCCCGGGAGTAGCATAAATTAGTCCTTATACTTTAGCTTGATCCGCCTCCGCTTGCGATCTTTCGCTAGGGCCAGCGCGTCGTCCACTTCTTTATCTCTCTATAGACCAAGATAAAAGCATTAGACCGGCAAAGGAAATCACAAGTTCTTATTAGACGCAATTCGTAACGAATCGAATACATACCGTCGATCATTTCTTGCTCGATGTTGTGATCTTCTGTTTCTTCACCGGCGGGAACGGAAGAGCACCTAATGAGTTGAATGGTCTCTCGTCAGTCTGCTCTAGCACACATTGTCACAACTCATTGTTAGATGGTGGGGAGTTCCAGTGGAAGACCGAGTCTTTAGTTACTACATCCTTATAGATGATTGTGCAGAGCTTGCGCTGGATGCGACCAAAGTTTTGTCTGAATTCAGCATCAGACCATTCGACGATGTTGCGAGACCATTTGTCCATAGCAGACATGTATTGTAGACTCTGTTGGTCCTTCACGATCTCCGTCATGTGTTAGATGAGGTACCATGCCTCCATATGGCCGCCTGGCGCCTGCTTGGGGCAGGAAAACTCTGTTTTGTGTCTGAACACATATTTGCCTTGAATTTGTTTCTTCCTGTCACAGAATCCTCCCCCCCTGATGTAGCCGTCCATAGCATCATTGAGAACAAACTTGATGAGGGAGTAGTTCTTCTCCTTCATCCTACTCCCGGAGTCGAGATATACTGCGTGCGCGTCTCTCGGGTAGAGCATGATAAGGGTGCCGTATTTGTTTCTGCGCAAAACAGGAGTCCATATATATAATCCTCAAAAATTGTATATGCGCAAACTTATGTAAAGATGGGAAATATAACTTACTCGGGAAAGTAAGGCACGAGGGTGATCCTCTTTTGCATATGATTATTGAGCAACACTTGTCGAGGTACTTTGCCGCTTTTGCCCTACCCTTGGGGTTGTTCAAGTACATGTCGAGCATGTAGTAGGGGTCTGTTAGCCCAATGTTTTTGACATTCTCTATGGATAGTTGATGCACCAAACTGAGCGTAAACAGACGGACGATTGACGAGTGGAGGGATTTCATGTGGAACATCCAAAAAATGTCGTCAAATCTCACGATGATCTTGTTTGCGTTGCCTTCAGTGACAAATCCCACCGTAGATGGCACCTTTGCGGTCAAAACCGGCAGCGTTGGATTTTTCTCTTTGAGACGCATCGTCTCCATAAATTGAACACCGTCATGGACGCTAAGCATATCACCTGTCAGCAAGGAGGCCAACCTCGACGGAAGCATCGGTTTGCCCAACTCATAGATCTGATGCCAGTCGTGTATGGGTATCCTGTCCAATACCCGTTCTGCATGCGGCTTAGACTTGGTCCCCTCCACCGATTGGCTCATCGATGCAACGGCAGGACCCTTCTTAGTTCTTTTCCGTGCATACTTGATCTTAGGCTGATTCAGATGGAATACATCTTCTACCGCCTCTTTGAGGGCGTCCTGGCTGATGGCTTCTTGCTCGGGGGCTGCCGGTTCTTGAGAAGAGAAAAGACGCTTTGTGCATCGATATTTATCCGCTTCCTCCGCTGGCAAGAGAAGTTTATCAAGATCATCCAGGCCGGGCGCCCCCTCGTAAGGATCGTCGACGAGGTAGTCATTGGGGTTCTCATCTTCAGCATCGTCGCCGTCGTGTTGCACGGACTTTGCAGGTGAGAAATCCTCGTGTTGGCTTGGGTGCCCCGACCACTGGACCGGTGTTGGAGTTTTGACAGGAGTACTTTCCAAACGAATTAGTGATTTTGGCCATGTCAATGGCCAAACCAAGCACTGCTCCAGGTTCAACTCGCTGTCGGCTGCGGGGGGTTGGTTCGGAGGATCGAGAGCACCGCATCCAGGAAGCACCCGACTTAATGTCACTCTGAACACGTCGTCGGGCATACGAACACCGTGAGATACGCGGTTGAGAGGTGTTATGATTTTTCCTTTGGCCACGTCCTTTAACTCGCCGTTCACACGACAGAGCAATGTGCACCCCGTCTCGTCGGCCTGCGAAACATGGCGCGATCATCGTTAGAGACTAAGGCCGTCACGAATCAAGTCATAATATATAATTAAGTAGTGGACGTTGAATTACCGTAAGGGCATTGAGCTCGGAGAAGGGCGATGGACCGCTAAGTGTCGGCGGCGGCGTTGAAGAGACGTGGCGGGGCGGTGACGGATCTTTGCGACCTTGCGGCTCAGGGTTGGGGGCCGGCTCGTTTTGCGCAGCAGGCGCCATGACAGGGGCCACGTTCTGCGCAGAAGGCGCCACGATGGGGGCCACGTTCTGTGCAGCAGGCGGCACCATTTGAGCTATGTTGATCTCGGGGAGCGGCCCTTGTCCTCCACCTTCCATCCACGGCGCTAAGGACTGAGCGACGGACGCACAGATGGTAGGGAGGAGCGCGTTGAGCCTCTCGTTCACAAGCTCGTCGACCGTCTTCTCCGGGGCCTTGTTCCGTTCCTTTCTCTTCTCCTTGGTGTCCGGGTAGTAGTGCGCATGCCGATGACCCTTTCCGAGGCCATGCACATGGCCACGATGCGGCTTCTTGTCAAGGGGCACTCCCTTCATCGCGTTAAGCGCCCTAATGAAAGGGGTGTCATACGGGTCCTTGTTCATCATCGCCGAGGACCCCCCGTCAGAGTGAGATTGACGTTCTTTTTCTTCTTCCTCGAGATATTTATTCTCGAGCATTTTGACCTTCTCGTTCAACACAAGATCGTCGGGCTTTTGGGATCTTCCCTATAATGGGCCCTGACAAAATTTCTCACCTGCGGGTCGGTGATCTTGTCAAACGGGTTCGGTCCTTCTCTCTTCGCATCCTCCTTAGCCCAGACTTTCTGCTTCCCAAGGTAACCCCGGCTTCCGAGATTGTGAGGGCCAATGTTCTTTTTTCGCTGGTCTTTTCCCCATTTACTCAGCGCCACCCTTTCCGGTTTGAGTTCGTCGATCTTGAATTGGGCCAAGTCTTCCTCGGAAATGGAGGGCCACATCTTATGGATCTCATCGAAACCCTTACCCTTCGCAATCATCTCCCGCAAACTGGATCTCCAAGTCGTAAATGCCTTGGTGAACTTTCCCAGTGCTAACGAGTTGACCAGATTCTTCTTCAGGTCCTGGTTGTCGTAAGGATCCGGGAACTTGTACCTCGTGTGCAGCTTCTCAATCAGCAGGGCGGCCATAGCCTTGTTTTCTTTATCTCTGAGCTGGCCCGTATTAACGTTGCCAAAGTCTCGAGCTATGCAGCCTATCTGGTTTCCATACCCCTTAGCGTAACTCTTCGGCTCGACGGGAGCACCGCTGTTGGGGTCCACTTCCGTGAACTCTTGCCGGATGGTGGCGAGCATGTTGTGTTGCCTTTCTTTGCACTTACGCGACGCCTCGCTACCGGAGGCGGTATCCCTGGTGCCACTACCGGTTTGACCTTCTCCGCCCTAGGTATCGGTGCGCGGCTCTAGCTCCTGACGAATGGTTTCGTCCATCTCGCCGTCTGCATCGTCGCCCTGCATCTCTAGCTCCGGTTGCAGATCTACGGGTCCTCCGGCGCTAAGCATAGAAAGCCACGCATCTTCGTCCCCGTGTCCGGTCCCAGAACCACCCGCCTCGTCGTTCTGAGCCATATCTAATTAAGGAGAGAAAACCCGAAATTAGTTCAACATATCCAGCAATTTAGACGATGTATACCCCATATGAGTCCAAATTTCTCGGACACTCTAATATGTGATTTTTTTTAGCAAAGATCATGCCAAAATTCACGGAAAATTTCGGCATGACCTTTGCTAAAAATATCACAAATGGAGTACACAAATTTGCCGGAACGGAAATTAATCAACATTCCGACAAATAGGGCCTCACGGGGTACCTGCACATAAAATCCCACCCCCACAGGTATCCCCATTTCATCCCAAGTTTTGACATCCACACGAAGGTGGGCCTACACATGCATATATATACCACCATCACCGCCATCACTGCCATCGACGTCATCCACCACCATCACAATAACCACCATCACCATCATCCACATCCAGGCTGGGTGTAATACTTACTTCAAGTAATAAAAACTTCCTTTATAAAAAAACACACAGTACAATTGCATATCAAGTTTTAAGTTGCTGGTCCTAACCATCATTTTACAGTTCGTAACAAAACATAATAATGATTAAATTAATAATTACGGGGTAGTGTTCCAATTACACTCATCATCCACACAAAAGACATGGGTTGCGGTCCAACTTTCCAACACTTAAAAAAACGCCATTAACGAGTACATATCTCAGGTGCTTGCAAATTTTCAAGAGCAGATGAGATTCATCATAGCAAGTATTACTATGTAAGTTAAAGTCCACTACGTGTCACACCATCAGACTTGCATGTGTTAAACTTAAAAGAACATGTCCAATATGCAAGCATTATTATAGGCAGCCCGCCAGGGACACGAGATCAGGCGCCATGATCTCCTTCAAGCAATGCATCTATACCCAGCTCAAGTCTCCATTCTGTCTCCCTGATCTTGGTAAGGAGTATATGTTTTTCAATTTCCATAACTGACGAGGGACCAGTTAGCGAGTGGCTCCTACTCCTAACGAAAATGATAATTGAGGAGGGTATCTTGTACTAATGCAGTTGGGATCGCGAAAAGTGGGATGTATATGTGGTGATCGAGCTTTGGACGGAATCGTGCTATCTTAATTAAAATTCGATCAGACAGCCAAGTCATCTATTCCGACAGGAATAACTGCACAAGGCCATAAGCTGTCCACCCCGTTCCCAGCTGGATCAGTTCAGAGAGGCAAGGCAGTAACGAACGGACGGATTCACCTATAGTACTATGTCATGTGGTGTTAATTTGCAAGCTAAGAAGCCGCTGTGCCGAGCATATTCGTCGCAAATTGTCGAATCATCTTTTCTGTGAAAAGCGCTATTTAACCACATAATCAGTGTTCAGAAAAAAAACCGCATAATCAAACCTAGCAGTAGTAGTACATACTACATTCCAAAGAAAATTAGTGTACACTAACCGCATAACCAAACCTAGCAATGTATTGAAACAATTTTTAGTTTACAGTAACCATCAGGACAGGGTAGTTTAAAACATCTAGCAAGCTGCATAAAGAAACAAAAAACAAAAAAAAATCTTGCACACCTTCTGTCGAGCACCTGGTGTGCTCTGTGTGGCAGAGAGCAGCAGCAGCCTAGCAGTGGCAGCTCCGCCGCAGGGGAGGCATGCGGGAGCTGCAGGGAAGTGGCTGGCGACGATCTGGGCAAGAGGTGGCCGAAGAGTGGCAGAGGATGGCCGGCGGCGAGCGGGGGCTGGGAGGTAGCAGTGAGTGAGCAGGGCAGGAGGAAGAAGAGAGGGGAGAGGGGAGGGGCAGTGCGCGCAGAAGGGACGTCGACGTCCGGCGAGGGGGCGCAGACGGCCGGAGGCGAGGGGAGCAGATGGACGGCCGGCAGCGAGCAGGGAGGGGCAGGCGGAGATCGTCGGCTTCGCTCTCGGGCAGTTGCGCGCGAGGGGAAAAAACGTCTTAGTGTTCGATCCTGTAGGGAGAGGGCGGGAAGGGTCCGCCTGTAAGTGGCACATAGGTGCGGCGTAGCGCTGGCGAACAGATCAGCTGGTTCGCCAGCGCTAAGTTACCGCTGGCGAAAAAGCCCCTGTTCGCCAGCGGTACCTTAGCGCTGGCGAACCAGCTGGTCTGTTCGCCAGGGCTACCTTTCCTATTTTAGGAAATAATATGTACTGCATTTAAATAATACATGCATTTAAATAATGAAAATACATGAAATATGTGTGAATTTCCAATAATGCAAATTTTAATGTTTTCTATTGTTTTATTTATGTTTTTTTATTGTTTTATTTTGTTTTCCTTTATTTCATTTTTTCTATAGTTTTATTTTGTTTTCCATTATTTTCTCTATGTTTTATATTTTTTTATTTTATTTTCCTTTATTTCCTTTTTATTTTCTCTTGTTTTATTTTGTTTTCTATTATTTTCTCTTGTTTTCTTTATGTTTTCTATTTTTTTATTTTGTTTTCCTTTATTTCCTTTTTGTTTTCTATAGTTTTATTTTGTTTTCCATTATTTTCTCTTGTTTTCTTTATGTTTTCTATTGTTTTATTTTTTTCCATTATTTCCTTTATGTTTCAAATAATAACTACACATTTCAAATACAGAACAAGGTACATTAAATTTATAATAAGTGCACATCAGACCAGTTGATCCATGCATATACATATAGTTTCGTCGCATACAAGGCAGACAGATATATACATAGTTTCTCAGTGTTTGATCTTTTTGCCTTTCTTGGTCGCAGTTGCATAATTTAGTCCCACATCATGACTTCTTCTTTTGAATGGATGACCATGCCTAGGTAGCGTTGTTCTGCTTCTTCTTGTTGTGTATGTTGCATGACTATCATCATCATCTTCTTGATCATCGTCAATATTTGGGTCGCCGAATGTGTCGAACTCATGGTTGTAAAGTATTGGTCTTCTTTTCTGACGGTCGACATCCTAGCCCATCTGACGCGGAACATAGGCACCTTCTCTCCAGAGTAGTTAAGCTCCCATATCTCCTCGATCCTTCCGTAGTATCTTAACTTTTTGTCACCGGTGTAGGATTCCATCGTTACCCCTGAGTTTTGATAATCGGAAGTTTTGTCTTTCTCCTCTGTGTAGAAAGTGAACCCGTTGATATCATATGCTTGAAATGTCGCTAGGTTGGGAGCTGGGCCATGTGCCAAGGCGTACAATAGTTTATTTTTCGCACAATCCCTTGGCGGTGGATTAGCGACGATCACATCTTTAAACCAACACAACAAAGTGGAGTTATGCTCTCTGATTATATCTCCTTCGGTCCTCCGCTTGCCTTGTTCACTGTACTTTTTCACAATCGAGCTCTTGTGTTTTTCCACCCAAGTATCGACCATGTCAATGTGTTGGAGAGCTACTAAGTTTTCCCTGTTAAAGTCGGTGCGTCGACAAGCCCGATCCACATGCACTTCTCTACGTCCATTTTTGTGACCTACTCCATTGAGCTGGCCAATGTGCTTGTTTCTGTGCAGACCAATAGGGTCCTCCACGTCAATATGATTCGTGCAGAAAGAGATGCACTCTTCGGTGAGAAAGCCCTGAACGATGCTTCCATCCGGACCGGCTCTGTTGCGAACAAATCCTTTGATGACCTCATTCATCCTTTCAAACGACATCATGTTATGCAGGAACAACGGCCGGAGATGGATGATATCGTCCACGATATGGACCAACAGATGAACACATATGTCAAAGAATGATGGTGGAAAGTACATCTCAAGCTCGCATAGTATCACGACAATCTCTTCCTGCAGCCTTGAGATCTGCTTCCCCGTGATCGACTTTCGAGATATCACGTCGAAGAAGTTACAGAGGCCAAACAGGGTTTCCTGGACGTGCTTGTCCATTATTCCGCGGATCTCAACCGGAAGTATCTGCGTCATCATCACGTAACAGTCATGAGACTTCATCCCGCTAAACTTTTGTTTCTGCGCGTCAAGGAATCTGCTTATTAGCCCTGAGTAACCGCTAGGGACTTTGACTCCGAGAAGGCACATCATCAATTTTGTGATCTCGTCCGGACTAAGAGTGAAGCAGGAGGGGGGGCAGTAATAGTCATTCCTCTTAACCCTTTTGTCCTTGCGCCCTCCGTCTCCTCATCACACGATTGATCGCCGTCGTCATCATCCGGGCGTCCCCCTGAAGATCTACCCTAATACCAAAATATTTTAGGTCGTTTCTTTCTTTCACCCCGTCTTTGGTCCTCTCCGGCATGTTGAGTAGCGTGCCAAAAAAACTTTCAAACACATTCTTCGTGATATGCATCAGATCAAGGCAGTGAGGCGTATCGAAAATGGGCCAGTATGGCAAGTCCCAAAACACCGACCTCGTCTTCCATACATCCAGAAGCGGTTTTGGCGCCTTTTGCTTCTTTTCCAGCTCTGGGCATTCCTTCCAATCATTCAGCAACTTGTAGATTTCTTCGCCGCACCTCTTACGTGCAGGTCCACGGAGCTCATCCTCACCATTAAAAAGGTCTCCTCGCCTTCTCCACGGGTGTTTGTTGGGTAGCCACCTTCGATGGCCAACGAAAACTGTTTCCGAAGACCCAGGATCTTTCGGAAGTTGCATAAACGTGGGGTCATCCATGCACCTCACACAACCGTTATGTCCGTGGCACACCTGGCCCGCCACATATCCATAGCCGAGTAGGTCGTGAACCGTACAGAGTAAGACAACTCTCATTGGGAAATATTGTTCACCGAAGGCGTCCCATGTGTTCACTCCTTCCTCGTCCCATGGCGTGTGCAGCTCATCTTTAAGCAGCTTCAGGTATAGATTGATGTCGTTGCCTGGTTGTTTCGGCCCTTGAATTAGCATACTCATGTGAATATACTTCCTCTTCATGCACAACCGGGGGGGATGTTGCACATCCATACAAACACGGGCCAGGTGCTATGGGTGCTTCTCTGGTTGCCAAATGGATTGAGTCCGTCGGTGCTCACACCCGACCTGATGTTCCTTGCCTCCGCTCCGAACGTTGCATATTCACAGTCAATTGCTTTCCATTGACTTGCATCTGAAGGATGTGTCAGATTTACTTTTTCACTCCGATTTGGATCTTTCAAAACTTAATTCCTCCTTTTCGCGTGCCAGCGCATGAGCTCTGGTTCCTTGCGGTCCGCGAAATAGCGTTGCAGACAGGGAATGAGCGGAAAGTACCACACAACTTTTCGAGGAGCTTTCTTCTTCCCTTTATTGTATCGAGCGGCGTTGCAAACTGGACAAATGGTTTTGTTCGCGTCCTCTTTCCGATAAATGTAGCAATCATTGATGCACACATCGTATTTTTCATGAGGTAAATCAAAGGGGCACACGACTTTCTTGGCCTCGTCGCAACTTTTAGGACAGGTGTTGCCCTCTGGAAGGATATCGTGCCAGTATTGCAGGCTTGCATCGAAGCTTATGTCGCTCCATTTGTATCTCGCTTTCATCTGCAGAACATCGAGCTCCACTCTCAGGCGGGACTCTTCCGGACCGCAGCCTGCATACAACGGTGTCTTCGAGTCTATCTCTAGTTGCGTCAGCTTTGATTGCTCTCTAGCAGCAGATCTCGAGTTAGTCGTCTTTCTCAAAAGCAGTTCTTTCAGATGAGGGTCACGCACAACTTCTGTTAGGGGTGTCCCTGTGTCCTCGTCTTCTTCCACGTCTTGTTCAGCATCTTCTCCATGATCATGTGCGGGGTCATGAGGCTGATCTTGGTCCTGTTGTAGTTCTTGTCGATCGTTGTTATTCTCCTGTTGCACATCATTTCCTACCACCACCGACCCATGGACTTCATCATCACTTACCCACTGACTGTTATACCCATCCATGAAACCGTACTTGAGGAGGTGACTGAGCAAGTCTCCGGTAAAGGGATTGAGCAAGCCCCCTAGTTTGCACTTTCGACATGGACATCGTATCTCCTTACGGCCATTTTGTAACATGCATGTCTTCTGTCGCGTGTGTCAAGTAACTATTCACGACACGTTCACTCTTAACGAACACCATTATATGTCGCATGCACGAGAGCGCGCCAATATAATATTTAGAACCAAATTAAACATAATATATATATATATATATATATATATATATATATATATATATCGATTTTCACGAAAAAAATCGGCATGACCTTCCTACAAATTGGAGGTTAGAGGAGTGCCAAACTTTGCCGAGACGTAAATGAATCAACATTCCGGCAAAGTGGCAACTCATTTTCATATCCAAAATTTCACTTCATGTCGTATTCACGAAAAAATTCGGCATGACCTTCCTACAAATAGAAGGTTATTAGGGAGTGCCAAACTATGCCGAGACGGAAATGAATCAACATTCCGGTAATAGTTGTCTACTCAATTTTAATCCACAACCAATTGCACACATTTAACGTCTCCATCACACGACCATATTTTAATCCGGTGAAATCTCACACATATTGCATATCGTGTGTATATCCGGACAAAATTTATATACAAAATCATTTAATTATATATTAGCATTCATCCCATGCACCTCAAATGAATAGATGGCTACACGATGATATCCTGAGAATTTTGGAGCTTCGGAGAGAGAGAGGGGGGGTAATTCTAGATCTAGATGGCTACGAAGGGAAAACTTTGGGTAGAAATGGTGTTAGGAGAGAGATAAACATATATATACCAACTAAAATAATTTTATTGGTTCAAAAGAGAGTAGGAGGGTGGGGAAATTGGCATAAATTCGAGCTAAAGAGAGAGGAGGGGAAAGGTGGAGAAGGGGAGTGGAGGGGAAAGTGGGTGGGTGGGGTGGCACACTTATGGCAGATCTGCCAGGTTACCGCTGGCGAACAGCCCTGCCTGTTCGCCAGCGCTAACATGCGCCCTGGGCCCACATGTTAGCGCTGACGAACAGGCAGGGCTATTCGCCAGCGGTAGTCAACTTAGCGCTGGCGAACACGCAGACCTGTTCACCAGCGGTAGTTTCAGGGAGAGGCTGGTGCGTGCGCAGGTGGGTCCCACCCGTAGCGCTGGCGAACGAGCTGGCCTGTTCGCCAGCGGTAGTAGATATAGCGCTGACGAACGTACAGATAATGGTGTTCGACAGCGGTAATAGCGCTGGCGAAGCCAAAAATGTGTTCGCTAGCGCTAAGCTGGTGGCTATAAGCCTTTTCCTACTAGTGGCTGGTGATACCGCTGGAAGTACCGCTAGCAAAGCAAAGGCCACCGATATCCACGGTACCCAGGCGGTACCGGCATAGTACTACCACTAGTACTTAGTCACTTTTGGAGCAACACTCCCCACGGCGGTAGTACCGCTCCTTCCAGGACGCGGTAGTACCGCTGGCAGTACCGGTCAAGATACCGCCAGGGAAGTTTTGCTCACATTAATGACTACGGTACTAGGGCGGTAGTGGCCTAGTACTACGGCCAGCCATCTCGATTTTATATCGAGTCCAGGGCCAATGGTAGTACCGATGTCGGTTACGGTAGTACCGCTACTGGAGCTTCACGGTTCTTCTCTGTGGTACCGCTGAGCTCCAGTGTGCAGTACACTGGGTACCCTGTGATGTCAGTGGGCGGTAGTACCGCCTGTGTGTAGCGGTAGTACCGCTGTGCTGTTAAGCTTATTTGCTTGATGTCTTGAAGAACAAGATGGAGCGGTCATTCATGTCTACCTTCAAGACATCAATATTATGGATGAAGAAATAAGAAAAGATACAAGGTTGATCAAGCGTGTGATCAAGACACAAAGCTACAACATGTACCTAATGGGGTTGTGTATCTCGTGGTATGGTAAGCAATTGTTCATATAGCTTTGCGAACTAACCCATGATATATGTGTGTGGTATCTCTATGTGTGGTTAGGTATCTTTCCATGGGCATGCTTCAAAAGGAAGACTTCATATAGCCGATGGTCTTTATCGTCAAACGGTGTTTGTCATCTAGCTTGACGTGGAAGCTCAAGTGAAGCATATCGAAGAAATCCTATGCTTGCTGCTTGCCACCATTTTGGAGATTGTTGCCTCTTCAAGATGTGCCGAAAATGGTCTCTCCCATAATGGTGTATGGGGGAGCAACTTGCAAGTCTTCATCAAGAAGAGCAAGTGCTAGCTAGCACGATCAAGAAAGAAGATCCAACTTGAGAGTGTCAAGATCGTCATCATCTAGCTCAAGTGGAATGCTCAAGGCAAAGGTATAATCTTGATAGGTTTTCTTTTTTACCGGTCTCATACTTTTGGGGAGACCGGGTTATAGGGTCGATAGTCGTACTATCAAGAGGGGCTATCAAGTGAGTAGCTTGATCGAATCGTTGTGGGGAGCTCAAACCTTTGCACTCTTGCATATCATCTTCTTGGTTCTTATTTGGCTTTTATCTTTATGGGTTTTGGTTCTTTTTGTGATCTTCATGACAAGCCCAAGTTCATCAAAAACGGTTTTCGCATGAAACACTTATTGAGTTTTTGATGTTGAAGGTTTTCCCGGTTGGTCATTTTTAGAGAGGTCTTTCCTTTCCCAATTTGGTTTTAAGTTTCATTGTTGTACAATGATGTTTCTCTGCATAATCTTGTAGAGCTCGTCATTTCGATTTCAACGAGCCCAAGATCATCGTAAACGGAGTCCGGACGAAAAAGTTATGATCGTTTTCGTATCGGGTGTTTTTGCTGTTTTTGGTGCAGCGGTAGTACTGCACCAGTACCGCCAGAAACTGCCCGAACCAGTACCGAAATCGCCCCGTAGGGGTATACCGCTAGGACCAGCGCTGCTGGGCGTGATTTTCACATAACGGTCATATTTTGGGTCCCTATTTGAGGGTGTCTTCTTCTCCTTTGACCCCAAGGCTGCCCAACTTGTTTTTCTCCTCTCTCCCCACCATTGTTGACCTTGGAAACCTTGCCCCTCTCTCAATCCCTCCAATGATTCTTGCATTTCTTTGAGGGAGAAGTTAGAGGAGATCTAGATCCATATTTCCACCAATCCATCTCTCCTCTTAGTGAGGGAAACTTAGTGAATCTAGATCTTGGAGTTCTTTGTGTTTCTCCTCCATTGTTCTTCCTCTCTTATTCCCCCATAAGCATTTTTTGCTTTGTTGGAATTTGAGAGTGAAGGATTTGAGCACTTGTGATCTTGCCATTTGCATCGGTTGCATCGGTTTGGTCTCTCGACGAGGAATCGCGGAAGTGAAAGTTTGTGAGCTTGTTACTCTTGGGTCTTGGACCCTAGACGACTTGTGATGTTCTTGGGAGCCTCCAATTGAGTTGTGGATATGTGCCCCAAGATTGTGGTGACATCGAGAGACTCCAATTAAGTTGTGGATGTGTGCCTCGATCGAAGGTTGCCAATAGTGGAAGGTGAACTAGGCCTTTGTGGCGGGGTTCATCGGAGAATAGGGTGAGGCCTTTGTGGCGTTGAGTAGGATTTTGTGGCGAGCTCGCACCCCTCCAACGAGACGTACTCCCCTTGTGGGAGGAACTCGGGAATACAACATCGTCTCCGTGTGCCTCGGTTATTTCTATACCCGAGCTTTCTACTTATGCAATTTACATTGTGATAGCTTCCGTGCTTGAAGTTATATATCTTACTATCACCTGTCTTGATTAGCATAATTTTTTGGTGCACCTAGTTGACCCTAGAATATTTAGGTTGTATGATTGTTAATTTAAACACCCAGTCTATTTCCGCATTTAGCAAGCCTTAACTGGAAAAGTTTTAATCGCATATTCTCTCCCCCCCTCTCTAGGCGACATCGTTGCACGTTCAGATCATCCTAACATGCTACAAATATTATCGTCCTAGGTTAAACCCTGGGTGGAGGCAGTGATGCGCTGGTGAAGGAATCGATGGTGGTGGAGTAGCTCAAGAATCTTGTTGGAAAGTGAAAATTGGATTGATTAGGTCAGTGTCTAAGATCGGTTTCTGGCTGACCTGCATTATCCACGGGTCTTTCCTTTCACCAGTGTCAAGTGGCGTCGGGAGTAGCAACAGCCCGTGGGCGCGCTGGTGGCGAATGAAAGCAAAAACACAGTTGTCTGTGGCGGCCCTGCGACGAGGAACCTGGCCAAGGCGAATCGATGTTGTTCTTTCGTTTCCGACTACTTCATCCTTTGCGTGACCTAGGAACCACATCCAGCAGAAAGAAATCCCATCGCCTTCTTCCTCTGTCTCCCCAAAATACTCTGTTTGCTCCCTCTCCCGAGCAAATTAACATGGAGTCCATCACTCCCGCGCCTCCAACGACAGACTCAAGCTATCCCAGATTTTTGCCCATTTTCGGGGTTGAGCCGCCGGATCTCTCCCTCACCATCGCGTCGCTCACTACGGCAGCTCTGCACCTTGCCTCCTCCTCGAGCTGATGGTGTACGCAGTTGGACAAAATGTTTCTCCAGGTAAGAGGGGTTCCACACTTGCACGTGGAGAAGAGGAAGAAAAAGGCCGCTCCGACGAGACCAGCACCACGGAGGAGGACGCCATGGTCCAGCCTGACGCATGCCGCTACCAGGGCGTCCAACCTGTGTCTGCCTGCGTCCTCGACGGCCAGTGCGGTGAAGCTCAGGCGGAGAGATAGAGGCCGGAACGGCGAACGCGCGGAGCAGACGCGGATGCGGCTCGTGCGTGTGCTTCCACGACGATTAAGGTATAAGAGTATTATGAGACGGAGGGAGTATAAGAGTATTTTCCGCGGAAAATATAGCGTATTATAACACGCAGTTTCAGTGACTTTAATATAAGGTATAAAGTCACCGAGGCAAGTCACCATTTTTAGACCCTTGATGTCAGATTCAACAGACCAGATTAACCCAGCTGATTCATAGTTAAAAAGATCAAAGTGTTCAGAAAAGAAAGGAAAAACAGAAAAACATAAATATTTTTGTTATGTATTCCGAGAAAATCATAAATAGTTTTGCCTAGTCGGAACGCGACACATTCGGCTTACTGCCCACAAATGCACTGTAGTACGTCCTAGCAACAAGCTATCACACCGCGTGCATGTGTGTACCCTGCTCCTGCCACTATGCATGGCCTCCATGCTCAGATAAAGATGGGTCAGCTGCACCTGCGCATAACGGCCAAGTTAATGCACTCTTAATTTCTACATAGTACTAGTAGGTGTGAAGCGAAGGGCGGTGTGTGCCGGGCGGCGGAGGAGACGGCAGTGCAGGTTGCAGAGGAGGTGCTCGCCGTTGAGTGGCCCATCTCGGCCTCCGATGTGCAGCGGTCACCACGATCCGACGAGGAGACGGCGGCAATGTTCTGGGCGAACATTGGTTACCCAACCAGGGAAGATCGGAAGTGGGCGAAACCGTCCTCATCTGCGGAGATTGCGTCGTCGAGTCCGGCTGCCGATTTGTGTGCGCCGCCAGCACCCGCGGCTCCGGCGGCGGGGCATGTACTCCGGCGATCGGCGGTGCGGCTTGGATGGAGGGGGCCGATCCCTAGGCCTAGGGTCACCCCATTGCCATGCCTAGGAGACTTCTTTCCGGAGGACTTCAGGACGTTCGACGGCGACGAGGACGAACAACGGTCGACGGCCGAATCCGATCCGGTTTCGGCGGATCGGGCGTGATTCCTGGGAGCCGCACTTCCGCCCAAGGTGGGCCCGTGCTGCATGGAGGTGGGCCACGAGTCAGAACGTGGGGCTATTTCGAGGAGGCGTTCGAGGCCCTCTGGTCTCGTTGCGATCGGGTCCGTAAGCCGGCGGCTAGGTCATCTGCATGTTCTCCTGTCGCCCGCAAGCCACCTCGAACGTCTTCTACAGCAGCGCCGCCGTTGCCTCTGTCTCCCACCGAAGCGCCGTCGTCTTCATCCGATCATGAGTCAGGTTTCGGCGTTGCCTCGTGTCCTCGCCGAACCTACGCCGCCGCCGTGCTCCTGCCGATGGCGGCACCTCAACGTGCGGGCGGCGCGCCGGGACTGCGCCCTCTGGGTCTTGCGCCTGGTGGCCGTGGACGTGGCATTGCCCACGGTGCTGCGACGACGGGGCGGCCAATGGCGGCCCCCCGTCTTTCGCCCCTCCGGTGTTGCCGCACGTCCCCGGGCCGGCGATGGCGATGGTGGGCACGCCGCGCCACCTGCGCCTACACCACCCCAAGTGGTCGTCGGCGTCGCAGGAATGGTGGTGGCTCCGAATGGGGCGGCCGCGAATGTGGCAGTGGCGAATGTGGCAATAGCTACGGCCGGGGTAGACCCCATCGGCGCGTTAGGGGCTGCTCCACCCGGCGGTGGGTTTGCCGTGGGACCAGGAGCTGCAGTGGGGTCGAAGAAGCGTAAGAGCAAGAAGAAAAAGGTGGTGTCGACTGTGGCTGAGAGTTCTCTCGCCCAGGGGGGGGGGGGGCTGCGGTACTGCCAGTACCCTCGGCGGTGCATGGCGCTGCTGTGCTTGGGGGTGCTGAGATTACTGCGGCTCCGCTGAAGAAGACGCGGTGTTGGAAGTGCGACGTTGATACGCATGCTACTAGGGATTGTCCAGTGGAGCACTACTGCTATATCTGTGATAATATCAAGCATCCGATCAAGAAGTGTCCCACCCTAAAACTTCCGAGACCGTCAGCGTACATTGCAGGGTTAGGGAGTAAGCACGCCATGTTCTCTCAGTTTCCGGATTCTCTATACAAGGAGCTTGGGGAGTCATCTGCTGGGCCTATTGTTGTGGTTACGGTTCAGGGTACCGCTGCTACGGCTAAGCAGGTGGAGACGATTGTTGCTCACATGAGTTCTATGTCGAGGTGGAAATGGGAGGTTGTTCCTAGTGGTGACAATGTGGTCAAGATGACATTCCCTTCGGTATCTGAGTTGGATAGATTTGATGGCATGGATTTCGGTGTTCCTTCGCAGTCTACGAGGCTACTTTTTAGCAAGTGTAAGCAGGAGGAGATTGAGCCCATGTTGGAGCTGCATCAGACTTGGGTCCATGTGGAGGGGGTGTCGCATTCGATGAGACATTTTCTGGGACTGTGGGCGGTTGGATCTTTGATTGGTATCACGCTAGATATGGACCTGCTGGCTCTATGTCGCCGAGGTATCATTCGACTCCGGTTGGCTCTATCCGATGACGAGGTGTTTCACAAGAGGGATGAGACTGGACCGTATGTTAACACAGATGGGGTTCTGCGGTTTAAGGTGTATTCTTTTGTCTTCAGACCGGAGCCTGAGGACTTCGTTCCGGAGGTGGATTTTATTCCTTTTGTGTGGGACCACAATGTGAACGCGGATTCGAGCACGGGTGGTGTTGCTGGTGGTGATGCTTCTGATCATGTTGTGGGGTTGCCTGAGTCTGAGGAGGGGCCTACTAGCATGGCGATTGATTCCTCTACTTCAGATGGAGGTCACGTCCGCACGCAGGCTTTGGAGATCCTCAAAGATTACGCGGTAACGCCGATCAGTGTGTCTTAACCTCGGGGGAAGGCAATCGTGAGGTGCTCTGTTTCGTCGGAGATGGCTATCGATTTGTTCTCGTCCGGGAAGAGTACATCGTCATCGACTACCAGTTCACGGCGTGTGGACGTTCTCCCTTCGACGACTACGACGCCGTCTACGGAGGAACAGGGCAGATGTGCTGCTGTCATCACGGCGGAGGTTACGTCGCTGGTTGGACCCGTTGATGGGCTCTCCGTCGCCCGCGCGCCGTCTATTGTCGAGGTAGCAGATGCCGCTGGGCCGCTGGACCGTGCGCCAGCTGGGCTCACAGCATCTTGGCCGAGAGCGGCAACCACCATGCACGGTGGAGCACTAGGCGGGCCGGCTGTAGCTATGCCGGCCACAGTTGCTGTTGCGCAGTGCAGCGCGGAGCTGGGGACCGCCCAGGCGACGGACAGGAGCGGGGCCGGTTTGGCAGCCGGGCCGGTCAAGTAGGCCACGGCGTCGCTCGACGGCAACCTGGGCAACGCCCAGGCGACGGACAGGGACGGTGCTGGCAGGCCGGCCGGACTGCTGCCTGTGTCCAGGCTTCCTGGCTCAAGCGCGGAGGTGAAGCTGGCAGCCACCTGCGTGTCGCCGTTGGTTCACGCCCGCTCTTCTTCGCCGACAACAAGGAGTGGGCGGCCGAACGGGGACGTCGAGGTGGTTGGTGCGACGACAGCGGTGGTGGGGGGGACATCTTCTTCTCCTTTGTCTCCCTCCGCCGCGTATCCGCCATCTGCAGCAGCGGGACCTGCCAAGACACTGCGGCGCAGTGCGCGCCACTGTGTGGCGAAGGACGGATCTGCTGCGACGGATGAGGACACGTCATCCAAGGCCATGCGCAGGAAGGCGGCGATGTTTTCTCCATCGCCCAAAGGTACGGAGTCCACTCAGAAGTCTTTTCTGGCGTTTTCAAATACCAAATTATCCTCTAGTTTAGGTCATATTGGTGTTTCTTTAGTAGAAATGATTCTGAGAACACGTTGTCTGCTAAAGCGCTGAAACATATTGAAGTTGACCGTTTAACGGTTAAACCTTGTGTTTCTCCGCGAGCGGACATACCCTATATCGATGATGATTCAGCGAATGCCTCTTCAGAACGACAGCTTTTATCTCATCTTTTAGGGGAAGTGACGGAGGTGGGAGTGGATGAGGACGGATTAGGATCTGTATTTGATATCTATGCATCCGGCCGGAAATCCAAAACCGCTAAATAGAAGAGGAAAAACTCACCGCGGAATACCGTGAGGCCACCCAAAAACCCAAGTGTTTCCCGATGAATGGCTTATTCACTAATAGCAGAGGTCTTGGTGACTTGGCTAAACATTTGAATATTGCACAATATGTCGGGGATCACAATTTGGATTTTGTGGCTATCTCTGGATCAGGGAGGAGAGATTTTCCAGTGAGTGTTCTGAACCGCCTTTCAGGGGGTCTAGACTTCACATGGAATTCTATTTCTCCTCGTGGTAGATCGGGTGGCATATTACTAGGCATTAAAACCGTCTCGATGGAGGTCTTAGCAAGGACGGATGGTGATTTTCCTATAAAATTACACCTCCGGAACCGTGTCGACAATTTCGTGTGTAGTTTGGTTGCTGTGTATGGTGCTGCCCAGGAAGAATACAAAGAGGATTTTCTGCGTGAATTGGTTAACTTGGCGAATAATAATCCATATCCAATTCTAATTGGTGGTGATTTTAATTTGCTAAGGTTTCGACACGAGAAAAGTCGTGGACAGTTCGATGGTTATTGGCCTTTTTTGTTCAACGCTGTCATTGATAGCTTGGATTTGAGAGAGGTTTACATGACTGGAAGACAGTTCACTTGGGCGAATAATCTACCAGAGCCTACTTACGAAAAGTTAGATGGTGTACTGATGAGTACTGATTGGGAGGCTAAGTTCCCTTTGGTAACAGTACGTGCTCTAGAACGTATTGAGTCTCTATCAGATCACGCCCCTCTTTTACTTTCAACTGGTACTTTGAAACCACACCCAAAGTCACAGTTCAAATTTGAACTTGGTTGGCTATTACGTGATGGTTTTGATGAGCTAGTTAAGAAAGTTTGGAGCAAACCGATACTAGGGGATAACCCAATATGGAGATGGAACAATAAAATGCGCAATGTGCGTAGGTATCTTCGTGGTTGGGCACGTCACACTACTGGAATGCTTAAAAGAGAGAAAGTGTGTCTCTATTTAATCATTGATGAGTTGGATCGGATCGCTGAGACTAGATTGCTTTCTTTGCAAGAAATTGAACTTAAAAGTCAATCTAATGCAAAGGTAGCACAAATGTTGCGTGAAGAGGAACTCAAATGGTATCAGAGATCTAAAGCCCAGTTCATTCTTGAAGGAGATTCCAATACTCGTTATTTCCATAATGTTGCCAATGGAAGGCATAGGAAAAAAACGGATCCATTCTCTTCATCAGGATAAGGGGCTGATTGAGGGACAAGAGTGTCTCAGGGCCTATATAGATCTGTTTGGGGCTCCTGAAATAAGTAATATTAATATGGACGAGGCCCGCACAGATGATATTCCCCAAGTATTCAGTGAGGAAAACACTTTTCTTAATGCTCCCTTTTCGGAGGAAAAGATAAAGAAGGCGATATTCCAAATGGAACATAATAAGGCACCTGGCCCAGATGGATGTCCAACAGAGTTTTACCAGCATTTTTGGGAGGTTATTAAGGATGACCTTTTAGAAATGTTTGGATGCTTACAGTCTGGACATCTAGAGCTATACCGTTTTAATTTTGGGGAAATCGTTTTGCTACCTAAGGTTGTGGATGCAGAAAGGATACAACAGTATCGACCAATCTGCCTCCTTAACGTTAGTTTCAAAATCTTTACAAAAGTTGCTACTATTCGGTTAAATTCGGTGACAAAACATGTGGTAAAACCTACACAAACTGTGTTTATGCAGGGTAGGAATATCCTGGACGGGGTCGTGACTTTGGATGAAACCGTACATTAGCTGCACTCGAAAAAACTAAATGGTGTAATTTTTAAAATAGACTTTGAGAAGGCTTATGATAAGGTGAATTGGGAGTTTCTACAACAAACCCTGAGAGTGAAAGGATTCTCAAAGGAGTGGTGTGCTCTAGTTTGCAGTTTTGTGGATGGAGGTAGTGTAGCCATCAAAGTCAATGACGATGTTGGTTGTTACTTCCAAACCAAAAAAAAAGCTTAAGACAAGGTGATCCGCTTTCGCCCATATTATTCAATATTGTGGCAGACATGTTAGCGATCATGATTGACAGAGTCAAGGAAAGCGGGCAAATTGAGGGAGTAATTCCACATCTAGTCGATGGGGGATTGTCTATTCTTCAGTATGCAGACAATACGATTCTCTTTATGGAACATGATTTGGAGAAGGCGTCGAACATGAAACTAATACTTTCGGTGTTCGAACAATTATCCGGATTGAAAATTAATTTCCATAAAAGTAAATTGTTCTGCTTCGGTGAGGCCCAAGATGCTGCTGCACAGTATGCCGAAATATTCGAATGCGAGCAAGGGCAATTTCCTACTAGGTATTTAGGTATACCAATACATTATAGGAGGTTGACCAATGCAGAGTGGGGCCAAGTCGAAGAACGCATACAGAAAAGGCTTGCTAGATGGAAAGGGAAATTGTTGTCACTTGGTGGAAGGCTAGTACTCATTAATTCAGTACTGTCAAGTATGGTACTGTATATGATATCATTCTTTCAGTAACCGAAAGGAGTCTTGAAAAGATTGGACTATTTCCGATCAAGATTTTTTTGGCAGGGTGACAGCGAGAAAAAGAAATATAGGCTGGCCAAATGGGAAGTAGTTTGCAGACCAAAAGACCAGGGGGGCTTGGTATTCAAGACCTTCAAGTCAAGAATTCAGCCCTACTTGGCAAATGGTTGTTCAAACTATTAACCGAGGATGGCGTTTGACAAACACTCCTTAAACGAAAATACATCGGCTCGAAAGCACTATCACATGTTATGTGGAAACCTGGTGATTCACACTTTTGGGCAGGACTTATGGCGAATAAAAATCTATTTTTTCTCTATGGGGTATTTAAAATTAAGAATGGATCGCAGATACGTTTCTGGGAGGACAAGTGGTTAGGTAATACCACACTCAGAGAACAGTATCTGACTTTATACACTATAGCGAGACATAAGGATGATATGCTGGCTAAAGTCATGCAAACATCACATCCTAATGTTACGTTTAGACGTGATTTAATCGGGCCACGACTTGTCTCTTGGCAGACTCTGGTCAATTGGTTAACCTTGGTTACCTTATCACCAGGCACTGATGAGTTTCATTGGAAAATCACTAAGAATCGGCTATTCTCGGTGGATTCCATGTATAAGGCGATGATCAAATCAGACACGCCAGACGATATTTTTAAGAATGTATGGCGTATGAAGGTACCGCTAAAGATTAAGATTTTTTTCTTGGTGTCTTCGTAGAGGGGTCATACTCACAAAGGATAATCTTGTCAAACTTAATTGGCATGGGAGTGTTAAGTGCGTTGTACTCATGACGAGATGATTAAGCACTTATTCTTTGATTGCTCATTTGCGCGTTCTATATGGTCCGCTATCCATATGGCTTCTAACCTTTATCCGCCCACATCCGTTGCGAATATATTCGGTAATTGGTTGAATGGGGTGGATAAAAGTTTAAAGACTATCATCAGGGTAGGACACTGGTAGAAAATAGGCCTATAGTCCCGGTTCGCCAGGGCCAGTAGTCCCGGCCGCGCAACCGGGACTAGCTATGAGCGACTAAAGACCCCCCCCTATAGTCGCGCCGCTTACGAACCGGGACTAAAGGCCCGTCCACGTGGGCGCCAGGAGTCCGTCGCGGCGGAGGACCTTTAGTCCAGGTTCTTGTGGCTAACCGAGACTGAAAACCTCCTGCTCAGGTTTAGGGTTTTAGGCCCCCCTAAACCTGGTTTCTTTTTAATTTGTTTTGTTTTATTTCTTTTATATTTTATTTTGTGTTTTATTTTAATTTTGATGAAGTTTCAGTACATATATATATATATTTTACGCTACTATATACATGCATATATATATATATGAAATTTCAAACAAGAAGAATTCAATATAGGAATATATAATATATATTCAATCTCGGGTGACCATATACAACTGTGAACAAGTTTCTATATACACAATTAAGATAGATGAGCATACACAACTTCGAACAAGTTTCAATCTCGGAGATGCATATAAGCATCATCGTCGGTGGACGCATGGTGTTCTCCTTTGGAATCGACGACATGCCTAAGGAAAAATCCTGCTATTTCCTCTTGAATTGGTCGGAAGCGAGCTTCTGGAGTAAGCGCCCTCCGCAAGTTATTGAGACTCCTCCGCGTGCTCTCGTCCTTCTTCCTCTGAGAGATTTCTTTCCGTATATTCTCACAACACATAGTATCCACATAGACCGGTCCCCGGTGGCTGCTTATCCACACCACGGACCACATTTTTAAATTGTAGCTGATGTTTGAATCCACCGACATGTTCATGTGAGAACCGTTTCCAAACTTCACAGTGCAAATAAAATTAAATGAACAAGGGAGTTATTAGCTACTGCATATTAGGAAATGAACAAAAGAGAACGATCGATATAGAGCGGAAATGATTGAAAATAATTACCTTTGCATCATTTTTCTCATGTCGATCCAAAGATTTGTATCTGAATTCATAGAGTCCATGATAAAAACTGTGGAGCTTTGAAGTTCAATTTTTAGCAGAATCCAGTGGAACCTGTGGACACGTTACATGCGCACAGGCATAACTTATCGATTAGACATACCATGCATGGAGTAAACAAAAGAGAATGGGCACAAGAGAGAAACACTCACCCAAAATGGTAAGGAAATAGAATATGACTTTTGAGTTCATGCTTTTTAAGAAAATTGTACAAGTCTTTCTCCACGTCTTTGGGGTGTTGCTCTAACATAGTTCCATTAATGATTTGTGGGTCAATGAACCCAACATCATGGATGAGTCTTATTTTGCATTCCCAAATCTTCAATCTGCATAATAGCGTACGCAACAATATAGTTAGGTGCAACTGGTACAGTGTAGGCAATGAAGAACGAGATGAGGTAGAAATAAATCACTTACAGAACGTAGCAACTCAGGATAGATTTGTCGAGCTCGCGCAGATTGAACACCTGGAACAATTCACTCATCTCAACTGGTACAGTGTACTTTTTGGTGTGATGCTCCTCTGTAACATCCACATACACAAAGTCTCTGTCGGACCATGATATGAAATGTTTGTACCAACGTAAAAGACTTTGCATTAGTGGTGGTAGAACCTTTTACTGCGTAAGCTCGACGAGAGGCCCTTTCTTCTCATATTGTAATGCTACCTCAGCCATTGGCACATCGTCCAGGCCTAAAAAGGCACGAAGAGACATACTGGCCTCGGACGCATTTTTCATGGCAGTAGCTACAGTCAATCAAATTGCTGCCACAGCTTCTCTGACCTCGGGGTCCTGTTCCGGACCGGCTTTCACTATGAGCGGGGGGATCGATTGTTTACTCTGCATTCCGAGCTGGTCAACTTGTTTCCCGCTTTTTTTCATGTTTTCTTTCTCCTCCGCCAATGCTTTTGCTTGCGTACGAAGTTCATTATCATAGTCTTTAGGCAAATTCTTCTCGGCTTGGGACGATGTCGACAAAAAACCCGTAGCCCACTTGTCTACTATCGGAGGGTATACTTCCTTGGGCTTAGGCTCCTTTCGCGCCTTCTGACGGGCCTTCCATTTCTCAATGTCAGCCTTCACGACCAATTTGGTTTCATCATCACTAAGTTCCCAAGGCCTTGGGGGGATAGGCTTCAGTGATGGCTCCGGTACCCGTGTGGTCTTAGGTACATAAGCCTCCGGGTTAATAGTCCAAGAGCAGGTTCCCTTGTTGTCCGCCTGCTTCTGTTTCTTCGCCGGAGGAGGAATGGGGGGCGACGACTGCTTATCCTCCGGAGGAGGAATGGGGGGAGACGGCTGCTTATCCTCCGGAGGAGGAATGGGGGGCGACGACTGCTGCTTATCCGCCGGAGGAGGAATGGGGGGCGACGGCTGCTGCTTATCCGCCGGAGATTGTGGATCGGGGGACGGCGTCGAATGGCGTGAAGGAGGCGTAGGTGAACCAGCACCACCACCACCACCACCACCAGCACCTGCACCATCGGAGGGGGGTGAACTTGTTAGCCTTGGCGTCTCGCCTAGAAACACTATGTACTTCTTTTTCCATAGAATGAACTGGCGCTTGACATCTCCAAGTCTTCTCTCCCCTTCGGGTGTAGCTATGTCAATCTCCAGGTCCTCAAACGCTTGGACTATGTCTTCCACCGTGCCACGAGCATAGCCATATGGAATGGGGTTGTTGTGATGGAGTGCTCCAGGTGTACAAGGTAAAGCACTGCCGGTAGCTACCTTCATGGAAATGCTCCCCACGGGATAATGCAGATCACATTCTTTCATCTCCTTTACATCATCCACGGGGTAGTGAGACTCCGGTGCACGACTCTCGATCATCGGTGCATTAGCACCTGCAGGCGGGGCCTTCGTGGAAGCCACGCTGCTTCTCCGCTGATGCTGGCTTCCGAGATCCGCTGCATGTTCTTCATGCGGCCCTGCAGCCGCCGCTGTTTCTTTCTCAAGTATTCCCGCCACGGTCTGCTTCAACTCGCTAACTTCCGTTGCAATCTTCGACAGAAGATCTGCAGCCCGATCCGTATTTCTCTTACGGCTTCTGTAACAGTTCGGGTCACCCTCCTGGGAAAACCCTACTTTCCACGGCAATCTGCCTTTGCCTCGTATATGTCCTCCGTGTTCAGGATTCCCGAGGGCATGGGTCAGTTGGTCTCTCTCTCTGTGGAACGTGATCCAGCCCTGTTGAGCTCTGGTCATTGCGTCAACAAGGTCTTTTGTGGGAGCAAACATTTTCTGCCGATGAACACACGCCCCTGTCTCCGGGTCTAGCGATCCCCCATGCCCGTACCACCACATTTTGGCTCTTTCGTCTCATCCCTCTGTACCTAGAGGGATTCCTCTTGCCCTCGGGCCGTCCTCCATCGCCTGCCACTTAGGCGCCGAAACGCGGTATCCTCCTGGCCCCATAACATGATGGTACTGTTTCTTATCCGCGTTAGCCTTATTTTTTTTTGACATTTCCTTGAAATGCTCCGATTTCTTCTGCGTCACAAATTCTGGCCAATCATCTCTCATTTTCTCATGTTGTCCAGTGAAAATCAGAGTCTTGCCCTTGCTGACATATTCACGGAACAATTTTTTCTTGAAGTTCTGGAATGCTTCGGCCATCTTCTGAAAGGCGAACTCTTTGACCAGCCTCCTCCTCTGACGTCCACCCGGAACCTCTTCACCGAATTCATCTTTTTTGTTGTATTCCGGAGGTAGAATGAAATGTACCATAAGCTTTTTGAACATCTCCTTTTTCGTTCTCTTGTGGACATAACTGAAACCAAGACGTGCTTTCTTTGGCTCCTTCCATTCCTGGACGGTGATCGGGACGGTGTCTCTAACAATGACTCCGCATTGGTTGATAAACTTTGTGGTGTGCTGTAGGGGCTTGTCGGTTTCACAGACTGATTTGATGGTATATGTTTCTCCATCTTTCATCGCCTTGGATTTGCCACGCGTCGTCGTACTCGATCCGGCCGAGGGCTAAAATAAGAAAGAGAGTCGCGCGTTAGTGCATATGTATTCACATTTCAGTAAGTTTGTATCACGAGAGGCTCAATGTATATATATATATATACCTCGCCGGAGGTGGTTGTTCTTTGCAATTGGAGATCGTCGTTTGTCGACGGTTGACCTCCGTCATCAATGTCCATTCCTTCACCTCCTTGATCATCCACAATGTCCGTTGGTTCACCTCCTTGATCATCGACAATGTCCGTTCGTTCACGTTCTTGATCATCAAGGTTCAGATAAGAAGAGATTACATCATGTTCTCCGGCTATGATATCTAATAGATAACCTTCAGCCTCCTGTTCTGTCAGGTGTCTATTGTCCGCCATATGTCACTCCTGCAGACATGCATGTAGTAAAAATTAATTAAGTATATAGGAGACTTAGCAAATATTGTCGTAGAAGAAGGGAAAACAGATTGCTAGGGTTTTGGGTGGAAGAACGATGACCACCGGAAGGGGAAAACCATACTTTAGAGGTGTGTCCAAGATTAGTTTCTCAAATGACTTTGAGAACCCCATAGCTAGTTTGCATTTGCTTTCCTGGTCATTTTGGTATATTACACTTGATATTCTGAATTTATTGAATTAAAACTTATTTTCATTATTTCAATGAATTTAATAAAAATTCAAATATGGTCTCATTTTGAAATTTGTCAAACATGATTGAAAATGATATAAACAGATAGCTTACATTTTTGTGAACATTTTGCATATTTTTCCATAATTTTTGGAATTATAAATTAAAAGTTATTTAATTTAGAAGATTTAACTATTTTCTGTAATTCCATATACAGTGGGCCCCACGTGTCATGATGACGTCATTAAAAAAACTCGACAACACGTGGCCAGGTGACGTCATCATGACGTCACCCCTGGCGTCAACGGTGGCCGCGGTGGCAGATTCGGTCGCCGGTGGCGATTCCGGCCACGGGGGAGGGAACGGAGACGACGGGGCTCTCGGGTCTCCGGCGAACGTGTCGATTCCGGCCAAGGGGGAGGGAACGGAGACGACGGGGAGGAGGCAGGGACGAGGAGCGGCGGGAGGACGGTCGCGGCGGGCACGGCCGAGGAGCAGCGACGGGAACGGACGACGGGGATGACGGGCGCAGGGGCGGCGGGCACCTACCAGAGATGACGGCGGCGCGTCCTCTGTGTCTCTGCGGGCAGAATCGGCGACGGCGGCGCGGAGAAGACGACTGCGTGCGGCGCGGAGAAGACGATGCGGTTGGTCCTTAGAAAAATTTCAGGGGCGGGAATATATAGGGCCAGCCTTTAGTCCCGGTTTGTGACAGCAACCGGGACTAAAGGTCCCCCGGGGTACCCTCCGCGGGCCTTTAGTCGCGGTTGGTGTCAGGAACTGGGACTAAAGGTCGCCCCAGTCCCGGTTCGTGACACCAACCGGGACTAAAGGTGCAATTTTTCGCGGCGTTTTCGTTCCCGCGCAGAAGGAGCCTTTAGTCCCGGTTCGTGACACGAACCGCGGCTAAAGGTGGTTATTCAAATACTTTTCCTTTTCCCAAACTTAAAAATACAAATAATATATCAGAAAATTCAGAAAAATAAAACTAATTCTTTTTAAAATCTTAAAAATACCAATAATATATTAGAAAATTCAGAAAAATAAAACTAATCATAAAGATTATATAATCATAAAGATTCACACACATCTTGAATATATATATAGATAAAAAAGGTAGTACATAATGGCTAGAGTGGATCTAAACCTAAACGGAGAGCATAGATGCATGATCTGATATCTGCTAGTCATACTCCTGCCTAGGCCTATAGTACATGTACTCGTAGTCGTCGTAGTCGCCGCCGCCGTCGTCGTCACTATCGTCTGACGGTGCTCTGCACTCCCTCGGAGGATCACGACTCCAGGACTGGGCCTGAGGGTAGCGCAGGCGGGGGATATCGCTGGCCCTGATGTAGTCCATGACGCTCTGTAGAGTCCGACCGGACCACCATAGCCGACGACCGGCCTCGTGAAAGTTCCCAGGAGGCAGGCCGTCCTCCTCATACCTGGCGAGCGCCCTCTCACGCCGATTGATGAAGAAGGCATCCCATGTATGCTGGTTATCGGGATGCCAACTGGGATTCCTCCGCTGCTCCGGCCTGAGCTCGTGATAGTAGTGGTTCGTGATGGCCGCCCGACGGGCCACACCTTGAGGAAGAGGAGGGACCGGCACTCCTCCGGCGCTCAGCATCCAACCGGCGGGAACGTTGTAGCCGCACGTCCTACCGTGCATTTGGTATGCATATTGCACGGAGTAGCCACGGTAGGGCTGTATGATGGTGATACCGATTGATTTGTTCTACTCCCCCCCCCTTTTAACACATCCATCCATGCTTGGGTCAGTGTTCACTTTGAGCTCGGGTAGTAATGTGCAACTATTTTCTTGGGTCAGTGTTCACTTTGAGCTCGGGTAGTAACCTTCTGTTTTCCATGCTTTCCACTCGTTTTCTCAAATATTTTGCAAAGGAGTTAGTCTTAAACACATCAGAGATAATATAATTCACATGATACATTCAAAAAAGTTTGGTACACAATAAATTATTACACATCAATTCTTCCCTTGTGTCCCCGCTTTCTTACGATTTGGCCGTATCCATGGAGCATCCTCATCATTTAACTTAATGCTTGGGTCAGTGTTGACTTTGAAGGGCGGAATTTCACCAAACATATTATAATCTACTGACATGTCTGTCTTGTCCTCCACTCCCACGATGTTTCTTTTCCCTGAAAGAACAATGTGGCGCTTTGGATCATCGCATGATGTACTGATCGTTTTATTATCTTTCCGTTTCCTCGGTTTGCTACTCATGTCCTTCAAATAGAAAACCTGAGCGACATCTTTGGCTAGGACGAATGGTTCGTCAAGGTAACCAAGATTGTCGAAATCCACCATTGTCATTCTGTATTGCTCGTCCACCTTTACCCCACCTCTTGTTAGCTTGAACCATTTGCACCGGAACAAAGGGACCTTAAAGGAGGGTCCATAGTCAAGTTCCCATATCTCCTCTATGTAACCATAATATGTGACCTTTTGCCCAATCTCGGTTGCTGCATCAAAGCGGACACCACTGTTTTGGTTGGTGCTCTTTTTATCTTGGGAGATCATGTAAAATGTATTCCCATTAATCTCGTACCCTTGGTAAGTCGTTATAGTCGAAGATGGTGTCTTGGCCAACATGTACAGCTGATCTCCAACATCATTGTCATTCATTAAATGTTTTCGCAACCAACTGCCGAAAGTCTCCATGTGGGCCTTTCTAATCCATGATTCAGGCTTCCCCGGGTTGTCCGAGCGTAAAATATTCTTGTGTTGCTCGAAGTACGAAGCCACCAAGCTCGAATTTTGCAGAACTGTGTGGTGTGCTTCAGTCATAGAATGACCGTCCATACATATCGTTGATTTCCTTCCGATCGTGCCTTTTCCACTTAGTCTCCCCTCGTGCCGCGATTGAGGAATACCAATCGGCTTAAGGTCAGAACATAGTCAATGCAGAACTCAATTACCTCCTAATTTCCATAGCCCTTTACGATGCTTCCTTCTGGCCTAGCACGGTTATGAACATATTTCTTTAATACTCCCATAAACCTCTTGAAGGGGAACATATTGTGTAGAAATACAGGACCGAGAATGGAAATCTCTTCGACTAGGTGGACCAGGAGGTGCGTCATGATATTGAAGAAGGATGGTGGAAACACCAACTCGAAACTGACAAGACATTGGACCACATCGTTCTGTATCCGTGGTAAATCTTCTGTACTGATTACCTTCTGAGAGATTGCATTGAGGAATGCACATAGCTTCACAATGGCTACTCGAACATTTTCCTGTAGGAGCCCCCTAAAAGCAATCGGAAGCAATTGCGTCATAATCACGTGGCAGTCGTGAGACTTCAGGTTTTGGACCTTTTTTGTCCGCCATGTTTATTATTCCCTTTATATTCGACGAGAAGCCAGACGGGACCTTCATACTGCTCAGGCATTCAAAAAAAAATGACCTTCTCTTCTTTGGTAAGAGCGTAGCTGGCACGACCTTGAAACCATTCCGGATGCCGGTCATCTGGGTCTTTCAAAAGTTGCTGGTCCTGCCGTGCTTCCTTTGTATCATTTGTCCTCCCATACACGCCCAAGAAGCTTAGCAGGTTCACGCAAATATTCTTCGTAACATGCATCACGTCGATTGCAGAGCGGATATCTAGGACTTTCCAATACTGTATCTCCCAAAATATCGATTTCTTTTTCCACATGGGTACGTGCCTGTCAACTCCCAGCGGAACCGATTGCCCGCCAGGACCCTTTCCAAAGATGACTTTCAAATCCTTGACCATATCAAATATCTTAGCTCTAGTACGTTCCGCAGGCTTCGGCCGGTGATCTGCCTTGCCGTTGAAATGTTTGCCTTTCTTTCTTACGTTATGATTTCGGGGAAGAAATCGACGATGACCCAGGTACACGTTCTTCCTACAATTATCCAAAAAATACACTTTCAGTCTCATGTAAGCAGTGCGTGCATGCTTTGTATCCCTTATTTGACTGTCCCGAAAGGTTACTGAGAGCAGGCCAATCGTTGATGGTTACAAAAAGCAACGCTCGTAGGTGAAATTCCTCTTCTTTAAGCTCATCCCACACAGGTACACCAGGTATGCCCCACAACTGTAAAAGTTCATCAACTAATGGCCTTAGGTACACATAGATGTCGTTGCTGGGTTGCTTCGGACCTTGGATGAGCACTGGCATCATAATGAACTTCCGCTTCATGCACAACCAAGGAGGAAGGTTGTAGATGCATAGAGTCACGGGCCAGATGCTATGGCTGGAGCTCTGCTTGCCAAAAGGATTCATGCCATCAGTACTTAGACCAAATCTTATGTTCCTTGCGTCAGCTGCAAAATCTTTGAACTCTCTGTCGATCTTTCTCCATTGCGTTCCATCAGCGGGGTGTCTCAACTCCCCGTCGGACTTACGGTCCTCTTTGTGCCATCGCAACAACTTGGCATGCTCTTTGTTCCTGAACAGGCGTTTCAGCCGAGGTATTATAGGAGAATACCACATCACCTTGGCGGGAACACTCTTCCTGGGTTTCTCGCCCTCAACATCGTCACCAGGGTCATCGCCTCTGATCTTATAACGCAATGCAGTGCATACAGGGCATTCATCCAAATTCTCGTATGCACCACGGTAGAGGATGCAGTCGTTAATGAATGCATGTATCTTCAGAACCTCTAAACCTAGAGGGCAGACAACCTTCTTTGCTTCGTACGTACTGGCGGGCAACTCGTTATTCTTCGGAAACATATTCTTCAACATTTTCAGCAAATTTTCAAATGATTAGTCAGCTACACCTTCCCGTGCCTTCCATTTCAGCAAATCCAGTGTGCAGCCCAGCTTTTTCAGACTATTGTCGCATCCTGGGTACAGCGACTTCGTGTGATCCTCTAACATACGATCCAAATTCTCCCTCTCCTTGTCAGTTTCGCAGCGTCTCCGTGCATCAGCAATGGTCCGACCAAGATCATCAGCGGGCTCATCATGTGCCTCTTCTTCACCTTCACCAAACCCTTCCCCACCTTCAGCATCATCCTCCATGAAAGTATCACCGAAAGCGTCATGATAGTTGAAATCGATATCATCCTCTTCTTCATCTTCTTCCATTCTAACCCCTTTTTCTCCATGCTTGGTCCAACAATTATAGCTTCGCATGAAACCGTGCCGAAGCAGCTGCATGTGAACGACTTTTGAGGAGGAGTGACCCTTCTCATTCTTACATTCAGCACATGGACAGATAATAAAACCTCGCTGCTTGTTCGCATTTGCCACCACGAGGAAATCTTTCAAACCCGTAGTGAACTCGCCGGAGAGTCGGTTACCATACATCCATTCCCGATTCATCTGCATTATTATTATATAAAGTATATAATTAATTAACCATCATGCATTTGTTAAACTAACTAGCTGGAAATAATACAAATCATGAAAGGTTCAAGTTGCTAACCGTGATCGCGGAGGTAAAATAAATGAAAACCCACCATATCATGTGTGTTTCATGCTCTCGGGCATTTCATCAAACACCTTGTGTGCATAGGAGGAACAAAAAGCAAACCCACCACTCCTTGTGAATATTGTGAGTAGAAGTGACACCAAATGTGGCTAAGTGCAGCCACCTGAGCCCTATATATAGGTATGGGCCTTTAGTCCCGGTTCACCTGGACAACCGCGACTAAAGGCCTTGGGGACCTATTAGTCCCGGTTGGCCTGGCCAACCGGGACTAATGCCACTCCCGTCCGCCAGCTGTGGACGGAGCGCGCTGGGCCCAGACTGTTGGTCGCGGGTCTCCTCCCGAACCGCGACTAGAGACCCCTATAGTCGCGGGTCGATACTTTTGGGGACTAATGGGGGCGTATGGAAGGCCTATTTTCTACCAGTGGGAGCGCTAGCCGTCATATGGTCGCTCTGGCTATGTAGAAATGATAAGATTTTCAATGATAAAGATTTTTCTCGTATGCAGGTTCTATTAAAATGCACAGGTATTCTCCGTTCGTGGTCCACATTACAACGGGGTGAGTTTCGAGGCCTTTTTACGGAGGCGTGTGCACGACTGGAGCAGGTGGCGAGGGATATTTTATCCCACATGGATGGTCGCTTAATCTTCGGATAGCAGCTCCATAGAGGCGACAGTCTACATCCCTTGGATTGTTTTGGATTTGTTGCTTTTTTCCTCTTTCGGTTTCGATGTCGGCTGTGTGCATCATATGATGCAGAGGCCGGGTGTAATGCTTAACTATGTTTAAGTAATAAAAGCCCTTTATCAAAAAAACACGCGTAGCACGAGGATATTAAATCCAAAATTTGACAGAAACACCACCTACACCTACTGTACACTTTAGAATGTGACAGAAACACCACCTACTCTACATGCATGCAACTTGAGCATGGCACGGTTTAGAGGCAAACCCAACGGCACCTCTTAAATAGAACCAAATTTTGTCCTATTTTAATCCGTTTAGGGTACTCCGTGTACGAAAATTATGCTGGACCATCGAGTTAGAGCATACCCAACGCCCCCCCTACCCCCCAAAAAAGGGACCAAAATCGGTCATCTTTTGATCCGTTTAGGGTGGTCCGCGGACTTAGCCTAGACCGGACTACCCATTTGGGATCAAACCATCTCAACGCCCCGCTAAAAAAATTACGAATTCAACCAAATTTAGTTCAAACTGAAATTTACGAAGCTTGCATAATTTTCGCGGGAGCCTCCTCTACCTCATCCTGCTCCTCCATTCCCCCCCTCCCCCCATGCCTTCATCGGGTGCTCCGGCGGGTGGGGGTACCCCGCACGCGGCGAAGATAGAGCGGATGCGTGCGTCCGGCACCTCGCCGGGGATGAACAAGCAATCCCAAAGCCCGCTGGTATCTACGAACCGGGGGTCTGCGCGGAGGTGGAGCGGGAGGAAGGCGCGCCGCCAAGTGATTTCCCTCCACCGCGCATATCTATACGTGGGAACGAGGGGGCGGGAACGTGTCAGGGCCTGAGATGCCACTGGTTTGGCAGCTTGAAGTCTAGCCATGGCACCGTTTGGTTCCGCGACCATAGTTACTAGGTGAAGTCCTAGCTGACCCTCTTGCGGCCGCGGGTGTGTTTGCGGGCGCCGACGGCCCTGCCTCGTAGTCGTGGCGCGTCGTCACGGGGTTCCGCTCCTTCTTCACCATTGGCCCCGGCGAGCTAGGGTTTGGTCGGTGGGGAGTGGGGATGCACACGTTGGCATCCACGTGGTCCCATTAAAAAGGTCCAGTCAAACCGACGTGGGTCACTGACTGGTGGGCCCGAGGAAGGACAGGAAGGCATCGTGCGGTTGCCTTGTGGGCCAGGGAGGACGCGGAGCGCGTCCACGGACCATCCCAAACGTGGACCAAACTTGGGCCACGTTTGGGGGAAACACGGCATGTCTCCAATTGGTCCGTTGGGGGGGGGGGAGGGGTCGTTGGAATAAATTTTAAACCCAAATCGGTCCGTGGGGACCGAAATGGACCGTTGGGGGGGTGGGTGGGTTTGCTCTTAAGATGGATTCATTCGAATTGCCCCCAAGTAGGAGAGAGAAAGGGTGGCATGCTGTGCACATAGGCGCACATGGGACAGGAGAAAGAAGAAGTGGTGTGGATGTGAAAAGAGATGTGTGGCTATAATTGGATCAGGAGGACCGTGGGGAGGTCCATTTGTGTCCGCAGACCACTGTAAACATAGACCAAACCTGGAGGACGTTTGGCGGGAAGTGGAATTGTCCTCCCATGTGGTCAGTTTGGAGAGTCGTACATTGCATTGGTAGTGTCCCATGTCGTCAGTTAGGAGAGTCGTACATTGCATTGGTAGGAGGAAGGTGCTAGCTTCGCTGACATAGGAAGTTTCAATGTGTATGTAGATTTGGTTCTAGTGCCCCGTTCAATTTGGATTTATCCTACTATGTAAATAAATTGCAAATATGGTCCAAGTGATATCACTAGTGGAAACACGGGCACTAGTCCCGGTTGGTAAGGCCCATTTGTCCCGGTTGTGCAACCGGGATGGGCCAGCCGGGACAAATGCCACTCCCCCATTGGTCCCGGTTGTGTCAGGACCCGGGACAAATGGGGCTGACCACGTGGCGAACCTGGCCTGGGGATTTAGTCCCGGTTCTTAACACGAACCGGGATGAATGCCTCCTCTGCTGCGGCAGAGTTTTTTTTTCCGCTTTATTGTTTTCCTTTTTTTGCAACCAATTCCATTTTACGATACCCACTGTCACCATACACTGATAAGGAGCCTTGTTGGCCCCTCCCCGGACCTCCCAGATCCCAGGAGAAGAGAGGAGCCCGGTGGACCTTCCCCGGACCTCCGGATCCCACGACAAGAGAGGAGCCTCGGTGGCCCCTCCCCGGACCTGCGTGAATAAGTAATACGTATATATTGAAAAATAAGGAACACTCATATTACATAAGCTAAGTATATGGAGCATATTACATGACCGATGGAATTACAAAATAAAATTTCGCCCGTAATTTCCTCCTGAATTGCTCGTATGCGCTCCCTTGGTAGAAGACCGTCCCGGAGCCGTTCGATCTAATATAAAGAAGAGTGGTCAATATATAGTACTGAACTAGATGCTAATAAGAAAAAATTGACGACTGACGTACATTAAGGTGGTTCCCGTCTGACGAATGAACTCGCAGACGAATATATTAGATGGAGATGTTTGTTCCTGTCTTTGTTCCAGTTGTTGTGTTTGTTCCAGCGCCATTCCGGTTGCCATTGGCAGAGAGTGAACAAAACATAAGAGGGGTCCAATTTAGAAGCACAAAAATATGTAAAAAAAAAATGGCCAGCTCATATAATAGAAGCACAAAAAAATGACCAATTTTTTTTAAAGAAATAGTCGGAAAAGGGACAGGGACAGGCAGCGACACAGCGGATGCCTGCCTCGTAATCCCCAACCGGCCTCCCTTTCCCCAACCGCGTCCACTGGCCAGGGACGCAGCCTTTCCCACGTCTTTAATTAAGCCCACTGGCCACGTTCGGTCAAAGGGCCCACTGGCCGCCTCGCCTTCCCCAACCGCGGCCACGCGGGGTCAAAGGGGCCACTGGCCAGCAACCCAGTGGCTGCCTCGCATGCTCCCACGTCCCCACGTCTTTAATTAAGACCCATAACCGCAGCCGCGCGCGGTCAAAGAGCCCACTGGCCAGCGACCCAATGGCCGCCTCGGCTTTCCCGCGCCCCCCACTTCCCAACCCGTGGCCACGAACGGTCAAAAAGGGCCCACCGGCCAGCGACCCAGTGGCCACACGCCCCTGCCTCGGCTTCCCCGCGCATTCATGGCCAACCTGCAACCGCCGCCATGTTCTCGCCGCTGGTTGGCATGCCATCCCCGCCCGGGTCCTTTTTAAAGGGCCCCCACCGCCCCGTACACCGGCACACCCCGCTCCCAGCACGAACCCTAACCCTAGCCATGTCGCCCTGCCGCTGGTTCAAGCGCGGCAAGAACGAGCACGAGGTCGGGTCCTCCAGCGGCGCTGGACAGAGAGGCGGCGGTGTCCCCCCCCCCCCACCGCGGGAGGCGTTCGGCTTCAGTCCGGGCGGCATCCGGATCGGGGGCAGCCCGCGACTCCCCGCACCACCTCCGGCAGCGCGCAACCCGCCGCCTCGCGCCGCGCCAGGCAAAAGGTTCCGCCGGTACGTGCGGAAGGAGGAAGCGAAGTGGCACTGGGAGCACGCCACGCCGGTCTTCTGGCCGGACGTCCACCTCCCGTACGGCAGGCACCTCAACCCGCAGCGGATCCCGGTGCCGCCGGCCCCGACCAACGAAGGAGCTCGCGAGGAGATTGCTCGCCGGCGCGCGCTCCTGCCGGCCCACCTCCTCAGGGACCCTGCCTATGCGCGGAACTCCCCGAACTGGAACGTGTGGTTCCAGCAGGAGCACGACCAGCGCCGCCGCTCCTACTACCCTACGCCCCTAGAGGAAACCAGCGCCGACACGTACCCAGCGCCGCCGCCCGGCAGCGAGCCGGAGCGGTGGTTCGAGGAGGACATCCTCGATGACGAGGAGTACCCCGAGCTGCAAGCCTCTATGGAGGCCGCCTACGAGGCCTCCCGCCGCTCCCTCGTCGAGGACGAGATTAAGCGCTGGGAGCAGGTCCTCGCCTGCACGGCCAGCGGCGCGGCTGCCGACGCGGCCGCGATGCCGCCCCCTCCACCACCGGCGTCGTGGTGGCAAGCGATGAACGTCGAGAGGGAGGAGGCGACGGACCAGGGCGCTCCACAGCCGCTGCCCCCTGGCCTCGAGTACGGCATGAGCTGGGCCTGGACCAGCGGCGAATGTTCACCGGAGGAGCTGCTGCCGCCACCGGAGGGCGCGCCCCCGATGCCCCCGCAACCGCCACCGGCGGGCGCTCCCCAGCTGCCTGCCCACCTGTGGGTCCAGCCTCCCTACCACTTCATCTCCTCCGACGAGGAGGACTAGGCCGGCGCCGGCGCGCCCCCGGCCAACTAGTACCTAGGATTGCTACCCCCCCCCCAAGAAACGGCCGGCCGCCTGTGTCCGCGCCGCCGCCCCATGCATGTAAGGACGGCCAATAGGGCCGTCGTCAAGAAACGGCAGGTCGCCTGTCGCCGCGCCGTCCCCCTCCCCCCCCCCCCCCGATGTAAGCACCGGTCTTCGGACCTTTTTAATATATGAATGCATTCCCGTCCCAAACTCGTCCCCCGGCCAATCTACAGCCTAATTCATCCCCGCCGGCGGAGCCAGCGCCGGCGGGATCTTCGTATCCATCCCCGCCACCGGCAGGGCTTCGCCTAGGCTAGTCCGGTCGGTCCCGGGTGGTTGCTCGGCCTGGAGAGTGGGCATGGATATTTATACAAATGGGCCTCTAGTTCCGTCCCGTGCAACCAACCGGTACTAGAGGTACCCCCTTTGGTCCCGGTTGGTGGCACGGGCCGGGACCAAACGTATTTTGAAATTTTGTGCCACCCTGCGCGCCCAAATATTTTAGCGTCAAAATTTGAAAATTGTTTAAATATGCACATGAATAACTTCTATATACTTTCGAATTTGACAAAAATATCAACATGAAAAGTTCTTGAATTTGCATAACTAATTCAAATCCATTTTCTGTTTAACTAAATAATTATTCTAACTATTCAAACTATTAACTATTTTACTCTTTGCACATAATTTGAATATAAATATCTTATATTGTTTTTAAAATTAGTAACAATTACATTAATAACAACATAATTAACAGACTCTTTGTCTCACTGGCCGTAGAGTGTTTACGTACAAAACCACAAATCAGTTTCTAGAGTTTTTCGGTTTGCGTCTTCTTCTTCTGTGTCACTTTGTTCGGATTTCACCCCAACCATGAACAATCTTTATCATTTATTTTGTTGTCTATTGTTTTCCTTTATGTTTTCATTTTGTTTTATCTTGTGATCCTCCGAGGGAGTCCAGAGCATACAAGGCGTCCGGGTGATTTGTATTCCGTCGATGATCCTTTAAGGGGGATGTAGAACACAACAATCGGAAACGCAGCCTACAGCCCGACCGTGGCTACTTAGTGCATATATGCATACCGAATGCACGGCATGACGTATGCTCTGTTTTCAAGCGGGGGGTCGGGGATAAAGGGGAAATATGTGCCGGCTGTTGCGCTCCTTCCGGATGCGCGGCTGCACACATGGCTGGTTACAGCGGCCCTATGTGCAGCTCACATCCCAATGGACGAGACGGAGGAGAGAGAAACAAAAAAGTGGGTGGGTGTGCCGCTGGTTGGGATAATAATGAAGTCAGGCTGGTCATAGTTGTCAGCTTTTGACCGGTCAATACAAATTATTGGTCAAACAGAACTATGATCATGTATTCCACGTTTATTATTACACATCACCAACAACATCACTATCTAGTCTTCTGAATTTTCTTCGTGTAGAGATGGTCCATGAACCCTTGTTCCTTACTTATGATCGCTTCGGCCGTAACCATAGAGCATCTTCATTATTTAACTGGATGGTGGGGTCAGCTTTCACTGTGAAGGGTGGAATTTCAACAAACTTATTATAATCTTCTGACATGTCTGTCGTGTCCACGATTTCCACGATGTTTGTTTTCCCTGAAAGAACTATGTGACGCTTCGGCTCATCGTATGATGTATTTATTTGCTTATATTTTCTTTTTTCGGTCTGGAGGACATGTACTTCACATAGAAGACCTGAGCCACATCATTGGCTTGGACGAATGGTTCGTCATTGTAACCAATATTGTTGAGATCCACTGTTGTTATTCCGTAAAGCGGGTCTACCTTTACCCCTTCTCCATTCAGGTTGACCCATTTGCACTTGAACAAAGGGACCTTAAAAGAAGGTCCATAGTCAAGTTCCCATATCTCCTCTATGTAACCATAGTATGTGTCATTTTTTTCATTCTCGTTTGTTGTATCAAAGCGGACACCACTATTTTGGTTGGTGCTCTTCTTATCTTGGGACATCGTGTAAAATGTATTCCCATTTATCTCGTACCCTTGAAAACTCCCAATAGTCGAAGATGGTGACCCTGCCAACATGTACAGCTGATCTTCAATAGTGGTGTCATTTATAAGATGTGTTTGCAACCAACTTCCGAAAGTCTCCATGTGTTTGCGTTTAATCCATGAGTCATCCTTCCCCGGGTTTGTGGAGCGTACAATATTCTTGTGTTCCTCGAGATACGTAGCCAGGAACATAGAATTTTGTAGAACTGTGTAGTGTGCTTTGGTGAAAGAATGCCCGTATCTGGGTATCATTGTTTTCTTTCCCTGCGCTCCTTTTCCCCTCAGTCTCCCCTCATGCCGCGATTCAGGAACACTAATCGTCTTAAGGTCAGGAATAAAATCAACACAGAACCCAATGACCTCCTCTGTTCCATAGCCCTTCGAGATGCTTCCTTCTGGCCAAGCACGGTTATGAACATATTTCTTCAAGACTCCCATGAACCTCTCAAAGGGGAACATATTGTGTAGAAATACCGGACCAAGAATATGAATCTCTTCACATAGGTGAACCAGGAGATGAGTCATAATGTTGAAGAAGGATGGTGGGAACACCAACTCAAAACTAACAAGACACTGGACCACATCCCTCTGTAATCTTGCCAGAATTTATGGATCGATTACCTTTTGAGATATTGCGTTCAGGAATGCACATAGCTTCACAATGGGTACTCGAACATTTTTCGGTAGAAGCCCCCTCAATGCAGTCGGAAGCAACTGCGTCATAATCACGTGGCAGTCATGAGACTTCAGGTTTTGGAATTTTTTCTCTGCCATGTTTATTATCCCCTTTATATTCGACGAGAAGCCAGACGGAACCTTGATACTGTAAAGGATTTCAAAAAAACTTTCCTTCTCTGCTTTAGTAAGAGCGTAGCTGCTTAAGTAATGGTGCCCTGTATCCGTGTGCTTATTGCTTGGGTCTTTCATACGTTGCTGGTTCTCCCGTGCTTCTGGCGTATCTTTTGACTTCCCATACACAACCAAGAAGCATAGCAGATTGACGCGGAGATTCTTTGTCACGTGCATCACGTCGATCGAAGACCGGACCTCTAAAACTTTCCAATAGGGTAGCTGCCAAAATATAGATTTCTTCTTCCACATGGGTGCGCGGTTATCAGGGCCATTCGGAACTGGTTGGCTGCCATCACCCTTACCAAAGATTACTTTTATGTCCTTGACCATATCGAATAAATCATTACCACTATGGAGCTCAGGCTTCTTCCGGTTCTCTGCCTCACCTCTGAAATGCTTTCCTCCTTTCTTTCTTACGGGATGCTTGATCGGAAAAAATCTACGTTGCCCCAGGCATACAACTTTTTTACATTTATCCAAATAAACATTGTCAGTCTTATCTAAACAGTGTGTGCATGCATTGTATCCCTTGTTTGTATGTCCGGAAATGTTAGTAAGAGCAGGCCAATCATTGATGGCTACGAAAAGCAACGCCCGTAGGTCAAATGGCTTTTGTTCGTTCTCATCCCACACACGTACACCTGGTTTACCCCACAATTGTAAGAGTTCTTCCACTAATTGCCTTAGATACACATCAATGTCGTTTCCAGGTTGCCTCGGGCCTTGGATGGGAACTGGCATCATAATGAACTTACGCTTCATGCACAACCAAGGAGGAAGGTTGTACATACATAGAGTTACGGGCCAGGTGCTATGACTGGAGCTCTGCTCCCCAAAAGGATTAAAGCCATCTGTACTTAGACCAGACCATAAGTTTCTCGCCTCTCCTGTAAAGTTCGGGAAGTCTCTCTCGATCTTTCTCCACTCCGATCCATCGTCGGGGTGTCTCAACTTTCCGTCTTCCTTACGGTCTTCTTTGTGCCATCGAAACAACCTAGGATGCTCTTTGTTTCTAAACAGACGTTTCAACCGTGGTATTATAGGAGCATACCACATCACGTTAGCAGGAACCCTCTTACGGGGGGCTCGCCGTAAACATCACCAGGGTCATCTGCTCTGATCTTATACCGCAGTGCAGTGCATACCGGACATTCATCCAAATTCTCGTACTTCTCACCGCGGTAGAGGATGCAGTAATTAATGCATGCATGTATCTTCTACACATCTAATCGTAGAAGGCAGAGAGCTTTCTTTGCTTCGTACGTACTCTCAGGCAATTCGTTATCCTTTGGAAGTTTTGGCTTCATTAGTTGAAGTAAACTCTCAAATGCGTTGTTACTCACACCGTCATGTGCCTTCCATTTGAGCAACTCTAGTGTGGTACCGAGCTTTGTGCTACCATCTTCGCAATTTGGGTACAACAACTTTTTGTGATCCCGTTGTTGGGAATATGCCCTAGAGCCAATCATGGATGATGTAATTCCCAATGTATTCATAAAGTTATTAAGTTGTCCTTGTTTTGAACATCTGATATATGTCATTGAATATGTGATTCGATTGTGGAACTATATAATAATGTTGTTCATACTAGATTGTCCTTGGTCATTAAGGTTGTGCTGGACACACACCCTAGACTAATGTGAGTGTTGGCTGATGACACGGTTCCAGTTGTCATGGGCATGGTGATGCCATTCCAACGTTCACGGACTTGGCTAAAGAGTTTAGCAAGTCGGACTGACCCATATTGTGATGCAACGAGTACGCCGTCATTTGCATGTCTCAATCAATGTAATCCTTAGACCTGAGGTTGTCGCACAATCCGAATTGTGGATCACCGACTTAGGTTCTGTTAAACGTTGCTCTGTGAGAAGGCAGTTATAAAGGCAGAGTTCGGGTCGAATGAAAAACAAGCTGCGTGATGTGGATAATCAAGATGGGATTTTGTCCCTCCGAATGGAGAGATATTCTCTGGGCCCTCGCGAGTGATATGATTCAGGAAGCATGGCCATGCGTGACTCAGTTAAGTGTTAACTCTGTCTGTTGACTAAGAGTTATTCAGATGAATCACATATCACCGATCGAGAAGAGAGTTGAACTATTAAAGGGATGACGATACAGCGCCTATAGTTCGACAAGGTATATCGTGAGGCAAAAGGGACTAAGATGAATATCACATTGAAAGGTATGTCGTCATGACTCAATGGGACTTGGGAGTCGGCACGTTCTGCTAGGAGCCACTACCGATTGATCGATTGGGAGTTGGACTCCAATCGTGTCCAAGTAGCCATGAGCCTGCAGGGTCGCACATTTAAGAGCGGGAGCAAATGTATTGGTTGGGTTAGACCCGAACCGGAAATGGACTGGGTTTTGTGAGTCGGACTCACAGAGGGAATGGTCCACAAGCGTTGTGAAGCCCACTACTACTCGCTATATAAAGAGGGGCGTAGGTTGCCCAGCGGGCACGTTACTCCCCTCATGCGTTGGGAACCCTAGCCCCACTTAGTCCAGCCGTCGCACCGGACCTAGCAGTCCGCCGTCGGAGCTCCTCCTCGTACGTGTGGATACCGGCAGAGCTGCTGTACGTTCAGCACTTTGGTTCACGGGATTGGATCGGCTGGATCGGATCGTGGGACTCCACTGCATCGACGTGCTTCATCGATAATCCGCAACCGCGCGTCTAGTGGTAATTATCGTGGCCTTCTACCTCGGCTAGATTTTGGAAGTACCGCGTAGGAAAAAGTTTTTTTTATCTCTACGCGTTCCAACACCTGTAACATGTTGTCCAGCTTCAACCTCTCCAATTTACTTTCACAGTCTTCCCTTGCATCAGCAATAACTCGGCCAATATCATCATCGGGCTCTTCTGATGTCTGTTCTTGATCACTTCCTTCTTCTGCATTGTCTTCCATTGCAGTATCACCGTATTCAGGGAACAAAGGATCTTCTTCTTCTTCATCATCGTCTTCCATCACAACCCCTCTTTCTCCATGCTTGGTCCAGCAATTACAGCTAGGCATGAAACCTCTCCGAAGTAGGTGGTCGTGAAGGATTTTTTTGGAAGAGTGCTCTCTGACGTTCCGACAATCAACACATGGTCAACACATAAAGCCATTATCTTTGCTCGCCTGAGCTACAACAAGAAATGAATTCAGGCCTGCCATATACTCGGAAGTGCGTCGGCCACCGTACATCCATCGCTGCCGTGCATCCATGTGCATCGTATAATTAAGTTTATCAAAATACATTACAATAACATATCAATAGAGAAATGACCATAGTACATCGACAAATATTACTTCTTTATGTATAAGTTACAGATGAAAAATATAAGTTTGTTAACCTCGGTCGAAGATACCATTTTCAGTGAGTTTATGTGTGGCTCGGGAATTTCGTCGAACACCTCGTGTGCATAGTAAAATAAAACACACTAACACCCACGTTTCTCACACCTCCAAGCAAAAAAAAAAGGTGGAAGGGGGAGGGGGCTGGGGCAGTATATATAGGGGAAGGGGGTACATTGGTCCCGGTTTGTGGAATGAACCGGGACCAATGCCTCCCTACAGTCCCGGTTCATTCCACAAACCGGGACCAATGTCTTCCCATGAACCGGGACCAGTGCCCCCAGGCGATTTTTGTTGCCCCGGGTGTACAAACCGGAACCAATTCATAGCATTTGTCCCGGATTTTGTTGCAACCGGGACATTTGCCCCTGGCCCCCTGAACGAAAGGGGTTGTTTCCACTAGTGTATATGTCCAAGTTTCTTCGGATCACATACTCCTATATTCCGTCAGTGGAACCATTACATTAAGGTTCAACACCATAACTTACACGAAGAACCCTAAAAAAAACTTGAACGCAATCAAGTCCCTCAGGTTCTTTTGCACCGCATCAACGAAAGCGAGCTAAACGTAAGCGACCAGGGCAAACAAGCCCGAAACCAGTGACGGACCACTTGGTTCGACGTCACTGGGAATGCCCTTAACGGAGTTGAAGATCCTTAATCATGGATGCGTGTCACACACTGACACACGGAGTATATATCGCGCTGGATGATGATAGGCCAGCTGCACACAACGACCTTGATTTCACTATCACGGATCTAAGAACGGACCATGTATTAACTACGCTGGGCCACTTACACGACGTGGATGGTCATGGCAAAGTGTCAACACGCGTTGCACGAGGATAATAAGTCCAAAACAAGACGAGACACGCAAGGCAAGGAAAAATGGACAAAAATTACCGAGCAAAGTTCTTACCGGAACTTCCGAGCTGTAATATAGCAGTTCTGATCCGGTTCTATTTAGAGTGTGTTGTTAACTCAGGAATTTCCGTGTGGATATATATTTATTTGAACTACCGATCATCATATCTTTTCCATGGACAATTACCTACATTTTGGTTCCAGGACCTCTGAGTTCTTCTCCATGGTTCCTCCAAGGAGTATTAATTTCTTGAGGACTTATGGAAGATTTCGGTACCTCCGAGTACCCTATCATTTAATACTTGGCCGATCAAATTTTGAACTTGTTCGGTAGTTTGTGCAACGTCTACAAAATTTCCGGGAACGTTAACTTTTCCTGTACGGAGCGGATTTTCACCTTTCCAATATCATCTCATATATTTTGTAGAGAAACGGTAGAGCTTATGAGGGAGCCATGTGTGAGTTGAAGGCCTTGAACTAGTACCCTTTTCACGCTTCCGACTTATACTTTCCTATGATATCGTGTGAGATTGTTTGTTCTTTTGTTCATTGGTTTGAGAATTCTTTTAAGAGCTCAAGATCCAAATGCTAGCCGCCTTGGTGTCACTTAGAAGCCCTCAAATTGTGTGCATGAAACAGGAAGTTTGTGAATCCGGAGATCATCTACTTTATTTGAAGGTCTACCCCTAGTGCTTGGTCATAGATTTTGTGTCCTAACACAAGGGGTGATATAGGTTCATCTTGTGGGCCAAGGGCTTTGTTTCTAATACCCTCCAAATATACATATTCTCAATCAATTTATTGTCAAATTTACAAGTGAAACATATACGCGAAATAACTCAAAGATGTTGTAGCCTACTATTTTCGCTACTCATCAGACACTCTAATAGTTTGAGCATCGCAGCTTGGATAATCTGCTGGAGGTGGGGGAAGAGTTGTCTCTAATGTGTGTCCATTCTCCACCACGAGGGCCAATGCCATGCCCGACGATACGTGCTTTTCCATATGACAGTGTAAGAACCACACACCTGTTCATCATAGTATAGATTGTATACTAGTTAGAAATTAGAACTTTGAATGCATGCAAAGATGTACGTATATATATATATTCATTCATACAAATGGATTCAATCATTATCTAGCTTCTAGGGACATGCTAAATCATGAAACTCTGAATAAATGGGTTTCATGTTGAACATATTTAATGTATGTATGTATGTATGTACCTGGATTATTTGCAACGAATCGGATCGCCGTCCATCCGTAAATCGGGACAAGGGCGGTGTTCCTTGCTGGTGGATCCACTAAGTTGTACGCTTGCACATCCTTCACCTCATCATATCTCCCAAGCCCCTGAGCGAGAATGAAGAAGTCGTGGCCGTGAAGGTGCATTGGGTTAGTGTTGCTAAACAAATCTGATGAGTACGAGTTTTGGAATACGATTTCCACGGTGGCATTGTGCCGCACCCTTCTCACTAATGTGGCCTTCGACGTCGGGCTGTGACTGAATTCAACCAACGGTGGCCGGCTCGGTAACTCCTGCAGGATGCTTACAGTGCTACTCATGTTGTTGTTGTAGTGTGCTTGGAGCAATGACATGGTAATGGGAAGCTCAAACGATATGTTGTTCAACTTGGACACCATGCAGTATCGTGATCCGACATATGAGCAGATGTCTCCCACATCGATAGCAATCAACATTCGCTCGTCGACGTTCGCCGGAACCGGCTGAGGCAATAGGCTCGTCAAGTTACCACGAAAGTAGAAGGATGGTGCCACGTCGTGCTGATCAGGCAATTCAGGGGATACAATCGGAGAATCATCATCATCACATCCTTTGTTGTGGTTGTAGGATACAATCCCTCTTGATATCAACATGGGGATCTGGGGCATAGGCTCCGGTGGTTGCACAGCTTGGGCAACCATGTAGTACCTTCCTGAAGGTGCATCGGCAACAACCAAAGCATCAACTGTCTCACCTGACGCGACCACGATGGTATCTGTGGTGTACGGTTTCACATAGTTCGCGTCGATGGTGACCACCGTGAACTTATGCCCCGCGATCTTCAAGTTGTACTCTTCGTGGAGCGCTGCATTTATGATCCGCAAGAGATATGTCTTTCCACGCTCAACATTGAGAATGTAACTTTTTTCGGTGACCCCTGCAAACAGATAAAAAAAGTTAAAGTAGTCTGGAATGTGAAGGGTTAATATATTTTCAAAGTATTATTCTAATTAACCACAAAAAGGCGGCATTTACAAAAAATTAATGTTTATTACTACCTAATTATCAGTACATGGCACTTGTTAGATAGCATGCTCTTTCAGAATCATACTAAAAATTTATAAACATATTTATATTGCTGCGATTTAATTAGTGCCATCAGATATGTCCTGAGAATTATATTCACAGAATGTAGGAAAACGGTTACTACCGGAGAAATTGAAGCTAAGATCACTTATAGGAATTACCGGAACAATTACAGAGGCCTCCAAGCATTCCATTGATCGTAGGAGAACGAGGCCAGTCTACATAGTTCCAATTATCGACGCTCCTTTCCAACTCAACAAGGTCCACGTCCCACCATTCACCTGTATATTGGGAAACTTAATTCTTAAGTACTTCCTCCGTTCCAAAATGTAAGCCTTTTTAGCGAGCTAAAATAGTTTGCTAAAAAAGGCTTACATTTTGAAACGGAGGGAGTAATAAACTAGTAGTAATACAGCTCTAGTACGTCGTTACAAACTTGCATGTATATACGCAAACCTATAACAACGGGGATCTCCTTGTAGGGTTTGGGAAAAGGGTAAGAATGGGGCCCTGATCTTGGACGAATGATCAGGGAACCATAAATAGTTGCACGGAGGAAGCCGACATGAGCGTGCCACCATAGTGTGCCCTCTTGGCCGATGACGTTGAACCGATACGTGAAATTTCTGTTCGGCTGGATTGGGCATTGGGTTATCATCCCTGGCCCGTCAGCCCAGCAATTTAGTTGCTGCTTCACTCCATGCCTGCATATACTCCAGCTTAATTAATCAACCTCATTTTGTTTATTTATTCATGTGGTAGAAAAATATCTGAAAAAATAAATTCACATGGTGTTTCTCCTAGGTTTTATTCACAGGAAAGTTTCAAATTCATAAGCTATTTATTTCGGCAGAACAAATAAGAGAAACATCCAAGTAGTAAGGTTAATTATCTAGCACATATCTCGATTTCCACACGAGACGATCTAGATAGAAGACACCCGACACCCTAGTTTAAAAAGTTCACACCATACTTGTCCTTCGGTCGATCGGTCATGGTGGAGTCTTGTTGTCCCGACACAACAAGACAATACTAGACGAAGGCATATTTCTGCCACTTAATCGGCATCGGTAGCATCCTGAACGCGCCCTTGGGGGATGTTTACCATGTGTCCGAGAAAACGCGGACATCTTTAGTAATTTTTTTGTCATGTTTTGCATGTTATCAATATGGAGGTTTATTTGATCCAGGTTTCCTTTCCTCCTTCCTATGAATCAGAGGAAGCTTATGGTTACTCGATGTTCTCGGTTTTGATGGTCGCCCATGATATTAATGGGTTCCAATATGTGTAGTTGTCTTATGTTGTCATTCTTTTTATGGTCGCCCAGGATATATTTCAGCATTAACGATCGAGAGATGTTTGATACTTAAAATTTGCAATAAGAATCTGTGTGCACATAACGATTCAGAAGTTAGGGTATATCCGCCATTTCGAAAAAAATCTCTGGTTTAGCGGAATAGTGTGTGGACAATTCTCTGGTTTAGCCAGGTACCGCAACTCTCTGTCCTTGGGGCTGTTCTGGGACCGTGATGCCGACCGTGTAAGTTGGAAGGGTCAAAAACACAGGGGCCATGTACTCACTTCCGGACAGGTTCTCTTCAACGTGTCAAAAACAGAGGATCGGGTCATACGTACATGGCAGAGAATTCGGTTTTCGTACCCATCGCCGCTTTCGGCCGGCTCAGGTGATCACTGACGATCAACTACAAGACCCGTGCCACTCGTCGCCTGCAGCGTCGTTCAGGGATTCCCAATGAAGGAAGTGGTGTCGTGCGTTTGCCCACAAACAACAAGGAAACTTTGCTATTTGCTAAACTAGAAGATACCCCGCGCGTTGCTGAGGGGATCGCTTTATAAACTACATCATATTATAAACGAAATTTTATATGAGATATGATACACTATGGTTCTAAGTGAATATGCAAAATTCAATTTATCATAGTATATGTTTTAAACTATTAATATGAATAATTGGGTGGTTTAAGAAATCGATAATGTGTAGTTTACATGTAGTGATTAATAAAAATTAGTGGAGATGACATGGACAATGGATTGGCTAGGAGAATGGATAATATTTATAGATTGCATATTGAGATAGAAAAATCATTAATACATGTTAGTATGGTTTTGCTTTATAAGAAGTATAGATAGGGTAATAACGATGAGAAGCTAAAATCGGAAAGCGGTGTCCAGCTTAGTTAGCTCGTCAATTTTTTTTTTTTACGAATTTTATGTGAGAATCACTAAAAAAAGGAAACCTTTTGAAAGGGAAGCTGTGCATGCTGTCCTCGTGTTAAGTGTCGGGGTTTCTCTTCTCGTGGTTTCCTCATATAGTAGGTACGTGCATTTGCAATAAGTGTCAGGACGAGAGACTTTTGGTGGGATTTATCCATCCCATTTGTACGCGCATTTATTTTAAAATTCATTATTTAAAAAATGAAATATCTTAAAAAATGTTTGTAGAAATTATGAACCGATTTCATATTTGATATCCTCGTGTCAAGATATTCAAAGATCCCATTAGTAGCATACATCCAGCAGCAACGTGCGTGTACATTCAGTAGCAGCACGTGGATGTATATCCATTAACAGCATGTACATCACATAGCAGTTACGATGTACATCTTTGAGTAGCAACTTGGGAGTACTTTCTAGGACAGCGTCACCAGCAGCGTGTACTTTCCGTAGCAACGTGTTTATACTTTTTGATACTGCGTCGATCTACATCACCAACGTGTATTTTCAATAGCAAAGTGTGTATACTTTCAGTAACAGCGTGGGTATAGTTTCAGCTACAACGTGAGCGTACTTTTCAGTAGCAATGTATGTGTACAATTAGTAGCAACGTGTGTATACTTTCAAGTACAACGTGGTTATACATTCAGAAATAGCGTGAGTGTACTTTCAGTATCACCGTGTGTACTTTTCAGATACATCGTGTGTGTACGTTCACATATGGCGTACGTACACTTTTAGTAGCAGCGTGGGTATACTTTTCAGATAAATGATGGTATACTTTAGGTATACTACGTACGTGTCATAGACGCTTCTTTTCGAGAGGCGAAACCGAGCCATAACACGGATTACGACCAATACACGTTTCGACCAATGTGTACATACAACTTATCTACCCGCTTGAAGATCTTTATAAAAAAATTGTTGAGACGAAACCGAGCCGTAAAAAAGTATTGAGGCAAAGCCTAGCCATAGGATCTGAAAATACATCACGTAGCTTTGTGTGTTGCGAGCGTGTACTCCGAAGAAAAAGTTAAAGGACCGTGCTAATAAGGGCACGTGCCCTAGATTATCATTCCGTGGGAAAGAAACAATATGCTAACCGATTTATGCATGCATATGGTCACAAATATTCCTTTTTCATTTTCAAATTTTAAAATATTTCATCTCTTAAACCGTAAGTCAAAATTTAGATCCATTTTCATGGTTAGATTTTTTTATGAGATTTTCAAAACTAAATCTCATGTTGATATATTCTGACACCTTTTTTCCAATCTAGTTACCAGATTATAGTCACTTTGTCACCGGGTGTCATGAGTTTGGCTACTAGGTTAAAATCAAATAGTTGCCACTTGCTAAGTTTTTTGAACTTCTCTTTATAACAATGTAATCCTTTCCTGATGGCAGTGTCATATTTTACGTATTTACAGTGGATCAAATTATCACTCTCTCGCCATGTTGAGCATTACCATGACCAAAAAAACATGTGAAAATTATCTCTTAACCGTGTACTATTTGATCGGTAACTGTTAACAATTAATATGATACATAAATTATTATAACATGTTAAGTGGAGACAAAAAAAAAGTACGTCCAAACATATTAAAATGGGCTTGTGTGAATGTACTGAAAACACGTAAAAACTATATGTTAATTGTGTATTATTTGGGTTGTAACCCTCAATTATTAATATGATAACCACACTAATATAATCTGTCAAGTGGCAACGGAAAAAAAAGTTAGAAAAAACATATTAAGATGTGATCTTGTTTTGAAGTACTCGTCAAGACGAGTCTAAGGGTGAAAATGGATTGCCGATTAAATTAGTTATTTAAAAGATAATTCATTTTAAATTATTGGATTATGGAAAGATTCCATAGATACATGCACGCCGTTTATCCGGCACGCCTCTATAGGGGAAAGTCCTAACGACCACATGTCGGACCTAAGAGATTTGTGGGACATGTTAGTTTAATAGATTAACCGAAACTTAAAAGGAAAAACAAGACGCTTCGTGATATTCCGTACCACGTACAAACTTACAGGCGATGGTAGTAGTCGTCGCGCCCTCCAGATGCTTTAACGCTCGGCCACAGCACACCAGACGGGACGAACACGCAGCATGCGCTCCATGATTGGCGCGTGACAGGAGCGACCTTTCGGAAGGTCTCTCTTTCCCAGTGTGAGAATCATTTAGTGTGTCTATTGATTGGGTTGGGTTCTATTACGTGGCCAGTTTGGCCATTCAGCAGATCAACTAGGTCACAGACAAGATGAGAATGTGTTTCTTCCCCAAATCGGACGTATCCCCGTGTAGAGCAAATAGGTCACGCAGCCATGAAGATAACTCGGTGTCGCTAATAAGATAATCCTAGACTGGAAGCCTGCAACGTGAGCTCCTCCTGAAAACACTAGAAGCCACCACACCTCCGCCTCCACCATAGATCGGTTTCCCCTCCTTCGGTCGGCCTCGCCGGCATCAGGAGGAGCAGGAAATCCAATCTATGAGTGGAGTTAATAAAAACAGTGCTTTCAATAGATTGGTTTAGCGTTTTGGTAGCTATCTTCTTTATAAATGGAGATGGCATCGTCTTCAATATGTAATTTTCAATTCTTCTTTCGACGGCAAGATCTTCTTCGCGACGACGTTAGTGGTGGTGTTGGAAGATTAAGTTTATCTAAATCTGGTCCTTGAGATCTTACTTCGCTAGATCGATTTTGGATTTCTTCTCATGGTTGCCGCGAGGACGTTTGTCCTCGCAATATCTGTCCCGGATGCTACGTCCTCGGCAATGGCGATTCAAACTCTCGGCTTGCAACAACATCGATAAGGCTGTTCGATTTGATTTTACTGAAATATTAGTGTTGGTCCTTTTGCCGATGTTGGTTGACTACTTTAATGGTTGCATGCGTGCATGTAGGCTTGGCACTGCGGCTCAAAATAAAAATTATGTGAGAACCATCGTTGATATTTACAGGTCTATGGTTGGTATCTTTGCCATTGTTCTACGCCAGAAAATTACAAAATTGTGTCATGCAAGAAGAAAAAATTTGAAAATCTCGAAGATTTAGTTGTTTCTTTTAGACTTTATTTTCTAATCGTTGTAGTTAGTTTATGTATCTCTACCATGTATTGTTCGCTAATATAAATACTCCCTCCATTTCATTGAATAAGACGCGCACGCTTTTCGAGATTTGTCTTTGACCAAGAATTAATCCATATATATAATATTATTTGGTATAAAATCAATATCATTAGAAAATATTTTTCAATAGATATCTAACAATGTCAAATTTACACTACAGTATATAGTTAAGATATTGTTAATCAAATCTTTCGGTCAAAATTTGTCTTGAAATACGTGTGCGCCTTATTTATATGAACCTTATTTATATGAACGGAGGTAGTATATGGTATCAATTGTCAAATAAAAAGGTCACGCCTCCATGCACTGCATGGCCGCCTGCATGCCCAATCCCGACTCCAGCCGCCACCAGCCACATGCACACTGAACCAAGACGCCGCCGCCACCCACGTCGGCACGTGCTCCTCCTTGTTATCATCTAATTCGTGCTTCCACCGCCACCATAACTCTGTCAAGCACCCCATGACTTATGGTTTTACGCCCATGTCGGCACGCCGCCGCTCGCTGAATCCTGCTAGCTCCACCCTCCTCTATCGCTCTCTGCCGAAACTCGCTTGCTGTCCCTGCCGTCACTGCCCCTGCCGACAGACCCACATGTCACCAACCTACCGCCTTCTGGCTCGAAAGCTCGCCAAGCTGCACCGAGCTAAGAGAAAGCTTGGGCCGAGCCTCCTTTTGCAGCTCGTGGGAGCAACGAGCAGAGCCAAGGATCGACCCGAGAACGACGAGCTTCTTGCCGGCTTACCTAGAGCCTGGCTCGGTCGGGCTCGTGTCCAGCATGATCCATAATCATTTGAAGAAAGTATTTTCTTTCTGACTCAGGAATACTGAGCACAACACTATTTGCATTTGTAGACTGTAGTTCTATCTTAGTAGAAGAAATCATACACAGAGCAGCGAATAAGTAGGAGTAGATAAGTAGCATACCAGTGAATTGTTAGCCCGGTGGGTGACTTGTTGATGACATGAACAACCACCGAATCTCCTTCGGTGACCTCGATTGACGGGCCGGGGAGTTGCCCGTTCACCACGGTGACAAGCGTGTCGTTGCACAGGTGATTCAGCTTCATCTGGCTCACCTATGTATCCGAGCAGCTCATAAAAAACAGTTTCTAATTCATTGTGTGTTGACCTAAGAAAGGCTGAGAAAACAGAAGGGCGAGCTAGCTAGGAGCGCTTACTATGAACGTGTGTTCAACGAGCGCTGCTTCACCGCCGCTGGCCGCCACTAGAGCTACAGCGAGGAAAAGGACCAAGACAACGGCCATGGCTACTGGGAGGAGGAGGTAGCTTGGGGATCGGAAGGTAGAAGAAGATACTCCAGAAATAGATACACGAGATGGGTTCAGATCTGTGTCTCTGAATATATATTACTGCTTCCAGTGGGGGCTGTTAGCCTGTTACAGCTAGCCCGGTTCAGAAGTGTCCGCCTGTCACTTATTGAGGTCCTTAAATTGACATGGGCTCACACTCGTAGCGTGGTTCACATGGTTCAGCTATTTTATTTTTCAGTCGGGCCCTTCAGAAATAACTCCGAATCCGTCGAGGTGATGGTCCTTCATAATAGCGAGAGCACTAGATCTCCAAATAAAAGAACAAAAAAACAGCACAAAGCCTACTCAAACATCGTGGACCGAAACAAAAAAAAAGTGTGATCAAAGTTTAGTCTCATATTTCTAGTTGAGTAGCTCTTTTTGTAGCTAGGTACCAACCTACATTTGGCAAAGGCTGTAAGGCGACTGAGATGGCGACACACGGGGAGGCGCTGCAGTCTCTGCGGGCCTTGCCGTCGATGCCTTCAGGTCTTGCTGGATGCGAGCCGGCTCGGTCCAGGGCCAACTCGGGCCGAGCCTGGCGAAGGCTCGAGCTGGCTCGGAAGCTGCCTCGAGCCGCACATGTTGGCTCGGACCGAGCTAGGCCGAGTTTCGGGCCAGACGATCCGGCTCGGGAGCCAGAAGGAAAAACCCAGGAAAATTGTGCATTGGGGAGGATTCGAACGTGCGCCACGACGCTGCACGCACTGGGAGCACACCACTAGGCCACCTGATGGTATGTGTCTATAGTAGCAAGCGAATAATTAAGTTGTTAACTTTTCCTGTATGCTTCACATGTTTCCAGCGCTCGTTGGAGTACAGAGACCACCAAATCGCAGGGCACACAGAGCCCAGGTAGGACATGTCCTACCTGCGTTTTTCACACTCTTTTAGAAAATTGTACATAGAAATTGAGCATCAAATTATTAAAAAAATATCAATAAATTCACAACATGGTATTGGAATATAGATGAACCCATTTTCATGATATTTTTTGATAACTGTGGTATTTTTTCATCTCTAACATATACAAGCAATTTTGTGCATTTTGTCCATTCTTGCACATACCACAATATAGAACAACATAAAAGTGCCACAATACAACATCGGAACGGTTACAACATAAGTTTAAGTTTGCACAATTACATATAGATAGAACTACATCGATTACATATAGATAAAAGTTCAACTCCATTGGACAAGTTCAAAATATAGCAACTTTCATCTTCAATAGACAAGCAACACCAACATGACATGAGAGCCTACAAGAGAGAAATAGTTAGGTGGATGATTTAGTCATATCAAGAAGTGGAAAAATCATGTGACATGACATTTACCATTAGTTGCTATGCACCACACTTGTAGGTAACACAATTGTCTCCATATCTTCTTCCGCATCATTGGTGTCCCTCTCCTAAATATGAGAAAGTTAGAGAAGAGGAGCAAACAAGAAAGAATTGAGCAACAATAAGAGAAGGATATGAGAAACATACAATAAAATTCAAGTCTCTATGGGCACCCTTGATATAACTTGCACCACACACCAAAGCTTCCACCATTTCCGGTTTTAGAGAACTTCTATAGTCATCTAAAACCCTTCCACTGGTGCTAAAGGTTGATTCGGAAGACACCGAATTAGCCGGAATAGTAAGGAACCGTCTTGCCATCTTTGCCAACACCGGGTACCTAAGTGAATTCACTTTCCACCACTCAAGCAAGTCAAATTGGAGACCATTCTCCTCACCCGGGTCTTCTAGGTAGTTCCTCAATTCACTCTTGGATGCCTTTGGTACGGTATTGGACCGCCAAGATAGAAAGTCACCATCCAATGCGGGCATTGAATTAGTTGCAAGAGACTTGGATGATGATGGGGCACTTCTATTGGATAGCTTCTTTTCCTTGTCAAACTTCACAAACAAGGTGAACACCTCATTGCGCACTTCCTCCGTCTCAATTTGAGCCTTCTCCTTGTCATAGAGCTCGTTAAAAGCCCACTCTATATACAACAACTTGTACCTTGGGTCTAGGATAGTAGCAAGCACCATGACATTGTTCTTTTCTTCCCAATATTTGTTGAACTTATCCATCATTGCTTCTCCCATTGCCTTGTAAGTTGCATTTTTGTGTTTCATGGCTTTCACCAATGAAATCTTAATGCTCACAATATGAGGGTAGAATATGTTCGCCGTGGGATATAAAGAGCCCGAAAACGCCGTAGTGACTTGAGACAAAGAGAAGAGCATTGGCTTAATGGGCTCAAATAAATTCCACTCAACATCACTTGGAAGCCATTGTTGGTAGTGGCGGTCGGAGATGGCATAGCTCTTTAGTGCCTCTTTGTATGGAAGACCGGTAGATATCATCTTGTAGGTTGAACTCCATCTTGTAGAAACATCTAGTGTCAAGTGAGCACCAACATTAAGATTTAAATCTCTACAAACCCCAACAAAGCTTTTCATGCAAGAAACGGACTTCTTGAAGTACTTCACCGTCTCCCTTAAGTTTGATGACAAAGTGGTCATACAAGCGGTCCCATCTTGCACCACCAAGTTGATGATGTGTGCACAACACCAAACATGGAAATAGTTACTCACATACACTTGGCTTTAATGGAAATCAAACTTTGCCTTCAAATCCGAAATAGCCACATCATTGTTAGAAGCATTGTCTAGTGTGATGGATATTACCTTGTTCTCTATCTTCCATTCTTTCACACAATCCCAAAGAGCATCCACAATGACATGACCACTATGTGGTGGCTCCAACTCCATGAAAGCAAGCACGGGAGTTTGCATGTTCCAATTGGCATCTATATAGTGTGCCGCCACACACATGTAAGATAATGTTTGATTGCTAGTCCACAAATCCGTAGTAAGACTAATGTACTCCACATCCTTGAGTGCTAATTTAAGCACCTCCTTTGCCTTCTTGTAAACCCTCATTCACTCGGCTCGAATTGCCTTTCGGCCAATGGATTGGTAGAGTGGATTCAAATACTTCATCACAATGTTGAACCACTCATGTTCAACCATCCGGAATGAGTACCCATGGACCATTATCATCTTAGCAATGAGCTCCTTAATGATTGATTGCTCAAATCCAATATTTCCCATGGGAGAATTTTCATTACCATTGATTGGCTTGAACCCAAGACGTTTTTGCATCTTTACCCTCTCAATACTCCTTATGCGATGCTTGCATTTCTTCCAATGCCTATTGAGGGTTGAGGTGCTTTAACCTTGCTTATATGCATAGTGCTTAGTGCAATGGTTGCACCTTGCCTTCAACACCTTCGGACCTTTTGGATCTTCTTTTGTGTGCACCATCACCTTCTCAAAATGCTCCCAAGCGGGAGAATTCTCTATGCATTCTTTTGAACCCTTGTCTTGTTTCTCCTTTGCTTTGGCACTTTCTTTATCTTCTCCCGAACTAATATGCAATGCTTCTTGCTCAACTTCATCATTTTGATGAGAACCTAGAAAATCATCCTCGGACATGGTGTCATTGTGGTCAAAAGTGTTGTCATCATCCTCATCATCATCTTCATTGTGAACGGGAAAATACACTCCATCATTATCCTCCTCACATTTATCTTCATTTGGATCAACATCTTCGCTATTTTGCTCCTCAAAATCCATCTCGTCCTCCTAATGAAACAATTCATAAAAAAGACAATAAGAATATACAATTGCATTCAACTAAAATAGGCAATACGAATAGACAATTTTAAGTTTAAGTATCATTCTACAAAACACTCACCAATGGTGTCATATCGACGAGGTTGAGGAGTTGCTTCGCCCTTTTGAAATGCTCGGCGGGGAGACGACTAGGCGGAGGAGGGTGCTTCTTCGCCGGCACTACCGAGGTGGAAATGCCGCTCCCGCGTGGGGAAAGACCGGCCTTACTCTTCCCCTTGGTAATAGGCTTAGTAATAGGCTTGGTAAGAACCACCGACACCGGCAAAGTCTTCTCCTTCTTCTCCTTCTTGTCCATGACGACGGTCAAGCCGGGTGGGTAGTTCAAACACTAGTAACAAACAATTAAATTGCTAATTAGGTCGCAGGCATTAGCAACAAACAAAAAATAAAGGACCACTAGTAAAAAACTTATTCAGATATTAGGTCGCAGCAACAAACAGAGTTGTCCTCACCGGGGGCTGTAGGTTCGGCGAGCACGGCAGAGAGTCGTAGGTCGGCGACGACCGCAGGTCCGTCGAGCTGACAGGGAGGTGGAGACGGAGACGCAGACTCGCAGCAGCCAAGGGTTCGGCCGTCCGGCACAGCAGGGGTGAGGCACAACAGGGGCGAGGCAGAGAAGAGGCGAGCACGGCGGAGCAGCCTCGAGCAGCAGAGACGACGGGGGAGCAGCCTCGAGCTCGAGCAGCAGCGACGACGAGGGAGCAGCCTCGAGCTCAAGCAGCACGGACGACGGGGAGCAGCCACGACCACGGGGAGCAGTTGGAGACGGGCCGAAGGGGGCAAGGCCAAAGGGAGGCGAGGCGGAGTGGCGCCGGAAGGGGGTGGGTTGCAGCGCCGGCCGGAGGAGACGGGCGGACCGCCTACGGCGGTGGGCAGAGGAGCATCCCGTGCGGACTTTTTTCTCTTCGATTTGTTGCTACGTTGACTGATTTCTGTGGACGAGAGAAGATATGGGCCATTTTGGCAGCGAGCTTTCGGGCTGGACCGAGCCGAGCCAGGCTCGGCCCGTGCTCTTTTCGGTCCAAGAAAACAGGATCGGCTCGGTCTGGAATTTTTGCGGGCCAACGCTAGCTCGGTCCGAGCCCAAAAACTCTGTCTGAGCGTCCAGAAATACCTTCAGGGAAGTCACCGTCGGCGGTCTTCAGTCCAGGCTCAGAGTTGGGCACATCTTTGGCTTCTCTCGGCCCGTTTTGGTGCCTAGCAGAAGGGGACTCGGACTCGGAGAACACAGACGCTAATGATGAAGGTACAGTTTCGGCTAACGTTGATTATTTTGAAGTTTGCAGGACCCCGGAGACGGATCCGTCGTGCTTACTTCGATCGCTGGGAAGGAGAGGGATCAAGAAATTGGAGAAGAGGCGACGACAACAGGAGGCCGTGAAGGTGCTGCGATCGCCTGTGCCGCAGACTGCGGACACGCCCAAGTTTCGAGTTCCGATAATCCCATCATTGCGTGCATCCTTCTTTGTGGAGGACTCTTTTGATGCGGATGAGTGGACGATGGTTCGTCGCCATCGTTCGAGATTTACAGCATGCTCACCTCGCCGGCGATCCATGCATCGTGGATCTCACGAGGTGATTTCAAAAAATATATGTCAGTTGGGTTTAGGCCGGGCCAGAACTGACACCTTGGTTAGCCCGCTTCGTGTGGGCCAAAACTCAGGAAAAATTACCGATTACGCTCTCGCTAAACAGGGATCTGGAGGTCTAGGTTTATGTAGATTACTCCGTTTCTTCTGGTCCAACGTCGATCAGCCGCCGCAGATGTCGTATCGCGGTGGAGGGCGAGGGGGCGGTGATCATCGAGATGCTTTCTTTCAGAACTGTGGAGGAGGTTATAACAGGTTCTCCAACCTGGAAGAAGGAGGCCCGAGTGGAACTGCGGGTTTTGCGGACGTTCCCTCCTTCGATCATGGGGCAAATTTTCATGTTGGTTCGAGCTTTGGTGCTTTTCGTGGCCGCCGGGGAGGTTATCATGCCGGCGGCAGCCGGGGATGGCACTTCTTTGATGGCAGAGGAGTGCGTGGCCGCGGTGATTACCCTCACAACGATGGTGGCAATAACTACAACCAAGGGCATGGATACGGTCACTATGATCACCGTGGAGTTCGTGGGAGATATGGTGATGCGCACAATGGGGGGAGTGTTGGGGCGCGTAGAGATAAACGAAAACTTTTCCTACGCAAAACTCCCAAGATCTAGCCGAGGTAGAAGGCCACGAGTATTACCACTAGACGCGCAGGTGCGGATTATCGATGTAGCGCGTCTGGTCGGGGCAGTGCAGTCCCACGATCCGGTCCGGCTGATCCAATCCCTCGAACGTCGAAGTGCTGAACGTACAGCACCTCTGCCGGTATCCACACGTACGAGGAGGAGCTCCGACGGCGGACTGCTAGGTCCGGTGCGGCGGCTGGACTGAGTGGGGCTAGGGTTCCCAACGCATGGGAGAGTGGACTAACGTACCCGCTGGGCAACCTGCGCCCCTCTCTATATAGCGTATGGTAATGGGCTGCACAACACTTGTGGCCCATTCCCTCTGTGAGTCCGACTCACTAACTCAGTCCATTTTCGGTTCGGGTCCAACCCAACCAATACTTGCTCCCGCTCTTAAGTGTGCGACCCTGCAGGCTCATGGCGACTTGGACACGATTGGAGTCCAACTCCCAATCGATCAATCGGTAGCGGCTCCTAGCAGAACGTGCCGACTCCCAAGTACCATTGAGTCATGACGACATACCTTTCAATGTGATATTCATCTTAGTCCTTTTTGCCTCACGATATACCTTGTCGAGCTATAGGCGATTTATCGTCATCCCTTAAATAGCTCAACTCTCTTCTCGATCCGTGATATGTGATTCACCTGACTAACTCTTAGTCAACAGACACAGTTAACACTTAACTGAGTTGCGCATGGCCATGCTTCCTGAATCATATCACTCGAGAGGGCCCAGAGAATATCTCTCCATTCGGAGGGGCAAAATCCCATCTTGATTATCCACATCACGCAGCTTGCTTCTCATTCGACCCGAACTCTGCCTTTATAGTTGCCTTGTCACAGAACAACGTTTGACAGAACCTAAGTCGGTGATCCACAACTCGGATTGTGCGACAACCTCAGGTCTAAGGATTACATTGATTGAGACATGCAAATGACGACTTGATCGTTGCATCTCAATGTGGGTCAGTCCGACTTGCTAAACTTTTTAGCCAAGTCCGTGAACGTTGGAATGGCATCACCATGCCCATGACAAGTGGAACCGTGTCATCAGCCAACACTCACATTAGTCTAGGATGTGTGTCCAGCACAACCTTAACGACCAAGGACAATTAGTATGAACAACATGAATATATAGTTCCACAATCGAATCACATATTCAATGACATATATCAGATGTTCAAAACAAGGACAACTTAATAACTTTATGAATACAGTGGGAATTACATCATACATGATTGCCTCTAGGGCATATTCCCAACAGGGAGGACTGATGTCAATGCAGTCGGCAAACCATGGACGTACGCAGCAGGTTCCCGTGACACAGCAGCAGGTCGGCAGCCAAGGATGTACGCAGCAGTTTCCCGTGGTGAGTGGTGACACAGCAGCAGCAGGGTATAGTCCCTGTGACGCAGATGGTGTCGCAGCTGCAGGCCGCTCATGCAGTCCAGGAGGTGCAGCAGCCACAGAAGTCTATTTAGCAGGGGTCTCAACCACGTCGACAGAGACAGTGCCTCATGTGTTGCCACCAACAGCGGCAAGTTGAGTTTGATCGTTTAACACTTTGGGCCAGGATACTTGAGCTTCCTAGGCGCCTGATGAACTCCACTATGGGAGAAGGAATTGCACAGCCGATTGGGCTGGTGCGTAGGATCGAAGCTGATTCGATGGGGCGCTGCTGGGGCGGCTTCATGCGCCTGCGGGTGGAGATAGCCGTCAAGGAACCCCTTGTGAGGGTGGTCACTGTCTTCTCCAAGAAACTACAGAGATCAGAATGCTTCTCGGTGATGTACGAGAGGCTTCCCCTCTACTGCTTCTCGTGCGGTCTCATTGGGCACACGACCCTGGTGTGTTCCTATCCAGCGGAGCGGGAATGCGATGGCGAACTCCCTTACTCAGCCAAGAGGCTCTCAGTGGACGAGGTTTTCAAGCGAGGCAGTGCTAAGTCCGCGTCTACAAGTGGTACTCCGAACGCCCATGATACACGGGTGCCCTCTGGAGGATCTACTGCCAACGAGGGCGGTCATGCAAAAGGAAGAGCTGGGTTTGATACTGAGAGGGGCCAAACTGATCAGGAGGTGTCCTCACCGCTGAAGGGCAGCACCCGTGCTGGTGGACGTGGCCGTGGAAGAGGGGGCCGTGGCAGTGCTCGTGGGCGGGGAGATGGTCCTGCGAAGGAGCTTTTTAAAGCCAAAGCAACCAAGCCAATGACGGCAGGCCAGAAGAGGAAAGCAGCCAAAGGCCAGCCCTCGGAGTTGCTGGCGCTGGAGGCCCCTCCGATCGACACAGGGTCCCTTGCGCTTGTGATCTCAGAGGGCCCTAGACAGCGAAGTAATGATGACAACGATGCTGTGAGTTCGGACTCGAACAAGAAACAGAGAACAACAACCAGTGGATCGGCGGATCAGGCGGAGACTGCGGTGCAGTCCCGCCGGACGCAATGAATATCCTTGCCTGGAACTGCCGCGGCCTGGGGTCGGACGCGACAGTAGGAGAATTGCGATGGCTGGTGAAAACCTTCCGACCCGAGATCCTCTTCTTGTCGGAGACTAAGATGTGGGATAAGAAGGCGAAGAACTTGATGTGGTCCTTGGGTTACACGGGTTCGTTTGCTGTGAGTTGCGAGGGTCGCAGTGGCGGCCTTGCGCTGTTTTGGAAGCAACCGTGGTCTCTGTCCCTCCGTGGCTTCAACAACCACTGCATTGATATGGTGGTTTGTGCGGAGGACTCGACACCGTGGCGTGCTACCTTCATCTATGGTGAACCTCGACGGGAGCACCGTCATACTTTCTTTGACATGCTTCGTCGTTTACGCCGAGAGTGGAATGGTCCTTGGCTCTGTTGTGGGGATTTTAACGAAGTCGTCTGCAGCGAGGAACACTATGGGTCACGAGATCGTTCAGAAGCTCAAATGGAACTATTTCGGGATTGCCTGGACAGCTGCAACCTAGTAGACTTGGGTTTCTCGGGCCCCAAGTACACTTGGTCGAACCGCCAGGACGCCCAATGCAACGTCCGAGTCCGTCTTGATCGGGCGGTCGCTAATGGAGCGTTCTCCGATCTTTTTGGAGATTGTATAGTGGAGAACATTATCACCACAACCTCAGATCACTATGCGATTTGTGTCCGCCTCACGGGGGGCCTGCTGGAGGTACCTCACATGCCGGTCCATCACTCGTTTAAGTACGAGGCAGCCTGGCGCCGGGCGGAGGACTACGCGGCGGTGGTGACTGAAACTTGGCAGCAGCGACCAACGGGACAAGGCGCCCTTCAGTCCACCTGCACGAACTTGGGCAACATGGCCCTTTCTCTGAAGAAGTGGAGCAGTGCTACGTTTGGCTCTGTGACTAGACAGATTCGGAGACTTGAGAAACGTCTGTTTGCTCTACGGTGTGCTCGCGGTATGGATGTTTCCGTCCAGGAGGAGCAACAAATCGAGCAACAATTATGCGAACTTTTCGAACGCGAGGAGATCATGGCCCGCCAGAGATCTCGTGTCGATTGGTTGCGCGAGGGAGATCGGAACACGGCTTTTTTCCATGCTAAAGCCTCGGCTCGGAAGAAGACTAATAAAATCACCTCTCTTTTCCGAGAAGATGGGTCTAGTTGTTCGGATCATGCCGATATCAAGGGTATGGTGCATCGATTCTATGAAGATTTATTTACTTCTAATCCTTTTCTTTCAATGGATGAAGTGATTGAAGCCATACCACAGAAGGTAGATGACAACATGAATGTGGAGCTGTGCAAGGAGTACTCCAATGAGGAGATCAAAACTGCACTCTTTCAAATGGGACCAACCAAAGCCCCAGGGCCCGATGGATTTCCCGCATTGTTCTACCAAACCCACTGGTCCTTGCTTGAGAAGGATGTGTGTGATGCTGTACGGGGTTTCTTGCTTGGAGAGGCAATTCCAGAGGGTTTCTGCGACTCCATCATTGTTTTTATCCCCAAGGTATCTAACGCTAAGCATCTCTCCAAGTTCAGACCTATTAGTCTCTGTAATGTCTTGTACAAGATTGCTTCCAAAGTGGTGGCCAATAGGCTTAAGATTTTGTTGCCTAACATTATCTCGGAGTTTCAGAGTGCTTTTGTCCCTGGTCGTCTGATTACTGACAGTGCTCTTGTGGCCTTTGAGAGTCGGCATACAGTTAGGCGCCAGAAGAACAAATGCCCCTTTTTTGCGTTGAAAATCGATATGATGAAAGCATATGACAGAATTGAATGGGAATACCTTCATGGTTGTATGGTGAAGTTGGGTTTTGCCGAGGAGTGGATCAAATCAGTGATGCGCTGTGTTACTTTGGCTCGGTATGCAGTGAAAGTTAATGGTGATCTCACTACACCTGTGGTCCCTTCTCGTGGTATACGACAAGGGGATCCTATCAGCCCATACTTGTTTCTACTATGTACGGAAGGTTTGTCCTGTCTTCTGCAGAAGAAAGAAGGCCGCGGGGAGCTACAAGGTCTACGCAATGGTCGACGCGGCCCTTCTATATCACACCTACTCTTCGCAGATGACAGCATCTTTTTCGTCCGTAGTGATGACAGGAGTGTGAGCACTCTCAAATCAGTCCTTGATTCATACTGTGAGGCCTCGGGCCAGAAGATCAACCTTCAGAAATCTTCTATCCTCTTTGGCAATAAGTGTCCAGATCATATACGGAGTTCAGTGAAGGCCAAGCTAGGGGTGGATTGCGAGATCTTGCATGATACCTATCTGGGAATGCCCACAGAAATTTCTAGGGCGGCAACGTCCTCGTTCCAATTCCTACCGGAGAGGATTTGGAGATGTGTATCGGCTGTGTCTCATAGGCCACTGTCTAGGGCAGGCAAGGAAACTTGGTTGAAGGCCGTAGCCCAATCGATACCCACTTATGTAATGAGCTGCTTCCAAGTGCCCCTACAGGTTTGTGATAAAATGAGAAGCACAATAGCAAATCATTGGTGGGGTTTTGAAGATGGCAAAAAGAAGATGCATTGGAGATCGTGGGACTGGCTATCGTCACCCAAATCTCTTGGTGGTCTCGGATTTCGGGATTTTGCACTCTTCAACAAGGCCATGTTGGGGAAACAGGCGTGGAGGCTTGCCACGGATCCTGGTTCGCTCTGTGCTCGCTTTCTCAAAGGGAGATATTTCCCGGATGGTGAGTTTTTGAAGGCCAAGAAACCCCACGGATCCTCTTTCACCTGGCGCTCCATCCTTCATGGTCGCGAGCTACTGATGCAAGGTGCAAGATGGGGTATTGGAGATGGCAAACGTGTGGGTATTCTCACTGAAAATTGGGTGCCAGGCTTCCCACCGGGTTCTTTCACTCCACTGACCCCGATCCAACCTGAGGCCAAAGTTTGCTCTCTACTCACCGAGATTCGGAAAGAGTGGAACTCTGAGCTGGTTTTCTCCATGTTCCACGATGATCTGGCACGTGCCATCACTAATATCCCCATAAGCAAACTTGGCACAGAGGACTACCTGATCTGGCCTTATGACAGAGTTGGCATGTACACAGTTAAAACGGCATATCAGTTTGCCCGCACTGGATCCTTCTTCGCCAACCGTGCAAAAGCTGGGCTAGGCGCATCTTCAGATCAATCTAGCGTGGAGAAAAGATGGAAGTCTATTTGGTCCATACAATCTCCGAGCAAGATGAAGATTATACTCTGGCGTATTGCCCATGACTGTCTCCCTACGGGCGCTCAGCTCAAGCATCGACAGATCCCGGCAGAGGATCGCTGCTGCTTCTGTGGTCGTTGGGAAACTGTGGAGCACACTTTCCTCCGGTGCCCTTTCGCCCAGGAAGTCTGGAGATTGGTCCGTGAGTCCTTTCCCATGCAGCTGCAGTGCCGAAAAGCATCAAAAGCATGCAACTGGCTATTCGACTTCTTGGACCGAGAGAGCGCGGTGTCGGCAATGGTTCTTGCTGTCTCGGTGTGGCATATTTGGGAAGCTAGGAATGCTTATCGGAATGAGGAGACTGTGCCTCACCCAACGCGTGTGGCAACCAAGGTAATTGCATACGCTAATATGATCTTGCAGTTTGGCTTTAGGACCAAAACCCCTGGCACAAGGAAGAGCACGCCCACGGTGGCTCGCTGGGCTCCTCTCCCGGAGGGCGCCGTTTGTATGCATGTTGATGCGGCACTTTTCCCCCAGGAGGAAAGAATGGGCTTGGGGGCAGTCCTTCGGGACCATTTAGGGAGGTTCATCCTCTCTATTAGCGAAGGTACTAGCACCTCCCCTGAGCCTGAGATCGCTGAGGCCATCGCGATCCAACGCGCTCTCGACTTTCTGTCCAGACACAACCACCAGCACATCATCATTGCGTCCGACTGCCTCCAGGTGATACAGCGGATCTCTTCCTCTACCCCCGATCGTTCCATGGTGGGTACGGTAGTGAAGGACATCAAAGACTTGGCTTGCAGGTTCAACATCTGCTCCTTTAAACATGTTCCCAGGACTGCAAATGTCGCCGCACACTTATTAGCTCGCTCGTCAGTACTAAATTCTTGTATTATCTCTGTTGATGTAATTCCTGGAATTATCCGGGAGGTACTATGTAATGACATTATTAAGTGATCAATAAAGTGGGAAGTTCTATCAAAAAAAAAAAACAGCGGGGGTAAGTTCAGGTGTACCTACTGATGTGAATGATGTTGCTGCCGTAGCACCTCCTTTGGTTACGGTTGTGCGCCAAGAGCAAGGAAGGGGTTTCGTATCTGCTGAGAATCTTGCTACTGCCATTGCTAATGCTGCTCCGAGGAAGGCTAAAAAATGTTACCGTTGTGGTCTAGCAGGCCATCGCTCAAAGGCTTGCACGGTGGACATTTGCCAGCACTACAAGAAATATGTTGATACATGACCCTTTTTTATTGACCATGGATGAATTTGTCATAGATCCATGACCATGTTTAATCTGTTGGTCATGACATGTTTGGGAGGGACTAAACACGTGACTTTTTTGCCAAAAAAAGTCATGATTTTCTTTAACAAGATGGTCATAGGACATGATACCTGGTGTATGACCCTTTTTTTGCTTAACTAAGACCAAATTAATTGGTCATGCGTTTGTTGGCTGTGATGATTTGTATTACTTGGCAGCCACCTCAGCAGGTGGGACGCACTGACTTGTGGGGCCCACTGACACGTGGCTGTACCGATTTTGTGATTGGTCTGAAAAGTGGGCAAGGGTCTCATGTTTTTTTTCTCACTTGGCTGTACTGCTATTACAAGTGTGGCACACCAGCGCCCAGCCCACGCGCACAACCCAGCGCCCAGCCAAGCTCAGCCCACACCGCGCACTGCTATTCCGATTTTAAGTCAGCAAAAATAAGCGCTCGCGGGGACTCGAACCCCGACCGCGCTGCTTGCTTCGCATGTACGTTGCCATTGAGGTGTAGTCGCTATTCTGTTATGTATCCAGAGATGCATCGTTTTATTCTTATCTTATCTGAATTCTAGATCGAGTTAACGAGCGAGTTAAGTTGTCTGAATCTTAGATCGAGGCAACTTGTTTGAATCTTAGATCGAGACACCAACTTGTCTGTTCGGAGGCGTGCGAGGCCACCGGCGGCGGGGGAGGCTACCGGCGGCGTGCGAGGCAACAAGTGGGGGAGGCTACCGGCGGGGGAGGCTACCGGCGGCGACGCCGGAGCGCCTTGGTGCTTACAGGCGGGGGCGGAGGCGGGGGAGGCTACCGTCGGCGACGCCAGAGCGCCTCGGTGCTTACAGGCGGGGGCGGAGGCGGTCGGCAAAGGCGGAGGTGGGGAAGGAGCTGCCCTGGTTGACCTCGCCAGGACAGGAGTGCCTCGCCCTGCTGGTGGCCTCCTCTCTCTGGTTCTGCTCATGCTCGAAGAATAGGAGGGTATGAACCCCTCTCCTCTCTCTGGTCTTGATCCTCTGCTCTTTCTCTCTTGATCTCTCTAGTCTAGCTAGAGCCCCCACCTGCACCTGCTACACTGCTTGAATATTAGGAAATTTAAATGTAACAAGAAGCATAGATGAAAGTAATTTAGTGTAATTAAGTAATTAGAGATTTATGGCATAGCTAGGTTTTTTGTTCTTGAGTAGTTGATTTAAGTGACATAACTGAATAATGAATCAAAAAAATGTTATTGATGTGTTAACTGAAGAATAAAGCAACAAATTTGCATGCTTCTGTTACTGCTATATTTTGTAGTGATGCATTATAATTTGCTAGAATAAAGTAACCGATTAGTTTTGTGGTCTTTGGCAGATGGACATAAGTTGGATTATAAAAGGGGTTAGAAAGCTTTCCACTGAACATATCAAGGGAGTGGAAGATTTCATGCAATTTGTCCGCGCAAGATTTGCCAACGATGCTGCCATTCTTTGTCCATGTTGTCGATGCTTGAACCGTAAAGAACAGACCCAAGGTATAGTGGAAGATCATCTGCTTCTTAATGGGATGGCCAGCACATATGATAGGTGGGTCCACCATGGAGAAACTTTTCTTCAAGAACCTCAACATGGTGAAGATGCTGAAGAGCCACATCGTGGTGGTGATGATGACTTTGAGTTTATGGAAAATGTTTTGCAAGATGATGATGGTTTGGACAAAGAGGATGGATATGAAGATGATAGGATTCCTGACCTATTGAGGGATCTGTACAATTCTGAAGACCATGTTGATGGACAGAAGTCACTATTTGCCGAGGTATTAGAGGAGGCTAAGCGTGTAGCTGTTGCAGGGGGAAATTTTCAAGATTTACCTTCACCGTGAAGTTACTCCACGTCAAGTCTTACTACCGGATTAGCAATGCTGCATTCAACGCAATACTGAATCTTTTGACCTTGCAATTCCCTAATAGTGGTGTTCCCAAGAATTATGATGAAGCCTTGAGCATAATCTGCAAGTTGGGTCTAGGTTATGTTTCAATACATGTCTGCCCAAATAATTGTGTCTTGTTTCGGAAGGATTATGCCCTGTGTGACAGCTGCCCCAAATGCAATGCCCCAAGGTGGAAAGATGCCGATGGGAAAAGATCGATACCGCAGAAGGTTTTGAGGCACTTTCCTTTGAAAGCAAGGCTGAAGAGGATGTTTCTCTCGGAGAAAGCATCAGATGATTGTCAATGGCACAAGCTCAAGCGGCAGCCTGTGGAAGATGAGTTGAGCCATCCAGCGGACGGAGAAGCATGGAAAGATTTTGACGAGAAATATCCAAAGTTTGCAGAAGACCCAAGGAACATAAGACTCGGCCTTGCCACAGATGGCTTTAATCCGTTCGGAAACCAGAGCACGTCATATAGCATGTGGCCAGTTTTTGTGGTGCCCTACAACATGCCCCCATGGGCATGCATGGATCAGTCCAACTTTATGATGGCGTTGCTTATACCGGGTCCAGAGTCTCCAGGAAAGGATTTCGATGTCTTTATGGAGCCTCTCGTAGAAGAATTGCTCGATCTTTGGAATGGTGTACCTAATACGTACGACGCCTTGACTCCTGACAAGAAGTTCACTCTGCGTGCAGCAGTCATATGGTGCATCCATGATTTTCCAGCACTGCACACTTTGTCGGGAAGGATCACGGCGGGTTATCAGGCATGTGTGCGTTGTGACAAAAACCCTTGCTCAGTGAGGATAAGGAACAAGATTTGCTTCATTGGGCATCGTCGTTTTCTTCCTCGAAACCATGGTTGGCGAAGAAGTACAGAGTTTAATGGTAAGACTGAAACCCGTGACCAGCCGGCAGAATTCAGTAAAGAAGAGCTGAAGCAGCAACTTGAAAAGGTCAAAGATGTCAGACCGGGAAAGCTTGTGAAGAAAAGAAAGCGTGAGGAAGGTCAATGTTGGGACCGAAGGTCCTGTTTGTGGGACTTGGAATACTGGCCTGATCTCAAATTGAGGAATAATCTCGATGTAATGCACATCGAGAAAAATATATGTGATAATCTTCTTGGCACATTCCTCAACATTGAAGGAAAGACAAAGGACACTTTGAACTCCAGGCTTGATCTTGAAGACATGGGCATAAGGGAAGAGTTGCATCTAAGGCCTAAAGGCAAAGATTCATTTCAAATGCCACCAGCATGGTATACAATGAGTAAAGAAGAAAAACGTGCATTCTGTGAGTTCATCAGAGCCGTGAGATTTCCCGATGGTTATGCTGCTAACCAAGCAAAGTGTGTTTCCCCCGATGGATGCAAGCTCCATGGGCTGAAAACTCATGATTGTCACATCCTTCTCCAAAGGATTTTGCCAGCCGCCCTCCGAGGAATCATGCATCATGATATATATGAAGCAGTTGCTGAGCTGGGAAATTTCTTCAGAGAATTGTGCTGCAAAACAGTAAAGCTATCTGTGCTCAAAAGACTTGAAAAGCAAATCCCAATAATTCTTTGCAAGCTTGAGAAGATCTTCCCTCCTGCCTTCTTCACCGTGATGGTCCATTTGACCGTGCATTTACCAAAAGAAGCAATGCTTAGAGGCCCTGTGCAATATGGTTGGATGTTCCCAGTCGAAAGAAGGCTGCTTACTTGTAAGCGTTCTGTGCGAAACACGGCGAGACCTGAAGGTTCGATTGTTGAAGCCTATGTCATCGATGAGTTCTTGACATTTTGTTCAAGGTACTTTGATGATGTGGAAACGAGATGGAATCGCCCAAGCAGAAATAGTGAGAGGGATGATTCGCACATTGGTGATGTGTCAGTTTTCAATCATGGTGTGAAATTTATTGGAGGGTCAAAATACTTGGAGGTTGATGATGAATATGACAAGATGGTGTGGTTTGTGCTCAGCAGTTGCGCTGAGGTGCAACCATATATAGATTAAGTTATATTTTGTGCACTCGTTATATTTTCTCCTTGGGTTGGAAGGAACCCAACTTTTATCACCCACCAGATGTTTTAACTCACTACTCTTTCCTTGGGTTTGCAGAATTTGCAAGGAAGAGTTGAATAAGCAAGAAAGCCGCATCCCTGTTGATAAAAGGCTTGCCAAGGGATTTGCTAAATGGTTTAAGAATAATGTGAGATATTTAGCCATGGAATCCATTATGACACGATCTTCTTTTTGTGTGTTATTCACCCTGATTTATTTTGTGCAGATTGGCAAGTTGCATGATGAGAAGAAGGTCAGTGATGATCTATTTGCTTTGGCATGCGAGCCGGATAAGCGAGTAAGAGTGTATTAAGCATGTATCGTTGACGGTGTCCGGTACCACACTCTTGACCGCGAGAAAAATAGAAAGACACAAAATAGTGGAATAGTCACCGAGGGAGATCGCGATGGTGAGCCTTTTGACTTCTATGGTCAGCTCAGAAGCATCATTCATTTGAAGTACAACTCCAGCGGAGGCATGGACCGTTCAGTTGTCTTATTTCGGTGTGACTGGTTCGATCTTGGTGTCAAGAGGAACGCCGGATTGAGAGATGATGGACACTTCAGAAGCATCAACACTGCAAGGTTTTGGTTTAAGAATGATCCTTTTATTCTGACAACTCAAGCAACAAAGGTTTTCTATGTGCCAGACATGTATTTGCAGGGAAGTTGGCAAGTTGTGCAAAAGTTCCATCATAGACACTTGTGGAGTATTAAGGAAACTGAAGTGGAAAAGGGTCCAGGTGGTGGTGGCCTAACATATCAGGATGATGATTGTACAGAAGTTCCGGTGCAGACACGTGAAGCCAATGTCCAAACCAGAATGCAAATGGACTGGCAAGAAACTGTTCTTGTAGATGCTTCAGTTGTAGAAGGCATTAAGAAAAAAAGAAAGGTTGTTGTCAATGAACATGACAGGGGCCCACATGTAAGCGCCACAACTTTCCTGGTGGTGGATTTGAGTGGTGTTGGAATGGTGCTGTGGAGGAATTTTGCTTAATCACATTTGAATAAATTAAATTTTCAAAAAACAACCATTATCTAAGCGCTCAAAACGGCTATTTTCTGTGAAGCAGCTCCCGAGACCATCGTCCGAAATGGCACCGATCCTAGGAGGACCATTATCTAAGCGCTCAAAATGGTTGTTTTCCGGTAATTCTGCCTATTTTAGCCCATTTAAATAATTTCATGCCAAATTGTCGTATTCCAATTTTATTATTTTTGGAGGATACTAGGTCATATATAACAACACCACGCGAAGATCTTGCATCGTTTCGATTTTTTTTTGAATTTTCTGTAATTGTCAAAGCCTGTTTCGGAAAACCGTCAAAACGGGGGACATGACCATTCGTACCTAGGTGTTGAATCTTGATGAACTCTTGGTGTATCTATGTTGAAATATGTACTTGGCTACCTAGAAATGATTTTTTTTAAAAATAAAGAGAAAACTACAAGTCACCTGTAGTTCAAATTTGGCCCGGTTTCAGCTGAATCGGCAGAAATTTGTCTTTTTCAAATGAGGTGTATTTTGAGCTATTGAGAGGTAGTAAGTTTGTTATTTGTAGATCAAACATGACATAATATATTTAGAATTTTAATTTGTACATTTTTTAAACATATTTTGTGTATGTGCTTCACAAAAATAGCCAGCTTCGACACTCCGGAAAGGGAAAATGGTATTTTTATTCAACGAAAAATAAAACTTTCTTCGTGAACATTGTTAGTTGTTCCAATATGCACCTTTGTGTGGAATATGGGCACATTTAAACAAACTATGCCATGGATGTGGCCAAAACATCCGTCATTTCACCCGAAAGCCATGAATCTTCGTACGAGATAGGTCATTTCTGTGAACACATTTTCCACCAAATTGTCGTATTCCAAGTTTATTATTTTTGGTGGATACTAGGGCATATATAACAACACCACGCGAAGATCTTGCATCGTTTCGATTTTTTTTGAATTTTCTGTAATTTTCAAAGCCGGTTTCGGAAAACCGTCAAAACGGGGGACATGACCGTTCGTACCTAGGTGTTGAATCTTGATGAACTCTTGGTGTATCTATGATGAAATAGGTACTTGGCTACCTAGAAATGATTTTTTCAAAAAATAAAGAGAAAACTACAAGTCACCTGTAGTTCAAATTTGGCCCGGTTTCAACTAAATCGACAGAAATTTGTCTTTTTCAAATGAGGTGTATTTTGAGCTATTGAGAGGTAGTAAGTTTGTTATTTGTAGATAAAACATGACATAATATATTTATAATTTTAATTTGTACATTTTTGAAACATATTTTGTGTATGTGCTTCACAAAAATAGCCAGTTTCGACACTCCGGAAAGGGAAAAAGGTATTTTTATTCAACGAAAAATAAAACTTTCTTCGTGAACATTGTTAGTTGTTCCAATATGCACCTTTGTGTGGAATATGGGCACATTTAAACAAACTATGCCATGGATGTGACCAAAACATCCGTCATTTCACCCGAAAGCCATGAATCTTCGTATGAGATAGCTCATTTCTGTGAACACGTTTTCCACCAAATTGTCGTATTCCAAGTTTATTATTTTTGGTGGATACTAGGGCATATATAACAACACCACGCGAAGATCTTGCATCGTTTCGATTTTTTTTGAATTTTCTGTAATTTTCAAAGCCGGTTTCGGAAAACACATTATAGGTTCTGTCGTCATCTTTGTGTAAACAATTTGGTTATTTGTAGATCAAATATAACACATTATAGGTTCTTTGTGTAAACAAAGTGTACGAAGCATGATTCAACCCCGAGACGCGGACGGTGACCGCGGCGATTTCGAACCGGTCTAGAAACAAGTGATAGAAATTCGTAAAAATCCAAAACAAATGGAAAAGTTATTCATGTTATGTGACATAGCAACCGAAATAGTTGGTTTGAATTAATCAATACCCTATTATTATTCCAAAGTTTCACATGTGAGGCCAAAAATAGAAAAACAACTCAAAATTTAGTCTCCAAATCGTAATTCCCGCTGTCGGCGCCTCCTGTCCCGCCTCCGACCAAATTATTTCGGGATCCCGCCCCGACCAATTAATTCCCGCCCCGACCAATTCATTCCCCTCTCCGCACACCCCACCACTGCTCAGATCCAAACCCCTCTCCGCACACCGCACCACCGCACCACCTCTCTCCTGCCGGTGACGGAGGAGGCACCACCTCTTTCCCGACGGCGACAGAGGAGGCACCACCGCACCACCTCTCCCCCCTCTCCCCACCACACCGCACCGCACCACACCGCCGCACACCCCACCTATCTCCCGACGGCGACGGAGGAGGCACACCTCACCCCACCTCACCGCGCCACCGCACTGCACCACTATCCCCTCTACCCTCTCCCCACCGCATCGCACCACCGCACATCACCACTATCCCGACGACGGCGGCAGGAGGTGGGACAGGAGGCGCGACAGGAACGACGACCGCGACACCATCGATCTAAAACTCGTCGACGGTGAGTTGTCCCGTCCATCTCCCTTAGCTAGCTCCTTGTTCTAGGTTTAGGGTTCTTCTCCATAGCATGATTTGATCCCCACCTGCATGATTTGATCCCCACCTGCATGATTTGATCCATCTTATTTATGTTGATTCTTGATGCCGTCCATCTCCCTTAGCTAGCTCCTCCTTCTAGGTTGATGCTAGGATTCTAGGAGAACAGACACCAATCAGGACATGGTTTTTGCTGCCCCTGTTGATTTATCTGAAATTAGCCCTGTAATCCTATCTTATTTATGTTGATTCTTGATGCTACTGTTGTTTAGTTTAGGGCTCATTGATGCTACTGTTGTTTAGTTTAGGGCTCATTGATGCTACTGTTGTTTAGTTTAGGGCTCATTGATGCTACTGTTGTTTAATTTTACAATAACTCTGATATGAAATCATATTTGCTAAGAAAGAATGCTATATTTCCTAAGAAGGAAGTTAATTTGCTGTTACATCAAATTTTCGTGTGAACAAATTCTTTTCATTATAATTTTTTACTAACCAGATCAAAACCCCAGGTTGAGATCATCAATGGCAAAGATGTCAAAGAAGAACCTGCTGGCCGGTAAGTAACCTTGTTCCTTATGCTTTTCCTGCTACCTTGTCTATGTTTGCTTCCATGTATCTCTAGCTTATTACATGCTGTTCTTGTAATATATGGTTATATTTTTTCATTGTATTGCATGCTATTATGTCCTGTTCTAGCTATGGTCATATTTTTTCTTGTGCTTGTTAAGGTACCAGGAATAAGGATAAATAAAACATGATAGGATAGATAAATTGACTAGAATGGGTTTGTTTATTAGTTCCTAATGAATTAATTGTACTCAATACCATGTTTCAAAGATTCAACTTACTTGTTTTCGTTGTCTTGCTTCTCAATGCAATTCAACCAAATCAAACTCATGGTTACTTAATTTTATCTTTCAAAAAGAAGCACCTGCCACGGAATACGAGAAGATTAGAGTTCAGCAAATGTTGAGGAACAATCGTATATTCCAGTCCCTTGGCATCGGTGCACTAGTATCCATGGTTAGGAATTCAAACAATGTTGTTACTGAAGCTAGTGCAATTACAACCAATGATTCAACATCTGCCATAACTCAAGACTCAAGCTCAGAGTACAGTCCTCAGGATGATGGAGTGATTGGTCAAGATGAAAGTGATGATACCGTAGTGAAGAAGCAAGTTAAGGTGGGTGTGGTGGTGGGAAGGGGGGGCTTAATTTGTGTGCTCTTTGTTTAATCTGTGCAAAGACTTTTCTTACTCATTATCTAATGCCATTGTGTTTGTTGTTTCTACAAGGGACCCAAGGTTTCTAGAAGGAAGAAGTGTGTTGTTAAGAAGGTAAGCAGCAGAAGGACAAGCACATGGATACGCACACTTGATTCAACTCAATCTTCTGCAATGGCTCCTGGAAGGGTGGTGGCTCCAGATCTAGAAGGAACTAAAAGAATGCTAGCTGATATCCGACCAGATCAAGATGACAACTGTCTCTTCAAAAGGCAGAAGAAGGTGTTGGCTCCAACCAGCATGGAAGAAACCACACCATACCTGCATGTGGATGAAGGAAACACAGGGAACATGGATGGAGAAAGGACAATGCACAATGATGGTGGAAGCTTGCTATGCAACAATGTACAAGGCCCGCTGCATGTGGATGAAGGAAGCTCAGGGAACATGGATGGAGAAAGGACTATGCAAGTCACTGAACAGAATCAACATACTTCTGATGGAGGCAAGTCACTCCTATGCCATTCCTAGTGTATCCATCTGTAGAACATGCCATCTTACTAGTGTATTCTGTTAACCGATGGCATGCATGTATATATGACATTCCGCTATATTTACATTTTCAGATGAAATTGCTTTGGCTTAAACACAAGAGAAGGGGAACAGGGCTAGAGCGGTTTACCAAGGGATTGGGTGAGAAGGTCACCATCCAAATTGCTCAAGGGATGAACCGTCCAGAGAAGCCGATGCAGGCTGCATTGCTTGCATCAGAGTGTGGCTATATTGCAAGATCTATTCTGCCGGTGCTGCCTCACTTTAAGGAGTACAAGAAGGACCCCAACATTGTCAAGAACTTCATTGGGAAAGTTTCTGTAAGCTAACTGCTTTGAACCTGAATCTCATGTTCTTGCTATGGATACCCCTGGCAATATGATTATCTGACTGTCCCATTGCCTTGTTTCCTATTTTGGTAGGCCAATTTTCACATTGACGCTACTGAAGAGACTCTTGAGAAGACTTGCAAAGACATCTTGAAGAAAGTATCAAAGAATAGACGCCACTTGATCAAGAAGGATTTCTTCAACGACGTGGCAGCTAATGAAGTTAGCTCCAAGTCGCCGGTGGAAGGCTTGTCAGACAATGAATGGCAAAAGCTGGTAGAACTGTGGTCTACCCCGAAACACAAGGTATGTATGTTCATGCGCTATGAGTTTTGTTAATGCTTGCTGTGATGTATCTGCTGTTGTTCTTGATTGTACTTTGCTCATTTTTCTATTGTAGCAAACCTGTGAAAGTGCCAAGAAAAACAGAAGTAAAGTCAAGTTTCAGCAAAGGACAGGTTCTCGATGCTACGCTGCCCACATATATCAAACTGTAAGAAAACTCATGTTTTTCAATTGGCCTAAGAATCTTTTGCCTTGAAAGCTTATAGTCTGCCTGCTGTCTTGATGGAAAATGTTTCAGAAGGAGGATCGCAGGGGCGAAACCTTGACTGCGGTAGACCTGTTTAAGGCTACACATAACAGCAAGAAAGAGGGTTTTTCCCAGGAAGTGCATGCAGCTATAGTAAGTTACTTGTGCCCCATGAAAACTTATGTATTGTCTCTCCCAGGAATTGTTCAAGGCATACTTGATGTTAGATGATCTATTACATGTGTTCAAAACAGATTGTATTAGATTATATTGATAGGTTTAGATGGATTTTTTAGCAAGTATAGTTAATACAGTTCTGCACTATGCTTCTACATGACATGCTTGTGATCTTGGTTGGTGCCCAGCAATTCTCTCTAGCTTGTTACATGGTAGTATAATCGTTGCCTGTTATATGATATTTTCAGATGTGTTGCCTGTTATATGATATTTTCAGATGTGTTGCCTGCTAAGGTAGCTCCAATTTGCTATAACAGAATTTTAATATGTGTATGTGTGTTGTGCATCTGTAATTGCAGAAGGACATGGAGACTATGTTGGATGATCCAGCACAAGAAGGCCAACAAAAGTCTGATGTCGCTGTTGTTGCTGATGTGCTTACCAAGAAATGCCCTTCAAGCACATTCCTCAAGAATGTTGGTCTTCAATAAAGCTCATCCAGGAAGTTCAGTAAATCAGATTCTGCTGTGGTTGCGCATGTCATTGAGCTAGAGGAGAAGCTGGAGAGGGAGCAAATCCAAAATGAAGCAATGCGGGCAGAGCTATCTGAAATGAAGAAGAGGACCGAAGAAGCAGAAGTTGCACAAGCTGTACGTGACAAGGAGCATCTTCTGCTACAACAAAAGACGGACGAAACTCATGCGCAACTAGCTCACTTGATGGCGTTGTTTGGAAGCAAGGCTCTCTGATGGTAAGTTCCCCTGTGTGTTTGCTGGGTTCTTTCTCCTGTGAGCATCATGCATGTTCTGATTTTAAACTGTGAAGCTCTATGTTTGGCTGTGAAGCTATAGCTGAAATGATTCCAGTTTCAGTTCTTTTCTGTATTGCTCAATGCACTTTCTGTCATGTTTTCTGAAGTTTCTGTTGTGTTCCTTTTTTCAGGTCAGATAACAGGAAGTGGAAGATAGAAGTGGAGTTCAAGATAGAAGATACTAGAGTTTTTGGAAGTGGAAGTGCAGCATTCTGTTTTCTGTTTTACTTTTTTTCGTTGGTACCTGGTGGTATCAGTTTTGCCTTGAATGAGTTATGGCTCTAGATGATTTGAATGAACCTGGTGGTATGAGTTATGTGAACTTGGAATGTTGTGAACCTTGAATGTATGAATTCTGTGAGAATGATGTTCCTTGAATATGAGTTCTGTGAGGATTTGCATTCTGGAATGAGTTGTAGTTCAAATTTACTGGAATTAAAATTTGTTTGTATGGATTTGAATTTGACCTATCTATATGCAATTGGGCTTAACAGTAAAAAGCCCATGGCATCAGCCCAACTACTAGTGGGATGTATTCAATTATAAAAAAAAATCGAATTTTAATGGACCAAAAGTAGTTAACAGCCAGGAAATACATTGGACCATAAATAGGCCAAGGCCCAGATTCGAAATGGATGAAAAAGGCCTAGGCCCAGATGAAATTTCACATGAGTCTTTTAACCTAACAACAAATTAAAGGGAAACAAATTTAATTGGGCTAAAACATTGGGCTGGCCCATTTGGTGGAGAAGTATGGACTGGGCTGAATCTGTTCCATGACCTAGTCATTTGGTCATAATATTTGCCACGTAGGATTGGCCACGTAGGATGTGACGTGGCTATGGCAGGATATCACATGACCAAATCAGTTGGTCATAGGGTTATGACCCCTCTGATTGGGTCATAGAGTCTATGACAATTCCATTCAATTAGTCATTGACGATCAAATAAGACGCTCGGTATGCGACTTTCCATTTTTGGTCAAAAAGGGGTCATGAATAAACCTACGTGACCTTCTAGTGAAAAAAATTGAGGGTCACGTATCAACATATTTCTTGTAGTGCAGATTTGCGAGGGTCCTTCACATGGTGAAAGGAAGTTTCATTTGTTGACGGCTCCGAAACCGCAGATTTTGGTATATGGGTATGGTCACGAGGAGCTGATCTTCTTTAAATTTACTTGTACTGAAACTTACAAACCAAAGACGGAGAATCATCGTCTAGCTTCTTTGGTTGTGTCAGGGGGAGAGTTGACCATTCCTGCTATCACGCGTCAGCTGCAGCGGCTAGTTCCATCGGAGAATTTTGTTTGGAATGTTACTCGGATGGGGCATAACATTTTTCAGGTGGAGTTTCCTAATATCACCGAGTTGGAGAGGCTCAAGGTATTTGGCAGATGTATTGTTCCAAACGTCCCTTGTGAGATCACTATTGATAGTTGGGCTCAGGTGCCTCAACCCGTGGATTCTTTACCCGAGGTTTGGTTGCGGTTGGAGGGGATTCCCAGTCCTCATATAGGTGACTACTTGGCTCTTTGGGCAGTGGGGGATATGTTTGGTATGACGTTGGCAATTGATATGCCTTTTACCCGCAAGCATGGTATTCTTCGAATTAGAATTGGATGCTTAAATCACAGTAAAATTCCTCGGCGTTTTAAGATGTTTATTAAAGATGGTTTCTATAGGCTCTCTTTTGAAGTTTTGGCGCAGCAACCATCCAATGATGTTGAGATGGGGGGAGATGAGGGGGATGACTAGGAGAGTGACGATGATGAGGATGAAATGGGAGATAAGTTCAAAAAATCTGTTGACAAATTAACGAGAAAGATTTAAGATCAAGCTCCAATGGTTTCAACAGATTCGGGTTCTAATGTACCTCCTGGAGATGGGATTGGAAAAACACCGGTTTCTTCTGTGAAACGTGGTGTAATTTTTTCTCCTTTAGTATCACAGTCTTTTGATCGAGCTCGGAAGGAGATAGCATGTCGGTTTTCATCTTCTCAAAATGGTCATAATTCAGGTGTGAGGGTTCCTGTTACAGTGACTTCGCCGCCTCTGTTGTCCCGTGAAGCGGCTTGGAGTGTAGTTGGGTCTCCTGGAGATCTTATCTCTGATCCTCTCACTGCCGTTGGGGTAGAAAACCAGCCGTTTTCATCTGACAAGATGGCAGCCTGCCCGGCTGTTTCGATTCAAACTGTGGCCGAGGCACAGGTCTTGGTGACCTCTGGTGTCGTCACAGCAGGTATACAACACACTCCATTGACTTGTTGCAGTGATAAACCCGTACCGATTTTGTATGTGGGTACTGATGTTCACGTGTTGGCAGGTTCTCAAGACAAGAATAAAAATGAAATGGTAGTTGATTCTCCTTGTCGCTCGGGTGGTAATTCTGGTTCCAGACAGGTTGCGAGTGGTGCGGAGGGACTTTCGCCATTCTCTTCGCCTCTGCCATCGTTTCCTCTAAGATTTCCAGGAGTTGAATCCGCGAAGGAGGTTTCGAGGAGGGAGATCATGGACTTTGGGGGTATTTTGGACGCAGCAGCTTCGGGCGTGCGTTCAAGTGGACGGAGTCGTGCTCAGCACAATGCGGACGATACCCAGATGGAGAGGGCTGTGGAGTTGGCGTATAGGAGGGATTCTTGTCCAGGTACGAATTTAAACAAAGGTCTTTCCATTTTGTCTTTTTCAGATAAAGAAATTGCAGATAGGGATGCTAGTTTGGGGATATCTTTGGGGTCTTCTCATGCTAAGGTTATTGAGGGAGCGAAACTAATTAAGGAGTCCGATTTAAATAGTACTATCTCGATGTTGCAAAAAAATTGGATGATCATTATATGGGTAAACCACATAGTTTAATTCTTAATAAATCTGCTAGCTTAACTCAAGATCTTTTGGAAGAGGATCTTAGTGATAATACCGACTCTCGAGTTGATTTAGTGGTCAATTCGGGAAAAATTAAGAGAAGAAGGAGGAAGAAAGATTATTCTGTAACTTATAAAAGAAGAACTGTGCGTTTAGGCCGTAGAAAACAAGAACAAGATGCATAATTTATGTGCTATGTTTTGGAACAGTGAGGGTTTTCGTGACCCTGGTAAACATTTGTTTATTATAGAAAGTATTCGTGAAAGAAGATTAGACTTTCTTGCGTTGTCGGAAACGGGAAGATCAAACTTTGCGTCCCCTTTTCTTAACCATTTAGCCTCGGGCTTGAAATTTGCGTGGTTTTGTCTACCACCTAAAGGTCGATCAGGTGGTATGCTTATAGGGATAAACTCTGCAACCATTCAGGTTAAAAATGTGGATGTTGGGGAGTATTGTGTGAAGTTGTTCATTAAGTCTAAGAGTGATGGGTTTGAATGGGTGTTGGTCTCAGTCTATGGTGGTGCTCAAGATGATATTAAACCTCATTTTTTATCAGAGCTTGTTCGTATCTGTGAAAATGAAACATTACCTTTGTTGGTGGGTGGGGATTTTAATATTATACGAAAGCATGAAGAAAAGAATAACGCTAATTATAACTCAAGATGGCCTGTCATGTTTAATGCTATTATTCATAGTTTAGACTTGAAGGAGATTGAGCTCTCGGGTAGGCAGTATACTTGGGCAAACAGGAGAGATATCCAAACTTTTGAAAAGTTAGATAGGATTCTATCAACGGTGGAATGGGAGCAAAAATTTCCTATGGCCACGGTTCAGGCTTTGACTCGAACATGTTCCGATCACACCCCTCTCTTTGTGGATTTTGGGGCTCGAGCGCATGTTGGTAATAAGGCGCGGTTTTCATTTGAAATTTCGTGGCTTCCAATGGAAGGTTTTTATGATATGATCTTAGCGGAATGGGATGCTGTTGTGAAAGGTAACTCGGCCATTGAGATTTGGCAGAATAAGATTAGGCATTTAAGGCGTTTTTTGAAAGGGTGGGCTAAGAATCAAAGTGGTAGATACAAAAAAGAAAAAGAAAGATTGCTTAAAATTATTGATGAGCTGGATATCAAAGCTCAGAGCTCAACACTTTCGGTGTCTGAGCGTGGTGCTCTCAGAGACGCAAATGATCGAATTTGTTGTCTTAGAAGGGAAGAAGAAATTAAATGGGCACAAAGAGCTAAGGTTAAACATATTCAGGAGGGTGGTGATTACACCAAATATTTTCATCTAATTGCTAATGGAAAGCATAGCAAGAAAATGGTCTTTCAACTTGAGCAAGAGGAGGGAACTATTGTTGGTAATGAAAACTTAAAAATTTATATCATAGAGTATTACAAAAAAATTGTCGAAGATTCGTTGCCTAATGACATCTCCATGGATGAATCTATTATTCACGATATACCGCAGTTATCACAAGAAGAAAATGATATTCTTACATCTGATTTCTTAGTGAAAGAAGTGTTCGAAGCCATCTCGCAGATGGAATTAAATAAAGATCCTGGGCCTGATGGTTTTCCCGCGGAGTTCTATAAGACCTTTTGGGAGGTAATTAAGCATGACTTGATGGCTATGTTTTGTCAGTTGAACCAAGGTAATCTTGAGTTGTTTAAACTGAACTTCGGAGTAATTACCTTGCTTCCTAAGAAAGATAACGCGGTGCAAATTCAGCAATATAGACCTATTTGCCTTCTAAATGTCAGTTTTAAAATTTTCACAAAGGTGGGTACTAATCGTATTACCCAAATTGTGCAAAAGGTGGTTAGACCTTCTCAGTCCACTTTTATGTCGGGGAGAGACATCTTAGAAGGGGTTGTTATCCTTCATGAAACCATTCATGAGCTCGAGAGAAAGAAGCTGGATGGGGTTATTTTTAAAATTGACTTTGTGAAGGCATATGATAAAGTTAAATGGCCCTTTCTCCAACAAGCCTTGCATATGAAAGGGTTTGCACATGATTGGTGCAAGTTAATTATGCAATTTGTTCAGGGAGGAAGTGTTGGTATTCGTGTGAATGATGACATTGGTCATTATTTTCAGAGAAAAAAAGGCCTTCATTAGGGAGATCCTTTATCTCCTATTCTTTTTAATATAGTTGCAGACATGCTTGCCATTCTTATTTCTCGGGCAAGGGAGGATGGACAGATAGGTGGTTTCATTCCTCATTTAGTGGAGGGGGGATTGTTTATTTTACAATATGCTGACGATACTATATTATTCTTGGAGCATGATCTTGACAAGGCTGTCAATTTAAAATTGAATTTTATGTATGTTTGAAAAACTTTCGGGTCTCAAAATAAATTTTCACAAGAGTGAAGTGTTCTCTTTGGGAAAGGCTAAAGAGGTAGAGAACCAGTATAAACAAATTTTTGGTTGTGAGTCTGGGTCCTTACCTTTTAAATATTTGGGCATTCCTATTCATCACAAAGAACTAAGAAACTCGGAGTGGCATCCAGTTGAATGTCGTTTTGAGGATAAGCTTGGATGTTGGAAAGGGAAGCTACTTTCTTATGGGTATCGACTAGTTCTTGTTAATTCGGTGTTAACAAGTTTACCCATGTTTATGCTCTCTTTTCTAGAAATTCCAAAAGGTTTCCGGAAGAGATTAGATTTTTATAGATCTCGTTTTTTCTCGCAAAGTGATGAGATCAAACACAAATATAGATTAACAAAATGGAATATCATTTGTAGGCCTAAGGATCAGGGCGTTTAGGTGTGGAAGTGTTAGAGCTTAAAAACAAATGTTTGATGATCAAGTGGTTGTTTAAGCTTCTAAATGAAGAGGGGGTTTGGCAGGAATTGCTGCAAAACAAATATCTTCATAGTAAAACCCTAGCACATGTTGAGGTACAACCTAATGACTCTCCTTTCTGGAAGGGCTTAATGAGAGTTAAAGAAGACTTCTTTCGTAGAGGCTATTTCAAAGTTGGGAATGGGGAAACAACCCGGTTTTGGGAGGATACCTGGATAGGCTCAACCCCTCTTTTAGACCAATATCCCACTCTATATAATATTGTGCAACATAAACATGTTTCGGTACAAGATGTGTTTCACAATGCTCCACCAATTAACATAGGCTTTAGGAGAAACCTTGTTTGGAATTTGTGGGAGCAGTTTGGGTTTAATGGATGTTTCCCTTAATAATAGTCCTGATAGTTTTCATTGGAAGTTGGCTCAAGATGGTGTTTTCTCTGTTAGATATATGTATGAAGATCTTATGAATGGTCATACTATTTTTCTTAAATATTATTTGTGGAAGTTGAAGATTCCTCTGAAGATTAAAAATTTGATGTGGTTCCTGGATAAAAAGGTCTTACTCACCAAAGATAATTTAGCTAAGAGAAATTGGAAGGGTGATACTCATTGTTCCTTTTGTGGGAATGAGGAGTCAGTTGATCACTTATTTATCTCTTTCCCTTTTGCTAAACTTGTATGGCGTGTTGTTTTTTGTACTTACAATATTCCTCCACCCTCCAATGTAACTAATATGTTTGGTAATTGGCTTAATGGGTTGGATAAAAAGACCAAGAATAGAATTCGTATAGGCGTCTCGGCTATTTGTTGGTCTATCTGGAATTGTAGGAATAATCTTGTGTTTAACAGGAAAGAACATTTTCATGTCTTACAGGTATCTTTATGGCGGTGCATTGGATCCAGCTATGGGTCTTCTTACTTCCTGCGGATCGGAGAGAGCTTATGGTGGATGGATGCACGCGGCTTCTTACGGTGGCACATAATTTTTTTCTCCCATCATACGTGGCAGCATATTAATAGACATTTGTAGTTCTGTTTTTCTGCTTGTAGCTCGTTGGGAGGATTGTCTCTGTGAGAGATTCTTTACTTTTGTAAACTCTTTTACCACTCTGGAACTTAATAAGCAATAAAAGCGGTGTGGATCACTCGATGCAGAGGCTCGGGTTCCCCCCCCCCCCCCCCCCTTTTCTAAAAAAAAGGAGTTTGACCTACTAAGAGGCTCTCCGACTTGGTTTACGAGCATTAGTAGAAAAAAACTACATGCTCTGATCCCCCGTCCCCCGTCATGGTCCGTCAGTCGGGTAATCAGGGAACTAGCCGAGCCGATGTAGGACATAAACCATGTATACGCATTGTCTTCTTTTTGCCACACAAGGATGGATGAATATAAAAGAGTTACACGAAGCTAAACCAAACAATCACTCAACCATCTTATCTTTAGTTTCTCGCTGCCTATTCGCCTCCTGCAGCTGACTATAAAAGAGGTATCTCCTCTCCCATAGACACACACCAGCCATAAGAATATGCGCCTCCCTTCGATTCCAAATCACCACGCCGTTGATCAGTTCTTCCCCATCTCGTCTTGCAGTGTGCACCATAGGACGGGACAATAGGACTCCAAAATCTTGTCTCTTTATATCATGTATGGGAGAATGACGATAAGGTTTTTGGGGAGCGTTGCTGCGTGACTAATAACTTAGTTGATAACATGGACACCAACTACTATTTCCTGAGCAATAAATTCTTCCCCGACATCGAATACATCTTCAGCAAGATGTCTTCCTCACCAAATGTGAACAATTATTCCTTTGCACTGTACGGTGTTGCTTGCACTTCCGTTTGGCATGATTATACATGTTATGTTTCCACCTATCAGTTTAAACTCGATGGTTTCAATTTTTCTGGTAGATCACTTTTCGTATTTTTTCTGCTTTTCTGCACGTGTTTTCTCTACTGTTTTTCTAGATTAAATAATTTGGTAAATTTCTCACTTCTTCCATCAAGAGAGGAAATTATAATAGGTGACGTGTGACAACTAGTGGAAAACGGGCCTTCTGTCCCGGTTGGAAACGAGAGTTAGTCGTGGTTATCCCGCACCCCTTTAATCTTGCTTGGCCACAAACTGGGAATAAAGGACCTCCACGTGGCTGCAGTCGAGCGCTGGGACTGGAGGACCTTTACTCCCGGTTGGTGTCCGTGACTAAAGATTTTGTGTTTTTTCATTTTGGAGTTAGGGTTTAGTGTTTATTTTATCCCAATTTTTTTATTTGAATTGTTTAACAGGTTCTAGTGACACTTCCCAAGAACGCTTTATTTTTCTCTCTAATTATTCTTAATTTCAATTTAAATCGCCCACTACTATAAGACACTTTACGATTGGTCACCCATCCTCTGGCTACTCCATCCTCATGACGCTTATAATTTATTAATTCCTTCCCTATAAGATTCCTAGAAAAAACGGATACTTTATTGATAGTAGTATCATATCAATCATATTAACATTTGGACCATGATGTCACACGCCTTTATTATGCGAACCAAAATAATTATTTAAGTAAATAAAACTAAATAAGTAAAAATAATCTTGGATTCAATTTTTTTTGCCTTTTTCCACTTAATATTGAATAATTCATATCTAAAAATCCGTAAATCAAAATTTGACAAATAATATGTCTAAATCGATTAGAAAAATGAGAGGAATCACATATCATATTTTCCATCGTATATAAGACTTTACTAAGTGGGGATGTTGAATGTTTGGTATAGGGTCACCCCAGGCAAATAAAGTGTCGAAACTAGGGTTTCTGGGGAAATAGCCGAACTTGTGCACCTAATGATTAAACCATTTTTTAATAGCCCAAGATTTGGCACATTGGGGCACAATGGAATTTCAAACAAACATAGACCTAGCTTTGAGGAGTTGGGTGTGTCGTATAGGGTCACCCCAGGCAAATTAGGTGTTGAAACTAAAGTTTTTAGAGTTAACATGCCAAACTTGGGCACCAAATAATCAAACCATGATGCAATTGGTCAAGATTTGGCACAGTGGATCTATTAAAACACAAGATCATTACGTCAATTCCAAATGGCCCATAAGAACGTTGAAACACATATACGTATATATTTCTTAGTATGCTTCTCAAAACCATTCAACAAGCTTCCAAACATTTTTGCAACACTCGTAGGAGGTAAGATGTTATAAGTAAAATGGATTAGGCTCCAAATATTTGTAGTAAAAGGACATGATATAAAAAAATGCTCTATTGACTCATGACTCATCTATATCGCATAACACACATTTCTTACACCCTGTCCAACGCCTCTTCGCAAGATTATTCTTAGTTAGCAACACACGTCTATTTGAAAACCATAAGAAGATCTTAATCTTCAATGGATTTTTTAGCTTCAACAAATACTTCCGTAAAAATATCGTGTGGCCATTCATAAGATCCGCGGAAAAGGATTTAACTGTGAACTTATAAATTGTCGTTAATCTCCATTTGAAATAATCGATATCATCTGAAAGATTAACTCTATATACTTTCTCCACAAGACTCAACCATGCATCCCTCTTATTTCCCTTAAGAGCGCGTCGAAACTGAATATTCAACGACCCTCCTACAATTACATCTACTACCAGAACATTTTTTATTATGTCTCAAAATATTATATAATATGGATATTGCACGAGCAGAAGAATTTTGACTATCCAAGAATCTTCGCAGAATCTAGTGCGTAAGCCATTACTGACAACAAAAGATACTTGAGAGAAAAACTCATTTTAACTCCTAAGATACCTTTCCAAAAAGGTGAATAAGTACGTTTTGTTTGCACTTGTGTTAAAGAAGACACTTATTTTGTAATGTATAGGAAGATACTTAAATGGTAGTGAGCCACTCTCACATCTAAAAATTTGTTGATAATTGTTTAAAGAAAGCTAATAAACTGATCTAATATTGAACCAAACAATCATGAAAGAAAATTCAGTTTATGCAATGAAAAATTCAGTAGTTCATTCAAACACCACGGGAACCACCACACACCACCAATTTACTCAACATTGAGACGATCTACATGGCTATTATAGCCATGTAACTTCCAGAGTCTCCTAGCAATTTCGAAGACCACGCGAGCGTCCAGAGAAGCATACTTGAGTTGGTCGAAGCTCAATGGAACATTGCCCCATCCAGATATTCTGAGGGATTGTACGTCATTCTTCTTGTCCTTCACAAGATCTTTCCCAATATAAGCATTGGACACGGCATAGAGATAAAACAAAAGAAAGAGAGTAGAAGTGTGAGACTCCCTTTGCAGCAAGCTAGAAGTCCCTGGAAATGGAGCCAGAAAAATTCTTGAGATGGGCCACTGTCTTGAATAGGCTTTTATTGACAAGCATACTTTTCTTTGCTGAGAAACAGAGCTGATATTTTAGTACAAGGATTTTCTTTCCGAGAATATATGTATGTGCATGGTATGACATGAAACAAACCAATAGTCATATCTTATATACTATCTGTTCTATATATGCACTGTATAAATTTCTCGTCGAACACACATTTCTCAACTATAACTAGCTACCTCATCAGTACATCTTTGTCTTTTGACATATATGACAGTCATAAGGGTGTGCATGCAAAAGAGCCCACTCGCTGACGGCCTACTCACACAGACGGAGCCAGAGGGAGGGGAACACGAAGACCATGCCTCGCCTCTCCACCACGCGAATGTCGCCACTCCGCCTCCACCTCCAGACCCGCCACTCCTCCTCCGCCTCCACCTCGCCGCCCACACGCCGCTGGCAGCCCTATGCCTCCTTTGTTGCCGTGAGCGTGCTCTGGGACGCTCACCCCGGAGGATGCACACCACCTGTTCGATGATTTGCTGCAGAAGGATGGTCCGGCCCTGGTTCGCCTCCAGAACAACTTACTAGCCGCCGTCGCCCGGGTTCCAGCATCCACTTTCTGCAGCAATGGCCCACCCCTCGTGGTCTCCCTCTTCAGCCGCATGTCCGAAGGTGCATGCCGACGGGAGGCACAGCCCACGGTCTACACCTATGGCATCCTCATGGACTGCTGCTGCCGTGCATGCCGCCCAGACCTGGCGCTAGCCTTATTTGGCCGTCTCCTCAGGACGGGTCTGGAGGCGAACCAAGTCGTCTTGAACACCCTCCTCAAGTGACTATGATTTCAAGTGGGACGGACGTGCCACCTATCCCACATCCCATCCCACCACAAAACTCCCATTTATCCCACTAATCACATCCCGTTTCTCCCGTCGGGTAAAACCAGACTAGTCCCACTTATCCCATGGTCAACCCACTAATCCCACTAATCTCACTACCTGAGAGAGGAGCATGCATTCGAGTTGATTGTTTCCGCGGGCCTTTGCTTCTCACATGCATGGTGCCAACAACGCTGCCTACCCATATAAAAAAGAAACGACTGCCTAGCTCCTCTGGTGGTGTCAGAAACGCCTGCCTCCGCTTCTCCATGCGCTGGCAACGCGTGTGCCTCCCTCCTGCCTACCTACGTATTCGTGTAGGATAATTATGTGGGATATTTGCGGGATAGGTGGGATATCCCAAAAAAGCCCGACTAAATTTATGTTTTGTGGGATAAGTGGATTATTAGTCTTTGTGGGAGGTGGTCGTCCCAGTCCCATCCCACTTGAAACCTTACAAGTGACTCTGCCACGCACAGCGGCCAGAGAAGGCTCTGAGCGTGCTGCTTCACAGGATGCCCGAGATGGGATGCACCCTAGACGTGGTGGGGGTACAACACGGTCATTGACCGCTTCTTTAAGGAAGGCAGAGTAAGCAAAGCATGCAATCTTTTCCATGAAATGGTGCAAGAGGGCATTGTGCCCGATGTGGTGACTTATTACTCGGTTATTCATGGTTACTTAGAGGAAGGCCAAGTAGGCAAGGCATGCAATCTATTCCGTGAAATGACGCAGGAGGGTGTTGTGCCCAATGTGGTGACTTATAGCTCAGTTATTCATGGCTACTTTAGAGAAGGCCAAGTAGGCAAGGCGTGCAGTCTATTCCATGAAATGACGCAGCCGGGTGTTGTGCCCAATGTGGTGACATACAACTCGGTTATCAATGTGATGTGCAAGGCCAAAGCAATGGACAGGCTGAGGTTGTTCTTCGTCAAATGGTTGATAATGATGTCGAACCTGACAATGTGACATATAATAGCCTCATCAATGGATATTCTTCCCACTGCCAGTGGAATGAGGTGGTTAGGGTGTTCAAAGAACTGACAAGTCGGGGTCTTATACCATATGTACCTACTTAGAACTTGCTGATGACCTCCCTTTCCAAGCATGGAAGAAGCAAAGAAGCTGCACAAATATTTGATTACATGGCTAGCAAGGGTCTGAAGCCTGATATCTTCTCATATACTATTCTGCTCCGCGGGCATGCCACTGAAGGATGCTTTGTTGATATGAACAATCTCTTTAATTCAATGGCAATAGATAGTATTTTACCTAACTGTCATGTTTATACCATACTGGTTAATGCATACTCTAAATCTGGCATGATGGATGAGGATATGGTTGTATTTGACAAAATGTCGAAACAAGGAGTGAGACCATATGCACTCACCTATTTAATCTTAGTACATGCATTTTGCAAACTGGGTAGGTTGGACAATTCTTTGGAAAAGTTTAATCAGATGATTGCTATGGGAGTACAACCAGACAAATCTGTTTATAATTCGCTAATTCCGGGTTTTTGTACACATAGCAATTCGGTGAAAGCAAGGGAATTGGTTACTGACATGAGGGATAAAGGTATGCATCCTCCTGATGTTTTGTTCTTCAATTCAATAATACACAACTATGCACCGAAGGAAGGGTAATGGAAGCACACTATATTCTTGACCTTATGGTACACACAGGTGTGAAGCGTGATGTTGTCACATTTAATTTACTGATCTATGGATATTACCTAGTAGACAAGATGGAGGATGCATGGAAAGTATTTCATGCTATGGTGTCATATAATTTAGAACCATGCAGTATTACATATGGTACCCTTATTAATGGCTGTTGCAAAAATGGAAGGATTGACAAAGGGCTGATTCTATACAAACTACTTCGCACAAGGGACTTAAATCTACAACTTTGAACTATAGTATTATACTAGATGTGTTATTTCTGGCTGGATGGAATGTTGCTGCAAGGGAAATGTTTCATGAGATGGTTGACTCTAGAGTAAGTGTGGGCATTAATACATACTCTATTGTTCTTGGTGGACTTTGTAGAAATAAGCAGTAGTGAAGCAATCACATTATTCCCAAAATTACGAACAATTAATGTGAAATTTGATATTCGAATTGTCAATATCATGATAGGTGCATTCTACAAGGATCAGAGAAACCAAGAAGCTAAGGATTCGTTTGGTGCAATACCAGCCAATGGATTGGTAGCTAATGTTGTTACCTATAGATTAATGATGACAAATCTTATAAAAGAAGGGTTAGTGGAAGAATCTGACAATCTTTTCTCATAGATGGAGAAGAAGGGTTAGTGGAAGAAGCTGACAATCTATTTTGAAGGAGAATGTTGAGTTGAGGGCTCAACTTGAGTTGATGACTAGCAAGTGTGGGAAATTGGAAGAAAGTCATGAAAAGCTATCTAGCTCTCATGAGGATCTTCTAGCATCCCATACTAACCTAAAATTAGCTCTTGAGGCTATCACTAGAAAGGTAACATCTTGTGAGCCTCATGTGGTTACTAGCACAACCTCTTCTAATAATGCTATATTGCCTTGTGCTAGTATTAGTAATTCATCCTCTCATAATGTTTCTACATCTTATGATGAATTGGTTTCATTGCCTTGTTGCTCTAACAATGAAGCATCTACTTCCTCTAGCTCTTGTGTTGATTCTAACCATGTAGAGGAAATTAAAGAGCTCAAGGCCCAAGTCACTTCTTTGAAGAAAGACTTGGAAAATAGTCATGAAGGGAGTTCCACCCTTGACAAGATGTTGAGAGTGCGAATACTTCCCAATTACAAGAGTGGACTTGGATTCAACTCCAATATCAAGAACAAGTCCATGGTTGACAAGAAGAAGGGCCAAGAACAAGTCAAAGATCCGGCCAAGATTATTTGCTTCAAGTAAAAGATTGAAGGGCACCATGTTAGATCCTGCCCTTTGAAGAAGAAGTCTCCAAGTGAGAAGCAACTAGGGAAGCGGCCTCTTGTTTAATCTCATGCTCAACCACGAGTTGAACAATGACCACCTTCTAAGAAGACTCAAGACAATGCTTCTCAAGTTGAGGAGCCTATTAAGAAGAAAGATAAGAGTCGATGTTGCTACCTTTGTCGTGAGAAGGGACACCTTGCTTCTTCATGCACTAATGGTACATTATCCAACCCTATCCTTGTTGATGATGTGTATTCCATTCGGAAGGATAATATGGTCAATGTGTTTGCCAAGTTTGTTGGCACTCAAAGTGGTGTCAAGAAAAGAACCATTTGGGTTGCCAAACCTATTGTGACTAACCTCTTAGGACCCAACTTGGTTGGGGACCAACAAGCTCAAACTTGATCAATAGGTGTTGGTGTAGGGCATTGAAGACTTGGCTATCTTATGAAGAATTAAGGGATCTTCATCAATTATATTTCCTAAAGCCAAGTCACTTGGATTATATATATCTCTTATCCAATTTTCCTCCTTGCGGTAACTTGCATCTAATTCATATATTCGTTGAAAGTTACTTGCCCCTTGCATGTGTAGGTTTTGTTGCTAGCATGTGTTTGTATATGTTATGCTTACTACTTACCCATCTTGGTTAATCTAGTATGAGTTTGTTGGTTTGCACTCCATGTACTTGTGTGCTTTTTTTTAGCCTTCATTGCCATTTTTGCTTATTTTAGTTGGCTTGTTGGGAGATTAATGGACTATCCCATTTTGGGGGAGTAATATGCTCTTGGCACTTTACTATCCTAAAATGTGTGTACATGAGGAATACCACTTAGTGTTGATATATCAATATTATCTAGTCTCTATGTGGTATGTCATTCTCATGAGAAATTCAAATTCTAATGTCCATTAATTAACTTTCTCTTGTTGGGTTTTGTTTTCTTTGCATCTTGTTAAAAAATGGATTATCACATTATGGGGGAGTAATAAGCTATGTGCATATTACAAGCCTATAAAATGTGAACATGTGAGGTATTGCCACCTAGAATTGATATTGTAGTTATCTTGTTCCTATGTGGCATGTTGCTCAAATAAGTTCCATATTTTCTTAAATGTGTTTTGTCTCTCTTCTTTTGGTATCTTGTTTGTGAGAGTTTCTTGGTTCTTTGCATTTTCCGGTTCTTATTAGAAGCCTTCAAGAATCTCTACCTAAGCATGTTTTTCTATTACTATCTTTTGTCACATGCTTATGTTTTGTGAATATGATTGTGAACAAATCTACCACCGAGAAATATCTCCATACATCTCTTTTTCTTTTCACAAGCGATAATAATTTGTGGTAAGTTTATTTATCATATTTAGTTTTTCCTTTGCTCAAAATTTCCTTGTTTCTTGCCAAGTTTTTTCTTGTTCAAACTCCTTTGTGTCTTCCTTTCGTTCTACTCAAAATTTGTATTATGCTTTCTTGTGTTAGGAAAAGCAATGATCCCATTATTGTGCACTTTCATTCAAATTCATACTTCTTTGTGTTGCACTATTCTTGGAGAAGCTATCCTACATTGAGTAGAACACCATTCTTTAAATTGTTATTGCATCTTAGTGCCGTTCTTGAGCTTGACTAATGGTTGAACTATATATGGAGGGTAATGATTCCATTGTGTGCATTTTGTATTCAAATGCAAGATCATAAATAATGCACTATTCTTGGAAGAGCTCTCCTATATGCATTTGAACACTTGTTATCTTAAAATTGATATTTTATCCCAATGACTTGTCTCTTTGGAAGACGAACATTTTTCGTCTTGGTACTTTGTGTGTCATCATGAAAAGTGTAGAGGGTTTTTTTATTCTTTGATATTTTTTTGGTATCTTCTCTATTTGGTTTCCTCAATTATGTGTTGGTTTGGGTCTTGATATAATTTAGACAATTCTTTTTTTTCACTCTTGTGAGTGGCTTCTTGGTTTTATTGGTGCTTTGTCCAATGTGTATCTTGTTTTTGTTCTTGAAAGTTTTGTGCATGTATATTTACTATGTATATTTTTTGGCATGCTTACTTTCGTTGATCCAATATATAGGATAAACTCCATAAAATCCTAAATGGCTAAGATGTGCATGAAATTCAAATTCATATTAATATGCACATATTTATGTGGAGTTTGTCCTATGTATTGTAGTTTCTCTAACTACATTGGACCCAATGAGTTTGGGTACCATGTTGTACTTGAATTTTGTTTTTAGGTACAATGGAGATGCATTGGGTGCTTGCCTCATTCGTAAGAAAGGTTTTTTCACCACTGGATTATAGGAGGCAAGCTATGATGATTATCAAACTCGCATCCTCTTCATCACCAATGTCTTCTCGGTAACAAGTATCTATCTCATGCATACATTTCTAGCTCTCAACTTTGTGTAGGTTGTATCTTGACATGAATTACTTTTGTTGCATTTCATTTGGTTCTTGCAAGTGTTTTATCAAAACATATTTATTGCAAATATGAGTAAGCCAGGATGATTACATATCTAAGGGATATTTATAATCATTTTTATGATTCACCAATCCCAAGTATATTAATCTAGAAACTTCTACTCGAAGTCTCTCATATACAATATTGATGAATTCTCAAAAACCATTTTCCTTTTTTTGATACATGTTACCTTTCTCAAAGCATTCCAACTATCACTTTTCTCTTGTGATATTTGTGATGTTTTGATGAGTTTGTTGATTTTTCATCTATATCCCTTTGAGATAAAATTGAGATTTGTGCTTTGTTTTCAAGCAAAAATCTTATTGGTGTATTTATGACTCTCTTTTGAATATCATGTTCCTCTCCTTCGTACCTATTTTGTATGTGCATATTTCTTTGTGGACTTATATGAAGGGTAACGTAGCATAGAAAACAAAAAATTTCCTACGCGCGATAAACCCAAATGGCCAAGATCTAATCTATGAGATGAAAGGCAACGGGGAGAAAGAGATTCTTGAGATAACATACCCTTGAAGACTCTAAGTGGTACGAGAAAAGATCTCGTTGTTGGCGTAGTCGTTCTCACGCCGATCCCGAGCGAGAAGAAGAGCACCGCAATCCGGCGGTGCCTCCGTAATCGGTCACACGTTCGGCTCGATGAAGACTTCCGTTCCCTCGTTCCAGAGGGTTGCGGAAGTAGAGGATCCCTCCGGAATTCCAGCAGCACGACGGCGTGGTGGTGGTGAAGAATCCCACGGTCAGGGCTTCGCCAAGCCGGAAACCATGGAATGGAGCAGCGGATGGAAGGGAAAATGTATGAGCAAGTGTGTGGGGAAGAGAGAGCCCTCACCCTCCTTTTATAGGGGAGGGGGAGGCAGCCCAAGGGGGGGTGCGGCCAGCCATGGGTGCCCCCACCCCTTCCTCTCTTCATGTGAGTGGAAGCTCCACTCAAACCCACTCAAAATTCCCTTAATTTCCCACTTGGAAAATCCAAAGGTTTTTCTTTAATAAATAAATAAAACATTTTCATTTCTTTATTTATATTTGTTAATTCCATTAACAAACATTTGCATGCAGCACCTCGAACCATTTGTTAATTCTATTAACAACCGTTCGACGAAAAACCCCTTGAACTATTTCAATTTCCCCCGAAACAATTCCGGAGCTGCCCAAAATATTCTTCGGCATTCCGTATCCTCTCTAAACGCTTCATCGAACCTTAAGTGTGTCTCCCTACGGTTCGTGAATATTATAGACATGATCGAGACTCCTCTCCGATCAATAATCAACAGCGGGGTCTGGAAAACCGTGATGACTCCTATATATTCAACGATGACTCTCGTGATCGTGTGAACCTTTCAACGTCGTAACGATTTCCTTTTGTCTCGCGATATATTACTTGTCCAAGATCCGATCATCGGTATCCACTATACCTTGTTCGATCTCGTTATCCGACAAGTACTCTTTTCTCGTTCCCGTGATATAACATCCTAGTGATCAAATCACTTGCTTGCAAGCGGTGTTGATGTGATATCACCGAGAGGGCCCTGAGTATATCTATCCGTCATATTGGATGGACAAATCCCATTCTTGATCCATGAGCTTCAACTAACACTTTCCAAATATCCAATGCCACCATTATAGTCACCCTTTTACGGTGTGACGTTTGATGTCATCAAAGTATTCTTTCGGTATTAGTGATTAACATGATCTCATGGTCTAAGGAATAATGTTACTCCGAATGTAAGACATAACAACAAAACTAAATGACTTGATCGTATTGTTATACTTAGTTAGGGTTTAAGTTCATCATGTCATTCTCCTAATGACATGACCCCGTTATCAACAACATCCAATGTTCATGATCAGGAAACCTTGATCATCTGTTTAATCAACGGGCTAGTTAAAAGAGAGGCTTCACTAGGAACGTTGGTTTGTTTATTAATCACACATGTATCAACGTTTCCGGTTAATACAATTCTAGCATGAGAAATAAACATCTATCATAAACAAGGAATAACATAATAAACACTTTATTATTGCCTCTCGGGCATATTCCCTTCAGTCTCCCACTTGCACTAGGGGCAATAATCTATATTACATAGTGATGAATCTAACACCCATTGAGTTCTGGTGTTGATCATGTTTTGTCCTTGAGAGAGTTTTAGTCAACGGATCTGCCACATTCAGATCCGTATGTACTTTGCAAATCTTCACATCCCCATCTGCGACATGTTCACGGATGGAGTGAAAACGGCGCTTGATATGCTTGGAATTCTTGTGAGATCTTGGTTCCTTAGCATTGGCTATGGCACCATTGTTGTCACAATAGATAACCATTGGATCCAACGCACTCGGAACCACACCTAGTTCGGATATGAACTCCTTCATCCAAACTGCTTCCTGTGTTGCCTCCGAGGCAGCAACATATTCCGCTTCTGTTGATGATCCCACCACCACGGATTGCTTGGAACTCCTCCAGCTTACAGCTCCTCCATTCATAATAAATACGTACCCGGACTGAGACTTAGAGTCATCCGGATCGGTGTCAAAGCTAGCATCGACGTAACATCTTGCGACGAGCTCTTCTTCACCGCCATATACGAGAAACATGTCCTTAGTTCTTCTTAAGTACTTTAGGATATTCTTGACCGCAGTCCAGTGTTCCAAACCTGGATTGGATTGGTACCTACTAGTCAAACTAATAGCATGTGCCACATCCGGTCTTGTACATAGCATAGCATACATGATAGAACCTATGGCTGAAGCATAGGGAGTCTTATTCATCTTTTCTCTATCTTCTGCTGTAGCTGGACATTGAGTCTTACTCAACATCTTGCCTTGCAACATAGGTAGGAACCCTTTCCTACTATCTTCCATTTTGAACTTCTTCAAAATCTTGTCAAGGTATGTACTTTGCGAAAGTCCAATTAAGCGTCTTGATCTATCCCTGTAGATTTTGATGCCTAATATATAAGCTGCTTCACCGAGGTCTTTCATTGAAAAGCTATTGTTCAAATAACCTTTTACGCTTTCTAAAAGTTCTATATCATTTCCAATCAACAATATGTCATCCACATATAGTACCAGAAATGCTACAGAGCTCCCACTCACTTTCTTGTAAATACAAGCTTCTCCGTATGTTTGGACAAATCCAAAACCTTTGATCACCTTATCAAAACGGAGGTTCCAACTCCGGGATGCTTGCTTCAGTCCATAAATGGAACGTTGAAGCTTACACACCTTGTCAGCATCCTTAGGATCAACAAAACCTTTGGGTTGCATCATATACAACTCTTCCTCAATGTCACCATTAAGGAACGCCGTTTTGACATCCATCTGCCATATTTCATAATCGAAAAATGCAGCAACTGCTAACATAATCCTAACTGACTTAAGCATCGCTACTGGTGAGAAAGTCTCATCATAGTCAACTCCTTGAATTTGTCGGAAACCTTTTGCGACAAGTCGAGCTTTATAGACGGTCACATTACCATCAGCGTCAGTTTTCCTTTTAAAGATCCATTTGTTCTCAACGGCCTTGCGGTCATTGGGTAAATCTACCAAAGTCCAAACTTGGTTTTCGTACATGGATCCTATTTCGGATTTCATGGCTTCAAGCCATTTGTTGGAATCTGGGCTCATCATCGCTTCCTCATATGTCGCAGGGTCATCACCTCCATCTACCATGAAGTTTAATACGGGATCTCCGTATAGTTCAGGAGCTGCACGCTCCCTAGTTGACCTGCGAGGTGCGGTAGTTTCCTCTATTGGAGTTTCATGATCTTGATCATTAACTCTCTCTTCATCTGGCGGGGTCGGCTCCGGAACAACTTCCGGCGCTGCGCTACTCGCCATTCCAAGAAGAGAAGGTTCAATAACCTCGTCGAGTTCTACCTTCCTACTATTCACACCTTTCGAGAGAAACTCCTTCTCCAAAAAGGATCCATTCTTGGCAACAAAAATCTTGCCTTTGGATCTGTGATAGAAGGTGTACCCTATTGTTTCTTTAGGGTATCATATGAAGACGCATTTTTCCGCTTTGGGTTCGAGTTTATCAGGTTGAAGCTTCTTCACATAAACATCGCATCCCCAAACTTTTAGAAATGACAGCTTAGGTTTGTTTCCAAACCATAATTCATACGGTGTCGTTTCAACGGACTTAGATGGTGCCCTATTTAAAGTGAATGCAGCAGTCTCTAGTGCATAACCCCAAAACGATAGTGGCAAATCTGTAAGAGACATCATAGATCGAACCATATCTAATAAAGTACGATTACGACGTTCGGAAACACCATTACGCTGTGGTGTTCCGGCAGGTGTGAGTTGTGAAACTATTCCACATTGTTTCATATGCATGCCAAACTCGTAACTTAGATATTCACCTCCACGATCAGACCGTAGAAATTTAATCTTTCTGTTACGATGATTTTCAACTTCACACTGAAATTCTTTGAACTTTTCAAACGTTTCAGATTTGTGTTTCATTAAGTAAATATACCCATATCTACTCAAATCATCTGTGAAAGTGACAAAATAACGATATCCACCGCGCGCCGATACACTCATTGGTCCACATACATCAGTATGTATGATTTCCAGTAAGTCTGTCGCCCGTTCCATAGATCCAGAAAACGGGGTTCTAGTCATCTTGCCCATAAGGCATGGTTCACATGTTTCAAATGATTCATAATCAAGTGATTCTAAGAGTCCATCAGAATGGAGTTTCTTCATGCGTTTAACACCAATATGACCTAAGCGGCAATGCCACATATAAGTAGCAATATCATCATTTAACTTAATTCTTTTGGCATTCACATTGTGAATATGTGTATCAACATTATCAAGATTCAAAAGAAATAAACCATTCTTCTCAGGTGCATGACCATAAAAGATATTATTCATATAAATCGAACAACCATTGTTCTCGGACTTAAAGGAATAACCGTCCCGCATTAAGCAAGATCCAGAAACGATATTCATGCTTAATGCGGGCACCAAATAACATTTATTGAGGTTTATAACTAATCCCGATGGTAGACGTAGAGGTAGCGTCCCGACGGCGATCACGTCAACTCTTGATCCATTGCCGACGCGCATCGTTACCTCATCCTTTGCTAGTGGTCGCTTATTCTGCAGCTCCTGTTTTGAGTTACATATGTGAGCAACCGAACCAGTATCAAATACCCAGGTGCTACTGCGAGTACTAGTAAGGTACACATCAATAACAAGTATATCATATATACCTTTGTTCACTTTGCCGGCCTTCTTATCTGCCAGATACTTGGGGCAATTGCGCTTCCAGTGGCCAGTGCCCTTGCAATAGAAACACTCAGTCTCAGGCTTAGGGCCATGCCTGGTTTTCTTCTCAGCAGTAGCAACAGATTTGCCACCCTTCTTGAAGTTTACCCTTGGCTTGCCTTTCTTGCCTTTCTTGAAACTAGTGGTCTTATTAATCATCAACACTTGATGTTCTTTCTTGATCTCCACTTCAGCAGTTTTAAGCATCGAGAGAAGCTCAGGAAGAGACTTCTTCATGCCCTGCATATTGTAGTTCATCACGAAGTTCTTGTAACTAGGTGGCAGAGATTGGAGAACACGATGTATCCCTAGCTCATTGGGAATCGATATTCCCAAGGCTATGAGCTTATCAGCGTACGCAGACATTTTGAGTACGTGCTCACTAACGGAGCTGTTCTCTTCCATCATGCAGCTAAAGAACTTTTCTGAAGCGTCATAACTCTCAACTGCGGCATGGGTATCGAAAATCATTTTCAATTCTCCCATTGTGGCATAAGCAGTGCTGTTCTCGAAACGTTTTCGCAGCTCTGGCTCTAATCCATAGAGGATGCCGCAGTGAACTATACTGTGGTCTTCTTGTTGAGTCAGATAAACATTTTTATCTTCATCAGAAGCATCAGCAGCGGGCTGGTCACCCAGAGGTGCATCAAGCACATAGAGCTTCTTGCAAGCGGTGAGGAGAATCCTCAGGTTAAGTGCCCAATTGGTAAAGTTGCTTCCATTGTTCGCTAATTTCTCTTTCTCCATGAACATATTGAAATTGAAGGTAGGTGGTGCCATGATCTACAACATATTTGCAAAGACTATTTAGACTATGTTTATGATAAATTAAGTTCAAGTTAATTCTAAAATTATCCCATGAACTCCCACTCAAAAACAACATCCCTCTTAGTTGTCTTTAGTGATTACACGAACCAAATTCACTACACCGAAACCGATCATCACGTGAGACGGTGTAGTTGCAAAGGCGAACATCAACATGTTCATCATATCATTCATATGACTCATGCTTTACCTTTCGGTTACGTGTTCCGAGGCCATGTCTGTACATGCTAGGCTCGCCAAGTAGAACCGTTGTATTGCATGTGTTTCAAGGCCATGTCTGTACATGCTAGGCTTGAAAACACCCGTTGTATGCGAACGTTGAGTCTATCACACCCGATCATCACGTGGTGTCTCGAAACGACGAACTTTCTTAACGGTGCATACTTAAGGAAGAACACATTATTATCTTGATATTAAGTGAGAGGGATCATCTTATAATGCTACCGTCGCGATCTAAGCAAAATAAGATGCATAAAAGGATAAACATCACATGCATGGATAATGTGATATGATATGGTCCTTCTTGCACTTGATCTCCATCTTGTGCATCATGGTATGATCTCCATCATTCCACCGGCGTGGCACCAAGGTCCGTGGCACCTCCATCTTGATTGTCCATTACAACATATCACATGGATATGACATACAGCACGCAGGCCATAAAATAAGACAACCATATGGCTCCAGCCGGTATGTCAATAATTTACAAAGGATATCATCTCATACATAACGTTTGTAACATTGACCATATCACATCACATGCCCTGCAAAAACAAGTTAGACGCCTCTAATTTATTTTTGCATGTTTTACGTGGCTTTGGGCTTACGAGGATAGAACCGTTCATACCTACGTACAAGAACCACAACGTTGATAAAACTTATTTTTAACAACCCTTTGTAGATTAGATCTTAACTATAGTAGGAGAAACGGACACCCCCTTAGTCACATGTGAGACAATTCTCGCGTACATAGTACACGTAAACTTAGTCCGGGGCAGCTTCATCCTACTATGCCACTGAGATCATAAAATACTCAAAGAGACAAAAACATGATCATCAACGCCCACATACTCCTATGTGTTCTACCCGTACAATTCATCTACGCATAGATCCGGCTCTGATACCACTGAAGGGTAACGTAGCATAGAAAACAAAAATTTTCCTACGCGCGATAAACCCAAATGGCCAAGATCTAATCTATGAGATGAAAGGCAACGGGGAGAAAGAGATTCTTGAGATAACATACCCTTGAAGACTCTAAGTGGTACGAGAAAAGATCTCGTTGTTGGCGTAGTCGTTCTCACGCCGATCCCGAGCGAGAAGAAGAGCACCGCAATCCGGCGGTGCCTCCGTAATCGGTCACACGTTCGGCTCGATGAAGACTTCCGTTCCCTCGTTCCAGCGGGTTGCGGAAGTAGAGGATCCCTCCGGAATTCCAGCAGCACGACGGCGTGGTGGTGGTGAAGAATCCCACGGTCAGGGCTTCGCCAAGCCGGAAACCATGGAATGGAGCAGCGGATGGAAGGGAAAATGTATGAGCAAGTGTGTGGGGAAGAGAGAGCCCTCACCCTCCTTTTATAGGGGAGGGGGAGGCAGCCCAAGGGGGGGTGCGGCCAGCCATGGGTGCCCCCACCCCTTCCTCTCTTCATGTGAGTGGAAGCTCCACTCAAACCCACTCAAAATTCCCTTAATTTTTCACTTGGAAAATCCAAAGGTTTTTCTTTAATAAATAAATAAAACATTTTCATTTCTTTATTTATATTTGTTAATTCCATTAACAAACATTTGCATGCAGCACCTCGAACCATTTGTTAATTCTATTAACAACCGTTCGACGAAAAACCCCTTGAACTATTTCAATTTCCCCCGAAACAATTCCGGAGCTGCCCAAAATATTCTTCGGCATTCCGTATCCTCTCTAAACGCTTCATCGAACCTTAAGTGTGTCTCCCTACGGTTCGTGAATATTATAGACATGATCGAGACTCCTCTCCGATCAATAATCAACAGCGGGGTCTGGAAAACCGTGATGACTCCTATATATTCAACGATGACTCTCGTGATCGTGTGAACCTTTCAACGTCGTAACGATTTCCTTTTGTCTCGCGATATATTACTTGTCCAAGATCCGATCATCGGTATCCACTATACCTTGTTCGATCTCGTTATCCGACAAGTACTCTTTTCTCGTTCCCGTGATATAACATCCTAGTGATCAAATCACTTGCTTGCAAGCGGTGTTGATGTGATATCACCGAGAGGGCCCTGAGTATATCTATCCGTCATATTGGATGGACAAATCCCATTCTTGATCCATGAGCTTCAACTAACACTTTCCAAATATCCAATGCCACCTTTATAGTCACCCTTTTACGGTGTGACGTTTGATGTCATCAAAGTATTCTTTCGGTATTAGTGATTAACATGATCTCATGGTCTAAGGAATAATGTTACTCCGAATGTAAGACATAACAACAAAACTAAATGACTTGATCGTATTGTTATACTTAGTTAGGGTTTAAGTTCATCATGTCATTCTCCTAATGACATGACCCCGTTATCAACAACATCCAATGTTCATGATCAGGAAACCTTGATCATCTGTTTAATCAACGGGCTAGTTAAAAGAGAGGCTTCACTAGGAACGTTGGTTTGTTTATTAATCACACATGTATCAACGTTTCCGGTTAATACAATTCTAGCATGAGAAATAAACATCTATCATAAACAAGGAATAACATAATAAACACTTTATTATTGCCTCTCGGGCATATTCCCTTCATTATATCCTTGTGATTGGTGTCCACTTAGAAACGTATACACATGAGAATAGTTACATCTTTAATTGTTATTATATTTCTTTAGTGACCACCTTTTATTGTTTTTTATTCTTTGGTGGTTCCTAGAAGGCACAATCTTGGCTTTTCATGTGGTACTTCCTTTGCATCTTAATAAGCTTGTGGACCTATTTGTTTGTTACAAGTTGCATTGTTTCATTTACCATATATTCTCTTGCAGTTCTTGTGGGTTGTAGATGATTATGGGGAGTGATGATTTCATATTTGTGCAATCACCAACAGTGCATAGACATTGGGGAGCTTCTCCATTTTTTTCTAAAACTCTCTGATTGGATCTCTTCGGTTGATTGTCTCCTTGTGGGGAGATGTTTAGAGGAATTTTTTTACTTGCAATCTTTGGATCCTCAATATAGTTTGATCTCCCTCCATCTATTCATTATTAGATATATGCACTTGATTTCACTCATATCATGGGGAATGCATACATTATGGGGGGAGATCTTATTATATTGACCTTCTAAGTTTTTTCCTCCCATTTCGGCAATGGATGCCAATGGGGGAGAAGTTTAGAGGGTTTAAGGGAATTTGGTTTTATGCTTTAGCTTCGTTCTTAAGCATTTGCCTTCCATGCTCTTGCATCCTTGCTCTTTGTGTTGCATGGTTGCTTTATTCATTATATAAACCCTCGTAAAAATGGATTGTCATCAATTACCAAAATGGGGGAGATTGAAAGCGCATGGTGTCCCCATATGTGGTTTTGGTAATTAATGACAATCCTTAAGGACTAATGTTTGTATTGAGATATTCTTTCAGGACTTGTCCATAAGAATAGTTTGGAGTCTTGTGTGACTCGAAGATGATCATTTGATGTCCACGAATGGCCGAGAAGCTTTTTCTTCTCTGTCCAGCGGTAGTACCGGGTTGTGCAGCGGTAGTACTGCTCCTCTGGATTGTACTGCTGCGACACACCTGGTATACTCCAGGCAGCGGTAGTACCGCGGTTTGTACCGTCTCCTCCCAGGAGCGGTACTAGTGCTCACTAGTAGGAAAACCCCTACGGTTGACGAACAAAATTGGCCTACCGCTGGTGAAGCGCTGTTCGCCAGAGCTAGCTCGCCAGTGGTAGCGGGTTACCGCTGGCGAACAGCGCTTCGCCAGCGGTAGTACATGTTACCGCTGGCGAACCAGGTCGTGTTCGTCGGTGCTGTGTTCGCCAGCGGTAGCACATGAGGTTCGCCAGCGGTAAATTCGCCAGCGGTAGGTATTTTGTTCGCCAGCGCTATTGCTCCCAGTTTTGTATTTTTTTTTGTTATTTTCGTATAACAGTTTGTATTTTCCTGGTATTATACTATACAGGTCCAAATACATGTAATTTCACACATATAAATCACTCTTAGATATATGTATATGCAATACACAAACCGAGATCCAATATCGATAACGAAAATAATAACACATCGATCTCAATAACATCGTTCTCATAAATATTAATACACATCGATCTCTCGAACCATTACAAAAGTATGCCACATCGATCTCAACAACATCCTTTTCATAAATAGCCATCTAATTAGTTTAACGATTACAAAAGTATGACATCGATACAACGCGCGATATAGATCAATCGCAAACATAATATATATATATATATATATATATATATATATATATATATATATATATATATATAGGAAAATGGTTCAGTACTCCTGAGTGTACGTACTCTCATGTGCAAATATACCACATAAATGAACCATTTATACCTCTTTATTATTATTAATATACTTGATTATTTAATACTAGATACCCCAAAATGAATCTAAAAATTCATTAGATTCTTCATATTTTATATTATGTGTACATATACTGCTTTTATGTACGTACAAATGGTATATTGAAAAAACTGAGGACTCTGGTGATATTTTTTCCATACAAATTGTATTGAGGTATCTTAGGATAATTAATGAGGTATATAAAAATAATAAAGGGGTATAATACTCTCGTATGTGTGGTATATTGAGTATGGGAGTATGTACACCTAGGAGTATATAACAGGAGTCCTATATATACTCCTGTTATATACTCCTGGGTGTACATACTCCTATGCTCAATATACCACACATACGAGGGTATTATACCCCTTTATTATTTTTCATATACCTCATTAATTATTCTAAGATATCTCAATACAATTTGTATGAAAAAAATATCATTAGAGTTCTCGGTTTTTTCAATATACCATTTGTACGTGCATAAATGCAGTATGTGTACACATAATTTAAAATATGTCGAATCTAATGAATTTTTTTAGAAAATTCATTTTGGGGTATCTAGTATTAAATAGTGAAGTATATTAAAAATAATAATGAGGTATAAATGGTTCATGTATGTGCTATATTTGCACGTGAGACTCCTGTTATATACTCCTGGGTGTACATACTCCCATACTCAATGTACCACACGTACGAGGGTATTATACCTCTTTATTATTTTTCATATACCTCATTAATTATTCTAAGATACCTCAATACAATTTGTATGAAAAAAATATCACCAATGTTCTCGGTTTTTTCAATATACCATTTGTACGTACATAAAAGCAGTATATGTACAAATAATATAAAATATGTACAATCTAATGAATTTTTTCACAAAATTTATTTTGGGGTATCTGGTATTAAATAATAAAGTATATTAAAACTAATAATGAGGTATAAACGATTCATTTATGTGGTATATTTGCACGTGGGAGTACGTACACCCAGGGGTATGGAACCATTTTCCTATATATATATATATATATATAGGGAAAATGGTGTCTACTCCCGGGTGTAGCTACACCCACGTCTCATATACTGCCGTAGGGAGATATGTGTCATGCTTTTTCGGTCCCAGTATGTTCATATACTATATCTAAGATACTCCAAAACAAGTTTCATGAAAATTATAAAATTGAGCATGTAGTTTGCACTATATATTCAAAATACTGGTATATATGTACGTATAAAAAGGAGTATGTAGAAAAATTACATATACTACATAAAAAGTAGTATATATACTGCCGAAATAGTAATATATACTGCATACTACATTTACATACTCTACGGTATGATAGATACAACATATATCATATTAAACACATGTGGGTGTAGGTACACCCGGGAGTAGCCTGAATTTGTCCTATATATATATATATATATATATATATATATATATATATATATATATATATATATATGAGTGTGGATTTAATGAAAAGGGGTGTAGCTACCCGTAGCGTGTGAACCGTCCATAGAGTGTTTGGGATTCGTGCTATTCACTTCTGATTTTGTTGGTCTTTGAACGTTTTAGTCTAATTAGAGGGTCCTAAAATTAGTAGTGTCAGGATAAGGTGCAGAATATGGTAGGGTCTGACATGTCTAGTCTGTGCCTAGTCTTGTAGTAGTGAAAAGGATGTTATCCTTTGTTGCTGGGATGACGTCTACTATTTTTAGCACGTACGTGGTAACTAGATCAGTTCGCTGCCAGTATATTTGAAAAATATACTGGTTAGCTAAAGAGAAATACGTATGGGGATGATAATAGCTAGTTAAATTGTTAATAATATTTTTAAAAATATGAAGAGCTCTTCTTTGTCAAATGCTTTGTTGGTGATGGTGTGTGCTATTTTTAGCACGTACGTGTTGTTTACACAAGCCAAGCTAGACAAAGTGGCCAGGAAAGAAAGCAAGAGCCGAGAGGTTGGCCATGGAGAAAAAAATGGTCTTGCTTGTAAGTCTATGTTGCCTGCTATAGCTGGCAACCCACATGCATCCTAGGCACACATACTTGGATCTCTGTGCTGAATGGCATATAGCGCGTACGCTCTGAAACCCATTTAAGCTAACTATAGCCACATGGATCGATACTAAAGCTGAGACATGGATGGACAAAGAGAAAAATAAATCGTTACTGTTTTCTTAGAAAATATAAAGCGTTGCGCCTGCTTGCTAGGTGCTTTGCCGCTAGAGAGAAAAACATGAAGATCGAGCTAACTGTTGTTGTTTGCTAATGCTGACGCATGCAAGGGCTGTGTAAGCTTGCCGGAAAAAATGCCGCAGCCGAGATGCTGGCCAAAAGAAAATTCTTCCACTTAGTGTCAAATTGAGAGAAAAAAAGATGAAGCAAAAGATTCGTGCACGGAAAAGATGATGGTGGGGCGTACACAACACTGGTCCTGGATGATAAATAAGTTACCGTTAGCTTTATTTCCTGACATATTTCTAGCACGTACGTCCCAATCCGTGTGTAGCTTGCCGTTAGCTTTTATGTCCTGACATATTTGTAGCACGTACGCTCTAAAACTAGAATCTAAGTGTAGTTTTTTTGGGCAGAGGAGAATCCATAGCTAACTTTTTTTCTGAAGGTCTACACCATGTCTTTTCTGCCACCGGATGGTGACATTACTAGCTAGCTAGACTGGATCCGGTCCCACTAGGAAATAAAAGGCAGCGTGTTATGATACTAATTGCATAGCTCACATCCTATTAATCTTTATGGATTTGACCAGCGGGAATCTCTATGTGCTTCATCTGACGGTATCGACAGGGTGTGTAGCTACCCTCCTTTGTAGCCAGCAATTTTCGATATATATATATATATATATATATATATATATATATATATATATATATATATATATATATATATAGGAAAATGGTTCCATACCCCTGGGTGTACGTACTCCCACGTGCAAATATACCACATAAATGAATCGTTTATACCTCATTATTAGTATATATATATATATATAGGAAAGCCCAAATGGGGCACCTAGTAGCATGGGCATCGGTATCAAATACCGTACATTTTAGGTATGTAGACATCATGAATACCTCGGGTATGTAAACGTTGGGTATGTAGTACGTATATATTCACTTAGGTATGCACATAGTAGCGTATACATACGTAAAAATTATATATATATATACTTATACGTATATATACATATCTGACAGGTATGTGTACACTTGTGTATACATATTCTAGGTATGTAAGGTATGTAGATACCTTGGGTATGTATATCCAAGTGTATATATAGGTTATACAAAATCAAGTTCTAGGTATTCAAGGTATCCATAATGTACACCTGTACAAATTAAACAGTATTTTGTACAGAGCATGGACACCATGGAGCATCTGTTAATTTAACTATATATATATATATATATAGGGAAAATGGTTTCTACTCCTAAGTGTAGCTACACCCACGTCTCATATACTGCCGTACGGAGGTATATGTCGTACTCCCTCCGTCCCAAAATATAAGGCGCGCTATTTTTATGCTGGTCTTTGATGGTCAACTTTGACCAACAATATATAATAAATTATATGGAATTAAAACGTATAAATGGTATAGTTGCATTCGTCTTATAAAATTCTTTCATTTCATATATCTTACTACCAATTTTATGGATATGTTATAAGAAAAAATCATGGTCAAAGTTGAACACCGTTGACCAGCGAAATTAAAGGGCGCCTTATAATTTGGGACGGAGGGAGTACTTTTTTTTGTCTGAGTATGTTCATATACTGTATCTAAGATACTCCAAAACAAGTTACGTGAAAATTATAAAAGTGAGCACGTAGTTTCCACTATATATTCAAAATATCGGTATATATGTACATATAAAAGGAGTATGTATAAAAATTACACATACTATATAAAAAGTTGTATATATACTGCCGAAATAGTAATATATACCGCATACTACCCGTACATACTCTCTGATATGATAAGTACTTCATACATCATACTAAACACATGTGGGTGTAGCTACTCCCTGGAGTAGCATAAATTAGTCATATATATATATATATATATATATATATATATATATATATATACTCTTATACTTTAGCTTGATCCGCCTCCGCTTGCGATCTTTCGCTAGAGCCAGCGCGTCGTCCACTTCTTTATCTCTCTATAGACCAAGATAAAAGCATTAGACCGGCAAAGGAAATCACAAGTTCTTATTAGGAGCAATTCGTAACGAATCGAATACATACTGTCGATCATTTCTTGCTCGATGTTGTGATCTTCTGTTTCTTCACCGGCGGGAACGGAAGAGCACCTAACGAGTTGAATGGTCTCTCGTCAGTCTGCTCTAGCACACAGTGTCGCAACTCATTGTTAGATGGTGGGGAGTTCCAGTGGAAGACCGAGTCTTTAGTTACTACATCCTTATAGATGATTGTGCAGAGCTTGCGCTGGATGCGACCAAAGTTTTGTCTGAATTCAGCATCAGACCATTCGACGATGTTGCGAGACCATTTGTCCATAGCAGACATGTATTGTAGACTCTGTTCGTCCTTCACAATCTCCGTCATGTGTTGGATGAGGTACCATGCCTCCATATGGCCGCCTGGCGCCTGCTTGGGGCAGGAAAACTCTGTTTTGTGTCTGAACACATATTTGCCTTGAATTTGTTTCTTCCTGTCACAGAATCCTTCCCCCCTGATGTAGCCGTCCATAGCATCATTGAGAACAGACTTGATGAGGGAGTAGTTCTTGTCCTTCATCCTACTCCCGGAGTCGAGATATACTGCGTGCGCGTCTCTCGGGTAGAGCATGATAAGGGTGCCGTATTTGTTTCTTCGCAAAACAGGAGTCCATATATGTAATCCTCAAAAATTGTATATGCGCAAACTTATGTAAAGATGGGAAATATAACTTACTCGGGAAAGTAAGGCACGAGGGTGATCCTCTTTTGCATATGATTATTGAGCAACACTTGTCGAGGTACTTTGCCGCTTTTGCCCTACCCTTGGGTTGTTCAAGTACATGTCGTGCATGTAGTAGGGGTCTGTTAGCCCGATGTTTTTGACATTCTCTATGGATAGTTGATGCGCCAAACTGAGCGTAAAAAGACGGACGATTGACGAGTGGAGGGATTTCATGTGGAATATCCGAAAAATGTCGTCAAATCTCACGATGATCTTGTTTGCGTTGCCTTCAGTGACAAATCCCACCGTAGATGGCACCTTTGCGATCAAAACCGGCAGCGTTGGATTTTTCTCTTTGAGACGCATCGTCTCCATAAATTAAACACCGTCATGGACGCTAAGCATATCACCTGTCAGCAAGGAGGCCAACCTCGGCGGAAGCATCGGTTTGCCCAACTCATAGATCTGATGCCAGTCGTGTATGGGTATCCTGTCCAATACCCGTTCTGCATGCGGCTTAGACTTGGTCCCCTCCACCGGTTGGCTCATCGATGCAACGGCAGTTCCGTGCATACTTGATCTTAGACTGATTCGGATGAAATACATCTTCTACCGCCTCTTTGAGGGCGTCCTGGCTGATGGCTTCTTGCTCGGGGGCTGCCGGTTCTTGAGAAGAGAAAAGACGCTTTGTGCATCGATATTTATCCGCTTCCTCCGCTGGCAAGAGAAGTTTATCAAGATCATCCAGGCCGGGCGCCCCCTCGTAAGGATCATCCAGGCCGGGGGCCCCCTCGTAAGGATCATCGACGAGGTAGTCATTGGGGTTCTCATCTTCAGCATCGTCGCTGTCGTGTTGCACGGACTTTGCAGGTGAGAAATCCTCGTGTTGGCTTGGGTGCCCCGACCCCTGGACCGGTGTTGGAGTTTTGACAGGAGTACTTCCCAAACGAATTATTGATTTTGGCCATGTCAATGGCCAAACCAAGCACTGCTCCAGGTTCAACTCGCTGTCGGCTGCGGGGGGTTGGTTCGGAGGATCGAGAGCACCGCAACCAGGAAGCACCCGACTTAATGTCACTCTGAACACGTCGTCGGGCATACGAACACCGTGAGATACGCGGTTGAGAGGTGTTATGATTTTTTCCTTTGGCCACGTCCTTTAACTCGTCGTTCACACGACAAAGCAATGTGCACCCCGTCTCGTCGGCCTGCGAAACGTGGCGCGATCGTCGTTAGAGACTAAGGCCGTCACGAATCAAGTCATAATATATAATTAAGTAGTGGACGCTGAATTACCGTAAGGGAATTGAGCTCGGACAAGGGCGATGGACCGCTAAGTGTCGGCGGCGGCGTTGAAGAGACGTGGCAGGGCGGTGACGGATCTTTGCGACCTTGCGGCTCAGGGTTGGGGGCCGGCTCGTTTTGCGCAGCAGGCGCCATGACAGGGGCCACATTCTGCACAGAAGGCGCCACGACGGGGGCCACATTCTGTGCAGCAGGCGGCACTATTTGGGCTATGTTGATCTCGGGGAGCGGCCCTTGTCCTCCACCTTCCATCCACGGCGCTAAGGACTGAGCGACGGACGCACAGATGGTAGGGAGGAGCGCGTTGAGCCTCTCGTTCACAAGCTCGTCGACCGTCTTCTCAGGGGCCTTGTTCCGCTCCTTTCTCTTCTCCTTGGTGTCCGGGTAGTAGTGCGCACGCCAATGACCCTTTTCGAGGCCATGCACATGGCCACGATGCGGCTTCTTGTCAAGGGGCACTCCCTTCATCGCTTTAAGCGCCCTAATGAAAGGGGTGTCATACGGGTCCTTGTTCATCGTCGCCGAGGACCCCCCGTCAGAGTGAGATAGACGTTCTTTTTCTTCTTCCTCGAGATATTTATTCTCGAGCATTTTGACCTTCTCGTTCAACACAAGATCGTCGGGCTTTTGGTGATCTTCCCTATAATGGGCCCTGACAAAATTTCTCACCTGCGGGTCGGTGATCTTGTCAAACGGGTTCGGTCCTTTTCTCTTCGCATCCTCCTTAGCCCAGACTTTCTGCTTCCCAAGGTAACCCCGGCTTCCGAGATTGTGAGGGCCAATGTTCTTTTTTCGCTGGTCTTTTCCCCATTTACTCAGCGCCACCCTTTCCGGTTTGAGTTCGTCGATCTTGAATTGGGCCAAGTCTTCCTCGGAAATGGAGGGCCACATCTTATGGATCTCATCGAAACCCTTACCCTTCGCAATCATCTCCCGCAAACTGGATCTCCAAGTCGTAAATGCCTTGGTGAACTTTCCCAGTGCTAACGAGTTGACCAGATTCTTCTTCAGGTCATGGTTGTCATAAGGATCCGGGAACTTGTACCTCGTGTGCAGCTTCTCAATCAGCAGGGCGGCCATAGCCTTGTTTTCTTTATCTCTGAGCTGGCCCGTATTAACGTTGCCAAAGTCTCGAGCTATGCAGCCTATCTGGTTTCCATACCCCTTAGCGTAACTCTTCGGCTCGACGCGAGCACCGCTGTTGGGGTCCACTTCCGTGAACTCTTGCCGGATGGTGGCGAGCATGTTGTGTTGCCTTTCTTTGCACTTACACGACGCCTCGCTACCGGAGGCGGTATCCCTGGTGCCACTACTGGTTTGACCTTCTCCGCCCTATGTATCGGTGCGCGGCTCTAGCTCCTGACGAATGGTTTCGTCCATCTCGTCGTCTGCATCGTCGCCCTGCGTATCTAGCTCCAGTTGCAGATCTACGGGTCCTCCTCCGGCGCTAAGCATAGAAAGCCACGCATCTTCGTCCCCGTGTCCGGTCCCAGAACCACCCGCCTCGTCGTTCTGAGCCATATCTAATTAAGGAGAGAAAACCCGAAATTAGTTCAACATATCCAGCAATTTAGACGATGTATACCCCATATGAGTCCAAATTTCTCGGACACTCTAATATGTGATATTTTTTTAGCAAAGATCATGCCAAATTTCACGGAAAATTTCGGCATGACCTTTGCTAAAAATATCACAAATGGAGTACACAAATTTGCCGGAACGGAAATTAATCAACATTCCGGCAAATAGGGCCTCACGGGGTACCTGCACATAAAATCCCACCCCACAGGTATCCCCATTTCATCCCAAGTTTTGACATCCACACGAAGGTGGGCCTACACATGCATATATATACCACCATCACCGCCATCACTGCCATCGGCGTCATCCACCACCATCACAATAACCACCATCACCATCATCCACATCCAGGCTGGGTGTAATACTTACTTCAAGTAATAAAAACTTCCTTTATAAAAAAAACACACAGTACAATTGCATATCAAGTTTTAAGTTGCTGGTCCTAACCATCATGTTTCAGTTCGTAACAAAACATAATAATGATTAAATTAATAATTACGGGGCAGTGTTCCAATTACACTCATCATCCACACAAAAGACATGGGTTGCGGTCCAACTTTCCAACACTTAAAAAAAACGCCATTAAAGAGTACATATCTCAGGTGCTTGCAAATTTTCAAGAGCAGATGAGATTCATCATAGCAAGTATTACTATATAAGTTAAAGTCCACTACGTGTTACACCATCAGACTTGCATGTGTTAAACTTAAAAGAACATGTCCAATATGCAAGCATTATTATAGGCAGCCCGCCAGGGACACGAGATCAGGCGCCATGATCTCCTTCATGCAATGCATCTATACCCAGCTCAAGTCTCCATTCTGTCTCCCTGATCTTGGTAAGGAGTATATGTTTTTCAATTTCCATAACTAACGAGGGAACAGCTAGCGAGTGGCTCCTACTCCTAACGAAAATGATAATTGAGGAGGGTATCTTGTACTAATGCAGTTGGGATCGCGAAAAGTGGGATGTATATGTGGTGATCGAGCTTTCGACGTAATCGTGCTATCTTAATTAAAATTCGATCAAACAGCCAAGTCATCTATTCCGACGGGAATAACTGCACAAGGCCATAAGCTGTCCACCCCGTTCCCAGCTGGATCAGTTCAGAGAGGCAAGGCAGTAACAAACGGACGGATTCACCTATAGTACTATGGCATGTGGTGTTAATTTGCAAGGTAAGAAGCCGCTGTGCCGAGCATATTCGTCGCAAATTGTCGAATCATCTTTTCTGTGAAAAGCGCTATTTAACCGCATAATCAGTGTTCATAAAAAAAAACCGCATAGTCAAACCTAGCAGTAGTAGTACATACTACATTCCAAAAAAAAATTAGTTTACACTAACCGCATAACCAAACCTAGCAATGTATTGAAACAATTTTTAGTTTACACTAACCATCAGGACATGGTAGTTTAAAACATCTAGCAAGCTGCATAAAGAAACAAAAAACAAAAAAAAAATCTTGCACACCTTCTGTCGAGCACCTGGTGTGCTCGGTGTGGCAGAGAGCAGCAGCAGCCTAGCAGTGGCAGCTCCGCCGCAGGGGAGGCATGCGGGAGCTGCAGGGAAGTGGCTGGCGACGATCTGGGCAAGAGGTGGCCGGAGAGTGGTAGAGGATGGCAGGCGGCGAGCGGGGGCTGGGAGGTAGCCGTGAGTGAGCAGGGCAGGAGGAAAAAGAGAGGGGAGAGGGGAGGGGCAGTGCGCGCAGAAGGGACGTCGACGTCCGGCGAGGGGGCGCAGACGGACGGAAGCGAGGGGGGCAGATGGATGGCCGGCAACGAGCAGGGAGGGGCAGGCGGAGATAATCGGCTTCGCTCTCGGGCAGTTGCGCGCGAGGGGAAAAAACGGCTTAGTGTTCGATCCTGTAGGGAGAGGGCAGGAAGGGCCCGCCTGTAAGTGGCACATAGGTGCGGCGTAGCGCTGGCGAACAGACCAGCTGGTTCGCCAGCGCTAAGTTACCGTTGGCGAAAAAGCCCCTGTTCTCCAGCGGTAACTTAGCGCTGGCGAACCAGCTGGTCTGTTCGCTAGGGCTACCTTTCTTATTTTAGGAAATAATATGTACTGCATTTAAATAATGAAAATACATGAATATGTGTGAATTTCCAATAATGCAAATTTTAATGTTTTCTATTGTTTTATTTATGTTTTTTTATTATTTTATTTTGTTTTCCTTTATTTTATTTTTTTCTATAGTTTTATTTTGTTTTCCATTATTTTCTCTATGTTTTATATTTTTTTATTTTATTTTCCTTTATTTCCTTTTTTGTTTTCTCTTGTTTTATTTTGTTTTCTATTATTTTCTCTTGTTTTCTTTATGTTTTCTATTGTTTTATTTTGTTTTCCTTTATTTCCTTTTTGTTTTCTATAGTTTTATTTTGTTTTCCATTATTTTCTCTTGTTTTCTTTATGTTTTCTATTGTTTTATTTTTTTCCATTATTTCCTTTATGTTTCAAATAATAACTACACATTTCAAATACAGAACAAGGTACATTAAATTTATAATAAGTGCACATCAGACCAGTTGATCCATGCATATACATATAGTTTCGTCGCATACAAGGCAGACAGATATATACATAGTTTCTCAGTGTTTGATCTTTTTGCCTTTCTTGGCCGCAGTTGCATAATTTAGTCCCACATCATGACTTCTTCTTTTGAATTGATGACCATGCCTAGCTAGCGTTGTTCTGCTTCTTCTTGTTGTGTATGTTGCATGACTATCATCATCATCTTTTTGATCATCGTCAATATTTGGGTCGCCGAATGTGTCGAACTCATGTTTGTAAAGTATTGGTCCTCTTTTCTGACGGTCGACATCCTAGCCCATCTGACGCGGAACATAGGCACCTTCTCTCCAGAGTAGTTAAACTCCCATATCTCCTCGATCCTTCCGTAGTATCTTAACTTTTTGTCACCGGTGTAGGATTCCATCGTTACCCCTGAGTTTTGATAATCGGAAGTTTTGTCTTTCTCCTCTGTGTAGAAAGTGAACCCGTTGATATCATATGCTTGAAATGTCGCTAGGTTGGGAGCTGGGCCATGTGCCAAGGCGTACAATAGTTTATTTTTCGCACAATCCCTTGGCGGTGGATTAGCGACGATCACATCTTTAAACCAACGCAACAAAGTGGAGTTATGCTCTCTGATTATATCTCCTTCGGTCCTCCGCTTTCCTTGTTCACTGTACTTTTTCACAATCGAGCTCTTGTGTTTTTCCACCCAAGTATCGACCATGTCAATGTGTTGGAGAGCTACTAAGTTTTCCCTGTTAAAGTCGGTGCGTCGACAAGCCCGATCCACATGCACTTCTCTACGTCCATTTTTGTGACCTACTCCATTGAGCTGGCCAATGTGCTTGTTTCTGGGCAGACCAATAGGGTCCTCCACGTCAATATGATTCGTGCAGAAAGAGATGCACTCTTCGGTGAGAAAGCCCTGAACGATGCTTCCATCCGGACCGGCTCTGTTGCGAACAAATCCTTTGATGACCCCATTCATCCTTTCAAACGACATCATGTTATGCAGGAACAACGGCCCGAGATGGATGATATCGTCCACGATATGGACCAACAGATGAACACATATGTCAAAGAATGATGGTGGAAAGTACATCTCAAGCTCGCATAGTATCACGACAATCTCTTCCTGCAGCCTTGAGATCTGCTTCCCCGTGATCGACTTTCGAGATATCACGTCGAAGAAGTTACAGAGGCCAAACAGGGTTTCCTGGACGTGCTTGTCCATTATTCCGCGGATCTCAACCGGAAGTATCTGCGTCATCATCACGTAACAGTCATGAGACTTCATCCCGCTAAACTTTTGTTTCTACGCGTCAAGGAATCTGCTTATTAGCCCTGAGTAACCGCTAGGGACTTTGACTCCGAGAAGGCACATCATCAATTTTGTGATCTCGTCCGGACTAAGAGTGAAGCAGGAGGGGGGGCCAGTAATAGTCATTCCTCTTAACCCTTTTGGCTTTGCGACCCTCCGTCTCCTCATCACATGATTGATCGCCGTCGTCATCATCAGGGCGTCCCCCTGAAGATCTACCCTAATACCAAAATATTTCAGGTCGTTTCTTTCTTTCACCCCGTCTTTGGTCCTCTCCGGCATGTTGAGCAGCGTGCCAAACAAACTTTCAAACACATTCTTCGTGATATCCACCAGATCAAGGCAGTGAGGCGTATCGAAAATGGGCCAGTATGGCAAGTCCCAAAACACCGACCTCGTCTTCCATACATCCAGAAGCGGTTTTGGCGCCTTTTTCTTCTTTTCTAGCTCTGGGCATTCCTTCCAATCAGTCAGCAACTTGTAGATTTCTTCGCCGCACCTCTTACGTGCAGGTCCACAGAGCTCATCCTCACCGTTAAAAAGGTCTCCTCGCCTTCTCCACGGGTGTTTGTTGGGTAGCCACCTTCGATGGCCAACGAAAACTGTTTCCGAAGACCCAGGATCTTTCGGAAGTTGCATAAACGTGGGGTCATCCATGCACCTCACACAACCGTTATGTCCGTGGCACACCTGGCCCGCCACATATCCGTAGCCGAGTAGGTCGTGAACCGTACAGAGTAAGACAACTCTCATTGGGAAATATTGTTCACCGAAGGCGTCCCATGTGTTCACCCCTTCCTCGTCCCATAGCGTGTGCAGCTCATCTTTAAGCAGCTTCAGGTATAGATTGATGTCGTTGCCTGGTTGTTTCGGCCCTTGAATTAGCATACTCATGTGAATATACTTCCTCTTCATGCACAACCGGGGGGGGGGGGGATGTTGTACATCCATACAAACACGGGCGAGGTGCTATGGGTGCTTCTCTGGTTGCCAAATGGATTGAGTCCGTCGGTGCTCACACCCGACCTGATGTTCTTTGCCTCCGCCCGAACGTTGCATATTCACAGTCAATTGCTTTCCATTGACTTGCATCTGAAGGATGTGTCAGATTTACTTTTTCACTCCGATTTGGATCTTTCAAAACTTTATTCCTCCTTTTCGCGTGCCAGCGCATGAGCTCTGGTTCCTTGCGGTCCGTGAAATAGCGTTGCAGACGGGGAATGAGCGGAAAGTACCACACAACTTTTCGAGGAGCTTTCCTCTTCCCTTTTTTGTATCGAGCGGCGTTGCAAACTGGACAAATGGTTTTGTTCGCGTCCTCTTTCCGATAAATGTAGCAATCGTTGATGCACACATCGTATTTTTCGTGAGGTAAATCAAAGAGGCACACGACTTTCTTGGCCTCGTCGCAACTTTTAGGACAGGTGTTGCCCTCTGGAAGGATATCGTGCCAGTATTGCAGGCTTGCATCGACGCTTATGTCACTCCATTTGTATCTCGCTTTCATCTGCAGAACATCGAGCTCCACTCTCAGGCGGGACTCTTCCGGACCGCAGCCTGCATACAACGATGTCTTCGAGTCTATCTCTAGTTGCGTCAGCTTTGATTGCTCTCTAGCAGCAGATCTCGAGTTAGTCGTCTTTCTCAAAAGCAGTTCTTTCAGATGAGGGTCACGCACAACTTCTGTTAGGGGTGTCCCTGTGTCCTCGTCTTCTTCCACGTCTTGTTCAGCATCTTCTCCATGATCATGTGCGGGGTCATGAGGCTGATCTTGGTCCTGTTGTAGTTCTTGTCGATCGTTGTTATTCTCCTGTTGCACATCATTTCCTACCACCACCGCCCCATGGACTTCATCATCACTTACCCACTGACTGTTATACCCATCCATGAAACCATACCTGAGGAGGTGACTGAGCAAGTCTCCGGTAAAGGGATTGAGCAAGCCCCCTAGTTTGCACTTTCGACATGGACATCGTATCTCCTTGCGGCCATTTTGTAACATGTCTTTTGTCGCGTGTCTCAAGTAACTATTCACGACACGTTCACTCTTAACGAACACCATTATATGTCGCATGCACGAGAGCGCGCCAATATAATATTAGAACCAAATTAAACATAATATATATATATATATATATATTCACGAAAAAAATCGGCATGACCTTCCTACAAATAGGAGGTTAGAGGAGTGCCAAACTTTGCCGAGACGGAAATGAATCAACATTCCGGCAAAGTGGCAACTCATTTTCATATCCAAAATTTCACTTCATGTCGTATTCATGAAAAAATTCGGCATGACCTTCCTACAAATAGAAGGTTATTAGGGAGTGCCAAACTATGCTGAGACGGAAATGAATCAACATTCCGGTAATAGTTCGCTACTCAATTTTAATGCACAACCGATTGCACACATTTAACGTCTCCATCACACGACCATATTTGAATCCGGTGAAATCTCACACATATTGCATATCGTGTGTATATCCGGACAAAATTTATATACAAAATCATTTAATTATATATTAGCATTCATCTCATGCACCTCAAATGAATAGATGGCTACACGATGATACCCGGAGAATTTTGGAGCTTCGGAGAGAGAGAGGGGGGGTAATTCTAGATCTAGATGGCTACGAAGGGAAAACTTTGGGTAGAAATGGTGTTAGGAGAGAGATAAACATATATATACCAACTAAAATAATTTTATTGGTTCAAAAGAGTGTAGGAGGGTGGGGAAATTGGCATAAATTCGAGCTAAAGAGAGAGGAGGGGAAAGGTGGAGAAGGGGAGTGGAGGGGAAAGTGGGTGGGTGGGGTGGCACACTTATGGCAGATCTGCCAGGTTACCGCTGGCGAACAGCCCTGCCTGTTCGCCAGCGCTAACATGCGCCCTGGGCCCACATGTTAGCGTTGGCGAACAGGCAGGGCTATTCGCCAGCGGTAGTCAACTTAGCGCTGGCGAACACTCAGACCTGTTCACCAGCGGTAGTTTCAGGGAGGGGCTGGTGCGTGCGCACGTGAGTCCCACCCGTAGCGCTGGCGAACGAGCTGGCATGTTCGCCAGCGGTAGTAGATATAGCGCTGACGAACGTACAGATAATGGTGTTCGACAGCGGTAATAGCGCTGGCGAAGCCAAAAATGTGTTCGCCAGCGCTAAGCTGGTGGCTATAAGCCTTTTCCTACTAGTGGCTGGTGATACCGCTGGAAGTACCGCTAGCAAAGAAAAGGCCACCGATATCCACGGTACCCAGGCGGTACCGGCATAGTACTACCACTAGTACTTAGTCACTTTTGGAGCAACACTCCCCACGGCGGTAGTACCGCTACCGTCAACGGTAGTACCGCTCCTTCCAGGACGCGGTAGTACCGCTGGCAGTACCGGTCAAGATACCGCCAGGGAAGTTTTGCTCACAGTAATGACTACGGTACTAGGGCGGTAGTGGCCTAGTACTACGGCCAGCCATCTCGATTTTATATCGAGTCCAGGGCCAACGGTAGTACCGATGTCGGTTACGGTAGTACCGCTACTGGAGCTTCACGGTACTTCTCTGTGGTACCGCTGAGCTCCAGTGTGCAGTACACTGGGTACCCTGTGATGTCAGTGGGCGGTAGTACCGCCTGTGTGTAGCGGTAGTACCGCTGTGCTGTTAAGCTTATTTGCTTGATGTCTTGAAGAACAAGATGGAGCGGTCATTCATGTCTACCTTCAAGACATCAATATTATGGATGAAGAAATAAGAAAAGATACAAGGTTGATCAAGCGTGTGATCAACACACAAAGCTACAACATGTACCTAATGGGGTTGTGTATCTCGTGGTATGGTAAGCAATTGTCCATATAGCTTTGCGAACTAACCCATGATATATGTGTGCGGTATCTCTATGTGTGGTTAGGTATCTTTCCATGGGCATGCTTCAAAAGGAAGACTTCATATAGCCCATGGTCTTTATCGTCAAACGGTGTTTGTCATCTAGCTTGACGTGGAAGCTCAAGTGAAGCATATCGAAGAAATCTTATGCTTGCTGCTTGCCACCCATTTGGAGATTGTGGCCTCTTCAAGATGTGCCGAAAATGGTCTCTCCCATAATGGTGTATGGGGGAGCAACTTGCAAGTCTTCATCAAGAAGAGCAAGTGCTAGCTAGCACGATCAAGAAAGAAGATCCAACTTGAGAGTGTCAAGATCGTCATCATCTAGCTCAAGTGGAATGCTCAAGGCAAAGGTATAATCTTGATAGGTTTTCTTTTTTACCGGTCTCATACTTTTGGGGAGACCGGGTTATAGGGTCGATACTCGTACTATCAAGAGGGGCTATCAAGTGAGTAGCTTGATCGAATCGTTGTGGGGAGCTCAAACCTTTGCACTCTTGCATATCATCTTCTCGGTTCTTATTTGGCTTTTATCTTTATGGGTTTTGGTTCTTTTTGTGATCTTCATGACAAGCCCAATTTCATCAAAAACGGTTTTCGCATGAAACACTTATTGAGTTTTTGATGTTGAAGGTTTTCCCGGTTGGTCATTTTTAGAGAGGTCTTTCCTTTCCCAATTTGGTTTTAAGTTTCATTGTTGTACAATGATGTTTCTCTTCATAATCTTGTAGAGCTCTTCATTTCGATTTCAACGAGCCCAAGATCATCGAAAACGGAGTCCGGACGAAAAAGTTATGATCGTTTTCGTATCGGGTGTTTTTGATGTTTTTGGTGCAGCGGTAGTACCGCACCAGTACCGCCAGAAACTGCCCGAACCAGTACCAAAATCGCCCCGTAGCGGTATACCGCTAGGACCAGCGCTGTTGGGCGTGATTTTCACATAACGATCATATTTTGGGTCCCTATTTGAGGGTGTCTTCTTCTCCCTTGACCCCAAGGCTGCCCAACTTGTTTTTCTCCTCTCTCCCCACCATTGTTGACCTTGGAAACCTTTCCCCTCTCTCAATCCCTCCAATGATTCTTGCATTTCTTTGAGGGAGAAGTTAGAGGAGATCTAGATCCATATTTCCACCAATCCATTTCTCCTCTTAGTGAGGGAAACTTAGTGAATCTAGATCTTGGAGTTCTTTGTGTTTCTCCTCCATTGTTCTTCCTCTCTTATTCCCCCATAAGCATTTGTTGCTTTGTTGGAATTTGAGAGTGAAGGATTTGAGCACTTGTGATCTTGCCATTTGCATCGGTTGCATCGGTTTGGTCTCTCGACGAGGAATCGTGGAAGTCAAAGTTTGTGAGTTTGCTACTCTTGGGTCTTGGACCCTAGACGACTTGTGATGTTCTTGGGAGCCTCCAATTGAGTTGTGGATGTGTGCCCCAAGATTGTGGTGACATCGAGAGACTCCAATTAAGTTGTGGATGTGTGCCTCGATCGAAGGTTGCCAATAGTGGAAGGTGAACTAGGCCTTTGTGGCGGGGTTCATCGGACAATAGGGTGAGGCCTTTGTGCCGTTGAGTAGGATTTTGTGGCGAGCTCGCACCCCTCCAACGAGACGTACTCCCCTTGTGGGAGGAACTCGGGAATACATCATCGCCTCCGTGTGCCTCGGTTATTTCTATACCCGAGCTTTCTACTTATGCAATTTACATTGTGATAGCTTTCGTGTTTGAAGTTATATATCTTGCTATCACCTTATTACTTGTCTTGATTAGCATAATTTGTTGGTGCACCTAGTTGACCCTAGAATATTTAGGTTGTATGCTTGTTAATTTAAACACCTAGTCTATTTCCGCATTTAGCAAGCCTTAACTGGGAAAGTTTTAATCGCATATTCTCCCCCCCCCCTCTCTAGGCGACATCGTTGCACGTTCAGATCATCCTAACATGCTACAAATATTAGCGTCCTAGGTTAAACCCTGGGTGGAGGCAGTGATGCGCTGGTGAAGGAATCGATGGTGGTGGAGTAGCTCAAGAATCTTGTTAGAAAGTGAAAATTGGATTGATTAGGTCAGTGTCTAAGATCGGTTTCTGGCTGACCTGCATTATCCACGGGTCTTTCCTTTCACCAGTGTCAAGTGGCTTCGGGAGTAGCAACAACCCGTGTGCGCGCTGGTGGCGAATGAAAGCAAAAACACAGTTGTATGTGGCGGCCCTGCGACAAGGAACCTGGCCAAGGCGAATCGATGTTGTTCTTTCGTTTCCGACTACTTCATCCTTTGCGTGACCTAGGAACCACATCCAGCAGAAAGAAATCCCATCGCCTTCTTCCTCTATCTCCCCAAAATACTCTGTTTGCTCCCTCTCCCGAGAAAATTAACATGGAGTCCATCACTCCCGCGCCTCCGACGACAGACTCAAGCTATCCCAGATTTTTGCCCGTTTTCGGGGTTGAGCCGCCGGATCTCTCCCTCACTATCGCGTCGCTCGCTACGGCGGCTCTGCACCTTGCCTCCTCCTCAAGCTGATGGTGTACGCAGTTGGACAAAATGTTTCTCTAGGTAAGAGGGGTTCCACACTTGCACGTGGAGAAGAGGAAGAAAAAGGCCGCTCCGACGAGACCAGCACCACGGAGGAGGACGCCATGGTCCAGCCTGACGCATTCCGCTACCAGGGCGTCCAACCTGTGTCTGCCTCCGTCCTCGACGGCCAGTGCGGTGAAGCTCAGGCGGAGAGATAGAGGCCGGAACGGCGAACGCGCGGAGCAGAAGCGGATGCGGCTCGTGCGTGTGCTTCCACGACGATTAAGGTATACGAGTATTATGAGACGGAGGGAGTATAAGAGTATTTTCCGCGGAAAATATAGCGTATTATAACACGCAGTTTCAGTGACTTTAAGATAAGGTATAAAGTCACCGAGGCAAGTCACCATTTTTAGACCCTTGATGTCAGATTCAACAGACCAGACTAACCCATCTGATTCATAGTTAGAAAGATCAAAGTGTTCAGAAAAGAAAGAAAAAACAGAAAATCATAAATATTTTTGTTATGTATTCCGAGAAAATCATAAATAGTTTTGCTGAGTCGGACCGCGACACATTCCGCTTACTGCGCACAAATGCACCGTAAGTCCTAGCAACAAGCTGTCACACCGCGTGCATGCGTGTACCCTGCTCCTGCCACTATCGCCTGCATGCTCAGGTAAAGTTGGGTCAGCTGCACATAACGGCCAAGTTAGAGTGCATTAACTTGGCCTTACGGATAGGTACTCCATTAGGTACTATAGGTACATTGTGTCGACGTTGATTTCACCATCACGGATCGTGGACCAATTAAATGACCTGGAGATGCATCTATCGCTTTTACTGTGAAAGGACATGGTCAGCACGCTTGCACGAGGATATTAAATTCAAAATTTGACACAATAACCACCTACTCCTCTAATGAAACTTGAGAATGTGACAGGTCCACCTACTTTACACTTTAGAACGCGACAGAAACACCACCTACTCTACATGCAACTTGAGCATGGCACGGTTTAGAGGATAGAACCAATATTTGTACGAAAATTATGCTGGATCATCGAGTTAGAGCATACCCAACGCCCCGCCCCCCAAAACCATCTCAAAGGCCCTCTAATTTTTTTTTATAAAGGGAAGTATATTAACATCAAAGATACAAAATACATCCGGCCTCTGCAACAACGCAATGGATGCACACAGCCGAAAGACAATAAAAAAAGAAATAAAAAGAAAAGTCCCGCTACAGAGCTACAGTCCTCGCGGTATCCGCACAACCACCACCTAAACAACAGCTGGTGTCCATCTCTTCGAAAGCAACGTCTTCAAGAAGAACGGTGCCAGGCATAACCAATTAATGCCAGACCTTGGGTTTTCACCCTGAAGATAATCCTCGCTCTCAAAACAACGGCTCCAAGAAGACCGGTGCCAGGCACAACCAATTAAGGCCAGACCTTGGGTTTTCACCCTGAAAGGTAGGGCTTTGGACTTCACGCATGTTGTCGCCCCCTCTTACATACGGCTGCCACGAATCTTGTAACTCCAAGCCAGATCCCCATCGATGCAAAGACTCGGGTCACCGTTGCTAGTCCTCCAATCTCGCCTTCGATGACTGAGCATTGCGACCGAATTCCACCGATCCAGCAATCTCCAGGCGTAGCCTATGGAAGTACGCCGGCGGAGCCTTTCGGTCGACACCCCGGCTTGATCAAAGAGAACATACATCAGGATCTTCATCTTCGCAGAATGTGAAACCCAAGGACCACCTCCTTTATTGAGATATCTTGCAGCCCCGACGCTGCGAAATGACTCCCAGCAGCGACGGTTGCAAGAGAAGGGTGCACGTAGCCCCCCTGTTGCGCCTCACCGGCCCGCATCTTAGCCGTAGGCCAGATCGGCCTAGAGGCCCAACTCCACCGTCAGCCCATCCTGGGTCAAGCCCAAAACAGGCCAGATCGGATGCCATCCGCATCCGCCGCCGCCGGGAGCCCTACCACCGACCGACCACGCGCCGCTGCCTCCCGTCTAGCAGGGGACGTGCCGCCCGGAATCTTGGCCAGCGGCGCCTCCACCACCGACTCGCCGCCCCGTTGCGCCCTCGATTCGCCGCCGCCGTCCTCTCCCAACGTCGTCGCCGTGTCGCCCAACCATCCCCACCGACCGCTGCCAGTGGGGTGCCGCCACCGCCGCCGGCCGGCGACGGGAGCGGCCGCCGGTACGCAGAGGAGGGGGTTGGTGGGCTAGGGTTTGGGGGGCCTCCGGGGTCGCCCGAGAGGAGAGGACCCGAGAGGCGGCTATCCGTGAGTTGTTGAACTTAACCAAATTTAGTTCAAACTGAAATTTACAAAGCCCGCATAATTTTTGCGGGAGCCTCATCCACCCCATCCTGCTCCTCCATTCCCACCTCCCCCGTGCCCTCATCGGGTGCTCCGGCGGGTGGGGGTACCCCGCACGCGGCAAAGATAGAGCGGATGCGCGCGTCTGGCACCTCGCCGGGGATGAACTAGCAATCCCAAAGCCTGCTGTCATCTACGAACCGGGGGTCCGCGCGGAGGTGGAGCGGGAGGAAGGCGCGCCGCCGAGTGATTTCCCTCCACCGCGCAGATCTATTCGCCGGAACGAGGGGGCAGGAACGCGTAAGGGCCTTAGATGCCACTAGTTTGGCAGCTTGACGTCTGGCCATGGCACCGTTTGGTTCCGCGACCATAGTTACTAGGCGAAGTCCTAGCTGACCCTATTGCGGCCGCGAGCGTGTTTCCGGGCGCCGACGGCCCTGCCTCGTAGTCGTGGTGCGCGACACGGGGTTCCGCTCCTTCTTCACCATTGGCCCCGGCAAGCTATGGTTTGGTCGGTGGGGAGTGGGGATGCACACATTGGCATCCACGCGGTCCCGTTAAAAAGGTCCAGTCAAACGACGTGGGTAGCTGACTGGTGGGCCCGAGGGAAGACAGGAAGGCGCCGGGTGGTTGCCTTGTGGGCCAGGGAGGACGCGGAGCGCGTCCGCGGACCATCCCAAACATGGACCAAACTTGGGCCACGTTTGGGGAAACACGGCATGTCCCCCATTGGTCCGTTCGGGGGGGGAGGGAGGGGGCATTGGAATAAATTTTAAACCCAAATCGGTCTGTGGGGACCGAAATAGACCATTTTGGGAGGCGGGCGGGGGGGTGGGTTTGCTCTTAAGATGGATTCATTCGAACGGCCCCCAAGTAGGAGAGAGAAAGGGTGGGCATGCTGTGCACATAGGCGCACATGGGACAGGAGAAAGAAGAAGTGGTGTGGATGTGAAAAGAGATGTGTGGCTACAAATGGGTCAGGAGGACCATAGAGAGGTCCATTTGTGTCCACGGGCCATTTCAAACGTTTACGGGAAAGTGGAGCTATCCTCCCATATGGTCGGTTTAGAGAGTCGTACATTGCACTGGTAGTCTCCCATGTGGTCAGTTTGGAGAGTCGTACATTGCATTGGTAGGATGAAGGTGCTAGCTTCGCTGACATATGAAGTTTCAATGTGTATGTAGATTTGGTTCTAGTGCCCCGTTCAATTTGGATTTATCCTACTATGTAAATAAATTGCACATATGGTCCAAGTGATATATGCCCAAGTTTCTTCACGATCACATACTACTATATTCCGACAGTGGAACCATTACATTGAGATTCAACAAGCAATAAAAAATAACAAGGAAGACCATAACTTACACAAAGAACCCTAAAAAGAAATACTTAAACGCAATCAAGTCCCTCAGGTTCTTTTGCACCGCATCAACAAAGCGAGCTAAACGTAAACGACCAGGGTAGCAATCCCGAAATCAGGGACGGACCACTTGGTTCGACGTCACTGGGAATGCCCTCAACAAAGTTGAAGATCCTTCGTCATGGATGCGTGTCACACACAACGGCCTCTACCGCGCCTGCATGCATGCTCAGATACGAAAGAACTATATATCGTGTTGGATGATGATAGGCCAGCTGCACACAACGGCCACTATGGGAATCAGGAGATACGCCGACGACCGGCGGCCCTCGGGGTAGGCCCTATCCCCCTCGGCGTAGGTCTACGCCGACGGCCCCCCGTCGGCGTAGCCCCGTCGGCGTAGGTGTTTTGCCCATCGGCGTAGAGGATCCCGTCGGCGTATACATGTCGTGGGACCCACCAGCTGTCAGAACGGAGTCCGTTCGACGGAGTACATACGCCGATGGCCAAACTCGACCCCCCTCAGCGTATAAAGGTCCACGTGGAGGCCCCCGCGGGCCTTGCCAAAGGCTACGCCGACGGCGACCCCTTGGCGTAGGGGTACATACGCCGACGGGCCCCCTCGGCGTAGGGGCACAATATTTCAAATTTTTTTCAAAAAAAATTCGAATTTTTTTTGAATTTTTTTCCGAGTTTTTTTATTTCACCTATTTAACCACTTAATCACACTATAGTCACATTTATATTTATCTTTAACAATTTTTATTTTTAATCTAAATTACTCTTTCTACTAACACTTTCCGATCGGTCACCCATCATGAGATTGCTCCAGCCCCAGCACGCTTAACTTCGTAGTTCTTTCCCTGTGAGCTACCTAGAAACAACGGATGTGTTGTTGACAATATTATCCAATCTATCTTGTTAACCTTAATCCTTGGACCATCAATGTCACACTCTTTTATTTTTTGAATTCAAACAATTATTTAAGTAAAAAAATAATAACTAGTAACAAATTTGAATACAAATAATCTTTAATTTAAATAATAATTAATATTTTTGCCTTTTTTATTTAATATTGAAAAATTCATATCTATAGATCCGTAAACGAAATTTGACAAATAATATGTCTATATCGATTCGAAAAATGAGACAAATTCAAATATGACATCCATATAATATTTTCCATCATATAAGACTTTTTTCTTTTCATTGTAAAAAAACTATTTTCCATTTCCCGCGTGTAAAAAATGGTTTTTTTTTTGTGAAGGACCTACCACAAATATGTTACAAAACTTGAGATCTATAATTTTTCAAAATACTAGACCATGTTATATGCACAAATAACCAATTTTTTCATATGAAAAGGTTTCCATCCTTCTCTTTTCAAAACACAAGTTTCTGACGATTCCGTTGGAAACTGGTCAAATTTGAACTATAGGTACCTCATAGTTTGCTCATGATTTTTTGGCAAAAATCATTTTTAGGTACACAAATACCTATTTCATCATAGATACAACAAGAGTTTCTCAATATTCAACCCCTAGCTATGAACGGTCATGCCCCCCGCCTTGACTTTTTCCTTAAACCGGCTTAGAAAATTCCAAAAAATTCAAAACAGCCCAAAATGATGCAAGGCCTTCGCGTGGTGTCATTATATAGGTTCTAGTATACACCAAAAAATAGTAAACTTGGAATACGAAAGTTATATTAAAAATGTGTTCAGAAAAATAAGCTATCTCCTCCGAACATTCCTGTGTTTCGGGCCAAATGACGGGTGTTATGGTCATATCCATGGCATAGTTTGTTCAAATGTTCCCATATTCCACACAAACATGCATCTTGGAAGCACAGACAATGATGACGGAGGAAGTTTTCCTTTTTATTGAAGAAAAAAAACCATTTTCCATTTCCCGAGTGTAAAAAATGGGTTTTTTTGTGAAGGACCTACCACAAATATGTTGCAAAACTTGAGATCTATAATTTTGTAAAATACTATACCATGTTATATGCACAAATAACCAATTTGTTTCATATGAAAAGGTTTCCATCTAGCTCTTTTGAAAAACACAAGTTTCTACCGATTCCGTTGGAAACTAGTCAAATTTGAACTACAGGTACCTCATAGTTTGCTCATGATTTTTGGAAAAAATCATTTTTAGGTACAAAAATACCTATTTCATCATAGATACAACAATAGTTTCTCAATATTCAACCCCTAGCTACGAACGGTCATGCCGCCCGCCTTGACTTTTTCCTTAAACTGGCTTAGAAAATTCCAAAAAATTCAAAACAGCCCAAAATGATGCAAGGCCTTCGCGTGGTGTCATTATATAGGTACTAGTATACACCAAAAAATACTAAACTTGGAATACGAAAGTTATATTAAAAAGGTGTTCAGAAAAATAAGCTATCTCCTCCGAACATTCCTGTGTTTCGGGCCAAATGACAGGTGTTATGGTCATATCCATGGCATAGTTTGTTCAAATGTTCCCATATTCCACACAAATATGCATCTTGGAAGCACAGACAATGATGACGGAGGAAGTTTTCCTTTTCATTGAAGAAAAAAAACCATTTTCCATTTCCCGAGTGTAAAAAATGGGTTTTTTTGTGAAGGACCTACCACAAATATGTTGCAAAACTTGAGATCTATAATTTTGTAAAATACTATACCATGTTATATGCACACATAACCAATTTGTTTCATATGAAAAGGTTTCCATCCAGCTCTTTTGAAAAACACAAGTTTCTACCGATTCCGTTGGAAACTGGTCAAATTTGAACTACAGGTACCTCATAGTTTGCTCATGATTTTTGAAAAAAAACATTTTTAGGTACAAAAATACCTATTTCATCATAGATACAACAATAGTTTCTCAATATTCAACCCCTAGCTACGAACGGTCATGCCGCCCGCCTTGACTTTTTCCTTAAACCGGCTTAGAAATTTCCACAAAATTCAAAACAAACCAAATTGATGCAAGGCCTTCGTGTGGTATCATTATATAGGTACTAGTATACACCAAAAATACAAAACTTGCAATACGACAGTTGTGTTAAAAATGTGTTCACAAAAATGAGCTATCTCCTCCGAACATTCCTCGGTTCCGGGCCAAATGACGGGTGTTATGGTCATATCCATGGCATAGTTTGTTCAAATGTTACCATATTCCACACAAACATGCATATTGGAAGCACGAACAATGTTGATAGAGGAAGTTTTCCTTTTCATTGTAGAAAAAAACCATTTTCCATTTCCCGAGTGTAAAAAAATGGGTTTTTTTGTGAAGGACCTACCACAAATATGTTGCAAAACTTGAGATCTATAATTTTTGAAAATACTAGACCATGTTATATGCACAAAAAACCAATTTGTTTCATATGAAAATGTTTCCATCCAGCTCTTTTAAAAAACACAAGTTTCTGTCGATTCCGTTGGAAACTGGTCAAATTTGAACTACAAGTACCTCATAGTTTGCTCATGATTTTTGGAAAAAATCATTTTTAGGTACAAAAATACCTATTTCATCATAGATACAACAAGACTTTCTCAATATTCAACCCCTAGCTACGAACGGTCAAGCCCCCCGCCTTGACTTTTTCCTTAAACCGGCTTAGAAAATTCCAAAAAATTGAAAACAACCCAAAATGATGCAAGGCCTTCGCGTGGTGTCATTATATAGGTACTAGTATACACCAAAAATACTAAACTTGGAATACGACAGTTGTGTTAAAAATGTATTCACAAAAATGAGCTATCTCCTACGAACATTCCTGGGTTCCGGGCCAAATGACGGGTGTTATGGTCATATCGATGGCATAGTTTGTTCAAATGTTCCCATATTCTACACAAACATGCATATTGGAAGAACGGAAAATGTTGACGGAGGAAGTTTTCCTTTTCATTGAAGAAAAAAAACATTTTCCATTTCCGGAGTGTAAAAAATGGGTTTTTTGTGAAGGACCTACCACAAATATGTTGCAAAACTTGAGATCTATAATTTTTGAAAATACTAGACCATGTTATATGCACAAATAACCTATTTGTTTCATATGAAAAGGTTTCCATCCAGCTCTTTTGAAAAACACAAGTTTCTGCCGATTCCGCTGGAAACTAGTCAAATTTGAATTACAGGTACCTCATAGTTTGCTCATGACTTTTTGGAAAAACTCATTTTTAGGTACACAAATACCTATTTCATCATATATACAACAAGAGTTTCTCAATATTCAACCCCTAGATACGAACGTTCATGCCCCCCTCCGGTGAAATCTTAGACCCGCTGGAGAAATACTGGACTTATACGAATACACGCGGTAACGACGTCGAATGGGGGTAGCAATGTGGAACTAGTTGCTTATATGTGTTTGGGTAGGCCATATCAACACAAAACACAAAGGTAGAACCCAACTCTTCTAAAGATTCCCGATGTTTCGTTCGATAAGGGAGTTCCACCCTATAAGCGCATGTAAACTCCGTAGAGAGAAGTGGATGTCGGTGAAGCGGGTCACACCCCGGAGTGCAATCTTTGCCATCCAAAACACACAACACACCTATACTAACATGGTATGGCACACCCTAGCTTGTGTCAGGATCTGGACACTCCGCAACCCTCCTCCGGTGAAACCCTAGACCCGCTGGAGAAATACCGGACTTATACGAATACACGCGGTAACGAAGTCGAATGTGGGTAGCAATGTGGAACTAGTTGCTTGGATGTGTTCGGGTAGGCCATAGGAACACAAAACACAAAGGTAGAACCCAACTCTTCGGAAGGATCCCGACGCAACGGAGCTCCCCTCCGGTGAAACGTCTATACCCGCTAGAGACTAAAAAAACCTTATAAGACTACGACCGGCACCGATGTCAAAATGGGGTAGCAAAGTGAAACTAGTTGCTTGGTTCTGTTTTTTATGGTCCCTATAAAGCATAAAAACAATAGCATGGACCAACTCTTCGGAAGATTCCCTCCCATTTAACCGCTACGGGAATTTCTAGGCGTGTTGTGAGAACAAGAAACCGCGAAACTCCCGCTATGGATCTACCCCAATGAATCTTCTTGAATTCTGTTGCCACACTTGTCTTACATGTTTATATAACCTAACCATGCATAAACACTGAATGTTATACTATTCTACCGCCCTTCGATGCCCGTCTATGGGGGTACACGACGCAGTCGCAAGTTCTACGGTTTCCCAAAAGAGGGGCTCCTGCGGGGCCTCGGGATCCATACAAACTCATTTATGTTTTTAATATTAATGTTTAGGTATAACATATAATAAGTATGTTATTTATTTATTTTAGATTAATGTGTTGTATAGGGTCGGCTCCGGGAGATTTCACCGTGTTATTTCATGGGCGCGGGTGGCGGTATACTCACATTTGGATGTATACAACCACTCCTATTAACTGAGAAATTATAAATATATTAAAATAATATAGAAAAACAAATAAAACTATATTAAATTTAGACAAATTTATACCATACAGGTGGGAAAAAAACTAGAAAAACAGAATATTGGAAAGACTAGGATAATGCATTGGTTTAAACAAAATATTAGAAAAACAAATTACCTAAGCCGACGGGATGCCGTCGGCAGAGATAAAGGTTTTTTTTAAATACACACGCACAGGGCCTACGCATCGCGATCGAGCACAGGGAAAGAAAGAAACTACCTAAGCCGACGGGATGCCGTCGGCATAGGGTTAGTTTTTTTCTAAAACACACACGCACGCACACGGTATACAGAACGATCGAACGCAGAGCAAAAAAAAAAGAACACAACTCCTCCACCTACGCCAACGGCACCCCCTCGGGGTAGCCTATCACGTAACAGGCCGCGTCTGAATCGTGTAACGGGGCGGCACCTACGCCGAGGGGGTAAGATACGCCGACGGTGGCCCTCGGGGTAGCTTCCATATGCCGGGGGGAATAGACGCCGACGGGCACGTTACCCACCGACCCTGTCGACCATCCTACACCGAGGGGGGCGACCTTTGGTCTTCGGCGTAGTGGCAGTTTCACGTAGTGGGCCAAGTTAATGCACCGTTAATTTCTACAGAACTGCCCCTGTGTGTCTGTTCTATAGGTACAAGGTGACGACCTTGATTTCACTATCACGGATCTGAGAACGGACCATGTACTAACTACGCTGGGCCACTTAAACGACGTGGATGGTCATGGCAAAGTGTCAACACGCGTTGCACGAGGATAATAAGTCCAAAACAAGACGAGACACGCAAGGCAAGGAAAAATGGACAAAAATTACCGAGCAAAGTTCTTACCAGAACTTCCGAGCTGTAAAATAGCAGTTCCGATCCGGTTCATTTTTAGAGGGCATTATTAAGTCAGGAATTTCCGTGTTGATATTTATTTGAACTACCGATCATCATATCTTCTCCATGGACAATTACACTATGGGAGAAGGGACAGACGCCGACGGCCGTCAGAGACGCCGACGGACAAATGTCGTCCCCCTCGGCGTAGGAGGGTCGATATGGTTGGTTCGTCCCGATGTTGAACCTGCCCGTCGGCGTAGGATCCCCCTCGGCGTATGATGAGCAAGCCCGACGGCCGCCCTCGGCGTAGGATCCCCCTCGGCGTAGCTCTCTGAAAAATAACGGGGCAGCCACGTGGCATAGTCTAGCCCGAGGAGGTGCCGTCGGCGTAGGGGTTAGGGTCTATGCCGAGGGGTGCCGTCGGTGTAGCATCTGGAAAAATAACGGGGTTGAGGAGCGCAGACACGTGGCATAGTCTAGGCCGAGGGGGTGCCGTCGGCGTAGGGTTTAGGGTCTATGCCGAGGGGGTGCCGTCGGCGTAGGGTCTAGTATTTATTTTCTCTCCCGTTAACATAGTTTTATATAGGAGTGGTTGTACCTATATGATTTTAATATAGTTTTATTTGTTTCCTATATGATTTTAATGTATTTATAATTTCTAAGTTAATAGGAGTACGTGGTTGTACCTTCGAATGTTAGTATCCCGCCACCCGCGCCCCATGAAATAACCGGGTGAAATCTCCCGAACCCTACCCTACAACACATTAATCTAAAATAAATAAATAAATAACATCGGTGCCGGTCGTAGTCTTATAAGGTTTTTCTAGTCTCTAGTGGGTATCCGTATAAGTCTGGTATTTCTCCAGCGGGTCTAGGTTTTTCACCGGAGGGGGGCTACGGAGCGTCCTGCTCCCCACACAAACTAGGGGGTTACTGTTCGTAGCTAGGGGTTGAATATTGAGAAACTCTTGGTGTATCTATGTTGAAATAGGTCTTGTGTACCAAAAAATGATTTTTGCCAAAAATCATGAGCAAACTATGAGGTACATGTAGTTCAAATTTGACCAATTTCCAGCGGAATCGGTAGAAACTTCTGTTCTTCAAAAGAGGTGGATGGAAATCTTTTCATATGAAACAAATTGGTTATTTGTGCATATAACATGGTCTAGTATTTTAAAAAATTATAGCTCTCAAGTTTTGCAACATATTTATGGTAGGTCCTTCACAAAAAACCCTGTTTTTACGCTCAGAACATAGAAAATGGTTTTTTGCTTCAATGAAAAGGAAAACTTCCTGCGTCAAAATTGTCCGTGCTTCCAAGATACATGTTTGTGTGTAATATGGGAACATTTGAACAAACTATGCCATGGATATGACCATAACACTCGTCATTAGGCCCAAAACCCAGGAATGTTCGTAGGAGATAGCTAATTTTAGTGAACACATTTTCAACACACCTGTCGTATTCCAAGTTTATTATTTTTGGTGTATACTAGGACCTATATAATGATACCACGCGAAGGTCTCGCATCATTTTGTTTTTATTTTTATTTTTTGGAAACCCCGTTTGAGGAAAAAGTCAAGGCGGCGAGCATGACTGTTCGTAGCTAGGTGTTGAATATTGAGAAACTCTTGGTGTATCTATGTTGAAATAGGTACTTGTGTACCTAAAAATGATTTTTGCCAAAAATCATGAGCAAACTATGAGGTACCTGTAGTTCAAATTTGACCAATTTCCAGCGGAATCGGTAGAAACTTCTGTTCTTCAAAAGAGGTGGATGGAAATCTTTTCATATGAAACAAATTGGTTATTTGTGCATATAACATGGTCTAGTATTTTAAAAAATTATAGCTCTCAAGTTTTGCAACATATTTATGGTAGGTCCTTAAAAAAAACGCTTTTTTTACACTCGGAACATCGAAAATGATTTTTTTCTTCACTGAAAAGGAAAACATCCTCCGTCAACATTGACCGTGCTTCCAAGATGCATGTTTGTGTGTAATATGGAAACATTTGAACAAACTATGCCATGGATATGACCATAACACTCGTCATTTGGCCTGAAACCCAGGAATGTTCATAGGAGATAGCTAATTTTAGTGAACACATTTTCAACACAACTGTCGTATTCCAAGTTTATTATTTTTGGTGTATACTGAGACCTATATAATGACACCACGCGAAGGTCTCGCATCATTTTGATTTTTTTTGAATTTTTTGGAATTTTCTAACCCCTTTTGAGGAAAAAGTCAAGGCGGCGGGCATGACTGTTCGTAGCTAGAGGTTGAATATTGAGAAAATCTTGGTGTATCTATGTTGAAATAGGTACTTTTGTACCTAAAAATGATTTTTGCCAAAAATCATGACCAAACTATGAGGTACCTGTAGTTCAAATTTGACCAGTTTCCAGCGGAATCGGCAGAAACTTCTGTTCTTCAAAAGAGGTGGATGGAAACATTTTCATATGAAACAAATTGGTTATTTGTGCATATAACATGGTCTAGTATTTTAAAAATTATAGTTCTCAAGTTTTGCAACATATTTGTGGTAGGTCCTTCACAAAAAACCCTATTTTTTACACTCGGGGAATGGAAAATGGTTTTTTTCTTGGATGAAAAGGAAAACTTCCTCCGTCAACATTGTCCGTGCTTCCAAGATGCATGTTTGTGTGTAATATGGGAACATTTGAACAGACTATGCCATGGATATGACCATAACACCCGTCATTTGGCCCGAAACCCAGGAATGTTCGTAGGAGATAGCTAATTTTAGTGAACACATTTTCAACACAAATGTCGTATTCCAAGTTTATTATTTTTTGTGTATACTAGTACCTATATAATCACACCACGCGAAGGCCTCGCATCATTTTGGGTTGTTTAGATTTTTTTGGAATTTTCTAAGCCGGTTTAAGGAAAAGGTCAAGGAGGCGGGCATGACTGTTCGTATCTAGGGGTTGGATATTGAGAAACTCTTGGTATATCTATGTTGAAATAGGTAGTTGTGTAGCTAAAGATGATTTTTTCCAAAATCATGAGCAAACTATGAGGTACCTGTGGTTCAAATTTGACTAGTTTCCAGCGGAATCGGCAGGAACTTCTGTTCTTCAAAAGAGGTGGATGGAAAAAATTTCATATGAAACAAATTGGTTATTTGTGCATATAACATGGTCTAGTATTTTCAAAAATTATAGCTCTCAAGGTTTGCAACATATTTGTGGTAGGTCCTTCACAAAAAACCCTATTTTTTACACTCGGGGAATGGAAAATGGTTTTTTTCTTCGATGAAAAGGAAAACTTCCTCCGTCAACATTGTCCGTGCTTCCAAGATGCATGTTTTTGTGGAATATGGGAACATTTGAACAAACTATGCCATGGATATGACCATAACAACCATCATTTGGCCCGAAACCCAGAAATGTTCGTAGGAGATAGCTTATTTTTGTGAACACATTTTCAACACAACTTTCGTATTCCAAGTTTATTATTTTTGGTGTATACTAGTACCTATATAATGACACCACGCGAAGGCCTTGCATCATTTTGGGTTGTTTCGATTTTTTTGGAATTTTCTAAGCCGGTTTAAGGAAAAGGTCAAGGCGGCGGGCATGACCGTTCGTATCTAGGGGTTGAATATTTAGAAACTCTTGGTGTATCTATGATGAAATAGGTAGTTATGTAGCTAAAAAGGATTTTTTCCAAAAATCATGAACAAACTATGAGGTACCTGTAGTTCAAATTTACCAGTTTCCAGCGGAATCGGCAGAAACTTGTGTTTTTCAAAAGAGCTGGATGGAAACATTTTCATATGAAACAAATTGGTTATTTGTGCATATAACATGGTCTAGTATTTTCAAAAATTATAAATCTCAAGTTTTGCAACATATTTGTGGAAGGTCCTTCACAAAAAAAACCATTTTTTACACTCGGGAAATGGAAAATGTTTTTTTTACAATGAAAAGAAAAAAAGTCTTATATATGATGGAAAATATTATATGGATGTCATATTTGAATTTCTCTCATTTTTATAATCGATATAGACATATTATTTGTCAAATTTCGATTTACGGATCTATAAATATGAATTTTTCAATATTAAATAGATGTTAATTATTATTTAAATTAAAGATTATTTGAATTCAAATTTATTACTAGTTATTATTTTTTACTTAAATAATTGTTTGAATTCAAAAAATAAAAGAGTGTGACATTGATGGTCCAAGGGTTAAGGTTAACAGGATAGATTGGATAATATTGTCAACAACACATCTGTTGTTTCTAGGTAGGTCACAGGAAAGGAACTACGAAATTAAGCGTGCTGGGGCTAGAGCAATCTCATGATGGATGACCGATCGGGAAGTGTTAGTATAAACGAGCAATTTAGATTAAAAATAAAAATGGTTAAATATAAATATAAATGTGACTATAGTGTGATTAAGTGGTTAAAAACTGAAATAAAAAAACTTAGAAAAAATCCAAAAAAAAATTGAATTTTTTTTTGAATTTTTTTTGAAATATTGTGCCCCTACGCCGAGGGGGGGCCGTCGGCGTAGCCTTCGGCCAGGCGCGCGGGGGCCTCCACGTGGACTTTTATACGCCGAGGGGGGTCGAATTTGGCCGTCGGCGTATGTACTCCGTCGACGGACTCCGTTCTGACAGCTGGTGGGTCCCACGACATATATATGCCGATGGGATCCTCTACGCGACGGGCAAACGCGTACACCGACGGAGGTGTACACCGAGGGGGCTCCACCGAGGGGGCCTGTCGGCGTAGGCCTACGCCGAGGGGGAAACGCCCTACCCCGAGGGCCGCTGGCCGTCGGCGTATGTAAGGATTCCCGTAGTGTTACCTGCATTTTGGTTCCATGACCTCTTATTGCTTCCCCTGGTTCCTCCAAGGAGTATTAATTTCTTGAGGACTTATGGAAGATTTCGGTACCTCCGAGTACCCTATCATTTAATACTTGGCCGATCAAATTTTGAACTTGTTCAGTAGTTCGTGCAACGTCTACAAAATTTCCGGGAACGTCAACTTTTCCTATACGGAGCGGATTTTCACCTTTTCTATATCATCTCATATATTTTGTAGAAAAACGGTAGAGCTTATGAGGGAGCCATGTGCGAGTTGAAGGCCTTGAACTCGTACCCTTTTCACGCTTCCGACTTATACTCTACTATGATAACGTGTGAGATTTTTTGTTCTTTTGGTGTTTGGTTTGAGAATTCTTTTAAGATATCAAGATCCAAATGCTAGCCGCCTTGGTGTCATTTAGAAGCCCTCAAATTGTGTACATGAAACAGGAAGTTTGTGAATCCGGAGATCATCTACTTTATTTGAAGGTCTACCCCTAGTGCTTGGTCATAGATTTTGTGTCCTAACACAAGGGGTGATATAGGTTCATCCTGTTGGCCAAGGGCTTTGTTTCTAATACCCTCCAAATATACATATTCTCAATCAATTTATTGTCAAATTTACAAGTGAAACATATACGCGAAATAACTCAAAGATGTTCTAGCCTACTATTTTCGTTACTCATCAGACACTCTAGTAGTTTGAGCATCGCAGCTTGGATAATCTGCTGGAGGTGGTGGAAGAGTTGTCTCTTATGTGTGTCCATTCTCCACCACGAGGGCCAATGCCATGCCCGAAGATACGTGCTTTTCCATATGACAGTGTAAGAACCACACACCTGTTCATCATAGTATAGATTGTATACTGGTTAAAAATTAGAACTTTGAATGCATGCAAAGATGTACGTATATATATATATATATATATATATATATATATATATATATATATATATATATATATATATATTCATTCATACAAATGGATTCAATCATTATCTAGCTTCTAGGGACATGTTAAATCATGAAACTCTAAATAAATGGGTTTCATGTTGAACATATTTAATGTATGTATGTATGTATGTACCTGGATTATTTGCAACGAATCGGATCGCCGTTCATCCGTAAATCGGGACAAGGGCGGTGTTCCTTGCTGGTGGATCCACTAAGTTGTACGCTTGCACATCCTTCACCTCATCATATCTCCCAAGCCCCTGAGCGAGAATGAAGAAGTCGTGGCCGTGAAGGTGCATTGGGTTAGTGTTGCTAAACAAATCTGATGAGTACGAGTTTTGGAATACGATTTCCACGGTGGCATTGTGCCACACCCTTCTCACTAATGTGGCCTTCGACGTCGTGCTGTGACTGAACTCAACCAACGGTGGCCGGCTCGGTAACTCCTGCAGGATGCTTACACTGCTACTCATGTTGTTGTTGTAGTGTGCTTGGAGCAATGACATGGTAATGGGAAGCTCGAACGATATGTTGTTCAAGTTGGACACCATGCAGTATCGTGATCCGACATATGAGCAGATGTCTCCCACATCGATAGCAATCAACATTCGCTCGTCGACGTTCGTCGGAACCGGCTGAGGCAATAGGCTCGTCAAGTTACCACGAAAGTAGAAGGATGGTGCCACGTCGTGCTGATCAGGCAATTCAGGGGATACAATCGGAGAATCATCATCATCACATCCTTTGTTGGGGTTGTAGGATACAATCCCTCTTGATATCAACATGGGGATCTGGGGCATAGGCTCCGGTGGTTGCACAGCTTGGGCAACCATGTAGTACCTTCCTGAAGGTGCGTCGGCAACAACCAAAGCATCAACTGTCTCACCTGACGCGACCACGATAGTATCTGTGGTGTACGGTTTCACATAGTTCGCGTCGATGGTGACCACCGTGAACTTATGCCCCGCGATCTTCAAGTTGTACTCTTCGTGGAGCGCTGCATTTATGATCCGTAAGAGATATGTCTTTCCACGCTCAACATTGAGAATGTAACTTTTTTCGGTGACCCCTGCAAACAGATTAGAAAAGTTAAAATAGTCTTGAATGTGAAGGGTTAGTATATTTTCAAAGTATTATTCTAAGTAACCACAAAAAGGCGGCATTTACAAAAAAAAATAATGTTTATTACTACCTAATTATCAGTACATGGCACTTGTTAGATAGCATGCTCTTTCAGAATCATACTAAAAATTTATAAACATATTTATATTGCTGCGATTTAATTAGTGCCATCAGATATGTCCTGAGAATTATATTCACAGAATGTAGGAAAACGGTTACTACCGGAAAAATTGAAGCTAAGAACACTTATAGGAATTACCGGAACAATTACAGAGGTCTCCAAGCATTCCATTGATCGTAGGAGAACGAGGCCAGTCTACATAGTTCCAATTCTGGACGCTCCTTTCCAACTCAACGAGGTCCACGTCCCACCATTCACCTGTGTATTAGGAAACCTAATTCTTAAGTAACAAACTAGTAGTAATACAGAGTACGTCGTCGTTACAAACTTGCATGTATATACGCAAACCTATAACAACGGGGATCTCCTCGTAGGGTTTGGGAAAAGGGTAAGAATGGGGCCCTGATCTTGGACGAATGATCAGGGAACCATAAATAGTTGCACGGAGGAAGCCGACATGAGCGTGCCACCATAGTGTGCCACCATATTGGGCATTGGGTTATCATCCCTGGCCCGTCAGCCCAGCAATTTAGTTGCTGCTTCACTCCATGCCTGCATATACTCCAGCTTAATTAATCAACCTCATTTTATTTATTTATTCATGTGGCAGAAAAATATCTGAAAAATAAATTCACATGGTGTTTCTCCTAGGTTTTATTCACACGGAAAGTTTCAAATTCATATGCTATATATTTCGGCGGAACAAATAAGAGAAACATCCGAGTAGTAAGGTTAATTATCTAGCACATACCTCGATTTCCACACGAGACGATCTAGATAGAGGACACCCGACACACTAGTTTAGAAAGTTCACACCATGCAATTACTTGTCCTTCGGTCGATCGGTCATGGTGGAGTCTTGTTGTCCCGACACAACAAGACAAAACTAGACGAAGGCGTGTTTGTGCCACTCAATGGGCATCGGTAGCATCCTGAACGCGCCCTTGGGGGATGTTTACCACGTGTCCGAGAAAACGCGGACATCTTTAGTAATTTTTTTTGTCATGTTTTGCATGTTATCAATATGGAGGTTTATTTGATCCAGGTTTCCTTTCCTCCTTCCTATGAATCAGAGGAAGCTTATGGTTACTCGATGTTCTCGGTTTTGATGGTCACCCATGATATTAATGGGTTCCAATATGTGTAGTTGTCTTATGTTATCATTCTTTTTATGGTCGCCCAGGATATATTTCAGATTAACGATCGAGAGATGTTTGATACTTAAAATTTGCAATAAGAATCTGTGTGCACATAACGATTCAGAAGTTAGGGTATATCCGCCATTTCGAAAAAAAATCTCTGGTTTAGCGGAATAGTGTGTGGACAATTCTCTGGTTTAGCCAGGTACCGCAACTCTGCCCTTGGGGCTGTTCTGGGACCGTGATGCCGACCGTGTAAATTGGAAGGGTCAAAGACACAGGGGCCATGTACTCGCTTCCGGACAGGTTCTCCTCAGCGTGTCAAAAACAGAGGATCGGGTCATACGTACATGCACTAGTGGAAACAGGGGCATTAGTCCCGGTTGGTAAGGCCCATTTGTCCCGGTTGTGCAACCGGGATGGGCTGGCCGGGACAAATGGCCCGTCCCATTGGTCCCGGTTGTGCCAGGACCCGGGATGAAAAGGATAGGGCACGTGGCGAACCTGGGCCAGGGAGTTCGTCCCGGTTCGTTCAAGGGACCGGGACGGATACTTTTTTTGACAAAAAAAATATACAATCCCGAGCCCGATCTTTTGGGCTCCTGTCTCCCAATCCCGAGCCGGCCTCCACTTCCCCAACCGCGTCCAGGCCCACGTTTTTTATTAAGCCCATTGGTCACATTGTTTTTGTCAAAAGGGCCCACTGGCCCCGTCTTATATTATGGTCAGTCAACGGTTCGAAGGGCCCACTGGCCAGCGTGGTCAGTCAAAATGGTTCGAAGGGGCCACTGGCCAGCGGCCGTTGGCTGGCTCGCCTGGTCCCTTAAATTAAGACTGCAGGACGGTCAAAGGGCCAGCCACCTCGTCTTCCCGCCCCGCCTCGGCTTCCCGCGCCCCCACTCCCCCACGCGCGCGTGCCGCGGCTGCAACCGCCGCCTCGCCTCGGCTTCTGCCCGCATTCATGGCCGCCTGCAACCGCCGCCACGTCCAGGGCGCCGGTTGGCATGCCAGCCCTCCACGGGGCCTTTTTAAAGGCCCCCCGCCGCCCGTACAACCCATTCACCCCGGCCGCGCCCCTGGCAAAGCAACCCTAGCCGCCACCATGTCCCGCTGGTTCGGAAGCGGCTCCGGCTCCGGCTCCGGCAAGGGCAAGCGCCCAAGGAACGACAATGGAGGCTCCGGCATCCCGCCCCCGCCGGCGGAGGCCTTCGGCTACGGCCCTGGAGGTGTCCGCCTCGGCGGGGTGCCGCGCGTCCCCGCGCCACCACCGGCCGCACGCCCGCCGCCCAGCGCCGCGCCCAAGGGCAAAAGGTTCCGCCGGTACGTCCGGCTGGTCGAGGCGGAGTGGCACTGGAACAATGCCACTCCGGTGTTCTACGCCGACGTCCACCTCCCGGACGGATGGCACTTGAACCCGCAGCGCATTCCTGTGCCGCCGGTCCCGACCGGCCAGGCGCTGCTTGAGGAGGTCGACCGCCGGCGCGAGCTCCTGCCGGCCCCCACCCGCAGGGAGCGCGCGTACGCGCGCACCTCCCCCTACTGGGTCGCCTGGCTCGAGGAGGAGCACGAGCTGCGCCGCCGCTCGTTCATCCCCACCCCCCACGAGGCCAACGTGGACGACTACCCCCCGCCACCACCCGGCCGGGAGAGGGAGCTATGGCTCCTCGTGGACGAGCCGGAGGACTTCTCCGGGGAGCCGGACCCCGAGCTCCGGGCCCAACTGGAGGAGGCCTGCGAGGCCTCCCGCCGCTCCCTCGTCGAGGACGAGATCCTGCGGTGGAAGCGCGTCGTGGACGCCGCCGCCGCCGCCGCCGCCGCCATGCCGCCGCCGCCGCCGCCCCCTAACGAGCCTGCTGTCCCCTGGTGGCAGGCCATGAACGCCGAGCTGGAGGCGTCTGAGGACATGCCGGAGCCGCAGCCGCTCCCACCAGGCCTGGAGTATGGCATGACCTGGGCCTGGACCGGCGGCGTCTGGGCGCCGGGGTCACCGGAGCAGGAGGAGGAGCTGCCCCCACCGCCGCCGCTGCCGCAGGAGGTGCTGCCCCCCCGCCGCCGTACGCGCCCCCGATTCCCCCCCCCCCCGGCGAGCCCGGCCTAGCCGCCTGCCCACCTGTGGCAGCCACCCCCCTATGTGAACCTCTCCGACGACGAGGACGACTAGGTCGCCGCCGCTAGCTACCCCCCCCCCCCCAAAGAAACGGCCGGCCGCCTGTGGCCGCGCCGCCGCCCCTTATGAAAGTACGGCCGGCCGCCTGTGGCCGCGCCGCCCCCTATGTAAGCAAGGCCCCTGGCCTTTATTATTAATATAAGTTTGTGTTCCCCTAACCTACTGTGTCCCTAGTCCATCCCCGCCGGCGCCGGCGGATCTGTCCACTCGTTCCCGCCGCCGGCAGGGCTTCGCCCAGCCATATCCACTCGTACCCCGCCCCTGGAGTGTCCGCTCGGCCTGGAGAGAGGGCCGCGCTTTTTATACAACTGGGCCTTTCGTCCCAGCCCGTGCCGCCAACCGGGACTAGAGACCCTTTGGTCCCGGTTGGTACCACGGCCCGGGACCAAAAGCAAATTTCGAATTTCGGTGGCACCCCTGCGCGCCGAAAATTTTTTAGCGCCAAAATTTGAAAAGTGTTAGGTTTGCACATTAACAACTTCTATATATTTCCAAATTTGACAAAAATTTCAACATGAAAAATGCTAGAATTTGCAAAACTAATTTAAATCCATTTTTCGTTTAACTAAATAATTATTCTAACTATTGAAACTATTAACTATTTTTTCATTTGTATATAATTTAAATATAAAAATGTTACAATTTTTTATTTCTCTCGTGATCTTCCTAATTCAAAGCGAGTTTTACCTTATTGACACGATGAATTTGAGATCTTCGTCTACAAAAGAAAAACCATAGTTTTCCTTCGAAGGTTTACTCTGCGCACCCACACGTATTTTCCCTTTATCCCGACCCCCGCAATAAATGATGCAATTCTATCATTAGTGAGAGACTTCACGTTGGCAATCTCAATTAAAGTGCCAGTTTGTGTCTGATCCCACCAACCCCTCAGAATCCTCCTATTAACTTCACCTATCTCAACTGAAATCACTGTCTTCATGTGGATGCCAAGCCTGTGCAAAGCTATCTCTCCTCCTCCAATACCGGAGAATAAGGACACCACATTAACACCATTGGGAAACATGTACTTCAACACCGACAAGTGGCAACTCACAGTATCTTGGGAGACCGAGTAAAAATTCCATCTCATCTGGCTCTAGAGGGGCAACCTTGTTCTTTCCAACCCAAACAAGGTTCCATCTTCTGCACTCGTCCATAACATACCTCTGAACAGTTAGAGGTGGTGGATTACTTGAGCCTGCAAGAGTACGTTCGATCTGTTTTATCAGAATTGGACTTGCCACACGGGTTTGCAAGCAATCGAGCTACCTTCTAGGATCCCAGGAAGGCCACCAGTTCTCATAATGAGGGAATGCCTCAAATATGGTCTTTGGAGCGAGAGGAAGCAGACGTGACCTATTCTCAATTGGCAAATTATGGATGTAGCCTCTTTCTTGAGAAGCTGCACAGAAGTGCTTAGAATCCACAAACTCCGGCTCTATGTCATACAAATTTCTGGAAATTTCCACCCATACACTTTTAGTGGTAGAATAAAGCAGGTTGCTCGCCCTCCAGACCCCCAATCACAAAGTCAAAGCGACCATATCTAGCAATAAATGATGCAATTCTATCATTAGTGAGAGACTTCACGTCGGCAATCTCAATTAAAGTGCCAGTTTGTGTCTGATCCCACCAACCCCTCAGAAGGTGGAATCCAACCACACGTTTCTCCTCCAAAAATTTATCATATCTGTTAAAGAAGTACCGAAGCTCTATTTCTGTTTTAAGGATATCTGTCAGGATGGTATCCCTGCTATCACTTCGAAGTGTGCCTGCAATATGTGCGTGTAATATATGACAATAGAGGCTTTTTACCGGTCAATACAAAATACTGATCAAACAGAACTATATGATCATGTATTCCACGATTATTATTACACATCACCAACATACGGAGGAGAGAGAAACAGAAAAGTGGGATGGTGGAACAATAATGCTTGCCAGCTTTTCTTCGTGTCCCTTGCTTATGATCGCTTCAGCCGTAACCATGGAGTATCTTCATTATTTAACGGGATGGTGGGGTCAGATTTCACTGTGAAGGGTGGAATTTCAACAAACTTATTATAATCTTCTGACATGTCTGTCGTGTCCTCGATTCCCACGATGTTTCTTTTCCCTGAGAGAACTATGTGACGCTTCGGCTCATCGTATGATGAAATTGTTCCCTTATTTTTTCTTTTCTTCGGTCTGGAAGACATGTCCTTCACATAGAAGACCTGAGCCACATCATTGGCTAGAACGAATGGTTCGTCATTGTAACCAATATTGTTGAGATCCACCGTTGTCATTCCATAAAGCGGGTCTACCTTTACCCCTTCTCCATTCAGGTTGACCCATTTGCACTTGAACAAAGGGATCTTAAAAGAAGGTCCATAGTCAAGTTCCCATATCTCCTCTATGTAACCATAGTATGTGTCAGTTTTTCCATTCTCGTTTGTTGTATCAAAGCGGACACCACTGTTTTGGTTGGTGCTCTTCTTATCTTGGGAGCTCGTGTAAAATGTATTCCCATTTATCTCGTACCCTTGAAAACTCCCAATAGTCGAAGATGGTGACCCTGCCAACATGTACAGCTGATCTTCAACAGTGGTGTCATTTATAAGATGTGTTTGCAACCAACTTTCGAAAGTCTCCATGTGTTCGCGTTTAATCCATGAGTCATCCTTCCCCGGGTTTGCAGACCGTACAATATTCTTGTGTTCCTCGACATACGTAGCCATGAACATAGAATTTTGTAGAACTGTGTAGTGTGCTTTGGTCAAAGAATGCCCGTCCCTAGGTATCATTGTTTTCTTTCCCAGCGTTCCTTTTCCCCTCAGTCTCCCCTCATGCCGCGATTCAGGAACACCAATTGTCTTAAGGTCAGGAATAAAGTCAACACAGAACCCAATGACCTCCTCTGTTCCATAGCCCTTCGAGATGCTTCCTTCTGGCCTAGCACGGTTATGAACATATTTCTTCAAGACTCCCATGAACCTCTCAAAGGGGAACATATTGTGTAGAAATACCGGACCGAGAATATGAATCTCTTCACATAGGTTAACAAGGAGATGAGTCATAATGTTGAAGAAGGATGGTGGGAACACCAACTCAAAACTAACAAGACACTGGACCACATCCCTCTGTAATCTTGTCAGAATTTCTGGATCGATTACCTTCTGAGATATTGCGTTCATGAATGCACATAGCTTCACAATGGGTACTCGAACATTTTCCGGTAGACCAAACCATAAGTTTCTCGCCTCTCCTGCAAAGTATGGAAAGTCTCTCTCGATCTTTCTCCACTGCGATCCATCGGCGGGGTGCCTCAACTTTCCATCTTTCTTACGGTCTTCTTTGTGCCATCGCAACAACCTAGCATGCTCTTTGTTTCTAAACAAACGTTTCAGCCGTGGTATTATAGGAGCATACCACATCACCTTAGCAGGAACCCTCTTACGGGGGGGGGGGGGGGGGGGGGGGGGGGGGGGGCTCGCCGTCAACATCACCAGGATCATCTGCTCTGATCTTATACCGCAGTGCAGTGCATATTGGACATTCATCCAAATTCTCGTACTTCTCACCGCGGAAGAGAATGCAGTCATTAATGCATGCATGTATCTTCTGCACATCTAATCCTAGAGGGCAGAGAGCTTTCTTTGCTTCGTACGTACTCTCAGGCAATTCGTTATCCTTTGGAAGTTTTGGCTTCATTAGTTGAAGTAAACCCTCAAATGCCTTGTCAGTCACACCGTTTTGTGCCTTCCATTTCAGCAACTCCAGTGTGGTACCGAGCTTTGTGCTACCATCTTCGCAATTTGGGTACAACAATTTTTTGTGATCCTGTAACATGTTGTCCAGCTTCAACCTCTCCAATTTATTTTCACAGTCTTCCCTTGCATCAGCAATAACTCGGCCAAGATCATCATCGGCCTCTTCTGATGGCTGTTCTTGATCACCTCCTTCTTCTGCATTCTCTTCCATTGCAGTATCGTCGTATTCAGGGAACGAAGGATCTTCTTCTTCTTCTTCATCGTCTTCCATGACAACCCCTCTTTCTCCATGCTTGGTCCAGCAATTATAGCTGGGCATGAAACCTCTCCGAAGTAGATGGCCGTGAAGGATTCTTTCGGAAGAATGTTCTCTGACGTTCCGACAATCAACACATGGGCAACACATGAAGCCATTATCTTTGTTCGCCTGAGCTACAGCAAGAAATGAATTCAGGCCTGCCATATACTCGGAAGTGCGTCGGTCACCGTACATCCATCGCTGCCGTGCATCCATCTGCATCATATAATTAAGTTTATCAAAATAAATATTAATTAAGAGATGACCACAGTACATCGACAAATAATACTTTTTTATGTATCAGTTTCAGATGAAAAATATAATTTGTTAACCTCGGTCGAAGATACCATTTTCAGTGAGGTTGTGCGCGTCTTGGGAATTTCGTCGAACACCTCGTGTGCATAGTAAAAAAAACACACTAACACCACACTCTCTCACACCTCCAAGCAAAAAAAATAGTGGGAAGGAGGGAGGGGCTGGGGCAGTATATATAGGGGAAGGGGCATTGGTCCCGGTTCGTGGACTGAACCGGGACAACAGGTCATGCGCGGGCCACGTGGCCTGTGGCTAGGCATTGGTCCCGGTCCGTGGCAAGAGCCGGGACCGATATACCCCCCACGAACCGGGACCAATGCGCCCAGGCGATTCCTGTTGCCCCGGGCGCACGAACCGGGACCAATGCAGGGCATTTGTCCCGGATTTGGTTGCAACCGGGACAGCTGCCCCCCGGCCCCCTGGACGAGAGGGGTTGTTTCCACTAGTGATGGCAGAGAATTCGGTTTTCGTACCCATCGCCGCTTTCGGCCGGCTCAGGTGATCACTGACGATCAATTACAAGACCCGTGCCACTCGTCGCCTGCAGCGTCGTCCAGGGATTCCCAATGAAGGAAGCGGTGTCGTGCGTTTGCCCACAAACGACAAGGAAACATTGCTATTTGCTAAACTAGAAGATACCCCGCGCGTTGCTGAGGGGATCGCTTTATAAACTACATCATATTATAAACGAAATTTTATATGAGATGTGATACACTATGGTTCTAAGTGAATATGCAAAATTCAATTTATCATAGTATATATTTTAAACTATTAATATGAATAATTGGGTGGTTTAAGAAATGGATAATGTGTAGTTTACATGTAGTGATTAATAAAAATTAGTGGAGATGACATGAACAATTGATTGGTTAGGAGAATGGATAATGTGTATAGATTGCATGTTGAGATAGAAAAATCATTAATGCATGTTAGTAGGGTTTTGCTTTATAAGAAGTATAGTTAGGGTAATAACGATGAGACGCTAAAATCGGAAAGCGGTGTCCAGCTTAGTTAGCTCGTCAATTTTTTTTTTACGAATTTTGTGTGAGAATCACTAAAAAAAGGAAACCTTTTGAAAGGGAAGTCGTGCACGCTGTCCTCGTGCCAAGTGCCGGGGTTTCTCTTCTCGTGGTTTCCTCATATAGTAGGTAAGTGCATGTGCAATAAGTGTCAGGACGAGAGACTTTTGGTGCCATTTATCCATCCCATTTGTACGCGCATTTATTTTAAAATTCATTATTTAAAAAATGAAATATCTTAAAAAATGTTTGTAGAAATTATGAACCGTTTTCATATTTGAGATCCTCGTGTCGAGATATTCAAAGATCCCATTAGTAGCATACATCCAGCAGCAACGTGCGTGTACATTCAGTAGCAGCACGTGGATGTACATCCATTAACAGCATGTACATCACATAGCAGTTACGATGTACATCTTTGAGTAGCAACCTGGGAGTACTATCTAGGACAGCGTCGCAAGCAGCGTGTACTTTCCGTAGCAACGTGTTTATACTTTTTGATACTGCGTCGATCTACATCACCAACGTGTATTTTCAATAGCAAAGTGTCTATACTTTCAGTAACAGTGTGGGTATAGTTTCAGCTACGACGTGGGCGTACTTTTCAGTAGCAATGTATGTGTACAATTAGTAGCAACGTGTGTATACTTTCAAGTACAACGTGGTTATACATTCAGAAATAGCGTGAGTGTACTTTCAGTATCACCGTGTGTACTTTTCAGATACATCGTGTGTGTACGTTCACATATGGCGTGAGTACATTCTTAGTAGCAGCGTGGGTATACTTTTCAGATAAATGATGGTATACTTTTGGTATACTATGTACGTGTCATAGACGCTTCTTTTCGAGAGGCGAAACCGAGCCATAACACGGATTACGACCAATACACGTTTCGACCAATGTGTACATACGACTTATCTACCCGCTTGAAGATCTTTATAAAAAAATTGTTGAGACGAAACCGAGCCGTAAAAAAGTATTGAGGCAAAGCCTAGCCATAGGATCTGAAAATATATCACGTAGCTTTGTGTGTTGCGAGCGTGTACTCCGAAGAAAAAGTTAAAGGACCGTGCTAATAAGGGCACGTGCCCTAGATTATCATTCCGTGGGCAAAGAAACAATATGCTAACCTATTTATGCATGCATATGGTCACAAATATTCCTTTTCATTTTCAAATTTTAAAATATTTCATCACTACAAGAAATGTGTTGATACATGACGTTCTCGCAACGACGATGGACGGAATCGTCATAAACTTACGACGATTTGTTGCCATATCGTCATTAGCCGCTGAAGGGGAACAAAATGTTGATTTTTCATGACGATTTGGCTAAAAAACGTCGTGATTTTGTAAAATGATATCGTCATAAACGATCATGGCCTTGTTTTTAACCAATCACGACGAATTTAAATCGTCATGACATTGTAGATGTGGATGTGTTGGTACGATTGGACGGACACATCATCAACTCCACCTACGTGGCATGTCTGTTGGATGGACACATCATCAATTTCGCCTACGTAGCATCTCTGTTGGATAGACACATCATCAACCTGCCTACGTGGCATGTCTAGTGGATAGACACGTCATCAAATACGTCCACGTGGCATGTTTGTTGGCATGCGTCACTTCTACCACTTAGCAACACACCCCATTGACATGTGGGACCTGGGACAGCTGCCACGTGGGACGTACGTGTGAAAAATGCCACCACATGTAGAAATGCTGGGATAAAGAATTAAATCGCAAAAATGGGTTCGATGGGGTTCGAACCATGCTCCTCAGGTTCCACCGTTACCTCACCAAACCACAAGGCCACAACACGCTTCTTGTAAGAATAACGTGTTCGCTACTTTTTGGCCTCTGTCGACATGACTTTGGGCCAAGGCGCATCCTGCGCACGAAATTTATTAGGGAGGTGGAATTCAGCGCTAGACTTATATAGGACTCGCCCACGCGCAAGTCTCGAGTGGGCCGGCCCATTAGCTGCTTATATAAAGAAATTGATACGTAAAAAAGGAGCTAGAGTAGGATTCGAACCCAAGACGTGCTGCATCGGGTGACAAGCATGCAGACACTACGCTACAGAGAATCTTGTGTACAACATTTGCTTCCAGCCTTTTATTGTCTCGATATTCATTTTTTCTTCTTCTATTTTCTGTTTTTTATTTCCGTTTTTATTTCTTTTCTGTTTTTATTTTTTATGTTTTATTGTTTGTTTTTAGTTTTCATTTTCCTTTCTTCGAAAATTTACGTTTTTGAAATCTGTCCTAATTTTGAAAATATGCTTAGATTTGAAATGTGTTCACACTTAAAATCTCTTCAAAATTGAAATTTGTTCAAAATAAAAAATCGTTCGGAATTTTAAAAAGTTCATATTTGAAATTTTTCCACACTTTAAAGAATCGTTCAGAATTCTAAATCGTTCAGCATATTTTTCTTGAGACTTTAGGGGGTTTTGAATTACGGTTTTTGAGTCAAAATGGCGGGCAAGACCATGCTGATCTAATTATGAAATTTTGTGAAAATATTGCTATATCTCTGAAGAAATAGGTACTTGTGTACCTAAAAATGATTTTTACAAAAAATTATGAGCAAACTACGAGGTAGCCGTAGTTCAAATTTGGCCCAGTTTCAGCTCGATCGGCAGAAATTTGCCTTTTTCGAAAGAGGTGTATTTTGAGATATTGAGAGGTAGTAAGTTTATTATTTGTAGATAAAATATGACATAATATATTTAGAATTTTACTCTGTACATTTTTGCAACATATTTCGTGTATGTGCTTCACAAAAGAACCCAGTTTTGACACTCCGGAGATGGAAAATGGTATTTTTATTCAACGAAAAATAAAACTTTCTTCGTGAACATTGTTAGTTGTACCAATATGCATCTTTGTGTGCAATATGGTGACATTTAAACAAACTATGCCATGGATGTGGCCAAAACATCCGACATTTCGCCCGAAAGCCATGAATCTTCGTACGAGATAGCTCATTTGTGTGAACACATTTTCCACCAAATTGTCGTATTCCAAGTTTACTATTTTTGGTGGATACTAGGACATATATAACAACACCACGCGAAGGTCTTGCATCGTTTCGAGTTTTTTTGAATTTTCTGGAATTTTCAAAGCCGGTTTCGGAAAACGGTCAAAACGGGGGACATGACCGTTACTACCTAGGTGTTGAATCTTGATGAAATCTTGGTACATCTCTATTGAAATAGGTACTTGTGTATCTAAAAATGATTTTTACAGAAAATCATGAGCAACATATGAGGCATCTGTAGTTCAAATTTCGCCCGGTTCCAGCGGAATCGGCAGAAATTTGTCTTTTTCAAAAGAGGTGTATTTTGATATATTGAGAGGTAGTAAGTTTGTTATTTGTAGATAAAATATGACATAATATATTTAGAATTTTACTTTGTACATTTTTGCAACATATTTTGTGTATGTGCTTCACAAAAAAACCCAGTTTTGACACTCCGGAGATGGAAAATGGTATTTTTATTCAACGAAAAATAAAACTTTCTTCATGAACATTGTTAGTTGTACCAATATGCATCTTTGTGTGCAATATGGTGACATTTCAACAAACTATGCCATGGATGTGGCCAAAACATCCGACATTTCGCCCGAAAGCCATGAATCTTCGTACGAGATAGCTCATTTGTGTGAACACATTTTCCACCAAATTGTCGTATTCCAAGTTTACTATTTTTGGTGGATACTAGGACATATATAACAACACCACGCGAAGGTCTTGCATCGTTTCGAGTTTTTTTGAATTTTCTGGAATTTTCAAAGCCGGTTTCGGAAAACGGTCAAAACGGGGGACATGACCGTTACTACCTAGGTGTTGAATCTTGATGAACTCTTGGTACATCTCTATTGAAATAGGTACTTGTGTATCTAAAAATGATTTTTACAGAAAATCATGAGCAACATATGAGGCATCTGTAGTTCAAATTTCGCCCGGTTCCAGCGGAATCGGCAGAAATTTGTCTTTTTCAAAAGAGGTGTATTTTGATATATTGAGAGGTAGTAAGTTTGTTATTTGTAGATAAAATATGACATAATATATTTAGAATTTTAATTTGTACAATTCTGTAACATATTTTGTGTATGTGCTTCACAAAAAACCCCTTTTTTTACACTCCGGAGATGAAAAATGATGTTTTTATTAAGAGAAAAATAAAACTTTCTTCGGCAAGTTTGTTAGTTGTTCCAATATGCATCTTTGTGTGCAATATGGTGACATTTCAACAAACTATGCCATGGATGTGGCCAAAACATCCGACATTTCGCCCGAAAGCCATGAATCTTCGTACGAGATAGCTCATTTGTGTGAACACATTTTCCACCAAATTGTCGTATTCCAAGTTTACTATTTTTGGTGGATACTAGGACATATATAACAACACCACGCGAAGGTCTTGCATCGTTTCGAGTTTTTTTGAATTTTCTGGAATTTTCAAAGCCGGTTTCGAAAAACGGTCAAAACGGGGGACATGACCGTTACTACCTAGGTGTTGAATCTTGATGAACTCTTGGTACATCTCTATTGAAATAGGTACTTGTGTATCTAAAAATGATTTTTACAGAAAATCATGAGCAACATATGAGGCATCTGTAGTTCAAATTTCGCCCGGTTCCAGCGGAATCGGCAGAAATTTGTCTTTTTCAAAAGAGGTGTATTTTGATATATTGAGAGGTAGTAAGTTTGTTATTTGTAGATAAAATATGATATAATATATTTAGAATTTTAATTTGTACAATTCTGTAACATATTTTATGTAGGTTCTTCACAAAAAACCCCTTTTTTTACACTCCGAAGATGAAAAATGATGTTTTTATTAAGAGAAAAATAAAACTTTCTTCGGCAAGTTTGTTAGTTGTTCCAATATGCATGTTTGGGTAGAATATGAGCACATTTCAACAAACTATGCCATGGATGTGGCCATAATACCCGTCATTTGGCCCGAAACCTAAGAATCCGTGTGATGAAATTGATATTTGGGAGTCTAAAACTTGGTATTTGTGTATCTAAAATTGATTTCGCATTGAAACTATCAATTAACTATATACTTTTTAGTTTTTGAAAATTCAATAGAGAAAATGAACTATTTAGAAAAATATGATATCATCAGAATATTATCATCAGACCACCTAACTAGTCACTATTTTGTGGGGCCACGAGGATTCAGGTCCCAGCTGCAGCCAGTCTAGGTGGAGCAAGTGGATGAAGAAAGGAGGAGCGGGAATTTTCGGAAATCCGCGCGGTGTTAAAACTTAAAATTTCCAACCGGCCAAACCCTAGGCCCCTCTCTTTTCCTTTCTTGCGCCGCCGCCCACTTCTGCACCCCGCACACTCCCCTTTCACCAAGATCCCATCTCTCGATCCCTCTCCCTCCCAAGGCGGCGCGGCCGAACTACGATGCCCTCTCCCCCCCTCCCGATGCCTCTTCTCGCTCTCGCTCTCTGCGCGCGCACCCCCACATGGCCGGCCGGATCTTGCCGTTGGCGAGCACCGCACCCAATTCCGATGGAAACCCTAGTAACCCTCCCAATTTCTTCGTGCGCCGCCGCCCCCCATCGATTTTGCCCCGCAGCGCCGCGACTCTGAACCAGATCGCACCTCCTCCGGCTCCCCTTCCACCTTTCCCTTCCGAGATGAACAGCCTCAGCGGCGGAGGCATGCATGAGATCCTGGCATCCTCAAATCCACCACCCCTCTATCCACGAACTCCCATCGATCCAGATCTGTACCACCATCTCCAACTGTTCTCCTCTGTTGTGGTCCGGCTTACATCGGATCCGCGACTGCGGCAGCTCTCCACGGTCGAAGACGGCGGCAGCGCTCCACGGTCGACGACGGAGGCATCGCTCCACGGTCGACGATGGCGGCAGCGCCGGGAGAGCCACCAGGCTCTGGGTGCGGGCGTTGGGGCCAGGCGCTTGCACAGGCGGCGTCGGGACTCGGTGCTGCTGTGGGTTCGCTGGCCAGGTCTAGTCCCTCACGGTGGCGTTCCCCATCTCAAAGGCATGGGAGGTGAATCGGGTGCAGACGAAGCTGCTGGTGGTGTGCGTCCTCACCACATGACCTTCGTCGATTCCACCATCAACCACCAATGTAAGAACCCGATGCCACCCTTTCGTACCGGATCTGAGGTAGTATAAATTTGCTGCATCGAGTCTACTTCGGCGGAGTGAAATTTTGTTTGGTATCTATTCACCAATCTGTACTGCAATTCTATATAATTGTTCTATTTAATAGGTCGTTTAATTCTATTCACCAATCTATTCACCAAGCTGAATCAACTTGCTTGGCTGAGTAACTCACAATGCTTGAGTAGATGCAGCCTTTTTGCAACATTTGTTTTACATCAGTAATGCACCGTGGTACTCTGTTATTGTCTTGTGTTACTGGTTGGCTTGCCTAAGTAATGGATGATCTTTTCTGTGTTAATTGGCCATGACCGCAAAAAAGGAATCCTGTTTTATGTTGATTGATTTCCTTGGTTATGTGACTGACCATTATTTCTCTGGATACTTGTTATTGTCTTGTGTTGATTTACATACTTGTCCAAGTAACCGACTATGATTTCCTTGGTTATGTGACTGACCATTATTTCCATCTCTTCTCCGTGACTTGAACTCTCAATTTTTTCCGACGGCCTGCTTTGACCTTTGTTTCTAACTGAATCTTGCAGGCACGAGCTCCGGAACCTGGACCCCTTCCTCATGCTCACCGGATTTCTTTAGTTTCTTCGATTCGGTTCACAGAGTTATGACTCTATCCGTCTATTTTCTTTTCTGACCCATTGATTCCTCGTGGTCATTTCAGTCTCCAAGCCCACCGTATTCCCCGACCACCCGCAGAGGGGATTCAAGACCGTCACCTACATGCTCGAGGTACAGACGCACCCACACATGCTCTCTCCTCACCTGTGTTATCATGTTCTGTTCTATTCTGTCCTGTTGCTTGCAAGCTGTTTGCTCAAATATTCATTTGTTTGTGAAGTCACTGTCTATGAAACTCATGAACCCATGGCACTTGCTTCTATGAAACTGATGGAATGCTGTCTACCGATTTGTTTGTGAGACCAATATCACCTTGCTTAAATGTTTTTTGCATGCTGGCTAGAGCTAACAATTCGTCCCTGACTCCCTTCTATAGCTTGCTGTTAATTACCTACACTGTTTGTTTTCAGTTCTCACTAATAGAGAATTTTCTATTGCTGTTATTGACCCAAAATGCCAGGTGCAACGAGCTCATCAAAGCACCGTTTCTGAGTATGTGCCGCCATCTATGTCAAGCAGAGGGTGACTTCCATGGCATGTGGCTACTGGAGTTTAGCGAAGGGAGTAGTCCTAAACCTTCCATCGCTAGGGAAGGTAGTTTTGTCTCCATACATGATTTGGAGCTTTCTTGTTAGGCCTTGTTAAATAGCTGCAGCTTGTGTCTTGATGTTAGGCCTTGTTAAATAACTATCTCTTTATACTATCTTTGTGCCCATGCTGTTTCCTACATTGTCTAAACATGTGGCTGTTCCCTCATTTACAGGAGTTCCAGGCTGAAGAAATTTATTCCATCGAAGAAGCTCCATGCTGAAGAAGTTTGAAGACATTTTTTATTCTGTTATTGTATTGATTAGTCACTTTTAGAGCTTGCTATAATGTGTTTGATTGTATCGAATGATCTGTGTTTTATATGATGTAATCGATTGATTCTAGCTGTTGTTTGAGAATGCATACTGGACAAAAAGAAAGGGTAGAAAAAATGAGCACTGTAATTCTGTACATAAAATCCATGAGGAAAAAATTATTGGATCGAAAGAAGACAATTGCCTAGCCCAAACAATGCCCAATTGGAAGATGCGAATGAATGATACCTGCCTGCTTAAGTAGGGTGAATAAAATTGAATTGTTTCATTAAAATGGCCAAGGCCCAAAAATTAAAAGACCTGAAAGGATAGTGCTAAAAAGGCCAAGACCCAAAAGGAAATTGTACCACAAAAGGCCAATGACCAGAAAAGAAAAAAGCGAAAGTGTTGGGCTAGGCCCATGAAGATCACTGAAATGGACTGGGCTGATTTCCTTCCATGACGATTTGGTTTCGTCTTAGCGTTGCCACGTCAGACTAGCCACGTCGGAGCTGATGTGGCCTGGCCAGACTGCTCTTGACGATTTTGGATCGTCATAATTTTATGACGGTCCGGAATCGTCGTGGACGTCCATGACGATCTAAAAAAAATCGTCGTTATTGATCATTTCTGACGCTCGGTTTTCAACGATTTGTTTTTCGTCATAAGATCGTCATAGATGAAATATAGCGACGATTTAGTGACGAAAATGGAGCGTCGTGTATCACCATATTTCTTGTAGTGCATGTCTTAAACCGTAAGTCAAAATTTAGATCCATTTTCACGGTTAGATTTTTTTTTATGAGATCTTCAAAACTAAATCTCATGTTGATATATTCTGACACTTTTTTTTTTCAATCTAGTTACCAGATTATAGTCACTTTGTCACCGGGTGTCATGAGTTTGGCTACTAGGTTAAAATCAAATAGTTGCCACTTGCTAGGTTTTTTGAACTTCTCTTTATAACAATGTAATCCTTTTCTGATGGCAGTGTCCTATTTTACGTATTTAGAGTGGATCAAATAATCACTCTCTCGCCATGTTGATCATTACCATGACCAAAAAAACATGTGAAAATTATCTCTTAACCGTGTACTATTTGATCGGTAACTATTAACAATTAATATGATACATAAATTATTATAACATGTTAACTGGAGACAAAAAAAAAGTACGTCCAAACATATTAAAATGGGCTTGTGTGAATGTACTGAAAACACGTAAAAACTATATGTTAATTGTGTATTATTTGGGTTGTAACCCTCAATTATTAATATGATAACCACACTAATATAACCTGTCAAGTGGCAACGGAAAAAAAAGTTAGACAAAACATATTAAGATGCGATCTTGTTTTGAAGTACTCGTCGAGACGAGTCTAAGGGTGAAAATAGATTGCCGATTAAATTAGTTATTTAAAAGATAATTCATTTTAAATTATTGGATTATGGAAAGATTCCATAGATACATACACGTCGTTTATCCCGCACGCCTCTATAGGGGAAAGTCCTAACGACCACACGTCGGACCTAAGAGATTTGTGGGACATGTTAGTTTAATAGATTAACCGAAACTTAAAAGGAAAAACAAGACGCTTCGTGATATTCCGTACGACGTACAAACTTACAGGCGATGGTAGTAGTCGTCGCGCCCTCTAGATGCTTTAACGCTCGGCCACAGCACACCAGACGGGATGAACACGCAGCATGCGCTCCATGATTGGCCCGCGACAGGAGCGACCTTTCGGAAGGTCTCTCTTTCCCGGCGTGAGAATCATTTAGTGTGTCTATTGATTGGGTTGGGTTCTATTGCGTGGCCAATTTGGCCATTCAGCAGATCAACTAGGTAACAGACAAGATGAGAATGTGTTTCTTTCCCAAATCGGACGTATCGCCGTGTAGAGCAAATAGGTCACGCAGCCATGACGATAACTCGGTGTCGCTAATAAGATAATCCTAGACTGGAAGCCTGCAACGTGAGCCCCTCCTGAAAACACTAGAAGCCACCACACCTCCGCCTCAACCATAGATCGGTTTCCCCTCCTTCGGTCGGCCTCGCCGGTATCAGGAGGAGCAGGAAATCTGATCTATGAGTGGAGTTAATAAAAATAGTGCTTTCAATAGGTTGGTTTAGCGTTTTGGTAGCTATCTTCTTTATAAATGGAGATGGCATCGTCTTCAATATGTAATGTTCAACAATTCTTTCGATGGAAGATCTTCTTCGCGACGACGTTAGTGGTGGTGTTGGAAGATTAAGTTTATCTAAATTTGGTCCTTCAGATCTTGCTTCGCTAGATCGATTTTGGATTTCTTCTCCTTGTTGCCGCGAGGACGTTTGTCCTCGCAATATCTGTCCCGGATGCTACGTCCTCGGCAATGGCGATTCAAACTCTCGGCTTCCAGCAACATCGACAAGGCTAATATAAATATACGTATCAATTGTCAAATTAAAGGTCACGCCGCCATGCACTGCGTGGCCGCCTGCACGCCCAATCCCGACTCCAGCCGCCACCAGCCACATGCACACTGAACCAAGACGCCGCCGCCACCCACGTCGGCACGTGCTCCTCCTTGTTATCATCAAATTCGTTCTTCAGCCGCCACCATAACTTTGGCAAGCACCCCATGACTTATGGCTTTACGCCCATGTCGGCATGCCGCCGCTCACTGAATCCTGCTCCACCCTCCTCTATCGCTCTCTGCAGAGACTCGCTTGCTGCCCCGCCGCATTGCTTGAGACATCTTCCCTACCTTCTCTGTCGGGAAGCCCGCTCGGTGCCGTCACTGCCCCGCCGACGGACCCACATGTCAGCAACCTACCGCCGTCTGGCTCGAAAGCTCGCCAAGCTGCACCGAGCTAAGAGAAAGCTTGGGCCGAGCCTCCTTTTGCAGCTCGTGGGAGCAACGAGCAGAGCCAAGGATCGACCCGAGAACGACGAGCTTCTTGCCGGCTCACCTCGAGCCTGGCTCGGTCGGGCTGGTGTCCAGCATGATCCATAATCATTTGAAGAAAGTATTTTCTTTCTGACTCAGGAATACTGAGCACAACACTATTTGCATTTGTAGACTGTAGTTCTATCTTAGTAGAAGAAATCATACACAGAGCAGCGAATAAGTAGGAGTAGATAAGTAGCATACCAGTGAATTGTTAGCCCGGTGGGTGACTTGTTGATGACATGAACAACCACCGAGTCTCCTTCGGTGACCTCGATTGACGGGCCGGGGAGTTGCCCGTTCACCACGGTGACAAGCGTGTCGTTGCACAGGTGATTCAGCTTCATCTGGCTCACCTATGTATCCGAGCAGCTCATAAAAAACAGTTTCTAATTCATTGTGTGTTGACCTAAGAAAGGCTGAGAAAACAGAAGGGCGAGCTAGCTAGGAGCGCTTACTATGAACGTGTTGTTGGAATTTTACATGGGCTCCATCATATGGGCTCACTTGGCTAGCCCATTAAGCCCACTAAAAATCCTGAAATTGTCATGGCCCATTCATGAATAATAAGTGAAGTGAGTGGGACTAAAGTTTAGTCCCACATTGCTAGTTTGAAGAGAGTGGAAGCACCTTATAAGGTGAGCCATTCTAGCTCATGTATGAGTAGGCAAGGCAAGAGGAGAGGTGTGCCACACGCGCGCTCCTCCTCCTCCGCCGCCCGCCTCGTCACGACGCGCCGCGGGTTGCGGGAACGAGCCGAGAGCGTTTATTTTGTCGATTGAGAAAACTTAATGAGTCATTAATTTGGTAGTTAACGGGCGCGTTAATTCCAAAACCGTTTCCGTTTCCTTTCTGGATCGTGGAGCCGAACCGACTCAGACGTGGAGTTACGCCCACGTCTCTCCCAGCCCGCATATAAATACGCGCATACGGTAAACCCTAGCCGCCACTTCGTCATACCGTTCCAAAACACTGCGCCGCCAATTCAAGTCTTCTCCATCCCTCCTTCCGGCGTGCACCGCGAGAAGGGACAGCAGGCCTCCGGAACCCCGCCTCTTGTGATCCTGTACGGGAGAGGGGCGATCAGGTTTTTGGGGAGCGCATGAGCGCGACTGCTGACGGCGACCACTTCCCCAACGACGATTTCTTCCCCGACATCGGCAACCTCTTCATCAACGACATGGCCGACACCGGGAACAACAACAACGGCGGTGCTGCTACCGCTCCATCGTACGTATCTCTCTTTCATCTGTATGAGATGTTACTGGAATTCATATGTCTAGTTCTTGCAATAGATTGTATCAATCTGTCTACTGTACTAGATCTAGACGTTTGCATGATTACTGTATTTGCTACTGTCGCAATTCATCTACTGCTATTTCGAATTAAATCATGTGCTAAATTGCTAATATATTCAACAATCCAAAAACCTGATAATAGGCAATTTCTTGCACCTGCGCCGTCTGTCATTGCGGCGACAAGGCCAATCCCTTTCAAGGGTGTGGACTTTAAGAGGTGGCGCACGAGAGCAGTGCTATGGTTTCAAACCTTGCGCTGCTATGCGGCCACCAAGGGCAAGCCTGAGGGCGATCTCAATCCAGCACAGCTGGAGGCCTTTGAGGATATGGACACTATGTTTAAAAGTGCCCTCCTCGGTATTATCGATGATTCCATCGTGGATCCGTATATGTCGTTTGATAACGGCAAGGATATGTGGGCTGCACTCGAGGCCAAATTTGGGGCCTCGGATGCTGGTAGCGAGCTGTATGTCATGGAGCAATTCTATGACTACAGGATGACTGATGAGCGCTCTGTTGTTCAACAGGCTCATGAGATACAGTCACTCGCTAAAGAACTTGAGCACTTTAAGTGTATGTTACCGGACAAGTTTGTGGCCGGAGGCATTATTGCCAAGCTTCCATCTTCATGGAGCACCTTTGCTACTTCTCTAAAACACAAGAGACAGGAGTTTTCCGTAATGGACCTCATCGGATCTCTTGATGTGGAAGAGAAGGCGAGAGCAAAGGATACACGTGCTCGGGTTGTTGAGGTAGGTTCTTCTGCTCATGTGGTACAGAAGAAACATTACCCTCCCAACAAGCCTAAATATATCAAGAAGAAATCCGAGGGTAAAGGCAAGCCCGATGGCAAGTTTAAGCCGTCGCACTCTACCAACTTCAAGAAGAGAAAGGGGTCATGTCACGTTTGCGGTGAACTGACCCATTGGGCTCCTAAGTGCCCCAAGCGTTATGAGCTGCAGCAGCAGGAGAACAGCGGCAAGACCGCTAATGTTGTCATGGCTGACACTGAGATGAAGGATTCTGGGTACGGTATAGTTCCCACTATTCTTTCAGTTTGTCATTCACCTGAATGGTTAGTTGACACAGGTGCCAATATACATGTTTGTGCTGATGCTTCCATGTTCTCTTCTTATCAGGTCACAGGGACTTCCCCCGTGCTGATGGGGAACGGGTCACATGCTACTGTTCGTGGTGTTGGTACGGTCGATCTGAAGTTTACTTCGGGGAAGATCGTGCGGCTGAAGAACGTTCATCATGTGCCCTCCATCAATAAAAATCTCGTCAGCGGGGCTCACGTTTATGTCGAGATGGTTTTAAGTTGGTTTTCGAGTCTAATAAAGTTGTAATTTCCAAGTATGGACAATTTATTGGTAAAGGCTATGAGTGCGGAGGCTTGTTCCGCTTATCCTTGTCAGATATTTGCACCAAAGTTATTAATAATGTTTGCCACGATAATGATTGTGATGTTTGGCATTCACGACTATGTCATATTAATTTTGGTTGCATGACGCGGTTAGCAAATATGAGTTTAATTCCGAAATTCAGTACTGTTAAAGGTTCCAAATGTCAAGTGTGTGTTCAAGCTAAGCAACCTCGCAAATCTCATAAGACTGCGGAGGCGAGAGACTTGGCACCACTAGAACTTATACATTCTGATCTTTGTGAGATGAATGGCGTATTGATAAAAGGTGGAAAGAAATATTTCATGACACTTATTGATGACTCCACTAGATATTGTTATGTGTATCTTCTGAAATCTAAAGATGAAGCTTTAACTTATTTCAAGAACTATAAGGCCGAAGCAGAGAACCAACTTGATCGTAAAATTAAACGGCTTAGGTCTGATCGTGGTGGAGAGTATTTTTCCAACGAGTTTAATTCTTTTTGTGCTGAACACGGTATTATTCATGAGAGGACGCCTCCCTACTCACCTCAGTCAAATGGGGTGGCTGAAAGAAAGAACCGAACGTTGTCTGATTTGGTTAACGCCATGTTAGACACTTCGGGTCTCTCCAAGGCATGGTGGGGGGAGGCGCTAATGACTGCATGTCATGTCCTAAACCGAGTTCCCACAAAGAATAAAACAATTACTCCATTTGAGGAATGGGAAAGGAAAAGGTTAAAACTCTCCTACCTACGTACTTGGGGTTGTTTGGCGAAAGTCAATATACCAATTCCCAAGAAGCGCAAGCTTGGACCTAAAACCGTAGATTGTGTTCTTCTGGGCTATGCTTTTAATAGCATTGGTTATAGATTCTTGGTAGTAAAATCTGAGGTATCCGACATGCATGTTGGTACGATTATGGAGTCGAATGATGCGACTTTCTTTGAGAACATATTTCCTATGAAGGATATGTCTAGCTCATCAAATCAGGAGAAACCTGTTTCTTCTATTCAGGAATTAGCTGAGATTCCTGAATCCACCATTCCGATAGAACACGTTGAGAATCCCGAGGAGGATGACAATGAAGTTCCTTTAAGGAGCAAGAGACAGAGGACTGCAAAGTCCTTTGGTAATGATTTCATTGTGTACCTCGTGGATGACACACCCAAGACTATTTCAGAAGCCTATGCGTCTCTTGATGCTGACTACTGGAAGGAGGCTGTCCGTTGCGAGATGGATTCCATCTTGGCTAACGGAACCTGGGAAATCACTGATCGTCCTTATGGGTGTAAACTTGTCGGATGTAAGTGGGTGTTCAAGAAAAAGCTTAGGCCTGATGGTACAATTGAAAAGTACAAGGCAAGGCTTGTGGCCAAGGGTTATACCCAGAAAGAAGGTGAAGACTTCTTTGATACTTACTCACCTGTGGCTAGACTGACCACTATTCGTGTGCTACTATCACTGGCTGCCTCGCACGGTCTTCTCGTTCATCAAATGGACGTTAAGACGGCTTTCCTTAATGGAGAGTTGGACGAGGAAATTTACATGGAGCAGCCAGATGGTTTTGTAGTACCCGGTCAAGAAGGCAAGGTGTGCAAGTTATTGAAGTCATTATACGGCCTCAAGCAAGCACCTAAGCAATGGCATGAGAAGTTCGAAAGGACTTTGACTGCTGAAGGCTTTGTTGTAAACGAAGCTGATAAGTGTGTGTACTATCGCCATGGTGGGGGCGAGGGAGTTATTCTATGTCTGTATGTCGATGACATATTAATCTTTGGGACCAATCTTGATTTAATCAAGGAAGAAAAGGATTTCTTATCTCGCTGCTTTGAGATGAAGGATCTAGGAGTAGCTGATGTTATCTTGAACATCAAGCTGTTGAGAGATGATAATGGTGGGATCACACTGCTTCAATCTCACTATGTGGAAAAGGTCTTGAGTCGCTTCGGGTATAGTGACTGCAAGCCTTCTTCAACTCCATATGATGCTAGTTTGTTGCTTCGAAAGAATCAACGGATTACTAGAGATCAACTGAGATATTCTCAGATTATAGGCTCGCTTATGTATTTAGCGAGTGCCACGAGGCCTGACATCTCTTTTGCTGTGAGCAAATTGAGCCGGTTTGTTTCCAATCCGGGAGATGATCATTGGCGTGCGCTTGAGAGAGTTATGCGCTATTTAAAAGGCACTGCGAGCTATGGAATTCACTATACCGGAAACCCGAGGGTTCTGGAAGGATATAGTGATTCTAATTGGATATCTGATGCTGATGAGCTTAAGGCCACTAGTGGTTATGTTTTTACACTTGGTGGTGGCGCTGTTTCCTGGAAGTCTTGCAAGCAGACCATCTTAACGAGGTCAACTATGGAAGCAGAACTCGCAGCATTAGACACAGCCACTGTTGAAGCAGAGTGGCTTCGTGAGCTCTTGATGGACTTGCCTATGGTTGAAAAACCAATACCCGCAATCCTAATGAACTGTGATAATCAAACTGTGATCGTCAAAGTGAACAGTTCTAAGGATAATGCAAAGTCATCAAGACATGTGAAGAGGAGATTAAAATCTGTCAGGAAATTGAAGAACTCCGGAGTTATTGCGTTGGATTATATCCAAACGTCCATGAACTTGGCAGATCCCTTCACAAAGGGTTTATCACGGAATGTGATAGAGAATGCATCGAGGGAGATGGGTTTGAGACCCACGTTATGAGTTGCCCACAGTGGTAACCCACTCTATGTGATCGGAGATCCCGTGAATTAGAAGTGGGAGACAAGCTGTTGGTCGGCTGAGAGGAGAGTATCCTTATATTTTATTCCACTCCATAAAAGATGCAATACTCTCCTGATCTGTACGGTAGGTTGACATTTGTCTTAATGTGTTCCAAGTGGCTTATTTATATCAGCAGAGATGTGTCCTACAGAACATCTCCTGAGGAACTCACCTATATGAGTCTGACTGTTAAACGTCGCAGTCTATGAGAATCGGGTGCTCTCTAATAAACTCATGAAAGGCCTTCGGAGTATGACGCATACGCTCCAAACCGCGGGGAAGCCTTGCGGCAGCCTAGTATCGGTTCAGACGTTGTGTGAAACTGGTATCACAGCAAACTTGTAGTTCAAGGTGTAGTCCACTATTCAAGTTGTGAACTAGTGTAGCATGATGTTCTAAGTGGAAGTTCAACTTAACAGTCTCCACTAACACCGGTATATAAACAATGTTTTGGAACAGAGTTTATGAAATGTGCTAATGACACCTTGTGGGGGATTGTTGGAATTTTACATGGGCTCCATCATATGGGCTCACTTGGCTAGCCCATTAAGCCCACTAAAAATTCTGAAATTGTCATGGCCCATTCATGAATAATAAGTGGAGTGAGTGGGACTAAAGTTTAGTCCCACATTGCTAGTTTGAAGAGAGTGGAAGCACCTTATAAGGTGAGCCATTCTAGCTCATGTATGAGTAGGCAAGGCAAGAGGAGAGGTGTGCCACACGCGCGCTCCTCCTCCTCCGCCGCCCGCCTCGCCACGCCTCGCCTCGTCACGACACGTCACGACGCGCCGCGGGTTGCGGGAATGAGCCGAGCCGAGAGCGTTTATTTTGTCGATTGGGAAAACTTAATTAATGAGTCATTAATTTGGTAGTTAACGGGCGCGTTAATTCCAAAACCGTTTCCGTTTCCTTTCTGGATCGTGGAGCCGAACCTACTCAGACGTGGAGTTACGCCCACGTCTCTCCCAGCCCGCATATAAATACGCGCATACGGTAAACCCTAGCCGCCACTTCGTCATACCGTTCCAAAACACTGCGCCGCCAATTCAAGTCTTCTCCATCCCTCCTTCCGGCGTGCACCGCGAGAAGGGACAGCAGGCCTCCGGAACCCCGCCTCTTGTGATCCTGTACGGGAGAGGGGCGATCAGGTTTTTGGGGAGCGCATGAGCGCGACTTCTGACGGCGACCACTTCCCCAACGACGATTTCTTCCCCGACATCGGCAACCTCTTCATCAACGACATGGCCGACACCGGGAACAACAACAACGGCGGTGCTGCTACCGCTCCATCGTACGTATCTCTCTTTCATCTGTATGAGATGTTACTGGAATTCATATGTCTAGTTCTTGCAATAGATTGTATCAATCTGTCTACTGTACTAGATCTAGACGTTTGCATGATTACTGTATTTGCTACTGTCGCAATTCATCTACTGCTATTTCGAATTAAATCATGTGCTAAATTGCTAATATATTCAACACGTGTGTTCAACGAGCGCTGCTTCACCGCCGCTGGCCGCCACTAGAGCTACAGCGAGGAAAAGGACCAAGACAACGGCCATGGCTGCTGGGAGGAGGAGGTAGCTTGGGGATCGGAAGGTAGAAGAAGATACTCCAGAAATAGATACACGAGATGGGTTCAGATCTGTGTCTCTGAATATATATTACTGCTTCCAGTGGGGGCTGTTAGCCTGTTACAGCTAGCCCGGTTCAGAAGTGTCCGCCTGTCACTTATTGAGGTCCTTAAATTGACATGGGCTCACACTCGTAGCGTGGTTCACATGGTTCAGCTATTTTATTTTTCAGTCGGGCCCTTCAGAAATAACTCCGAATCCGTCGAGGTGATGGTCCTTCATTAGGCTCGAGCTGGCTCGGAAGCTGCCTCGAGCCGCACATGTTGGCTCGGACCGAGCTAGGCCGAGTTTCGGGCCAGACGATCCGGCTCGGGAGCCAGAAGGAAAAACCCAGGAAAATTGTGCATTGGGGAGGATTCGAACGTGCGCCACGACGCTGCACGCACTGGGAGCACACCACTAGGCCACCTGATGGTATGTGTCTATAGTAGCAAGCGAATAATTAAGTTGTTAACTTTTCCTATATGCTTCACATGTTTCCAGCGCTCGTTGGAGTACAGAGACCACCAAATCGCAGGGCACACAGAGCCCAGGTAGGACATGTCCTACCTGCGTTTTTCACACTCTTTTAGAAAATTGTACATAGAAATTGAGCATCAAATCATTAAAAAAATATCAATAAATTCACAACATGGTATTGGAATATAGATGAACCCATTTTCATGATATTTTTTGATAACTGTGGTATTTTTTCATCTCTAACATATACAAGCAATTTTGTGCATTTTGTCCATTCTTGCACATACCACAATATAGAACAACATAAAAGTGCCACAATACAACATCGGAACGGTTACAACATAAGTTTAAGTTTGCACAATTACATATAGATAGAACTACATCGATTACATATAGATAAAAGTTCAACTCCATTGGACAAGTTCAAAATATAGCAACTTTCATCTTCAATAGACAAGCAACACCAACATGACATGAGAGCCTACAAGAGAGAAATAGTTAGGTGGATGATTTAGTCATATCAAGAAGTGGAAAAATCATGTGACATGACATTTACCATTAGTTGCTATGCACCACACTTGTAGGTAACACAATTGTCTCCATATCTTCTTCCGCATCATTGGTGTCCCTCTCCTAAATATGAGAAAGTTAGAGAAGAGGAGCAAACAAGAAAGAATTGAGCAACAATAAGAGAAGGATATGAGAAACATACAATAAAATTCAAGTCTCTATGGGCACCCTTGATATAACTTGCACCACACACCAAAGCTTCCACCATTTCCGGTTTTAGAGAACTTCTATAGTCATCTAAAACCCTTCCGCTGGTGCTAAAGGTTGATTCGGAAGACACCGAATTAGCCGGAATAGTAAGGAACCGTCTTGCCATCTTTGCCAACACCGGGTACCTAAGTGAATTCACTTTCCACCACTCAAGCAAGTCAAATTGGAGACCATTCTCCTCACCCGGGTCTTCTAGGTAGTTCCTCAATTCACTCTTGGATGCCTTTGGTACGGTATTGGACCGCCAAGATAGAAAGTCACCATCCGATGCGGGCATTGAATTAGTTGCAAGAGACTTGGATGATGATGGGGCACTTCTATTGGATAGCTTCTTTTCCTTGTCAAACTTCACAAACAAGGTGAACAACTCATTGCGCACTTCCTCCGTCTCAATTTGAGCCTTCTCCTTGTCATAGAGCTCGTTAAAAGCCCACTCTATATACAACAACTTGTACCTTGGGTCTAGGATAGTAGCAAGCACCATGACATTGTTCTTTTCTTCCCAATATTTGTTGAACTTATCCATCATTGCTTCTCCCATTGCCTTGTAAGTTGCATTTTTGTGTTTCATGGCTTTCACCAATGAAATCTTAATGCTCACAATATGAGGGTAGAATATGTTCGCCGTGGGATATAAAGAGCCCGAAAACGCCGTAGTGACTTGAGACAAAGAGAAGAGCATTGGCTTAATGGGCTCAAATAAATTCCACTCAACATCACTTGGAAGCCATTGTTGGTAGTGGCGGTCGGAGATGGCATAGCTCTTTAGTGCCTCTTTGTATGGAAGACCGGTAGATATCATCTTGTAGGTTGAACTCCATCTTGTAGAAACATCTAGTGTCAAGTGAGCACCAACATTAAGATTTAAATCTCTACAAACCCCAACAAAGCTTTTCATGCAAGAAACGGACTTCTTGAAGTACTTCACCGTCTCCCTTAAGTTTGATGACAAAGTGGTCATACAAGCGGTCCCATCTTGCACCACCAAGTTGATGATGTGTGCACAACACCAAACATGGAAATAGTTACTCACATACACTTGGCTTTAATGGAAATCAAACTTTGCCTTCAAATCCGAAATAGCCACATCATTGTTAGAAGCATTGTCTAGTGTGATGGATATTACCTTGTTCTCTATCTTCCATTCTTTCACACAATCCCAAAGAGCATCCACAATGACATGACCACTATGTGGTGGCTCCAACTCCATGAAAGCAAGCACGGGAGTTTGCATGTTCCAATTGGCATCTATATAGTGTGCCGCCACACACATGTAAGATAATGTTTGATTGCTAGTCCACAAATCCGTAGTAAGACTAATGTACTCCACATCCTTGAGTGCTAATTTAAGCACCTCCTTTGCCTTCTTGTAAACCCTCATTCACTCGGCTCGAATTGCCTTTCGGCCAATGGATTGGTAGAGTGGATTCAAATACTTCATCACAATGTTGAACCACTCATGTTCAACCATCCGGAATGAGTACCCATGGACCATTATCATCTTAGCAATGAGCTCCTTAATGATTGATTGCTCAAATCCAATATTTCCCATGGGAGAATTTTCATTACCATTGATTGGCTTGAACCCAAGACGTTTTTGCATCTTTACCCTCTCAATACTCCTTATGCGATGCTTGCATTTCTTCCAATGCCTATTGAGGGTTGAGGTGCTTTAACCTTGCTTATATGCATAGTGCTTAGTGCAATGGTTGCACCTTGCCTTCAACACCTTCGGACCTTTTGGATCTTCTTTTGTGTGCACCATCACCTTCTCAAAATGCTCCCAAGCGGGAGAATTCTCTATGCATTCTTTTGAACCCTTGTCTTGTTTCTCCTTTGCTTTGGCACTTTCTTTATCTTCTCCCGAACTAATATGCAATGCTTCTTGCTCAACTTCATCATTTTGATGAGAACCTAGAAAATCATCCTCGGACATGGTGTCATTGTGGTCAAAAGTGTTGTCATCATCCTCATCATCATCTTCATTGTGAACGGGAAAATACACTCCATCATTATCCTCCTCACATTTATCTTCATTTGGATCAACATCTTCGCTATTTTGCTCCTCAAAATCCATCTCGTCCTCCTAATGAAACAATTCATAAAAAAGACAATAAGAATATACAATTGCATTCAACTAAAATAGGCAATACGAATAGACAATTTTAAGTTTAAGTATCATTCTACAAAACACTCACCAATGGTGTCATATTGACGAGGTTGAGGAGTTGCTTCGCCCTTTTGAAATGCTCGGCGGGGAGACGACTAGGCGGAGGAGGGTGCTTCTTCGCCGGCACTACCGAGGTGGAAATGCCGCTCCCGCGTGGGGAAAGACCGGCCTTACTCTTCCCCTTGGTAATAGGCTTAGTAATAGGCTTGGTAAGAACCACCGACACCGGCAAAGTCTTCTCCTTCTTCTCCTTCTTGTCCATGACGACGGTCAAGCCGGGTGGGTAGTTCAAACACTAGTAACAAACAATTAAATTGCTAATTCGGTCGCAGGCATTAGCAACAAACAAAAAATAAAGGACCACTAGTAAAAAACTTATTCAGATATTAGGTCGCAGCAACAAACAGAGTTGTCCTCACCGGGGGCTGTAGGTTCGGCGAGCACGGCAGAGAGTCGTAGGTCGGCGACGACCGCAGGTCCGTCGAGCTGACAGGGAGGTGGAGACGGAGACGCAGACTCGCAGCAGCCAAGGGTTCGGCCGTCTGGCACAGCAGGGGTGAGGCACAACAGGGGCGAGGCAGAGAAGAGGCGAGCACGGCGGAGCAGCCTCGAGCAGCAGAGACGACGGGGGAGCAGCCTCGAGCTCGAGCAGCAGCGACGACGAGGGAGCAGCCTCGAGCTCAAGCAGCACGGACGACGGGGAGCAGCCACGACCACGGGGAGCAGTTGGAGACGGGCCGAAGGGGGCAAGGCCAAAGGGAGGCGAGGCGGAGTGGCGCCGGAAGGGGGTGGGTTGCAGCGCCGGCCGGAGGAGACGGGCGGACCGCCTACGGCGGTGGGCAGAGGACCATCCCGTGCGGACTTTTTTCTCTTCGATTTGTTGCTACGTTGACTGAAATCTGTGGACGAGAGAAGATATGGGCCATTTTGGCAGCGAGCTTTCGGGCTGGACCGAGCCGAGCCAGGCTCGGCCCGTGCTCTTTTCGGTCCAAGAAAACAGGATCGGCTCGGTCTGGAATTTTTGCGGGCCAACGCTAGCTCGGTCCAAGCCCAAAAACTCTGTCTGAGCGTCCAGAAATACCTTCAGGGAAGTCACCGTCGGCGATCTTCAGTCCAGGCTCAGAGTTGGGCACATCTTTGGCTTCTCTCGGCCCGTTTTGGTGCCTAGCAGAAGGGGACTCGGACTCGGAGAACACAGACGCTAATGATGAAGGTACAGTTTCGGCTAACGTTGATTATTTTGAAGTTTGCAGGACCCCGGAGACGGATCCGTCGTGCTTACTTCGATCGCTGGGAAGGAGAGGGATCAAGAAATTGGAGAAGAGGCGACGACAACAGGAGGCCGTGAAGGTGCTGCGATCGCCTGTGCCGCAGACTGCGGACACGCCCAAGTTTCGAGTTCCGATAATCCCATCATTGCGTGCATCCTTCTTTGTGGAGGACTCTTTTGATGCGGATGAGTGGACGATGGTTCGTCGCCATCGTTCGAGATTTACAGCATGCTCACCTCGCCGGCGATCCATGCATCGTGGATCTCACGAGGTGATTTCAAAAAATATATGTCAGTTGGGTTTAGGCCGGGCCAGAACTGACACCTTGGTTAGCCCGCTTCGTGTGGGCCAAAACTCAGGAAAAATTACCGATTACGCTCTCGCTAAACAGGGATCTGGAGGTCTAGGTTTATGTAGATTACTCCGTTTCTTCTGGTCCAACGTCGATCAGCCGCCGCAGATGTTGTATCGCGGTGGAGGGCGAGGGGGCGGTGATCATCGAGATGCTTTCTTTCAGAACTGTGGAGGAGGTTACAACAGGTTCTCCAACCTGGAAGAAGGAGGCCCGAGTGGAACTGCGGGTTTTGCGGACGTTCCCTCCTTCGATCATGGGGCAAATTTTCATGCTGGTTCGAGCTTTGGTGCTTTTCGTGGCCGCCGGGGAGGTTATCATGCCGGCGGCAGCCGGGGATGGCACTTCTTTGATGGCAGAGGAGTGCGTGGCCGCGGTGATTACCCTCACAACGATGGTGGCAATAACTACAACCAAGGGCATGGATACGGTCACTATGATCACCGTGGAGTTCGTGGGAGATATGGTGATGCGCACAATGGGGGGAGTGTTGGGGCGCGTAGAGATAAACGAAAACTTTTCCTACGCAAAACTCCCAAGATCTAGCCGAGGTAGAAGGCCACGAGTATTACCACTAGACGCGCAGGTGCGGATTATCGATGTAGCGCGTCTGGTCGGGGCAGTGCAGTCCCACGATCCGGTCCGGCTGATCCAATCCCTCGAACGTCGAAGTGCTGAACGTACAGCACCTCTGCCGGTATCCACACGTACGAGGAGGAGCTCCGACGGCGGACTGCTAGGTCCGGTGCGGCGGCTGGACTGAGTGGGGCGAGGGTTCCCAACGCATGGGAGAGTGGACTAACGTACCCGCTGGGCAACCTGCGCCCCTCTCTATATAGCGTATGGTAATGGGCTGCACAACACTTGTGGCCCATTCCCTCTGTGAGTCCGACTCACTAACTCAGTCCATTTTCGGTTCGGGTCCAACCCAACCAATACTTGCTCCCGCTCTTAAGTGTGCGACCCTGCAGGCTCATGGCGACTTGGACACGATTGGAGTCCAACTCCCAATCGATCAATCGGTAGCGGCTCCTAGCAGAACGTGCCGACTCCCAAGTACCATTGAGTCATGACGACATACCTTTCAATGTGATATTCATCTTAGTCCTTTTTGCCTCACGATCCACATCACGCAGCTTGCTTCTCATTCGACCCGAACTCTGCCTTTATAGTTGCCTTGTCACAGAACAACGTTTGACAGAACCTAAGTCGGTGATCCACAACTCGGATTGTGCGACAACCTCAGGTCTAAGGATTACATTGATTGAGACATGCAAATGACGACTTGATCGTTGCATCTCAATGTGGGTCAGTCCGACTTGCTAAACTCTTTAGCCAAGTCCGTGAACGTTGGAATGGCATCACCATGCCCATGACAAGTGGAACCGTGTCATCAGCCAACACTCACATTAGTCTAGGATGTGTGTCCAGCACAACCTTAACGACCAAGGACAATTAGTATGAACAACATGAATATATAGTTCCACAATCGAATCACATATTCAATGACATATATCAGATGTTCAAAACAAGGACAACTTAATAACTTTATGAATACAGTGGGAATTACATCATACATGATTGCCTCTAGGGCATATTCCCAACAGGGAGGACTGATGTCAATGCAGTCGGCAAACCATGGACGTACGCAGCAGGTTCCCGTGACACAGCAGCAGGTCGGCAGCCAAGGATGTACGCAGCAGTTTCCCGTGGTGAGTGGTGACACAGCAGCAGCAGGGTATAGTCCCTGTGACGCAGATGGTGTCGCAGCTGCAGGCCGCTCATGCAGTCCAGGAGGTGCAGCAGCCACAGAAGTCTATTTAGCAGGGGTCTCAACCACGTCGACAGAGACAGTGCCTCATGTGTTGCCACCAACAGCGGCAAGTTGAGTTTGATCGTTTAACACTTTGGGCCAGGATACTTGAGCTTCCTAGGCGTCTGATGAACTCCACTATGGGAGAGGGAATTGCACAGCCGATTGGGCTGGTGCGTAGGATCGAAGCTGATTCCATGGGGCGCTGCTGGGGTGGCTTCATGCGCCTGCGGGTGGAGGTAGCCATCAAGGAACCCCTTGTGAGGGTGGTCACTGTGTTCTCCAAGAAACTACAGAAATCTGAATGCTTCTCGGTGATGTATGAGAGGCTTCCCCTCTACTGCTTCTCGTGCGGTCTCATTGGGCACACGACCCTGGTCTGTTCCTACCCAGTGGAACGGGAATGCGATGGCGAGCTCCCGTACTCAGCCATGAGGCTCTCAGTGGACGAGGTTTTCAAGCGAGGCGGTGCTAAGTCCGCGTCTACGAGTGGAACTCCTAACGCCCATGACACACGGGTGCCCTCCGGGGGATCTACTGCCAATGAGGGCGGTCATGCAAAAGGAAGAGCTGGTTTTGATACCGAGAGGGGCCAAACTGATCAGGAGGTGTCCTCACCGCTGAAGGGCAGCACCCGAGCTGGTGGACATGGCCGTGGAAGAGGGGGCCGTGGCAGTGCTCGTGGACGGGGAGATGGCCCTGCGAAGGAGCTCTTTAAAGCCAAAGAAGCCAAACCAACGACGGCAGGCTAGAAGAGGAAAGCAGCCAAAGGCCAGCCCTCGGAGTTGCTGGCGCTGGAGGCCCCTCCGATCGACACAGGGTCCCTTGCGCTTGTGATCTCAGAGGGTCCTAGACAGATAAGTAACGATGACAACGATGCTGTGAGTTCGGACTCGAACAAGAAACAAAGAACAACAACCATTGGATCGGCGGATCAGGCGGAGACTGCGGTGCAGTCCCGCCGGACGCAATGAATATCCTTGCCTGGAACTGCCGCGGCCTGGGGTCGGACGCGACAGTAGGAGAATTGCGATGGCTGGTGAAAACCTTCCGACCCGAGATCCTCTTCTTGTCGGAGACTAAGATGTGGGATAAGAAGGCGAAGAACTTGATGTGGTCCTTGGGTTACACGGGTTCGTTTGCTGTGAGTTGCGAGGGTCGCAGTGGCGGCCTTGCGCTGTTTTGGAAGCAACCGTGGTCTTTGTCCCTCCGTGGCTTCAACAACCACTGCATTGATATGGTGGTTTGTGCGGAGGATTCGACACCGTGGTGTGCTACCTTCATCTATGGTGAACCTAGACGGGAGCACCGTCATACTTTCTTTGACATGCTTCGTCGTTTACGCCGAGAGTGGAATGGTCCTTGGCTCTGTTGTGGGGATTTCAACGAAGTCGTCTGCAGCGAGGAACACTATGGGTCACGAGATCGTTCAGAAGCTCAAATGGAACTATTTCGGGATTGCCTGGACAGCTGCAACCTAGTAGACTTGGGTTTCTCGGGCCCCAAGTACACTTGGTCGAACCGCCAGGACGCCCAATGCAACGTCCGAGTCCGTCTTGATCGGGCGGTCGCTAATGGAGCATTCTCCGATCTTTTTGGAGATTGTATGTAACATCCAAGTATGAAAACATCCCTTAGTGGTTCAATTTCTTGTTTACTTTCAAGCAATGCATCATGTCATCATATCATTGCATTTGTTTTACTTATGTTTGCATTGTTTTCATAATGAATCAAACCTTGTTTTCACACTTGTCTGTTACAATCTTTCAAACAAAGAATTGCAAAACAAAACCTCCCTTGTTTTCCAAATAAATTCATTAATGTTCAACTATTAATTTGTTGGTTCAAATCTTTCACTTAATTCCACCACTTAAATTCAAATCATTCCCAAGTTTCAAATCAATACCTTTGTAAACCATAACAACTCACCAACTTTCTTCCCTCTCCTTTTCATCCAAAAACCCTAGGGGGTAACCCTATCCAATGCATGTTTTCTTAAAAGGTTTTATTAAACTCAAATACCTCTATTATGATTTCAAACACAAACTTCTATTTTAAAATTTAATTTATGAAAACTAAAGTTGGAATGTGGTTGCTAACAATCTAAAAGGCTTAACCAAATTTTTCTGTAATTTTTCTTCACCAAAACCTTAACAACTTTCTCCAAAAAGCAAACTACAAAAAAAATAGTAAAACAGAAAAGAATAAAAGGAGAAACGAGCAGCAGCACCTAATCTACCGCTTGGCCCAAGCCCACCTAAACCCCTAGCGCGCAAGCCCAGCCGCAGCAGCACAACTTACCGGTTCGTTGCGCTGAGATTCGTGCGCACCCTTCTAATCCACCTTCTCCCTCCCGTACGGCGGCCATCCAGCGGAGCCACCTCGACACCGCGGCGACTCCGGCGGCCAGGAGGGCACCGCGAGCCTATAAAAGGAGCCCTAGCCCCCCTAGCTGTACCCTATCCTCTAGGGTTTCCGCCTCCACCTCGCAGCGCCGCCAATCGCCTCCATTCCCGAGCTCTCTCCCTCTCTGCAACTCGACCCGCCGGCGATCTCTGAACTCCGTCATGGCGCCGCCCATCTGAGCCACCTCCACCCCCCGTAGCCACCAAAACGGAGTCGCCACTCTCCCTTCTCCCTCTTGAACACCAGGAACATCACGGTAAGCTTCCAATTCGACGACGCCGTCCCTTCTCGTTCCGGCCACCGTGCCATGATTTTTCTGAACTTGAGCACCGCGTCGACGTTGCAGTGCAGCACGTCGCCGTTTGAGCACGGGGACCTCGTCGCCACCCTCTTCCCCACCTGTTCGACACCGGAGCCAGGCCAGAGGATCATCAGGAGCTCGCCGCCGTCTTCGTCCCCTCCGCTGCAGGCCTCCGTCGTCAGAACAGCCACGGCAGCATCCCGGTGAGCTCGCCACCGTCTCCCTCCTCCCTGCCCTCTCTGTCTAGCGAGCACACGCACACACCCGCAACACGCTCGTGCACGCACCCACGCCCGGCGTCGATCGCAACACCCCGGTGATCGCCGCCGTAGAATTTCTCCGTCAGGTTTCAGTCGGGCACGTTTCAGCAAAAATTCAGTTAAGGTTTTGGAAGCTTATCCTCCCCGCGCGTAGTTTACTGACACGAAACACTTCACACCGCACTGGTTCAGTACGCTGCGCGAGCGAGGCAGGGTGCGGGTTCGAGCCCTGGCTCGCGGGATTTAATCCCATCTTTTGCCACCCGTGGCTGACAGGCAGGGCCCGCCTGTCTGTCACCCTGGCTGCCACGCCAGCAAGCACACGCCACGCTGGCCTCGCAGGCCCACAGGGCAGTGCCTGTGGGTACTCCTCCAGCGCGTAACAAAAGTTTAAAAATAAAATCTGTTAATTTCTAAATTCCTTTTAAATAAACAGATTTGAATAGAAACTTGAAAATTCAATATCTTTTGTTTTATAAATCCAACAAACACAAACTTGATGTCTATTCTGATCCAAATTTTGTACTCTTTCCAAATATGCAATTTGTGTTCTGTTTTGAATTTTCAAAATGCAATTTAAATTCAAATCTAAATAATTCAAATGCAACTTGAAATAATTCATAACTAATTCATACTGTTTTCAAATAATACAAATAAAATATGTTTTTCATACCATTTTGAATTCCCTATTCAAATATAAACTTTGTTTTCTGGTTTGAATAATTTAAATTGCCTAAACAATTTAAGTCTTGTTTAATTCAATTAAAAATTGTTTAATATTGTTTACTTCATAGACAAATAATCCAAAGTCCAATTTCAAATTGTGAAACATGTAATCCAACTAAAACTTGCTAACCTTTTCAAATATCAACTTTGTAATCTGTTTTAAATAAGTTAACTTGATGAAAACAATAATTGTTTGTGTGACATGTTTAAGTAACCAATTTTCCAAACTTAATAAATGCTTTCTAAATTGTTAACCATCATTCCAATTGCACTTAACTTGTTATGTTATTGTTATTCATCATGCATGCATCATGATAACAACTATCACCTAATAAATAATCATTGCTTCCAATTATTTCCAATGGATCTTTCCATATGCAACCTTTGCATATGGGTCCATTTAATTTGTGCTATCATGTTAGCTAATTTATTTTGATGCAACTATTAACTTGTCATGCATCATTCTTGATTGTGCACAATGCCATGAACATGATTGTTTACATTCCTGTTTTGTTTGTTTGCTTCTTCTCGGTTAGACGACGACTACGTTGAGACCGACGATCCTTACGACACCGCTACTCAGGACCTAGCCCAGTACGATACTGAGCTGCCAGGAAAGTTATCACTCACATGAATCATCGAGTTCTCTTCCACACTTGTTGTCGATACTATCTTTTGGTCTATTATTGCTAGCCCTATGTATCGTTGCTTGTTCTCCGAACCCATCACATGATACCTTGAGCCATGATATTGCCATCACCTCCATACCTACAGCCATTGCTTGTGCCTGTTCTTACCTAGTATGCTTAGGGTTGCTGTTACTCGAGTCTGTTGTCGGTTACTACTTTTACTATCTTATTATCTTGAACCGGGGCTCGTTATTAATCAATCAATCCTGTTAATTGCTAATGGTAATAATAATAATTTGATGATAAGGCACCGGCAGGAGGCCCATGAGTGGTTTTGGAGCCTGCTAGTGTCGACCCTAATAGGAAAAGGGTCTTGTCTACTGATCCATGATGAGCGCACTACCCGCATTTGGGAAGCGAGTATGGGCGCCCCCCTCAACTTGACCTGATTCGCATCTCGTCCAAATCATCTCATTTAGTTCGTGCTTTCTATTTGCCGCATGCATGTTTTTGCGAGCCCAGCGCAGGGTGGAACTTTCGTAGTCGGCATATAGGGGGACACGTTCTTAGAGTGCTATGAGGGTCCATTTTCTTCTGGGCTCGATTAGCCGTGCGCCCAAGGTGCTTTGGGCTTGATGCGAAGAATGGTTGGTTGTGTAGAGTACCCCGCTTGGTGGGAGGCATCCCATCTGGCGGGCTATTCTTGAGTGTACGGTTACTATGGTGCAACCCTGCAGGGAAGATCTTCTCGAGAAGCCGTGTTTTCCGCGGTTATGGATTACTTGGTGAAAGTACTGGCTAACAAGTACTCAGGACAACTTCAACTAATGATCAATCATGATTCACCCAATGATTAATAACCTGACTAGTAATAGGTCATTCACACAATAACTTGATTCACCTTATCACAACTGTGTGAGTTATCCTCGGATTGCTTCTTTGGATAAGGGGCGAGATCCAGGATGGGTTTTGGTTGAACTTATCTTTCAGTTAGTTACAATCCTCGATCTTATCTTATTCTATTAGCCGAAACTTGTAGATTTTTCTGTAGTTGGTTAGAGCAGCCAGCAGCAACTTTTATATCACCCTTTCTTCCGTTGATCCCAAGCATCTCTGCTTGTGTTGACGGGTAACTCCGTGATGAACTGTGAGTCTTGCTTGCCAGTACTTGGATGTACTGACCCCGTTGGGGCTGTGGTTTACGCAGAGTACGACTACGGCTACGATGCTTCTCAGGACGGCTACTTCGTGGAGTTTGACGACACTGCAGACGAGTAGTTAGCTGGACCTCGGGCAGGATCCAGAACCTTCGTGGACGGGCTTCGCTTCTTTATTTTCTCCGGCTTCTTAAGCCATGGATTTGTCTGTACTCAGACCCCTTCGTTTGCTTCCGCTGTTGTAATGGATGATGTGTTGGGACATGTGTCCTCTGGATGTTTGTATTCGATATTTCTGCCTTAGTGAAGGCCAGTTGCCCTTATTTCATTCTTTTGTGTCGTAGAGATCTATTGTGATATCACTTGTTAAACGCCGTTGACGTACCATGTGTGTATGTTTGAAGTACGTCGACGGAAGTGCCCGTGATCTCTAGTGGATAGTTTACATCGACGATGGAATAGCGGAGCTTGTGTTGTCGCGCATAAGCGCAGGCCTACCAGGAAGCTGGGACGTGGGAGCAGGTATGCCCCATAATCCAAGCATCTGCTATCCAGTTCGTACGGTGAGTATCCCCTAGAAACCGTGGGTGCGACAAATGGTATCAGAGCCTGTCTGCCTGTAGGATCCCTTTTTACTGGTCGCAGTTGAGTCTAGAAACTATTTTGTAGCTATACAGGAAAAATGAAACGTGAGAGTAGGAACTCTGTTCTTTTTCTTCTTTTCCCTCCCTCCCACCCCTTTTATGGTAAGGAAGTGTAACGTTGGTTTTTCCCTCCTCCCCTAAACTTTCAAGTTAGGATTTCACGCGTTTTGGGTTCTCTGTAGTACCTCAGGACTTTTGGGTCTCGTTTTCCCGATGTTGCTTCAATATCATGCTTTCTCTCAAGAACCTATCGTCCATTGAATCTTGTTGTTGTTTCCACTTCCGTTTTCTTCTACCGGAGTCTAACCAAAATTCCCAAAATAATCTGCAGATGGGTCTCAGCTACTACCCGCAGGTGGTTCGCATGACCCTATGTGAGGACACTGCTGGTTTTCCGGAGACGCTGAGGGACTTGGTTACCTATCTGGGGTTCCGTTGGGCACCAGAGTACCAGGTCTACGAGCACCAGCGCGAGTTCGACCAGACGTTCTACCGAGCCATCGTCAACATTCTGTCGGATGATGGCAGGAGCTTTGTCCACCGCTACAAGGCAGTAGGTTCCACAGTGGACATGGCAGTGCAGCAGGCAGCGTATGTGGCTCTTACTGTGCTACGTGCTGACTACTGGGCATGTGATAAGTCCAGTTTTCGTCACATTCCCCGTGGTTACATCACGGCAGCGGGAGTTCACTTCACTGCCCACCGCGACCTGGATACCTACGAGACTGATAGCTCCAGGCTACAGACCACTGCTCAGTTCGCCAGGCACAGTGACGCCGTTGCCTCCACCCTTGCTCAGGAGTTGGCCTCAGTCAGAGACCAGCTTCACCTTGCTCTGACGCGTCTGGCGACGTACACCACAGACTTCGTTGGAGACGAGCGCTTTGCGCGCTTCACTCAGCCAGCTGGTCTTCCTCTGCCAGATGCTGGAGGTTACGAGCCAGTCAGAGGTCCACTGCTCAACCTTGGAGCTGGTTACACGGGCATCCCTCTCTTTGGAGCACAGGGAGAGGATGCTTTCTACTTCACCACTCCGAGGGTCTTTCTCACAGCAGTTCCTATCTACAGGGATCGTCGTGATACCAACTTCCGTCAGCTGACTCCTCCCCGCCGTGCCACTCGTCGTATCACTCGCCGTACTCCTAGACGCCGTCCTGCGTGATGAGCATGGGAGTACCGATGTATCCATTACTAGCTGTGTCTAGTTTATCCTTTCGTTTTCGAACCATGTATTGGTCTGTTGGATATTCTGATGTATTTGAACATGTGATGATGTACCTGTTGGTTATCTATTCATGAGTCGGAATAATCTATCTTTCGGTTACCAAGTCTATCCTGTTGTATTGTTGTGCTAAAATGCATTTCTGTTCAGGATGCCTCCAACCAGGAACAACCCGCCTCCGCCACCACCAATGGGGGAACTGTTAGCTCAGATGACCCAAGTGGTGACTCAGATGGCCCAGTTCCAGGCAAATCAGCACCACCACCAGAATGCTCCAAGGGTCACCATCAAGGACTTCCTCAGCTTGGGCCCGAAAGCTTTCGTGGCAACACGTGAGCCGCTGGATGCTGATGACTGGATTCGTGACGTAGCAAGAGCTCTGGAGATTGCTCATGTTGCGGAAGAGGATAAGATCAAGTATGCCACCTACCTACTGAAAGGTCAGGCAGCGACTTGGTGGGAGAACTATCAGACCATGAGAGCTGGCTTTCCTATCACTTGGGGATGTTTCAAGGATGCCTTCCTGAAGCACCACATCCCGGATGGTCTCATGGAAAGAATGCGTGAGGAATTCTGCTCTCTCAGACAGGGCAAGCTGGACGTCCTCGGCTACCAGAACGAGTTCAATCGTCTCGCTCGGTATGCTGGTGACGAAGTGTCCACTGAAGCCAAGAAGATGGCAAGGTTTCGCCGAGGTTTTAACCCGGAACTGAAGTACGCTCTCACCAACATCAAGTGCAAGGACTTCGTCGAGCTCGTGAACACCGCGCTCAATGAGGAGAATGGGCGCAAGGCGTTCGAAGATTCGCGCAAGCACTCGCGTGAGGGTGGTTCCTCCTCCAACATGACCACCCCTCCGCAGAAGCGCCGCATCTGGGTGCCAAACAGTGCTGTCACTCGGGCTCCAAATGCCCAAGCTTCTCCAGGCTTTGCTCCCCGCCCACCCAACCCAGCTCAGATGCAGAGTCAGAGGGGTCCAGTGGGGCAGCCAAGGCCAGGCCCTTCTCGCATCATCACTTGCTACAAGTGCAAGGAGACTGGACACTATGCTGATAAGTGTCCTCAGAAGCAGCTCCCTCCACCTCCTCGCCCCAACACCAACCAGGCTATGGTTCGTGCTCCCCCGGCTAAAGCCTTCAACTCCAACAACAGGCCTGTCGGGAGGAACGCGAGGGTGAACCATATCAAGGCCGACACTGCTGAGGAGGCTGCTGACGTCGTTCTCGGTATATTACCCGTAAACTCTATTCCAGCTAAAGTGTTGTTTGATACTGGAGCATCGCATTCCTTTGTGTCAAAGATTTTTGCAAAAGCATACAACCTAGTTCTGGTTCCGCTAAGCAATCAAATGACTGTTCACTCTCCGGGACCGCAAATGTTGACATCCAAGATAAGCATGGACAATGAGATCCTAATTGGAGGTCGCATATTCCTTGCTTCACTCATGTTGCTGGGAAATTCTGACATTGATGTCATTCTGGGCATGGATTGGTTGAAGGCCAACAAAGCTAAAATTGACTGTGCTCAAAAGTCAATAACTCTCTCTCACTCTTCGGGCCAGATAGTCTATTCTCCATTTGGATCAAGTTCTGCTCAGTTGTTCAACCTTGAAGCTAAAGCTCTTCCTGCAATTGAGGATGTACCGGTGGTTTGTGAATTCCCTGACGTCTTTCCAGAAGAGTTGCCAGGGATGCCTCCGGACAGAGCAGTTGAGTTCGTGATCGAGCTTGAGCCAGGTACTGCTCCAATCTCTAAGCATCCATACAAGATAGCTCCTCCTGAACTGAAATTGTTGAAGGAGCAAATCGATATGTACATGGATAAAGGTTTCATTCAGCCTAGTTCCTCCGCTTGGGGTTGCCCAACTCTGTTTGTTGCCAAGAAGGACCAAACCAAAAGACTCGTGGTTGACTATCGTCCTCTTAACGAGAAAACCATCAAGAACAAGTATCCACTTCCTCGTATCGATGATCTTTTTGATCAACTTGCTGGAGCCTCAATATTCTCAAAGTTGGACTTGAGGATGGGTTACCATCAGATAAAGATCAGAAAGGAAGATATTCCTAAGACAGCCTTCACCACTCGTTACGGTCTATATGAATACACCGTCATGTCCTTTGGTCTCACCAATGCACCGGCGACCTTCTCAAGACTAATGAATTCTGTCTTCCATGAATACCTCGACAAGTTCGTTGTGGTATATCTTGACGACATTCTAGTCTACTCCAAATCCGAGGAAGAGCATGAAGAGCACCTTCGTCTCACTCTCATGAAACTAAGCGAGCATCGACTCTATGCCAAGTACTCCAAATGTGAGTTTTGGATTCCAGAAGTGGCCTATCTTGGTCACATCATCTCTGCCAAAGGCATAGCCATTGATCCTGACAAGGTTAAGGCAATTGTTGACTGGAAACCCCCTAAGACGGTGAAGCAAGTCAGAAGTTTCCTTGGCTTGGCTAGCTATTGCCGTCGTTTCGTCCAAAACTTCTCAAAGATTGCTAAACCTCTCACTGATCTCACCAAGAAGGACAAGAAGTTCGTTTGGTCTCCACAGTGTGATGAAAGTTTCAATCTCCTCAAAACCAAACTCACCTCTACACCTGTTCTAGTTGGTCCAGATACCACCAAACCCTTCCAGATATTCTGTGATGCTTCTCTCCAAGGCCTAGGTGCAGTTCTCATGCAAGAACGTCAAGTTGTGGCCTATGCTTCTCGTCAGTTGAACCCACATGAGCAAAACTATCCCACTCATGATCTTGAACTTGCAGCAGTTGTGTTTGCCCTCAAGAAATGGAGACAATACTTGTTGGGTAATAAAACTGAAATCTTTTCCGATCACAAGAGTCTGAAATACATCTTCACTCAGCCAGATCTGAACCTCAGGCAAAGGAGATGGATTGAGAAGATCAAAGACTTTGATCTCACCATTTCTTACACTCCAGTCAAGGCTAATGTTATGGCCGATGCTCTCAGTCGCAAATCCTATTGCAATAATCTCATGATCATGGAAAGCCAACCTCCACTTCATGAAGAATTCCAGAAGCTAAACCTTGGGCTTGTTCCTCAAGGATATCTTGCTAGCTTGACAGCCACTCCAACTCTCGAGGATAAGATTCGTTCTGAACAGTTTCGTGATAATGAAACCAAGAAGATGGTAGAGCAAATCAAGGAGGGCAATGATAAATTCAAGTCCTTCTCAATTGATGACAAAGGAGCTGTGTTCTTTGAAGGACGCATTGCAGTTCCTCAGATTCAAAGTCTCAAAGATATCATTCTCAAGGAGGCTCATGAAACTCCTCTATCCATTCACCCTGGAAGTACAAAGATGTACCAGGATCTCAAGACTCTGTATTGGTGGTCTGGCATGAAACGTGAAATTGCTCAATACGTTTCTCAATGCGACGTTTGTCAACGTGTTAAAGCAGTCCATCAGAAAACAGCCGGTCTTCTCCAACCTCTGAAAATTCCTGAGTGGAAGTGGGACATGATTGAAATGGACTTCGTTACTGGGTTTCCAAAGTCCAGGAAGGGCAACGATGCAATCTTCGTTGTTATTGATCGTCTCACTAAAGTAGCTCACTTCTTTGCTGTCAAGGAAACTATCTCAGCTAGCCAGTTAGCAGAGCTCTACACAGCAAGGATTGTTCCTCTTCATGGTGTTCCTTTGGAAATAAGCTCAGACCGTGGAAGTATCTTCACTTCTCATTTCTGGAAGAGTTTTCAAGAAGCATTGGGCACTAAACTTCTGTTCAGCACAGCTTACCACCCTCAGTCTCAAGGGCAAGTCGAAAGAGTCAATCAGATTCTTGAGGATATGCTTAGGGCATGTGGTCTCTCCTTTGGCATGAAATGGGAGGATTGCCTTCCATATGCTGAATTCTCCTACAACAACAGCTACCAGGCAAGCCTAGGCATGGCACCATTTGAGGCACTGTATGGCCGCAGATGCAGGAGTCCAATCAATTGGTCTGGAGTTGGTGAACGTTCACTCTTAGGCCCTGACATGGTTAAGGAAGCCGAGGAGAAAGTTCGTATCATTCGTGACAATCTCAAGATTGCTCAGTCTCGTCAGAAGAGTTACTATGACAGCAAGCACCGGGACATGGTCTATGCACCTGGTGACAAAGCATATCTCCGTGTAACTCCCTTCAGGGGCACTCATCGTTTTGGTGTGAAAGGAAAGTTGGCACCAAGATACATTGGCCCTTTCAACATCCTCTCAAGACGTGCAGAAAATGCCTATCGTCTCGAGCTTCCAGAAAAACTTTCCCAAGTGCACGATGTGTTCCACGTGTCACAGCTCAAGAAGTGCTTCAAGGACCCTGATCGTGCAGTTGATCATGATGATATTGAACTGCAAGATGATCTCTCTTATGAGGAGCACCCTATCAAAATTCTTGATGAGACCGTTCGTAAGACTCGCAACAAGAGCACCAAGTTCTTGAAAGTGCAATGGTCGCATCATTCTGATAAAGAGGCAACATGGGAGACCGAAGAGGATCTTCGCAAGAAGTATCCGGACCTGTTCATTTCTCAGTAGGGAATCTCGGGGCGCGATTCCTTCAAGGGGGGGCGTTTTGTAACATCCAAGTATGAAAACATCCCTTAGTGGTTCAATTTCTTGTTTACTTTCAAGCAATGCATCATGTCATCATATCATTGCATTTGTTTTACTTATGTTTGCATTGTTTTCATAATGAATCAAACCTTGTTTTCACACTTGTCTGTTACAATCTTTCAAACAAAGAATTGCAAAACAAAACCTCCCTTGTTTTCCAAATAAATTCATTAATGTTCAACTATTAATTTGTTGCTTCAAATCTTTCACTTAATTCCACCACTTAAATTCAAATCATTCCCAAGTTTCAAATCAATACCTTTGTAAACCATAACAACTCACCAACTTTCTTCCCTCTCCTTTTCATCCAAAAACCCTAGGGGGTAACCCTATCCAATGCATGTTTTCTTAAAAGGTTTTATTAAACTCAAATACCTCTATTATGATTTCAAACACAAACTTCTATTTTAAAATTTAATTTATGAAAACTAAAGTTGGAATGTGGTTGCTAACAATCTAAAAGGCTTAACCAAATTTTTCTGTAATTTTTCTTCACCAAAACCTTAACAACTTTCTCCAAAAAGCAAACTACAAAAAAAATAGTAAAACAGAAAAGAATAAAAGGAGAAACGAGCAGCAGCACCTAATCTACCGCTTGGCCCAAGCCCACCTAAACCCCTAGCGCGCAAGCCCAGCCGCAGCAGCACAACTTACCGGTTCGTTGCGCTGAGATTCGTGCGCACCCTTCTAATCCACCTTCTCCCTCCCGTACGGCGGCCATCCAGCGGAGCCACCTCGACACCGCGGCGACTCCGGCGGCCAGGAGGGCACCGCGAGCCTATAAAAGGAGCCCTAGCCCCCCTAGCTGTACCCTATCCTCTAGGGTTTCCGCCTCCACCTCGCAGCGCCGCCAATCGCCTCCATTCCCGAGCTCTCTCCCTCTCTGCAACTCGACCCGCCGGCGATCTCTGAACTCCGTCATGGCGCCGCCCATCTGAGCCACCTCCACCCCCCGTAGCCACCAAAACGGAGTCGCCACTCTCCCTTCTCCCTCTTGAACACTAGGAACATCACGGTAAGCTTCCAATTCGACGACGCCGTCCCTTCTCGTTCCGGCCACCGTGCCATGATTTTTCTGAACTTGAGCACCGCGTCGACGTTGCAGTGCAGCACGTCGCCGTTTGAGCACGGGGACCTCGTCGCCACCCTCTTCCCCACCTGTTCGACACCGGAGCCAGGCCAGAGGATCATCAGGAGCTCGCCGCCGTCTTCGTCCCCTCCGCTGCAGGCCTCCGTCGTCAGAACAGCCACGGCAGCATCCCGGTGAGCTCGCCACCGTCTCCCTCCTCCCTGCCCTCTCTGTCTAGCGAGCACACGCACACACCCGCAACACGCTCGTGCACGCACCCACGCCCGGCGTCGATCGCAACACCCCGGTGATCGCCGCCGTAGAATTTCTCCGTCAGGTTTCAGTCGGGCACGTTTCAGCAAAAATTCAGTTAAGGTTTTGGAAGCTTATCCTCCCCGCGCGTAGTTTACTGACACGAAACACTTCACACCGCACTGGTTCAGTACGCTGCGCGAGCGAGGCAGGGTGCGGGTTCGAGCCCTGGCTCGCGGGATTTAATCCCATCTTTTGCCACCCGTGGCTGACAGGCAGGGCCCGCCTGTCTGTCACCCTGGCTGCCACGCCAGCAAGCACACGCCACGCTGGCCTCGCAGGCCCACAGGGCAGTGCCTGTGGGTACTCCTCCAGCGCGTAACAAAAGTTTAAAAATAAAATCTGTTAATTTCTAAATTCCTTTTAAATAAACAGATTTGAATAGAAACTTGAAAATTCAATATCTTTTGTTTTATAAATCCAACAAACACAAACTTGATGTCTATTCTGATCCAAATTTTGTACTCTTTCCAAATATGCAATTTGTGTTCTGTTTTGAATTTTCAAAATGCAATTTAAATTCAAATCTAAATAATTCAAATGCAACTTGAAATAATTCATAACTAATTCATACTGTTTTCAAATAATACAAATAAAATATGTTTTTCATACCATTTTGAATTCCCTATTCAAATATAAACTTTGTTTTCTGGTTTGAATAATTTAAATTGCCTAAACAATTTAAGTCTTGTTTAATTCAATTAAAAATTGTTTAATATTGTTTACTTCATAGACAAATAATCCAAAGTCCAATTTCAAATTGTGAAACATGTAATCCAACTAAAACTTGCTAACCTTTTCAAATATCAACTTTGTAATCTGTTTTAAATAAGTTAACTTGATGAAAACAATAATTGTTTGTGTGACATGTTTAAGTAACCAATTTTCCAAACTTAATAAATGCTTTCTAAATTGTTAACCATCATTCCAATTGCACTTAACTTGTTATGTTATTGTTATTCATCATGCATGCATCATGATAACAACTATCACCTAATAAATAATCATTGCTTCCAATTATTTCCAATGGATCTTTCCATATGCAACCTTTGCATATGGGTCCATTTAATTTGTGCTATCATGTTAGCTAATTTATTTTGATGCAACTATTAACTTGTCATGCATCATTCTTGATTGTGCACAATGCCATGAACATGATTGTTTACATTCCTGTTTTGTTTGTTTGCTTCTTCTCGGTTAGACGACGACTACGTTGAGACCGACGATCCTTACGACACCGCTACTCAGGACCTAGCCCAGTACGATACTGAGCTGCCAGGCAAGTTATCACTCACATGAATCATCGAGTTCTCTTCCACACTTGTTGTCGATACTATCTTTTGGTCTATTATTGCTAGCCCTATGTATCGTTGCTTGTTCTCCGAACCCATCACATGATACCTTGAGCCATGATATTGCCATCACCTCCATACCTACAGCCATTGCTTGTGCCTGTTCTTACCTAGTATGCTTAGGGTTGCTGTTACTCGAGTCTGTTGTCGGTTACTACTTTTACTATCTTATTATCTTGAACCGGGGCTCGTTATTAATCAATCAATCCTGTTAATTGCTAATGGTAATAATAATAATTTGATGATAAGGCACCGGCAGGAGGCCCATGAGTGGTTTTGGAGCCTGCTAGTGTCGACCCTAATAGGAAAAGGGTCTTGTCTACTGATCCATGATGAGCGCACTACCCGCATTTGGGAAGCGAGTATGGGCGCCCCCCTCAACTTGACCTGATTCGCATCTCGTCCAAATCATCTCATTTAGTTCGTGCTTTCTATTTGCCGCATGCATGTTTTTGCGAGCCCAGCGCAGGGTGGAACTTTCGTAGTCGGCATATAGGGGGACACGTTCTTAGAGTGCTATGAGGGTCCATTTTCTTCTGGGCTCGATTAGCCGTGCGCCCAAGGTGCTTTGGGCTTGATGCGAAGAATGGTTGGTTGTGTAGAGTACCCCGCTTGGTGGGAGGCATCCCATCTGGCGGGCTATTCTTGAGTGTACGGTTACTATGGTGCAACCCTGCAGGGAAGATCTTCTCGAGAAGCCGTGTTTTCCGCGGTTATGGATTACTTGGTGAAAGTACTGGCTAACAAGTACTCAGGACAACTTCAACTAATGATCAATCATGATTCACCCAATGATTAATAACCTGACTAGTAATAGGTCATTCACACAATAACTTGATTCACCTTATCACAACTGTGTGAGTTATCCTCGGATTGCTTCTTTGGATAAGGGGCGAGATCCAGGATGGGTTTTGGTTGAACTTATCTTTCAGTTGGTTACAATCCTCGATCTTATCTTATTCTATTAGCCGAAAACTTGTAGATTTTTCTGTAGTTGGTTAGAGCAGCCAGCAGCAACTTTTATATCACCCTTTCTTCCGTTGATCCCAAGCATCTCTGCTTGTGTTGACGGGTAACTCCGTGATGAACTGTGAGTCTTGCTTGCCAGTACTTGGATGTACTGACCCCGTTGGGGCTGTGGTTTACGCAGAGTACGACTACGGCTACGATGCTTCTCAGGACGGCTACTTCGTGGAGTTTGACGACACTGCAGACGAGTAGTTAGCTGGACCTCGGGCAGGATCTAGAACCTTCGTGGACGGGCTTCGCTTCTTTATTTTCTCCGGCTTCTTAAGCCATGGATTTGTCTGTACTCAGACCCCTTCGTTTGCTTCCGCTGTTGTAATGGATGATGTGTTGGGACATGTGTCCTCTGGATGTTTGTATTCGATATTTCTGCCTTAGTGAAGGCCAGTTGCCCTTATTTCATTCTTTTGTGTCGTAGAGATCTGTTGTGATATCACTTGTTAAACGCCGTTGACGTACCATGTGTGTATGTTTGAAGTACGTCGACGGAAGTGCCCGTGATCTCTAGTGGATAGTTTACATCGACGATGGAATAGCGGAGCTTGTGTTGTCGCGCATAAGCACAGGCCTACCAGGAAGCTGGGACGTGGGAGCAGGTATGCCCCATAATCCAAGCATCTGCTATCCAGTTCGTACGGTGAGTATCCCCTAGAAACCGTGGGTGCGACATTGTATAGTGGAGAACATTATCACCACAACCTCAGATCACTATGCGATTTGTGTACGCCTCACGGGGGGCCTGCTGGAGGTACCTAACATGCCGGTCCATCACTCGTTTAAGTACGAGGCAGCCTGGCGCCGGGCGGAGGACTACGCGGCGGTGGTGACTGAAACTTGGCAGCAGCGACCAACGGGACAAGGCGCCCTTCAGTCCACCTGCACGAACTTGGGCAACATGGCCCTTTCTCTGAAGAAGTGGAGCAGTGCTACGTTTGGCTCTGTGACTAGACAGATTCGGAGACTTGAGAAACGTCTGTTTGCTCTACGGTGTGCTCGCGGTATGGATGTTTCCGTCCAGGAGGAACAACAAATCGAGCAACAATTATGCGAACTTTTCAAACGCGAGGAGATCATGGCCCGCCAGAGATCTCGTGTCGATTGGTTGCGCGAGGGAGATCGGAACACGGCTTTTTTCCATGCTAAAGCCTCGGCTCGGAAGAAGACTAATAAGATCACCTCTCTTTTCCGAGAAGATGGGTCTAGCTGTTCGGATCATGCCGAGATCAAGGGTATGGTGCATCGCTTCTACGAAGATTTGTTTACTTCTAATCCTTTTCTCTCAATGGATGAAGTGATCGAAGCCATACCACAGAAGGTAGATGACAACATGAATGAGGAGCTGTGCAAGGCGTACTCCAATGAGGAGATCAAAACTGCACTCTTTCAAATGGGACCAACCAAAGCCCCAGGGCCCGATGGATTTCCCGCATTGTTCTACCAAACCCACTGGTCCTTGCTTGAGAAGGATGTGTGTGATGCTGTACGGGGTTTCTTGCTTGGAGAGGCAATTCCAGAGGGTTTCTGCGACTCCATCATTGTTCTTATCCCCAAGGTATCTAACGCTAAGCATCTCTCCAAGTTCAGACCTATTAGTCTCTGTAATGTCTTGTACAAGATTGCTTCCAAAGTGGTGGCCAATAGGCTTAAGATCTTGTTGCCTGACATTATCTCGGAGTTTCAGAGTGCTTTTGTCCCTGGCCGTCTGATTACTGACAGTGCTCTTGTGGCCTTTGAGAGTCTGCATACAGTTAGGCGCCAGAAGAACAAATGCCCCTTTTTCGCGCTGAAAATCGACATGATGAAAGCATATGACAGAATTGAATGGGAATACCTTCATGGTTGTATGGTGAAGTTGGGTTTTGCCGAGGAGTGGATCAGATCAGTGATGCGCTGTGTTACTTTGGCTCGTTATGCAGTGAAAGTTAATGGTGATCTCACTACACCTGTGGTCCCTTCTCGTGGTATACGACAAGGGGATCCTATCAGCCCATACTTGTTTCTACTATGTACGGAAGGTTTGTCCTGTCTTCTGCAGAAGAAAGAAGGCCGCGGGGAGCTACAAGGTCTACGCAATGGTCGACGCGGCCCTTCTATATCACACCTTCTCTTCGCAGATGACAGCATCTTTTTCGTCCGTAGTGATGACAGGAGTGTGAGCACTCTCAAATCAGTCCTTGATTCGTACTGTGTGGCCTCGGGCCAGAAGATCAACCTTCAGAAATCTTCTATCCTCTTTGGCAATAAGTGTCCAGATCATATACGGAGTTCTGTGAAGGCCAAGCTAGAGGTGGACTGCGAGATCTTGCATGACACCTACCTGGGAATGCCCACAGAAGTTTCTAGGGCGGCAACGTCCTCGTTCCAGTTCCTACCGGAGAGAATTTGGAGATGTGTATCGGCTGTGTCTCACAGGCCACTATCTAGGGCAGGCAAGGAAACTTGGTTGAAGGCCGTAGCCCAATCGATACCCACTTATGTCATGAGTTGCTTCCAAGTGCCCCTACAGGTTTGTGATAAAATGAGAAGAACGATAGCAAATCATTGGTGGGGTTTTGAAGATGGCAAGAAGAAGATGCACTGGAGATCGTGGGACTGGCTATCGTCACCCAAATCTCTTGGTGGTCTCGGATTTCGGGATTTTGCACTCTTCAACAAGGCCATGTTGGGGAAACAGGCGTGGAGGCTTGCCACGGATCCTGGTTCGCTCTGTGCTCGCGTTCTCAAAGGGAGATATTTCCCGGATGGTGAGTTTTTGAAGGCCAAGAAACCCCACGGATCCTCTTTCACCTGGCGCTCCATCCTTCATGGTCGCGAGCTACTGATGCAAGGTGCAAGATGGGGTATTGGAGATGGCAAACGTGTGGGTATTCTCACTGAAAATTGGGTGCCAGGCTTCCCACCGGGTTCTTTCACTCCACTGACCCCGATCCAACCTGAGGCCAAAGTTTGCTCTCTACTCACCGAGACTCGGAAAGAGTGGAACTCTGAGCTGGTTTTCTCCATGTTCCACGATGATCTGGCACGTGCCATCACTAATATCCCCATAAGCAAACTTGGCACAGAGGACTACCTGATCTGGCCTTATGACAGAGTTGGCATGTACACAGTTAAAACGGCATATCAGTTTGCCCGCACTGGATCCTTCTTCGCCAACCGTGCAAAACTGGGCTAGGCGCATCTTCAGATCAATCTAGCGTGGAGAAAAGATGGAAGTCTATTTGGTCCATACAATCTCCGAGCAAGATGAAGATTATACTCTGGCGTATTGCCCATGACTGTCTCCCTACGGGCGCTCAGCTCAAGCATCGACAGATCCCGGCAGAGGATCGCTGCTGCTTCTGTGGTCGTTGGGAAACTGTGGAGCACACTTTCCTCCGGTGCCCTTTCGCCCAGGAAGTCTGGAGATTGGTCCGTGAGTCCTTTCCCATGCAGCTGCAGTGCCGAAAAGCATCAAAAGCATGCAACTGGCTATTCGACTTCTTGGACCGAGAGAGCGCGGTGTCGGCAATGGTTCTTGCTGTCTCGGTGTGGCATATTTGGGAAGCTAGGAATGCTTATCGGAATGAGGAGACTGTGCCTCACCCAACGCGTGTGGCAACCAAGGTAATTGCATACGCTAATATGATCTTGCAGTTTGGCTTTAGGACCAAAACCCCTGGCACAAGGAAGAGCACGCCCACGGTGGCTCGCTGGGCTCCTCTCCCGGAGGGCGCCGTTTGTATGCATGTTGATGCGGCACTTTTCCCCCAGGAGGAAAGAATGGGCTGGGGGGCAGTCCTTCGGGACCATTTAGGGAGGTTCATCCTCTCTATTAGCGAAGGTACTAGCACCTCCCCTGAGCCTGAGATCGCTGAGGCCATCGCGATCCAACGCGCTCTCGACTTTCTGTCCAGACACAACCACCAACACATCATCATTGCGTCCGACTGCCTCCAGGTGATACAGCGGATCTCTTCCTCTACCCCCGATCGTTCCATGGTGGGTACGGTAGTGAAGGACATCAAAGACTTGGCTTGCAGGTTCAACATCTGCTCCTTTAAACATGTTCCCAGGACTGCAAATGTCGCCGCACACTTATTAGCTCGCTCGTCAGTACTAAATTCTTGTATTATCTCTGTTGATGTAATTCCTGGAATTATCCGGGAGGTACTATGTAATGACATTATTAAGTGATCAATAAAGTGGGAAGTTCTATCAAAAAAAAAAAAACAGCGGGGGTAAGTTCAGGTGTACCTACTGATGTGAATGATGTTGCTGCCGTAGCACCTCCTTTGGTTACGGTTGTGCGCCAAGAGCAAGGAAGGGGTTTCGTATCTGCTGAGAATCTTGCTACTGCCATTGCTAATGCTGCTCCGAGGAAGGCTAAAAAATGTTACCGTTGTGGTCTAGCAGGCCATCGCTCAAAGGCTTGCACGGTGGACATTTGCCAGCACTACAAGAAATATGTTGATACATGACCCTTTTTTATTGACCATGGATGAATTTGTCATAGATCCATGACCATGTTTAATCTGTTGGTCATGACATGTTTGGGAGGGACTAAACACGTGACTTTTTTGCCAAAAAAAGTCATGATTTTCTTTAACAAGATGGTCATAGGACATGATACCTGGTGTATGACCCTTTTTTTGCTTAACTAAGACCAAATTAATTGGTCATGCGTTTGTTGGCTGTGATGATTTGTATTACTTGGCAGCCACCTCAGCAGGTGGGACGCACTGACTTGTGGGGCCCACTGACACGTGGCTGTACCGATTTTGTGATTGGTCTGACAAGTGGGCAAGGGTCTCATGTTTTTTTTCTCACTTGGCTGTACTGCTATTACAAGTGTGGCACACCAGCGCCCAGCCCACGCGCACAACCCAGCGCCCAGCCAAGCTCAGCCCACACCGCGCACTGCTATTCCGATTTTAAGTCAGCAAAAATAAGCGCTCGCGGGGACTCGAACCCCGACCGCGCTGCTTGCTTCGCATGTACGTTGCCATTGAGGTGTAGTCGCTATTCTGTTATGTATCCAGAGATGCATCGTTTTATTCTTATCTTATCTGAATTCTAGATCGAGTTAACGAGCGAGTTAAGTTGTCTGAATCTTAGATCGAGGCAACTTGTTTGAATCTTAGATCGAGACACCAACTTGTCTGTTCGGAGGCGTGCGAGGCCACCGGCGGCGGGGAGGCTACCGGCGGCGTGCGAGGCAACAAGTGGGGGAGGCTACCGGCGGGGGAGGCTACCGGCGGCGACGCCGGAGCGCCTTGGTGCTTACAGGCGGGGGCGGAGGCGGGGGAGGCTACCGTCGGCGACGCCAGAGCGCCTCGGTGCTTACAGGCGGGGGCGGAGGCGGCCGGCAAAGGCGGAGGTGGGGAAGGAGCTGCCCTGGTTGACCTCGCCAGGACAGGAGTGCCTCGCCCTGCTGGTGGCCTCCTCTCTCTGGTTCTGCTCATGCTCGAAGAATAGGAGGGTATGAACCCCTCTCCTCTCTCTGGTCTTGATCCTCTGCTCTTTCTCTCTTGATCTCTCTAGTCTAGCTAGAGCCCCCACCTGCACCTGCTACACTGCTTGAATATTAGGAAATTTAAATGTAACAAGAAGCATAGATGAAAGTAATTTAGTGTAATTAAGTAATTAGAGATTTATGGCATAGCTAGTTTTTTTGTTCTTGAGTAGTTGATTTAAGTGACATAACTGAATAATGAATCAAAAAAATGTTATTGATGTGTTAACTGAAGAATAAAGCAACAAATTTGCATGCTTCTGTTACTGCTATATTTTGTAGTGATGCATTATAATTTGCTAGAATAAAGTAACCGATTAGTTTTGTGGTCTTTGGCAGATGGACATAAGTTGGATTATAAAAGGGGTTAGAAAGCTTTCCACTGAACATATCAAGGGAGTGGAAGATTTCATGCAATTTGTCCGCGCAAGATTTGCCAACGATGCTGCCATTCTTTGTCCATGTTGTCGATGCTTGAACCGTAAAGAACAGACCCAAGGTATAGTGGAAGATCATCTGCTTCTTAATGGGATGGCCAGCACATATGATAGGTGGGTCCACCATGGAGAAACTTTTCTTCAAGAACCTCAACATGTTGAAGATGCTGAAGAGCCACATCGTGGTGGTGATGATGACTTTGAGTTTATGGAAAATGTTTTGCAAGATGATGATGGTTTGGACAAAGAGGATGGATATGAAGATGATAGGATTCCTGACCTATTGAGGGATCTGTACAATTCTGAAGACCATGTTGATGGACAGAAGTCACTATTTGCCGAGGTATTAGAGGAGGCTAAGCGTGTAGCTGTTGCAGGGGGAAATTTTCAAGATTTACCTTCACCGTGAAGTTACTCCACGTCAAGTCTTACTACCGGATTAGCAATGCTGCATTCAACGCAATACTGAATCTTTTGACCTTGCAATTCCCTAATAGTGGTGTTCCCAAGAATTATGATGAAGCCTTGAGCATAATCTGCAAGTTGGGTCTAGGTTATGTCTCAATACATGTCTGCCCAAATAATTGTGTCTTGTTTCGGAAGGATTATGCCCTGTGTGACAGCTGCCCCAAATGCAATGCCCCAAGGTGGAAAGATGCCGATGGGAAAAGATCGATACCGCAGAAGGTTTTGAGGCACTTTCCTTTGAAAGCAAGGCTGAAGAGGATGTTTCTCTCGGAGAAATCATCAGATGATTGTCAATGGCACAAGCTCAAGCGGCAGCCTGTGGAAGATGAGTTGAGCCATCCAGCGGACGGAGAAGCATGGAAAGATTTTGACGAGAAATATCCAAAGTTTGCAGAAGACCCAAGGAACATAAGACTCGGCCTTGCCACAGATGGCTTTAATCCGTTCGGAAACCAGAGCACGTCATATAGCATGTGGCCAGTTTTTGTGGTGCCCTACAACATGCCCCCATGGGCATGCATGGATCAGTCCAACTTTATGATGGCGTTGCTTATACCGGGTCCAGAGTCTCCAGGAAAGGATTTCGATGTCTTTATGGAGCCTCTCGTAGAAGAATTGCTCGATCTTTGGAATGGTGTACCTAATACGTACGACGCCTTGACTCCTGACAAGAAGTTCACTCTGCGTGCAGCAGTCATATGGTGCATCCATGATTTTCCAGCACTGCACACTTTGTCGGGAAGGATCACGGCGGGTTATCAGGCATGTGTGCGTTGTGACAAAAACCCTTGCTCAGTGAGGATAAGGAACAAGATTTGCTTCATTGGGCATCGTCGTTTTCTTCCTCGAAACCATGGTTGGCGAAGAAGTACAGAGTTTAATGGTAAGACTGAAACCCGTGACCAGCCGGCAGAATTCAGTAAAGAAGAGCTGAAGCAGCAACTTGAAAAGGTCAAAGATGTCAGACCGGGAAAGCTTGTGAAGAAAAGAAAGCGTGAGGAAGGTCAATGTTGGGACCGAAGGTCCTGTTTGTGGGACTTGGAATACTGGCCTGATCTCAAATTGAGGAATAATCTCGATGTAATGCACATCGAGAAAAATATATGTGATAATCTTCTTGGCACATTCCTCAACATTGAAGGAAAGACAAAGGACACTTTGAACTCCAGGCTTGATCTTGAAGACATGGGCATAAGGGAAGAGTTGCATCTAAGGCCTAAAGGCAAAGATTCATTTCAAATGCCACCAGCATGGTATACAATGAGTAAAGAAGAAAAACGTGCATTCTGTGAGTTCATCAGAGCCGTGAGATTTCCCGATGGTTATGCTGCTAACCAAGCAAAGTGTGTTTCCCCCGATGGATGCAAGCTCCATGGGCTGAAAACTCATGATTGTCACATCCTTCTCCAAAGGATTTTGCCAGCCGCCCTCCGAGGAATCATGCATCATGATATATATGAAGCAGTTGCTGAGCTGGGAAATTTCTTCAGAGAATTGTGCTGCAAAACAGTAAAGCTATCTGTGCTCAAAAGACTTGAAAAGCAAATCCCAATAATTCTTTGCAAGCTTGAGAAGATCTTCCCTCCTGCCTTCTTGACCGTGATGGTCCATTTGACCGTGCATTTACCAAAAGAAGCAATGCTTAGAGGCCCTGTGCAATATGGTTGGATGTTCCCAGTCGAAAGAAGGCTGCTTACTTGTAAGCGTTCTGTGCGAAACACGGCGAGACCTGAAGGTTCGATTGTTGAAGCCTATGTCATCGATGAGTTCTTGACATTTTGTTCAAGGTACTTTGATGATGTGGAAACGAGATGGAATCGCCCAAGCAGAAATAGTGAGAGGGATGATTCGCACATTGGTGATGTGTCAGTTTTCAATCATGGTGTGAAATTTATTGGAGGGTCAAAATACTTGGAGGTTGATGATGAATATGACAAGATGGTGTGGTTTGTGCTCAGCAGTTGCGCTGAGGTGCAACCATATATAGAGTAAGTTATATTTTGTGCACTCGTTATATTTTCTCCTTGGGTTGGAAGGAACCCAACTTTTATCACCCACCAGATGTTTTAACTCACTACTCTTTCCTTGGGTTTGCAGAATTTGCAAGGAAGAGTTGAATAAGCAAGAAAGCCGCATCCCTGTTGATAAAAGGCTTGCCAAGGGATTTGCTAAATGGTTTAAGAATAATGTGAGATATTTAGCCATGGAATCCATTATGACACGATCTTCTTTTTGTGTGTTATTCACCCTGATTTATTTTGTGCAGATTGGCAAGTTGCATGATGAGAAGAAGGTCAGTGATGATCTATTTGCTTTGGCATGCGAGCCGGATAAGCGAGTAAGAGTGTATTAAGCATGTATCGTTGACGGTGTCCGGTACCACACTCTTGACCGCGAGAAAAATAGAAAGACACAGAATAGTGGAATAGTCACCGAGGGAGATCGCGATGGTGAGCCTTTTGACTTCTATGGTCAGCTCAGAAGCATCATTCATTTGAAGTACAACTCCAGCGGAGGCATGGACCGTTCAGTTGTCTTATTTCGGTGTGACTGGTTCGATCTTGGTGTCAAGAGGAACGCCGGATTGAGAGATGATGGACACTTCAGAAGCATCAACACTGCAAGGTTTTGGTTTAAGAATGATCCTTTTATTCTGACAACTCAAGCAACAAAGGTTTTCTATGTGCCAGACATGTATTTACAGGGAAGTTGGCAAGTTGTGCAAAAGTTCCATCATAGACACTTGTGGAGTATTAAGGAAACTGAAGTGGAAAAGGGTCCAGGTGGTGGTGGCCTAACATATCAGGATGATGATTGTACAGAAGTTCCGGTGCAGACACGTGAAGCCAATGTCCAAACCAGAATGCAAATGGACTGGCAAGAAACTGTTCTTGTAGATGCTTCAGTTGTAGAAGGCATTAAGAAAAAAAGAAAGGTTGTTGTCAATGAACATGACAGGGGCCCACATGTAAGCGCCACAACTTTCCTGGTGGTGGATTTGAGTGGTGTTGGAATGGTGCTGTGGAGGAATTTTGCTTAATCACATTTGAATAAATTAAATTTTCAAAAAACAACCATTATCTAAGCGCTCAAAACGGCTATTTTCTGTGAAGCAGCTCCCGAGACCATCGTCCGAAATGGCACCGATCCTAGGAGGACCATTATCTAAGCGCTCAAAATGGTTGTTTTCCGGTAATTCTGCCTATTTTAGCCCATTTAAATAATTTCATGCCAAATTGTCGTATTCCAATTTTATTATTTTTGGAGGATACTAGGTCATATATAACAACACCACGCGAAGATCTTGCATCGTTTCGATTTTTTTTTGAATTTTCTGTAATTGTCAAAGCCTGTTTCGGAAAACCGTCAAAACGGGGGACATGACCATTCGTACCTAGGTGTTGAATCTTGATGAACTCTTGGTGTATCTATGTTGAAATATGTACTTGGCTACCTAGAAATGATTTTTTTAAAAAATAAAGAGAAAACTACAAGTCACCTGTAGTTCAAATTTGGCCCGGTTTCAGCTGAATCGGCAGAAATTTGTCTTTTTCAAATGAGGTGTATTTTGAGCTATTGAGAGGTAGTAAGTTTGTTATTTGTAGATCAAACATGACATAATATATTTAGAATTTTAATTTGTACATTTTTTAAACATATTTTGTGTATGTGCTTCACAAAAATAGCCAGCTTCGACACTCCGGAAAGGGAAAATGGTATTTTTATTCAACGAAAAATAAAACTTTCTTCGTGAACATTGTTAGTTGTTCCAATATGCACCTTTGTGTGGAATATGGGCACATTTAAACAAACTATGCCATGGATGTGGCCAAAACATCCGTCATTTCACCCGAAAGCCATGAATCTTCGTACGAGATAGGTCATTTCTGTGAACACATTTTCCACCAAATTGTCGTATTCCAAGTTTATTATTTTTGGTGGATACTAGGGCATATATAACAACACCACGCGAAGATCTTGCATCGTTTCGATTTTTTTTGAATTTTCTGTAATTTTCAAAGCCGGTTTCGGAAAACCGTCAAAACGGGGGACATGACCGTTCGTACCTAGGTGTTGAATCTTGATGAACTCTTGGTGTATCTATGATGAAATAGGTACTTGGCTACCTAGAAATGATTTTTTCAAAAAATAAAGAGAAAACTACAAGTCACCTGTAGTTCAAATTTGGCCCGGTTTCAACTAAATCGACAGAAATTTGTCTTTTTCAAATGAGGTGTATTTTGAGCTATTGAGAGGTAGTAAGTTTGTGATTTGTAGATAAAACATGACATAATATATTTATAATTTTAATTTGTACATTTTTGAAACATATTTTGTGTATGTGCTTCACAAAAATAGCCAGTTTCGACACTCCGGAAAGGGAAAAAGGTATTTTTATTCAACGAAAAATAAAACTTTCTTCGTGAACATTGTTAGTTGTTCCAATATGCACCTTTGTGTGGAATATGGGCACATTTAAACAAACTATGCCATGGATGTGACCAAAACATCCGTCATTTCACCCGAAAGCCATGAATCTTCGTATGAGATAGCTCATTTCTGTGAACACGTTTTCCACCAAATTGTCGTATTCCAAGTTTATTATTTTTGGTGGATACTAGGGCATATATAACAACACCACGCGAAGATCTTGCATCGTTTCGATTTTTTTTGAATTTTCTGTAATTTTCAAAGCCGGTTTCGGAAAACACATTATAGGTTCCGTCGTCATCTTTGTGTAAACAATTTGGTTATTTGTAGATCAAATATAACACATTATAGGTTCTTTGTGTAAACAAAGTGTACGAAGCATGATTCAACCCCGAGACGCGGACGGTGACCGCGGCGATTTCGAACCGGTCTAGAAACAAGTGATAGAAATTCGTAAAAATCCAAAACAAATGGAAAAGTTATTCATGTTATGTGACATAGCAACCGAAATAGTTGGTTTGAATTAATAAATACCCTATTATTATTCCAAAGTTTCACATGTGAGGCCAAAAATAGAAAAACAACTCAAAATTTAGTCTCCAAATCGTAATTCCCGCTGTCGGCGCCTCCTGTCCCGCCTCCGACCAAATTATTTCGGGATCCCGCCCCGACCAATTAATTCCCGCCCCGACCAATTCATTCCCCTCTCCGCACACCCCACCACTGCTCAGATCCAAACCCCTCTCCGCACACCGCACCACCGCACCACCTCTCTCCTGCCGGTGACGGAGGAGGCACCACCTCTCTCCCGACGGCGACGGAGGAGGCACCACCGCACCACCTCTCCCCCCTCTCCCCACCGCACCGCACCGTACCACACCGCCGCACACCCCACCTATCTCCCGACGGCGACGGAGGAGGCACACCTCACCCCACCTCACCGCGCCACCGCACTGCACCACTATCCCCTCTACCCTCTCCCCACCGCATCGCACCACCGCACATCACCACTATCCCGACGACGGCGGCAGGAGGTGGGACAGGAGGCGCGACAGGAACGACGACGACGACCGCGACACCATCGATCTAAAACTCGTCGACGGTGAGTTGTCCCGTCCATCTCCCTTAGCTAGCTCCTTGTTCTAGGTTTAGGGTTCTTCTCCATAGCATGATTTGATCCCCACCTGCATGATTTGATCCCCACCTGCATGATTTGATCCATCTTATTTATGTTGATTCTTGATGCCGTCCATCTCCCTTAGCTAGCTCCTCCTTCTAGGTTGATGCTAGGATTCTAGGAGAACAGACACCAATCAGGACATGGTTTTTGCTGCCCCTGTTGATTTATCTGAAATTAGCCCTGTAATCCTATCTTATTTATGTTGATTCTTGATGCTACTGTTGTTTAGTTTAGGGCTCATTGATGCTACTATTGTTTAGTTTAGGGCTCATTGATGCTACTGTTGTTTAGTTTAGGGCTCATTGATGCTACTGTTGTTTAATTTTACAATAACTCTGATATGAAATCATATTTGCTAAGAAAGAATGCTATATTTCCTAAGAAGGAAGTTAATTTGCTGTTACATCAAATTTTCGTGTGAACAAATTCTTTTCATTATAATTTTTTACTAACCAGATCAAAACCCCAGGTTGAGATCATCAATGGCAAAGATGTCAAAGAAGAACCTGCTGGCCGGTAAGTAACCTTGTTCCTTATGCTTTTCCTGCTACCTTGTCTATGTTTGCTTCCATGTATCTCTAGCTTATTACATGCTGTTCTTGTAATATATGGTTATATTTTTTCATTGTATTGCATGCTATTATGTCCTGTTCTAGCTATGGTCATATTTTTTCTTGTGCTTGTTAAGGTACCAGGAATAAGGATAAATAAAACATGATAGGATAGATAAATTGACTAGAATGGGTTTGTTTATTAGTTCCTAATGAATTAATTGTACTCAATACCATGTTTCAAAGATTCAACTTACTTGTTTTCGTTGTCTTGCTTCTCAATGCAATTCAACCAAATCAAACTCATGGTTACTTAATTTTATCTTTCAAAAAGAAGCACCTGCCACGGAATACGAGAAGATTAGAGTTCAGCAAATGTTGAGGAACAATCGTATATTCCAGTCCCTTGGCATTGGTGCACTAGTATCCATGGTTAGGAATTCAAACAATGTTGTTACTGAAGCTAGTGCAATTACAACCAATGATTCAACATCTGCCATAACTCAAGACTCAAGCTCAGAGTACAGTCCTCAGGATGATGGAGTGATTGGTCAAGATGAAAGTGATGATACCGTAGTGAAGAAGCAAGTTAAGGTGGGTGTGGTGGTGGGAAGGGGGGGCTTAATTTGTGTGCTCTTTGTTTAATCTGTGCAAAGACTTTTCTTACTCATTATCTAATGCCATTGTGTTTGTTGTTTCTACAAGGGACCCAAGGTTTCTAGAAGGAAGAAGTGTGTTGTTAAGAAGGTAAGCAGCAGAAGGACAAGCACATGGATACGCACACTTGATTCAACTCAATCTTCTGCAATGGCTCCTGGAAGGGTGGTGGCTCCAGATCTAGAAGGAACTAAAAGAATGCTAGCTGATATCCGACCAGATCAAGATGACAACTGTCTCTTCAAAAGGCAGAAGAAGGTGTTGGCTCCAACCAGCATGGAAGAAACCACACCATACCTGCATGTGGATGAAGGAAACACAGGGAACATGGATGGAGAAAGGACAATGCACAATGATGGTGGAAGCTTGCTATGCAACAATGTACAAGGCCCGCTGCATGTGGATGAAGGAAGCTCAGGGAACATGGATGGAGAAAGGACTATGCAAGTCACTGAACAGAATCAACATACTTCTGATGGAGGCAAGTCACTCCTATGCCATTCCTAGTGTATCCATCTGTAGAACATGCCATCTTACTAGTGTATTCTGTTAACCGATGGCATGCATGTATATATGACATTCCGCTATATTTACATTTTCAGATGAAATTGCTTTGGCTTAAACACAAGAGAAGGGGAACAGGGCTAGAGCGGTTTACCAAGGGATTGGGTGAGAAGGTCACCATCCAAATTGCTCAAGGGATGAACCGTCCAGAGAAGCCGATGCAGGCTGCATTGCTTGCATCAGAGTGTGGCTATATTGCAAGATCTATTCTGCCGGTGCTGCCTCACTTTAAGGAGTACAAGAAGGACCCCAACATTGTCAAGAACTTCATTGGGAAAGTTTCTGTAAGCTAACTGCTTTGAACCTGAATCTCATGTTCTTGCTATGGATACCCCTGGCAATATGATTATCTGACTGTCCCATTGCCTTGTTTCCTATTTTGGTAGGCCAATTTTCACATTGACGCTACTGAAGAGACTCTTGAGAAGACTTGCAAAGACATCTTGAAGAAAGTATCAAAGAATAGACGCCACTTGATCAAGAAGGATTTCTTCAACGACGTGGCAGCTAATGAAGTTAGCTCCAAGTCGCCGGTGGAAGGCTTGTCAGACAATGAATGGCAAAAGCTGGTAGAACTGTGGTCTACCCCGAAACACAAGGTATGTATGTTCACGCGCTATGAGTTTTGTTAATGCTTGCTGTGATGTATCTGCTGTTGTTCTTGATTGTACTTTGCTCATTTTTCTATTGTAGCAAACCTGTGAAAGTGCCAAGAAAAACAGAAGTAAAGTCAAGTTTCAGCAAAGGACAGGTTCTCGATGCTACGCTGCCCACATATATCAAACTGTAAGAAAACTCATGTTTTTCAATTGGCCTAAGAATCTTTTGCCTTGAAAGCTTATAGTCTGCCTGCTGTCTTGATGGAAAATGTTTCAGAAGGAGGATCGCAGGGGCGAAACCTTGACTGCGGTAGACCTGTTTAAGGCTACACATAACAGCAAGAAAGAGGGTTTTTTCCAGGAAGTGCATGCAGCTATAGTAAGTTACTTGTGCCCCATGAAAACTTATGTATTGTCTCTCCCAGGAATTGTTCAAGGCATACTTGATGTTAGATGATCTATTACATGTGTTCAAAACAGATTGTATTAGATTATATTGATAGGTTTAGATGGATTTTTTAGCAAGTATAGTTAATACAGTTCTGCACTATGCTTCTACATGACATGCTTGTGATCTTGGTTGGTGCCCAGCAATTCTCTCTAGCTTGTTACATGGTAGTATATATGTTGCCTGTTATATGATATTTTCAGATGTGTTGCCTGTTATATGATATTTTCAGATGTGTTGCCTGCTAAGGTAGCTCCAATTTGCTATAACAGAATTTTAATATGTGTATGTGTGTTGTGCATCTGTAATTGCAGAAGGACATGGAGACTATGTTGGATGATCCAGCACAAGAAGGCCAACAAAAGTCTGATGTCGCTGTTGTTGCTGATGTGCTTACCAAGAAATGCCCTTCAAGCACATTCCTCAAGAATGTTGGTCTTCAATAAAGCTCATCCAGGAAGTTCAGTAAATCAGATTCTGCTGTGGTTGCGCATGTCATTGAGCTAGAGGAGAAGCTGGAGAGGGAGCAAATCCAAAATGAAGCAATGCGGGCAGAGCTATCTGAAATGAAGAAGAGGACCGAAGAAGCAGAAGTTGCACAAGCTGTACGTGACAAGGAGCATCTTCTGCTACAACAAAAGACGGACGAAACTCATGCGCAACTAGCTCACCTGATGGCGTTGTTTGGAAGCAAGGCTCTCTGATGGTAAGTTCCCCTGTGTGTTTGCTGGGTTCTTTCTCCTGTGAGCATCATGCATGTTCTGATTTTAAACTGTGAAGCTCTATGTTTGGCTGTGAAGCTATAGCTGAAATGATTCCAGTTTCAGTTCTTTTCTGTATTGCTCAATGCACTTTCTGTCATGTTTTCTGAAGTTTCTGTTGTGTTCCTTTTTTCAGGTCAGATAACAGGAAGTGGAAGATAGAAGTGGAGTTCAAGATAGAAGATACTAGAGTTTTTGGAAGTGGAAGTGCAGCATTCTGTTTTCTGTTTTACTTTTTTTCGTTGGTACCTGGTGGTATCAGTTTTGCCTTGAATGAGTTATGGCTCTAGATGATTTGAATGAACCTGGTGGTATGAGTTATGTGAACTTGGAATGTTGTGAACCTTGAATGTATGAATTCTGTGAGAATGATGTGCCTTGAATATGAGTTCTGTGAGGATTTGCATTCTGGAATGAGTTGTAGTTCAAATTTACTGGAATTAAAATTTGTTTGTATAGATTTGAATTTGACCTATCTATATGCAATTGGGCTTAACAGTAAAAAGCCCATGGCATCAGCCCAACTACTAGTGGGATGTATTCAATTATAAAAAAAAAATCGAATTTTAATGGACCAAAAGTAGTTAACAGCCAGGAAATACATTGGACCATAAATAGGCCAAGGCCCAGATTCGAAATGGATGAAAAAGGCCTAGGCCCAGATGAAATTTCACATGAGTCTTTTAACCTAACAACAAATTAAAGCGAAACAAATTTTATTTGGCTAAAACATTGGGCTGGCCCATTTGGTGGAGAAGTATGGACTGGGCTGAATCTGTTCCATGACCTAGTCATTTGGTCATAATATTTGCCACGTAGGATTGGCCACGTAGGATGTGACGTGGCTATGGCAGGATATCACATGACCAAATCAGTTGGTCATAGGGTTATGACCCCTCTGATTGGGTCATAGAGTCTATGACAATTCCATTCAATTAGTCATTGACGATCAAATAAGACGCTCGGTATGCGACTTTCCATTTTTGGTCAAAAAGGGGTCATGAATAAACCTACGTGACCTTCTAGTGAAAAAAATTGAGGGTCACGTATCAACATATTTCTTGTAGTGCAGATTTGCGAGGGTCCTTCACATGGTGAAAGGAAGTGTCATTTGTTGACGGCTCCGAAACCGCAGATTTTGGTATATGGGTATGGTCACGAGGAGCTGATCTTCTTTAAATTTACTTGTACTGAAACTTACAAACCAAAGACGGAGAATCATCGTCTAGCTTCTTTGGTTGTGTCAGGGGGAGAGTTGACCATTCCTGCTATCACGCGTCAGCTGCAGCGGCTAGTTCCATCGGAGAATTTTGTTTGGAATGTTACTCGGATGGGGCATAACATTTTTCAGGTGGAGTTTCCTAATATCACCGAGTTGGAGAGGCTCAAGGTATTTGGCAGATGTATTGTTCCAAACGTCCCTTGTGAGATCACTATTGATAGTTGGGCTCAGGTGCCTCAACCCGTGGATTCTTTACCCGAGGTTTGGTTGCGGTTGGAGGGGATTCCCAGTCCTCATATAGGTGACTACTTCGCTCTTTGGGCAGTGGGGGATATGTTTGGTATGACGTTGGCAATTGATATGCCTTTTACCCGCAAGCATGGTATTCTTCGAATTAGAATTGGATGCTTAAATCACAGTAAAATTCCTCGGCGTTTTAAGATGTTTATTAAAGATGGTTTCTATAGGCTCTCTTTTGAAGTTTTGGCGCAGCAACCATCCAATGATGTTGAGATGGGGGGAGATGAGGGGGATGACTAGGAGAGTGACGATGATGAGGATGAAATGGGAGATAAGTTCAAAAAATCTGTTGACAAATTAACGAGAAAGATTTAAGATCAAGCTCCAATGGTTTCAACAGATTCGGGTTCTAATGTACCTCCTGGAGATGGGATTGGAAAAACACCGGTTTCTTCTGTGAAACGTGGTGTAATTTTTTCTCCTTTAGTATCACAGTCTTTTGATCGAGCTCGGAAGGAGATAGCATGTCGGTTTTCATCTTCTCAAAATGGTCATAATTCAGGTGTGAGGGTTCCTGTTACAGTGACTTCGCCGCCTCTGTTGTCCCGTGAAGCGGCTTGGAGTGTAGTTGGGTCTCCTGGAGATCTTATCTCTGATCCTCTCACTGCCGTTGGGGTAGAAAACCAGCCGTTTTCATCTGACAAGATGGCAGCCTGCCCGGCTGTTTCGATTCAAACTGTGGCCGAGGCACAGGTCTTGGTGACCTCTGGTGTCGTCACAGCAGGTATACAACACACTCCATTGACTTGTTGCAGTGATAAACCCGTACCGATTTTGTATGTGGGTACTGATGTTCACGTGTTGGCAGGTTCTCAAGACAAGAATAAAAATGAAATGGTAGTTGATTCTCCTTGTCGCTCGGGTGGTAATTCTGGTTCCAGACAGGTTGCGAGTGGTGCGGAGGGACTTTCGCCATTCTCTTCGCCTCTGCCATCGTTTCCTCTAAGATTTCCAGGAGTTGAATCCGCGAAGGAGGTTTCGAGGAGGGAGATCATGGACTTTGGGGGTATTTTGGACGCAGCAGCTTCGGGCGTGCGTTCAAGTGGACGGAGTCGTGCTCAGCACAATGCGGACGATACCCAGATGGAGAGGGCTGTGGAGTTGGCGTATAGGAGGGATTCTTGTCCAGGTACGAATTTAAACAAAGGTCTTTCCATTTTGTCTTTTTCAGATAAAGAAATTGCAGATAGGGATGCTAGTTTGGGGATATCTTTGGGGTCTTCTCATGCTAAGGTTATTGAGGGAGCGAAACTAATTAAGGAGTCCGATTTAAATAGTACTATCTCGATGTTGCAAAAAAATTGGATGATCATTATATGGGTAAACCACATAGTTTAATTCTTAATAAATCTGCTAGCTTAACTCAAGATCTTTTGGAAGAGGATCTTAGTGATAATACCGACTCTCGAGTTGATTTAGTGGTCAATTCGGGAAAAATTAAGAGAAGAAGGAGGAAGAAAGATTATTCTGTAACTTATAAAAGAAGAACTGTGCGTTTAGGCCGTAGAAAACAAGAACAAGATGCATAATTTATGTGCTATGTTTTGGAACAGTGAGGGTTTTCGTGACCCTGGTAAACATTTGTTTATTATAGAAAGTATTCGTGAAAGAAGATTAGACTTTCTTGCGTTGTCGGAAACGGGAAGATCAAACTTTGCGTCCCCTTTTCTTAACCATTTAGCCTCGGGCTTGAAATTTGCGTGGTTTTGTCTACCACCTAAAGGTCGATCAGGTGGTATGCTTATAGGGATAAACTCTGCAACCATTCAGGTTAAAAATGTGGATGTTGGGGAGTATTGTGTGAAGTTGTTCATTAAGTCTAAGAGTGATGGGTTTGAATGGGTGTTGGTCTCAGTCTATGGTGCTGCTCAAGATGATATTAAACCTCATTTTTTATCAGAGCTTGTTCGTATCTGTGAAAATGAAACATTACCTTTGTTGGTGGGTGGGGATTTTAATATTATACGAAAGCATGAAGAAAAGAATAACGCTAATTATAACTCAAGATGGCCTGTCATGTTTAATGCTATTATTCATAGTTTAGACTTGAAGGAGATTGAGCTCTCGGGTAGGCAGTATACTTGGGCAAACAGGAGAGATATCCAAACTTTTGAAAAGTTAGATAGGATTCTATCAACGGTGGAATGGGAGCAAAAATTTCCTATGGCCACGGTTCAGGCTTTGACTCGAACATGTTCCGATCACACCCCTCTCTTTGTGGATTTTGGGGCTCGAGCGCATGTTGGTAATAAGGCGCGGTTTTCATTTGAAATTTCGTGGCTTCCAATGGAAGGTTTTTATGATATGATCTTAGCGGAATGGGATGCTGTTGTGAAAGGTAACTCGGCCATTGAGATTTGGCAGAATAAGATTAGGCATTTAAGGCGTTTTTTGAAAGGGTGGGCTAAGAATCAAAGTGGTAGATACAAAAAAGAAAAAGAAAGATTGCTTAAAATTATTGATGAGCTGGATATCAAAGCTCAGAGCTCAACACTTTCGGTGTCTGAGCGTGGTGCTCTCAGAGACGCAAATGATCGAATTTGTTGTCTTAGAAGGGAAGAAGAAATTAAATGGGCACAAAGAGCTAAGGTTAAACATATTCAGGAGGGTGGTGATTACACCAAATATTTTCATCTAATTGCTAATGGAAAGCATAGCAAGAAAATGGTCTTTCAACTTGAGCAAGAGGAGGGAACTATTGTTGGTAATGAAAACTTAAAAATTTATATCATAGAGTATTACAAAAAAATTGTCGAAGATTCGTTGCCTAATGACATCTCCATGGATGAATCTATTATTCACGATATACCGCAGTTATCACAAGAAGAAAATGATATTCTTACATCTGATTTCTTAGTGAAAGAAGTGTTCGAAGCCATCTCGCAGATGGAATTAAATAAAGATCCTGGGCCTGATGGTTTTCCCGCGGAGTTCTATAAGACCTTTTGGGAGGTAATTAAGCATGACTTGATGGCTATGTTTTGTCAGTTGAACCAAGGTAATCTTGAGTTGTTTAAACTGAACTTCGGAGTAATTACCTTGCTTCCTAAGAAAGATAACGCGGTGCAAATTCAGCAATATAGACCTATTTGCCTTCTAAATGTCAGTTTTAAAATTTTCACAAAGGTGGGTACTAATCGTATTACCCAAATTGTGCAAAAGGTGGTTAGACCTTCTCAGTCCACTTTTATGTCGGGGAGAGACATCTTAGAAGGGGTTGTTATCCTTCATGAAACCATTCATGAGCTCGAGAGAAAGAAGCTGGATGGGGTTATTTTTAAAATTGACTTTGTGAAGGCATATGATAAAGTTAAATGGCCCTTTCTCCAACAAGCCTTGCATATGAAAGGGTTTGCACATGATTGGTGCAAGTTAATTATGCAATTTGTTCAGGGAGGAAGTGTTGGTATTCGTGTGAATGATGACATTGGTCATTATTTTCAGAGAAAAAAAGGCCTTCATTAGGGAGATCCTTTATCTCCTATTCTTTTTAATATAGTTGCAGACATGCTTGCCATTCTTATTTCTCGGGCAAGGGAGGATGGACAGATAGGTGGTTTCATTCCTCATTTAGTGGAGGGGGGATTGTTTATTTTACAATATGCTGACGATACTATATTATTCTTGGAGCATGATCTTGACAAGGCTGTCAATTTAAAATTGAATTTTATGTATGTTTGAAAAACTTTCGGGTCTCAAAATAAATTTTCACAAGAGTGAAGTGTTCTCTTTGGGAAAGGCTAAAGAGGTAGAGAACCAGTATAAACAAATTTTTGGTTGTGAGTCTTGGTCCTTACCTTTTAAATATTTGGGCATTCCTATTCATCACAAAGAACTAAGAAACTCGGAGTGGCATCCAGTTGAATGTCGTTTTGAGGATAAGCTTGGATGTTGGAAAGGGAAGCTACTTTCTTATGGGTATCGACTAGTTCTTGTTAATTCGGTGTTAACAAGTTTACCCATGTTTATGCTCTCTTTTCTAGATATTCCAAAAGGTTTCCGGAAGAGATTAGATTTTTATAGATCTCGTTTTTTCTCGCAAAGTGATGAGATCAAACACAAATATAGATTAACAAAATGGAATATCATCTGTAGGCCTAAGGATCAGGACGTTTAGGTGTGGAAGTGTTAGAGCTTAAAAACAAATGTTTGATGATCAAGTGGTTGTTTAAGCTTCTAAATGAAGAGGGGGTTTGGCAGGAATTGCTGCAAAACAAATATCTTCATAGTAAAACCCTAGCACATGTTGAGGTACAACCTAATGACTCTCCTTTCTGGAAGGGCTTAATGAGAGTTAAAGAAGACTTCTTTCGTAGAGGCTATTTCAAAGTTGGGAATGGGGAAACAACCCGGTTTTGGGAGGATACCTGGATAGGCTCAACCCCTCTTTTAGACCAATATCCCACTCTATATAATATTGTGCAACATAAACATGTTTCGGTACAAGATGTGTTTCACAATGCTCCACCAATTAACATAGGCTTTAGGAGAAACCTTGTTTGGAATTTGTGGGAGCAGTTTGGGTTTAATGGATGTTTCCCTTAATAATAGTCCTGATAGTTTTCATTGGAAGTTGGCTCAAGATGGTGTTTTCTCTGTTAGATATATGTATGAAGATCTTATGAATGGTCATACTATTTTTCTTAAATATTATTTGTGGAAGTTGAAGATTCCTCTGAAGATTAAAAATTTGATGTGGTTCCTGGATAAAAAGGTCTTACTCACCAAAGATAATTTAGCTAAGAGAAATTGGAAGGGTGATACTCATTGTTCCTTTTGTGGGAATGAGGAGTCAGTTGATCACTTATTTATCTCTTTCCCTTTTGCTAAACTTGTATGGCGTGTTGTTTTTTGTACTTACAATATTCCTCCACCCTCCAATGTAACTAATATGTTTGGTAATTGGCTTAATGGGTTGGATAAAAAGACCAAGAATAGAATTCGTATAGGCGTCTCGGCTATTTGTTGGTCTATCTGGAATTGTAGGAATAATCTTGTGTTTAACAGGAAAGAACATTTTCATGTCTTACAGGTATCTTTATGGCGGTGCATTGGATCCAGCTATGGGTCTTCTTACTTCCTGCGGATCGGAGAGAGCTTATGGTGGATGGATGCACGCGGCTTCTTACGGTGGCACATAATTTTTTTCTCCCATCATACGTGGCAGCATATTAATAGACATTTGTAGTTCTGTTTTTCTGCTTGTAGCTCGTTGGGAGGATTGTCTCTGTGAGAGATTCTTTACTTTTGTAAACTCTTTTACCACTCTGGAACTTAATAAGCAATAAAAGCGGTGTGGATCACTCGATGCAGAGGCTCGGGTTCCCCCCCCCCCTTTTCTAAAAAAAAGGAGTTTGACCTACTAAGAGGCTCTCCGACTTGGTTTACGAGCATTAGTAGAAAAAAACTACATGCTCTGATCCCCCGTCCCCCGTCATGGTCCGTCAGTCGGGTAATCAGGGAACTAGCCGAGCCGATGTAGGACATAAACCATGTATACGCATTGTCTTCTTTTTGCCACACAAGGATGGATGAATATAAAAGAGTTACACGAAGCTAAACCAAACAATCACTCAACCATCTTATCTTTAGTTTCTCGCTGCCTATTCGCCTCCTGCAGCTGACTATAAAAGAGGTATCTCCTCTCCCATAGACACACACCAGCCATAAGAATATGCGCCTCCCTTCGATTCCAAATCACCACGCCGTTGATCAGTTCTTCCCCATCTCGTCTTGCAGTGTGCACCATAGGACGGGACAATAGGACTCCAAAATCTTGTCTCTTTATATCATGTATGGGAGAATGACGATAAGGTTTTTGGGGAGCGTTGCTGCGTGACTAATAACTTAGTTGATAACATGGACACCAACTACTATTTCCTGAGCAATAAATTCTTCCCCGACATCGAATACATCTTCAGCAAGATGGCTTCCTCACCAAATGTGAACAATTATTCCTTTGCACTGTACGGTGTTGCTTGCACTTCCGTTTGGCATGATTATACATGTTATGTTTCCACCTATCAGTTTAAACTCGATGGTTTCAATTTTTCTGGTAGATCACTTTTCGTATTTTTTCTGCTTTTCTGCACGTGTTTTCTCTACTGTTTTTCTAGATTAAATAATTTGGTAAATTTCTCACTTCTTCCATCAAGAGAGGAAATTATAATAGGTGACGTGTGACAACTAGTGGAAAACGGGCCTTCTGTCCCGGTTGGAAACGAGAGTTAGTCGTGGTTATCCCGCACCCCTTTAATCTTGCTTGGCCACAAACTGGGAATAAAGGACCTCCACGTGGCTGCAGTCGAGCGCTGGGACTGGAGGACCTTTACTCCCGGTTGGTGTCCGTGACTAAAGATTTTGTGTTTTTTCATTTTGGAGTTAGGGTTTAGTGTTTATTTTATCCCAATTTTTTTATTTGAATTGTTTAACAGGTTCTAGTGACACTTCCCAAGAACGCTTTATTTTTCTCTCTAATTATTCTTAATTTCAATTTAAATCGCCCACTACTATAAGACACTTTACGATTGGTCACCCATCCTCTGGCTACTCCATCCTCATGACGCTTATAATTTATTAATTCCTTCCCTATAAGATTCCTAGAAAAAACGGATACTTTATTGATAGTAGTATCATATCAATCATATTAACATTTGGACCATGATGTCACACGCCTTTATTATGCGAACCAAAATAATTATTTAAGTAAATAAAACTAAATAAGTAAAAATAATCTTGGATTCAATTTTTTTGCCTTTTTCCACTTAATATTGAATAATTCATATCTAAAAATCCGTAAATCAAAATTTGACAAATAATATGTCTAAATCGATTAGAAAAATGAGAGGAATCACATATCATATTTTCCATCGTATATAAGACTTTACTAAGTGGGGATGTTGAATGTTTGGTATAGGGTCACCCCAGGCAAATAAAGTGTCGAAACTAGGGTTTCTGGGGAAATAGCCGAACTTGTGCACCTAATGATTAAACCATTTTTTAATAGCCCAAGATTTGGCACATTGGGGCACAATGGAATTTCAAACAAACATAGACCTAGCTTTGAGGAGTTGGGTGTGTCGTATAGGGTCACCCCAGGCAAATTAGGTGTTGAAACTAAAGTTTTTAGAGTTAACATGCCAAACTTGGGCACCAAATAATCAAACCATGATGCAATTGGTCAAGATTTGGCATAGTGGATCTATTAAAACACAAGATCATTACGTCAATTCCAAATGGCCCATAAGAACGTTGAAACACATATACGTATATATTTCTTAGTATGCTTCTCAAAACCATTCAACAAGCTTCCAAACATTTTTGCAACACTCGTAGGAGGTAAGATGTTATAAGTAAAATGGATTAGGCTCCAAATATTTGTAGTAAAAGGACATGATATAAAAAAATGCTCTATTGACTCATGACTCATCTATATCGCATAACACACATTTCTTACACCCTGTCCAACGCCTCTTCGCAAGATTATTCTTAGTTAGCAACACACGTCTATTTGAAAACCATAAGAAGATCTTAATCTTCAATGGAATTTTTAGCTTCAACAAATACTTCCGTAAAAATATCGTGTGGCCATTCATAAGATCCGCGGAAAAGGATTTAACTGTGAACTTATAAATTGTCGTTAATCTCCATTTGAAATAATCGATATCATCTGAAAGATTAACTCTATATACTTTCTCCACAAGACTCAACCATGCATCCCTCTTATTTCCCTTAAGAGCGCGTCGAAACTGAATATTCAACGACCCTCCTACAATTACATCTACTACCAGAACATTTTTTATTATGTCTCAAAATATTATATAATATGGATATTGCACGAGCAGAAGAATTTTGACTATCCAAGAATCTTCGCAGAATCTAGTGCGTAAGCCATTACTGACAACAAAAGATACTTGAGAGAAAAACTCATTTTAACTCCTAAGATACCTTTCCAAAAAGGTGAATAAGTACGTTTTGTTTGCACTTGTGTTAAAGAAGACACTTATTTTGTAATGTATAGGAAGATACTTAAATGGTAGTGAGCCACTCTCACATCTAAAAATTTGTTGATAATTGTTTAAAGAAAGCTAATAAACTGATCTAATATTGAACCAAACAATCATGAAAGAAAATTCAGTTTATGCAATGAAAAATTCAGTAGTTCATTCAAACACCACGGGAACCACCACACACCACCAATTTACTCAACATTGAGACGATCTACATGGCTATTATAGCCATGTAACTTCCAGAGTCTCCTAGCAATTTCGAAGACCACGCGAGCGTCCAGAGAAGCATACTTGAGTTGGTCGAAGCTCAATGGAACATTGCCCCATCCAGATATTCTGAGGGATTGTACGTCATTCTTCTTGTCCTTCACAAGATCTTTCCCAATATAAGCATTGGACACGGCATAGAGATAAAACAAAAGAAAGAGAGTAGAAGTGTGAGACTCCCTTTGCAGCAAGCTAGAAGTCCCTGGAAATGGAGCCAGAAAAATTCTTGAGATGGGCCACTGTCTTGAATAGGCTTTTATTGACAAGCATACTTTTCTTTGCTGAGAAACAGAGCTGATATTTTAGTACAAGGATTTTCTTTCCGAGAATATATGTATGTGCATGGTATGACATGAAACAAACCAATAGTCATATCTTATATACTATCTGTTCTATATATGCACTGTATAAATTTCTCGTCGAACACACATTTCTCAACTATAACTAGCTACCTCATCAGTACATCTTTGTCTTTTGACATATATGACAGTCATAAGGGTGTGCATGCAAAAGAGCCCACTCGCTGACGGCCTACTCACACAGACGGAGCCAGAGGGAGGGGAACACGAAGACCATGCCTCGCCTCTCCACCACGCGAATGTCGCCACTCCGCCTCCACCTCCAGACCCGCCACTCCTCCTCCGCCTCCACCTCGCCGCCCACACGCCGCTGGCAGCCCTATGCCTCCTTTGTTGCCGTGAGCGTGCTCTGGGACGCTCACCCCGGAGGATGCACACCACCTGTTCGATGATTTGCTGCATTAGGATGGTCCGGCCCAGGTTCGCCTCCAGAACAACTTACTAGCCGCCGTCGCCCGGGTTCCAGCATCCACTTTCTGCAGCAATGGCCCACCCCTCGTGGTCTCCCTCTTCAGCCGCATGTCCGAAGGTGCATGCCGACGGGAGGCACAGCCCACGGTCTACACCTATGGCATCCTCATGGACTGCTGCTGCCGTGCATGCCGCCCAGACCTGGCGCTAGCCTTATTTGGCCGTCTCCTCAGGACGGGTCTGGAGGCGAACCAAGTCGTCTTGAACACCCTCCTCAAGTGACTCTGCCACGCACAGCGGCCAGAGAAGGCTCTGAGCGTGCTGCTTCACAGGATGCCCGAGATGGGATGCACCCTAGACGTGGTGGGGGTACAACACGGTCATTGACCGCTTCTTTAAGGAAGGCAGAGTAAGCAAAGCATGCAATCTTTTCCATGAAATGGTGCAAGAGGGCATTGTGCCCGATGTGGTGACTTATTACTCGGTTATTCATGGTTACTTAGATGAAGGCCAATTAGGCAAGGCATGCAATCTATTCCGTGAAATGATGCAGGAGGGTGTTGTGCCCAATGTGGTGACTTATAGCTCTGTTATTCATGGCTACTTTAAAGAAGGCCAAGTAGGCAAGGCGTGCAGTCTATTCCATGAAATGACGCAGCCGGGTGTTGTGCGCAATGTGGTGACATACAACTCGGTTATCAATGCGCTGTGCAAGGCCAAAGCAATTGACAAGGCTGAGATTGTTCTTCGTCAAATGGTTGATAACGATGTCGAACCTGACAATGTGACATATAATAGCCTCATCAATGGATATTCTTCCCACTGCCAGTGGAATGAGGTGGTTAGGGTGTTCAAAGAACTGACAAGTCGGGGTCTTATACCAGATGTACCTACTTAGAACTTGCTGATGACCTCCCTTTCCAAGCATGGAAGAAGCAAAGAAGCTGCACAAATATTTGATTACATGGCTAGGAAGGGTCTGAAGCCTGATATCTTCTCATATACTATTCTGCTCCGCGGGCATGCCACTGAAGGATGGTTTGTTGATGTGAACAATCTCTTTAATTCAATGGCAATAGATAGTATTTTACCTAACTGTCATGTTTATACCATACTGGTTAATGCATACTCTAAATCTGGCATGATGGATGAGGATATGGTTGTATTTAACAAAATGTCGAAACAAGGAGTGAGACCATATGCACTCACCTATTTAATCTTAATACATGCATTTTGCAAACTGGGTAGGTTGGACAATTCTTTGGAAAAGTTTAATCAGATGATTGCTATGGGAGTACAACCAGACAAATCTGTTTATAATTCGCTAATTCCGGGTTTTTGTACACATAGCAATTCGGTGAAAGCAAGGGAATTGGTTACTGACATGAGGGATAAAGGTATGCATCCTCCTGATGTTTTGTTCTTCAATTCAATAATACACAACTATGCACCGAAGGAAGGGTAATGGAAGCACACTATATTCTTGACCTTATGGTACACACAGGTGTGAAGCCTGATGTTGTCACATTTAATTTACTGATCTATGGATATTACCTAGTAGACAAGATGGAGGATGCATGGAAAGTATTTCATGCTATGGTGTCATATAATTTAGAAACATGCAGTATTACATATGGTACCCTTATTAATGGTTGTTGCAAAAATGGAAGGATTGACAAAGGGCTGATTCTATACAAACTAATGTCGCACAAGGGACTTAAATCTACAACTTTGAACTATAGTATTATACTAGATGTGTTATTTCTGGCTGGATGGAATGTTGCTGCAAGGGAAATGTTTCATGAGATGGTTGACTCTAGAGTAAGTGTGGGCATTAATACATACTCTATTGTTCTTGGTGGACTTTGTAGAAATAAGCAGTAGTGAAGCAATCACATTGTTCCCAAAATTACGAACAATTAATGTGAAATTTGATATTCGAATTGTCAATATCATGATAGGTGCATTCTACAAGGATCAGAGAAACCAAGAAGCTAAGGATTCGTTTGGTGCAATACCAGCCAATGGATTGGTAGCTAATGTTGTTACCTACAGATTAATGATGACAAATCTTATAAAAGAAGGGTTAGTGGAAGAATCTGACAATCTTTTCTCATAGATGGAGAAGAAGGGTTAGTGGAAGAAGCTGACAATCTATTTTGAAGGAGAATGTTGAGTTGAGGGCTCAACTTGAGTTGATGACTAGCAAGTGTGGGAAATTGGAAGAAAGTCATGAAAAGCTATCTAGCTCTCATGAGGATCTTCTAGCATCCCATACTAAGATAAAATTAGCTCTTGAGGCTATCACTAGAAAGGTAACATCTTGTGATCCTCATGTGGTTTCTAGCACAACCTCTTCTAATAATGCTATATTGCCTTGTGCTAGTATTACTAATTCATCCTCTCATAATGTTTCTACATCTTATGATGAATTGGTTTCATTGCCTTCTTGCTCTAACAATGAAGCATCTACTTCCTCTAGCTCTTGTGTTGATTCTAACCATGTAGAGGAAATTAAAGAGCTCAAGGCCCAAGTCACTTCTTTGAAGAAAGACTTGGAAAATAGTCATGAAGGGAGTTCCACCCTTGACAAGATGTTGAGAGTGCGAATACTTCCCAATGACAAGAGTGGACTTGGATTCAACTCCAATATCAAGAACAAGTCCATGGTTGACAAGAAGAAGGGCCAAGAACAAATCAAAGATCCGGCCAAGATTATTTGCTTCAAGTAAAAGATTGAAGGGCACCATGTTAGATCCTGCCCTTTGAAGAAGAAGTCTCCAAGTGAGAAGCAACTAGGGAAGCGGCCTCTTGTTCAATCTCATGCTCAACCACGAGTTGAACAATGACCACCTTCTAAGAAGACTCAAGACAATGCTTCTCAAGTTGAGGAGCCTATTAAGAAGAAAGAGAAGAGTCGATGTTGCTACCTTTATCGTGAGAAGGGACACCTTGCTTCTTCATGCACTAATGGTACATTATCCAACCCTATCCTTGTTGATGATGTGTATTCCATTCGGAAGGATAATATGGGCAATGTGTTTGCCAAGTTTGTTGGCACTCAAAGTGGTGTCAAGAAAAGAACCATTTGGGTTGCCAAACCTATTGTGACTAACCTCTTAGGACCCAACTTGGTTGGGGACCAACAAGCTCAGACTTGATCAATAGGTGTTGGTGTAGGGCATTGGAGACTTGGCTATCTTATGAAGAATTAAGGGATCTTCATCAATTATATTTCCTAAAGCCAAGTCACTTGGATTATATATATCTCTTATCCAATTTTCCTCCTTGCGGTAACTTGTATCTAATTCATATATTCGTTGAAAGTTACTTGCCCCTTGCATGTGTAGGTTTTGGTTCTAGCATGTGTTTGTATATGTTGTGCTTACTACTTACCCATCTTGGTTAATCTAGTATGAGTTTGTTAGTTTGCACTCCATGTATTTGTATGCTTTTTTTTAGCCTTCATTGCCATTTTTGCTTATTTTAGTTGGCTCGTTGGGAGATTAATGGACTATCCCATTTTGGGGGAGTAATATGCTCTTGGCACTTTACTATCCTAAAATGTGTGTACATGAGGAATACCACTTCGTGTTGATATATCAATATTATCTAGTCTCTATGTGGTATGTCATTCTCATGAGAAATTCAAATTCTAATGTCCATTAATTAACTTTCTCTTGTTGGATTTGGTTTTCTTTGCATCTTGTTAAAAAAATGGATTATCACATTATGGGGGAGTAATAAGCTATGTGCATATTACAAGCCTATAAAATGTGAACATGTGAGGTATTGCCACCTAGAATTGATATTGTAGTTATCTTGTTCCTATGTGGCATGTTGCTCAAATAAGTTCCATATTTTCTTAAATGTGTTTTGTCTCTCTTCTTTTGGTATCTTGCTTGTGAGAGTTTCTTGGTGCTTTGCATTTTTCGGTTCTTATTAGAAGCCTTCAAGAATCTCTATCTAAGCATGTTTTTCTATTCCTATCTTTTGTCACATGCTTATGTTTTGTGAATATGATTGCGAACAAATCTACCACCGAGAAATATCTCCATACATCTCTTTTCTTTCACAAGCGATAATAATTTGTGGTAAGTTTATTGATCATATTTAGTTTTTCCTTTGCTCAAAATTTCCTTGTTTCTTGCTAAGTTTTTTCTTGTTCAAACTCCTTTGTGTCTTCCTTTCGTTCTACTCAAAATTTGTATTATGCTTTCTTGTGTTAGGAAAAGCAATGATCCCATTATTGTGCACTTTCATTCAAATTCATACTTCTTTGTGTTGCACTATTCTTGGAGAAGCTATCCTACATTGAGTAGAACACCATTCTTTAAATTGTTATTGCATCTTAGTGCCGTTCTTGAGCTTGACTAGTGGTTGAACTATATATGGAGGGTAATGATTCCATTGTGTGCATTTTGTATTCAAATGCAAGATCATAAATAATGCACTATTCTTGGAAGAGCTCTCCTATATGCGTTTGAACACTTGTTATCTTAAAATTGATATTTTATCCCAATGATTTGTCTCTTTGGAAGACGAACATTTTTCGTCTTGGTACTTTGTGTGTCATCATGAAAAGTGTAGAGGGTTTGTTTATTCTTTGATATTTTTTTGGTATCTTCTCTATTTGGTTTCCTCAATTATGTGTTGGTTTGGGTCTTGATATAATTTAGACAATTCTCTTTTTTCACTCTTGTGAGTGGCTTCTTGTTTTATTGGTGCTTTGTCCAATGTGTATCTTGTTTTGGTTCTTGAAAGTTTTGTGCATGTATATTTACTATGTATATTTTTTGGCATGCTTACTTTCGTTGATCCAATATATAGGATAAACTCCATAAAATCTTAAATGGCTAAGATGTGCATGAAATTCAAATTCATATTAATATGCACATATTTATGTGGAGTTTGTCCTATGCATTGTAGTTTCTCTAACTACATTGGACCCAATGAGTTTGGGTACCATGTTGTACTTGAATTTTGTTTTTAGGTACAATGGAGATGCATTGGGTGCTTGCCTCATTCATAAGAAAGGTGTTTTCACCACTGGATTATAGGAGGCAAGCTATGATGATTATCAAACTCGCATCCTCTTCATCACCAATGTCTTCTCGGTAACAAGTATCTATCCCATGCATACATTTATAGCTCTCAACCTTGTGTAGGTTGTATCTTGACATGAATTACTTTTGTTGCATTTCATTTGGTTCTTGCAAGTGTTTTATCAAAACATCTTTATTGCAAATATGAGTAAGCCAGGATGATTACATATCTAAGGGATATTTATAATCATTTTTATGATTCACCAATCCCAAGTATATTAATCTAGAAACTTCAACTCGAAGTCTCTCATATACAATATTGATGAATTCTCAAAAACCATTTTCCTTTTTGTGATACATGTTACCTTTCTCAAAGCATTCCAACTATCACTTTTCTCTTGTGATATTTGTGATGCTTTGATGAGTTTGTTGATTGTTCATCTATATCCCTTTAAAATAAAATTGAGATTTGTGCTTTGCTTTCAAGCAAAAATCTTATTGGTGTATTTATGACTCTCTTTTGAATATCATGTTCCTCTCCTTCGTACCTATTTTGTATGTGCATATTTCTTTGTGGACTTATATCCTTGTGATTGGTGTCCACTTAGAAACGTATACACATGAGAATAGTTACATATTTAATTGTTATTCTATTTCTTTAGTGACCACCTTTTATTGTTTTTTATTCTTTGTTGGTTCCTAGAAGGCACAATCTTGGCTTTTCATGTGGTACTTCCTTTGCATCTTAATAATCTTGTGGACCTATTTGTTTGTTACAAGTTGCATTGTTTCATTTACCATATATTCTCTTGCACTTCTTGTGGGTTGTAGATGATTATGGGGAGTGATGATTTCATATTTGTGCAATCATCAACAGTGCATAGACATTGGGGAGCTTCTCCATTTTTTTTCTAAAACTCTCTGATTGGATCTCTTCGGTTGATTGTCTTTAGAGGAATTTTTTTATTTGCAATCTTTGGATCCTCAATATAGTTTGATCTCCCTCCATCTATTCATTATTGGATATATGCACTTGATTTCACTCATATCATGAGGAATGCATACATTATGGGGGGAGATCTTATTATATTGACCTTCTAAGTTTTTTCCTCCCATTTCGGCAATGGATGCCAATGGGGGAGAAGTTTAGAGGGTTTAAGGGAATTTGGTTTTATGCTTTAGGTTCGTTCTTAAGCATTTGCCTTCCATGCTCTTGCATCCTTGCTCTTTGTGTTGCATGGTTGCTTTATTCATTATATAAACCCTCGTAAAAAGGGATTGTCATCAATTACCAAAATGGGGGAGATTGAAAGCGCATGGTGTCCCCATATGTGGTTTTGGTAATTAATGACAATCCTTAAGGACTAATGTTTGTATTGAGATATTCTTTCAGGACTTGTCCATAAGAATAGTTTGGAGTCTTGTGTGACTCGAAGATGATAATTTGATGTCCACGAATGGCCGAGAAGCTTTTTCTTCTCTGTCCAGCGGTAGTACTGGGTTGTGCAGCGGTAGTACTGCTCCTCTGGATTGTACTGCTGCGACACACCTGGTATACTCCAGGTAGCGGTAGTACCGCGGTTTGTACCGTCTCCTCCCAGGAGCGGTACTAGTGCTCACTAGTAGGAAAACCCCTACCAGTGACGAACAAAATTGGCCTACCGCTGGTGAAGCGCTGTTCGCCAGAGCTAGCTCGCCAGTGGTAGCGGGTTATCGCTGGCGAACAGCGCTTCGCCAGCGGTAGTACATGTTACCGCTGGCAAACCAGGTCGTGTTCGCCGGTGCTGTGTTCGCCAGCGGTAGCACATGAGGTTCGCCAGCGGTAAGTTCGCCAGCGGTTGGTATTTTGTTCGCCAGTGCTATTGCTCCCAGTTTTGTATTTTTTTTTGTTATTTTCGTATAACAGTTTGTATTTTCCTGGTATTATACTATACAGGTCCAAATACATGTAATTTCACACATATAAATCAATCTTAGATATATGTATATGCAATACACAAACCGAGATCCAATATCGATAACGAAAATAATAACACATCGATCTCAATAACATCGTTCTCATAAATATTAATACACATCGATCTCTCGAACCATTACAAAAGTATGCCACATCGATCTCAATAACATCCTTTTCATAAATAGCCATCTAATTAGTTTAACGATTACAAAAGTATGACATCGATACAACGCGCGATATAGATCAATCGCAACCATGGAGCATCTGTTAATTTACCTATATATATATATATATATATATATATATATATATATATATATATATAGGACAAATTCAGGCTACTCCCGGGTGTAGCTACACCCATATGTGTCTAGTATGATGTATGTAGTATCTATCATACCGGAGAGTATGTACATATAGTATGCAGTATATATTACTATTTCGGGAGTATATATACTACTTTTTATGTAGTATGTGTAATTTTTCTATATACTCGTTTTATACGTATATATATACAGGTATTTTAAATATATAGTGCAGAATACATGCTCAATTTTATAATTTTCACGAAACTTGTTTTGGAGTATCTTAGATATAGTATGTGAACGTATTCATATCGAAAAAGTATGACACATACCTCCGTACGGCAGTATATGAGACGTGGGTGTAGCTACACCCGGGAGTTGAAACCATTTTCCCTATATATATATATATATTTATACTAAGGGGCCCCAAATTTTTGCCTCGCCCCGTGCCGCCGAAATCTCAGGACCGGCCCTGTGTGTGAGATAGTGGCCAAAACCAAGTCTACAGCCAGCGCTGGCACCTGACAAAAGTGGCAGCAAATTTCTGTGTGTAGAGATAACGTGAGACTTTGTGTCGAGAGAGAGCAGGAATCAGTCGGCGCCGTAATTTTGTGACGGGATATTCTACACCCAAATAAACCTGGCCCGATGGACGTGTCGTTTTCAACTAAGGTACATACCGATACTATTTGGGCCGGCCCATATAGGCGAGCAGCCGCGCGAAACACGGGCGAGTCGGTGCTCCGACTCGCATAAGGCGACGCATAGGAGATCCCTTCCCGTACATAGGAGTGTATACTGACTACATAAATTTTTTGGGCCCCAACGAATTCTGGCCCCTACAACTGTGGGCCCGGCCCCAGCATGAAGAACGGCCCTGAAGTCTATGCCGGCCAGGAGAGATCTCCAAGCCATCACCTATTTCTTGAAACTTTGCACGAGAAGAATTGTTCTTTCAAAGGTTCCCAATTCTTCCAGAGCATGGCCGCGTAGTCTTTGGTGACTGATATAGGATGTAATATGTATCCCTGTCTGTATAAGGTATAGAGTAGTACACTAGAACCCCTACACGGACACTCTCTCTAATTGCCTACGGGGGCTTCCCGTACCTATAAAACAAGTACACTGATTGTCGTGGGATAATCACGGCAGATGTTACCGGGGGTAACTGATCTAGGGGCAAGTCGACACAGGTATTTGGGAGAGGGTTTAGCTCGAAGGAAGACATGGCGAAAAGCAATCTAAGAGCCGGAAAACAACTCGCCGGATCTCGATATGATTATACTGGATACTCGATAATAGGTGTTACAGTTATGACTTGAATCTCTCTCAGGCGAAGCCTAGGGGTTGGTTTATATAGTACTCATACCCCCTTTGGCTTGCCATACAAAGCGCTCCTTGAGTCCTACTCGAACTCTACATACGTATCCTAGCTTTCCTTATCGTAACCCACAATCCGGGTTACGATCCTTACAAGCCCTGGGCCTTCCGGAAGCTTCTGCGTCCTTAGCCGGATTTGGTCCATACGCCGTTTGGGCCGGATTACACCTGGGGTTGGCATACCGAGTTACTATCCCCTCATCAGTAGTCCCCAGAATAGCTTGGGCTTCCAAGATTTACTCTTCGAAGCGCTGGCTATTCCCTACAGAAATATCAGATGCAAACACATGAGGATTAAGACGCAGCGCGTCTATGAATAGCCGAGACTGGCGCCAAGGAAGCCAGGTAAAAACCCGGCTCTTCTTTTTAGGTTCTTCCTTAATCTCTCAAACTTAAATCTCAATAGGAAACTCCCTGACTCCACATCCTTCTTGATAACTACCGCTGATACAGGGAAGGCAATTTCCCCTTCCTTTTTCCCTGGATCATATTGGCCTGCGCATAAAATGTGCCTTTCAAATTTCGAAATCACCAATTACTCCGCATTCCCCGGGTCTCGACCGTTAGGCCAAGCCTTTCCACCCGGACGGTTATAAATAAAGACCAATGAGCAAATCCAACTCTTAACGGCTCATTTCCCCCATTCCACTTCTTCCCAAGCTCGAGCTCGCAGAGTGCCACCACGGGAACCCCACGCATCTCGCCGGAGCCCATCCGACTTCGTTTGCGCTCCGCCACCGCACGAACCGCTCCAGCTCCCGAATCCGCCGCCAAGCCTCCGATTCGCCGGCCAACGGTCACGAAAGGGCACGAATCTTGCGCTATCTGTCTCCGCAAGGCCTTACTCCAATCCTCTTCGGTAAGTTCCTTACACCCTCCAGCTTATTCTCGCAATTTCTTAGTTCTTCCTCAGATTGGATCTGAATCGAGCGGTCCGCGATTTCTCGGGCTGCGCCAAATTAACTCACCGATTTCCACTATAATCACTCCCATAGATAGGATTTATAGCTTGTATTGCTCCCCTAACTCCAGTAATCACTAATTTGGTCACAAATTTAGAAATAAGATCCCCAATCTAGGCTCGGGCCATCTAGAGTTTCCGCCTTTGCTCTCCCTCCTCAGAAAATCTTACTTCTCCGGCTCATTCGCAGATAGTATGCGTATAAGTATCCCCCTAGCTTCTCCAAACATTTGCTTTTGCGGAAAGCTCTTTGGGTTTTGTAAAGTCACTTGATACCCGGACGAACCATACTTAACCCGGCGAGGCAATAGCCGGATTACGTTTAAATTGCCGATAGCTGCTTACCTGCTAACTTCCAAGTTTTTGTTTCTTACGTCCTTTTCTTCAATGTTTCACCAGGTCAATCCCATGGCGCCCAAGAGGCAGGGGAAACAGCCGGCTAAGGCTAAATCCACAAACGCCATTTCAGCCAACTGGGGGAAGTCCTCCATCACCAAGACCAAACTGGAGGAATTGGTAGAGCTTGGAATCCTACCTCCACAGGAATCCATCCGCTGGAGAGCACCTGGCAACGAAACCCGGCCTTCTCCAGCCACGGATGAGGTAATATGCTTCGTTGAACACGTGACCCGGGGCTTCAGGCCTCCGGGTCATCCCTTCTTCCGTGACGTCTTAGACCACTACAAACTCCGTATCTTTGATATAGGCCCGAACTCCATTTTAAACATCTCCCATTTTATCGTTCTTTCCGAGTCTTACTTGTGCACTCCGCCAAGTCTGGCTCTTTTTGTCGAACTTTTCCAGTGCAAGCCGTGTCGCGAAAGCGGCGACGGCGCACTTCTTACTTGCGGCGGGGTTTCTATCCAGCGCCGCAAGAACTCCCTTATGCCTCCCATTTCTCTCAATTCTCACGTAAAACACTGGCAGCTTTCTTACTTCTACTGCCAGGATACCTCTCCACCCGGCGAAAAAAAGTTGCCGGGTTACTCGGAGGGTCAACTTGACATCTCCGAGAAATTCAACGCCTTCGCCCCTGACTCAGACAGGGAGGCGATCTTGCCTTTGTTAGCTAGGATCTCCATCTTGTCCGCCCGAGGCCTCATCGGACTAAACCTGGTGAAGACCTGGGTTAGCTTCCGCATTCAGCCAAACTCCCTTCGTGAGAAGCTGATGTGCGAATACTCGGGTCAAACCACGGACCCAATCCGCTTCTCTACCAGCACCCTTGCTCCGGGTGACATCAACAAAACGATTAAGGGTTTCCTGACAGAGAAACTCGAGGTAATCCGGGGCATAGCCGGATTAGAACCTTTTACCCTCGAGAATCCAGCCCCCGCAGTAAGTTCCCTGCCTTTTGATTTTGACTTCTGACAGCTTACTTTTATCCGCTTCTCTTGTCTTGATATTAACCATTACTCTGGCATTCTCTCCTCAGGCCGATGACGCCTTCTGGAAGGTCGACACCTCTCCTAGTTCCGAAGACGCGGAGGAGGAAGACGATGTCATTGACTCGAATGAAGGTACACACTTGATTCCCTTGCACACGTTATATCCTGCCACTTCTTCTTCTTTATGCGGGAACTCGGATATTTTTCAGAGCGAGAGGACCAAAGCGAAGAAGAAGAAACAGACAGCAGGGGCGGGTCCACCAGCGAGGAGGAAGAGCCGGAGCCGGCCACCAAAGCCGGAACAAAGAGGAAATCCCAGAGGATAGCCCTCCAGGTTTTTACTTCATCTCCTCACACTTTGGTTTTCTGTTTCCATAACGTCACTCCGGGGCTAACCCCATCTCCACCCCTTTTGATCGTAACTGAAGGAGCCGCCCGCGACTAGGCGCCGAGTAACCCGGAATCATCCGGGCAACGAGACCCCTAACCCGGTCGCTTCGCCGCCCCCGGTTCAACACCCTGGTATTTGTTGTAAACAAAATTTCTTTCCGATCGTTCCTTTGTAACATAATCCCAGGTCTTTCTTGCCATTTTCCAGTCTCTTCCGGGTCTAGTGACGGCTTTCCCTCGGACTTCCCGGTGAACACCGGGTAAGCGCCTTTTCCTGATATTACACCGAACTTTCATCCTTTTTTTTTTTTTTTTTTTTTTTTAAAATCAAAGACTAATTGCGCCCTTGCGCCTTCTTCAGAGCCACGGTTATTAGTAGCGACCAGGAGGACTCCGGGGCTAGGGTCCGGGTCGAGAGCGAGCCGGCTGATGATGCCTTCACCACGACTGGCGACGAGCAAGTGTCGCCACCGGAGCCAGCTAGGCATGACGCCGAGTATCCAACTGCTTCGCACGCAAGCGAGAAGGAGAAGGGAGCAGCTTCAAGCGCGGGAGGGGGACCAGACTCCGACATTCGGATGACCCGGGTGCCACCTCCTGTTACAAGAAATGCTCCTTTTCCCACTTTCCAGGTACCCGAGCCATCTAACCCGGATAACGCTGACTTTAACCAGCTTATGAGCGCTCTTCTCGCCATGAAAGCTTCAGAAGGGACTGTCTTAGAACGTATGGCTGCAGCACATCAGGTAACTTTCACGTGATACTCCTTATTATACGTCCAGTCCCCAAGTCCCGAGTATAATTTTCTTTAATTATCCTCGGTACTTCGCATAGTACTTTCCGGTACTCATTTCCTCAGATGAAACACTCTCATGATATCCGGCTCACAGCTTTACCCGGCCTTTGCAGGCAGAGATTACTCAGTCAGATGAAGCGTTACTTAAAGCTGAGCAGCTCTTGCTGGCTGAAGTTAAGCGTAGGGAGGCCCTTGAAGCGGAGATAAAGACATTGAAAAAAGATGTCTCCATTTACAAGAAGAAGTACAATACTGCCCAGTCTTCGCTGAATAACCTGTCGACTCAGCTTACGGACACTTACCGTATCTTGCTAAGTAAGTTTGCTATTTGCGATTAATTTGCGTATCTCTATCTTGCTGCTGTAATAACCAACATTACTGATATGCTCTTGCATGTTTCGATTGCAGGTGCTAACCTTGCTGCTCCGGAGGAGAATGCCATTACTCAAGTTAAAACCCTGAAGACTATGCTCCGGACGTTTTTTGCCGGCACGAAACTTTTGCTGGATGCTATCAAGTGGCCTTCTGAGGTATACCCGGGAGAAGATAATCTTATGCAGGCCTTCTCAACGGTGCCTGGATGGATTGAGATAATGAAGCGCTCAGCTTGCCGGATTGGAATGACCCGGGCCCTTACACTGGCGAAGGCTTATTTTCCTAAGCTTGACCCGGCCAAGGTAACATCCGGGTTTCCAGAATTCAAAGCTGACGGGTCCAAGTTTGAGCCCAAGGACTTCAAAGATATTCAACGTGCTGTACGCCCCTCAGCCACTACCTTGGCCGACAAAATGGAGCTGGACCAGATCATGAGTTCATATGACGCTGAGGGCAAAGTTATTTTGGTGGATGCACCTCCTCCTTTTGATATGGTGGAAAGATGGTCGACTGACCTGGCCAGGAGGAAAGAAGAGGCCGCAAAGAGAGAAGCAGAGCTAGGCGCAAAGCCGTCCACCTCTACACCGGCCGTGCCTCCGCCTGTCCGTCCAGATGTGAAGAGCCCGAGCAAAACTGCTGGCAAGGCCAAGGAGCAAGTCCAAGATCTAGACCCGGAGGGCCGCTCTCAGGATGCCGAGTAGGATGCTACCTTGTGCTTTTCGTTTCTCGATACTGATATGATTTTTGTAGTGCGCCTGTGCGCCATTGATGCTGATACTATGACTGTATGCTTTGTTAATTCATGATAACTCTTTGCCTTCCCTGGCTTTTGATAATATCCATCCTTGTGTTACTTATGAGCTTATTCTCGATACTTCGAACTCTTGCTTTCAATTTCCTTTTGAGACTCGGTTAACCGAGTATCGTAGGTTTTGATAGATGGACTTTTCTTTAAGTCCCCAATACTCGGCAACTAAGGTTTACAGACCTTGGTAGTTAAATAGTTTGTTTCTGTTTCGAAGTCCCCAGTCCCCATGACCCAAAGTACGAGCTATGGGGGCGTGGGCTTTCTCAGATGACATACTGCTGTTTACCAAGCTGAAGACCAATAGCTGTTCTCATAAATACTGAAGTCATGCTTAATATTTGTTGAGTTTCCGGCTATGTTAGCCTTATACTCTGCATGGACTTGTGGTTTAGATGACCCTTTTGATTACCTTGTACTATAAGCCGGCTTTCGCGTGGATACCATGTCGTTGCATCTATACGAAAAACAAAATCAAGCACGCTCCATTGGGCTGCATAGTTTGATTGTAATCGTAAGTGAACAGATCATGCCACTTTGGTGCGAGTCACATCGAGCTTAAGTAAGAATAATCAAGAAAATTGGCTCCTTCGTCCAGTTATAGGATTGTAGCCGCACCCGTTTGTACGAGTAACCAGCCCCCATAACTTATAGGCATCATGGCCGGGTCTCCGGGTTTGTGATTACTTATTGAAGTAGATCAACCCTCCGGAGACCTATATTCACGTAATGTATTTCGATGATATTGATGTATTGATAATAACAATGTTACTTACTTGTAACTGAAGCAAGGATCATGATAAGACTCGAAACCATCTTCTTTTATTGATAAAAATTTCTTATTTGAATCAGCAGGCCGCCTCATTAAAAACCTTCCAGTCCCCTTAGGTACCCTGGATAGGAAAAGAGTGCGTATGAAACCTGCCGCCCATTACACTGCTTTAGTTATTCTCGAGAATCGGCCTTGCGTTGGTACGGCCGATACACATTCTCCACTTGCTATGCCCTTTCGTAATGAGTACCGGATTTGCTAGCCATTCCGGGTATATCGCCCTTGACACGTGATCAGCTGCGGATGGTGGTACGTCTTCTTCTTCCCTACTGAGAGTTTTGAAAATATCGTTCCCGATGAAGCCTACCATCTTAGGGTTTTGTTCTGCCCTAACTTTTGCTTTGTCCCCCTCAGGAGTTGGCTTTTTTGACGTTGCTCTCTCTTCTAGGTCCACCTGAGAACGGTAATGTTTGAGCTCTTCCTTCCTACAGGCTTGCTCGGCCATTGCCGCGTCTCCTTCATCACACTCAGCTGCTATATCTCGGTTTCCGTGTACGGTGATGGTCTTTCTAGGACCCGGGATCTTCAGCTGTAGATACACATAACATGGTCTTGCCATGAACTTGGCATAAGCCGGCCTTCCAAACAATGCATGATAAGGGCTGCGCAACTTTACTACCTCAAAGGTAAGCCACTCGATTCGATAATTGTCCTTTGACTCCCCGAAAGCTACCTCCAATGCCACTTTTCCTTCGGGGCATGCCGAATGACCCGGCACTATCCCGTGAAAAACTGTTGTACTTTTTTGCAACTGTGATTCCTTTAAGCCCATGCGCAGAAAAGTTTCCCAGTATAGGATATTGATACTACTCCCTCCATCCATCAAGACTTTCTTCAGCTCGTAACCATTGACCTGTGGCGCCACTACCAAAGCCAGGACTCCCGGGTGATCAATCCTATCCGGGTGATCTCTTCTGCTCCATGTTACCTCTTGCTCTGACCACCTCAAATATCTTGGAACAGCGGAGGAGACTGAATTAACTGCTTGTTTCAGTATCTTCTTGTCCTTGCTAGAACCTCCAGTAGTGTGCACATGATACTGACCCAGCTGTTTGGGGTTAGCTTGAAATCCTCCCGCTCCCCCTTGATTGTTACCTTGATTTCCAACTGGCGGATTGCCGGCTGGGGGCGGCCCGTTGCCCGAATTTCCACCTAGACCCGGACCTCCTCCTCGGCCCGCACCTCGCATGGCCCTGTTCACTTCCTCGTTCTTCCACCTTTGTAAGTCGGCACACTGCTCCAATGAATGATTGGCCGGCTTGCCATTCCTGCTATGCTTCGGGCACGCCATCCTAAATATGTCCCAACTGTTGCTTGGTCTTGGGGGTACTTGGTAGTGTCCCCCATTGTGATTTCCGGTATTAAAATTCCCTTCGGATCTAGGTCTCGAAGACCCGGCCTCTGTATTGGCCACAAACTCGGAACTCCCCTCAAACGGGCGCTTGTTCTGGCTATTTCCATTGTTGTTTGGTGCCGATCCATTGCCGGTCTTCCCACTGCTACTTGCGTTTGCTTTTGCCTTCTTGTCATCAACTTCCTCTTCTGTAGTATCCGTTGCAGCGTGTTTGTTGCATGCATCCATTAACTCTCCCATCGTAACCTCCGCTGCATTTCTGCTGGATTTCATGCGGGTTAGCTTTTGTACTAAAGGAACATACTTACATGTTTTCGCCATAGCTTGTAGTGCGTCCTTTGGTTGGATATCTGTAGATGAGTGGAGTATCTCCATAACCCGGCGTACCCAGCTTCGTGCTGACTCTCCTTTCTTCTGGACGCACCTTTCTAAGTCATCAATAGTAAATAACTTCCTACAGGTCCCATGGAAGTGCTTGATAAATGCGGTTTTTAGCTCCTCCCACGACTTGATCGACTTTTCCGGTAAATTGGTGAACCATAACTTTGCTGCTCCCTCTGACATCATTAAGTACATGAACTTGGCTTGGAGATTCTCGGATGCGTTGCGAATTGACATTGCCATCTCGTAGCTGCTTAACCACGTTTCCGGATCCATCGTTGGCTCGTAATTCACTACTTTCCCCGGTTCTTTGAACTTTTCCGGGTAAGGTTCCGCTCTGATATCATCCGAGAGACACTTGGGTCCCGCAAGGGTGGTTGGGGCTGGTCTCGCCCGGGAAATGCGTGACCCGGCCGGGGGTGCCACGGGGTGAGGAGCCACCGGTGGATCGTGTGCTGCAGACCCGGCCCCGGCTCTTCTGGCCCTGGAGCTGTCCACTACTGCCTGTGCTGCTGATACTGCCGGTACTGTCTGGACGCGCGGTGGGGGTGGCATCTGCTGTTGCTCTTCCCTTCGTCGTGCCGCGCTTGTTTGGACGTTGCCCTGTTGTTGACTCACGTATGGCGTCCCATGCATCCCACTTCTGTGATCTGGATAATTGACTTGCTGTGCTACCGCGGTGTGCAGCAGATCTATCGCTCGCCGGGTTTCTTCTGCGTGCGGCGAGTCTCTTACAGGAATCTGGTTTAATGCGAGTGTTGCTGCATACACGTTGTCCATGGGGTTGTTGTAGTGACCTGCTGGGGTACGGAATCGCGATGGTGGAGGCGGCATGATGTTGCCGGCTGTCGCCCCCGTCCGAGGCAAGGGTAACCCGGCTGGCGCGTTTACCGGCTGCACTCCCGTTGCTGGTTGCGGTATGGTCCCTTGGTTCGCCGGTGGGATTGGCTGATCTTGAGGCGTGAACACCAGGGCAGTCGGGTTGATAACCCCTCCTGTTGCCGGTAACATAGTTCGGTGCCTTTGGTGAATCCTCGTCGTTTCCTCCCGAAGCCGGGTCTCTAGGTCATCCAGTTCCCGCTGCCGCGCTGCCATCCCCTGCTTTTCTGCTTCTACCTGCCTTCTTTGCTGCTCCAATGCACGACGAGCCACGTCCAGATCTCTTACACGCTCTGCTGCGTTTTCTGGGGTGATAACTGTAGCTAGGACTGTGGGATCCAAGATCAAATTATTATCAAACAGAGCTGGGTGACGCGGATTCGAGGGGCCCGCCCCTGGTGTCCGGTTTGCTTGGAACCCAAACATATTTGCGTGTCGCTCCTCCTCCGCTGGGCGACTGGTGACTGATGCCGATTCTCCATCGACCTGGGCCAAGATCGGGCCAGCCGTACCTTGTTGCTGAGCCAGCACCTGCGCCGCCCCGACTGGCGCCGCGGCTGCGTTTCCTTGATTGGTATTGATTGCGGGGGCCGCATAAACTGCAACCCGGCGCATAATGCTTGGCGTAGATTCGTACCGTTCTTCCTCTTCGCTATTTTCCTTCTCGTATCGGTCCTCCGATAAATCCCGTATAGACTCGGCACCTTCCTCCCTCTCTGTCGGACCCGTTGTTCCGATCGATTCTTCTTTTTCCGATTGAACACGCGTGTCCTCCCCTGACACAGAATCAGATTCAAGATTATCACGGCTTGAATTGGAAGCACATACCATACCGATGAAGACGTTGATGCGGCCGACTGTCACGACGGATCCGGTTTCGAGGTGATCCGACTCTGGCCCCCAGCCAGAATCGTCTACCATCTTCTCTCCTTGGTTGTTGACGTAGATTTCTCCGACGACGAGGTTCCTCATGTTCTTCCGAGCTTCTCCCGTGATGTAAACACCTTTGGACGCAGGCCCCACGGTGGGCGCCAACTGTCGTGGGATAATCACGGCAGATGTTACCGGGGGTAACTGATCTAGGGGCAAGTCGACACAGGTATTTGGGAGAGGGTTTAGCTCGAAGGAAGACATGGCGAAAAGCAATCTAAGAGCCGGAAAACAACTCGCCGGATCTCGATATGATTATACTGGATACTCGATAATAGGTGTTACAGTTATGACTTGAATCTCTCTCAGGCGAAGCCTAGGGGTTGGTTTATATAGTACTCATACCCCCTTTGGCTTGCCATACAAAGCGCTCCTTGAGTCCTACTCGAACTCTACATACGTATCCTAGCTTTCCTTATCGTAACCCACAATCCGGGTTACGATCCTTACAAGCCCTGGGCCTTCCGGAAGCTTCTGCGTCCTTAGCCGGATTTGGTCCATACGCCGTTTGGGCCGGATTACACCTGGGGTTGGCATACCGAGTTACTATCCCCTCATCACTGATTCCCCTAGAAGGGGTATGATCGTTTCTACTAAACACAACATGGTATCAAGAGCCGCTCCTCTTCTTCCTCTCTAGTTGCCGCCGCCACCAATCATCCCTGATCCGCCGCCGCCGCCATGGAAATTGCAGTGGACGTTGATCTCATATGATCCGCCATTGCTCCAGGAACCAATTCCCAGTTTTTTTTTGTTTGCAATTGGTCTTTCTTCTTTCCCGATCACTGCGTGTCCCATGACGCCGTAGACCACGAAAACCTCCGGTTGCGATCACTGTCTCTCCCTCGGATCGCTCCTCCACCTGAAACCAATCTTCCTACAAGTCCCCAATCCCTAAAACCCACTACCCATGGAGAGCTCCATGTCATCCTCTAGCGCAGCAATGACTGGGGCACCACCAGCCACCAAACTCAAACAGTTAAACTTCCTATAATGGAAGCCGCAGTTGCTGCCCACTCTCCAGGGGGCTCGGGTCATGCCTCTTCTCAAAGGCACCGATCTCCGCCGTCCGAGTTTCTGGATGCTGAAGATGATAACAAGAAGCCTATCTCCGTCCCAAATCTGGCTGATGATGCATGGGTGACGAAGGATCAACTGGTTGTGAGCTTCCTTGTCAGTGCCCTCTCGGAATACGTACTCGCACATACGTATGGATTTCAACACACTGCTGAAATTTGGAGCGCCATCAACTACCTCTATTCCGATCAATCCAAGGCTCGGGTTTCTAATCTTCACGGTGCGCTCACCAACACCAAGAAGCTTCACATGACTGCCCAGCAATTCATCGCCAAGATTGAAGTCTGTGCGTCCGAACTTGCAGCTGCGGGCAAGAAGGTCGATCATCATGAGCTCAAGAACTATAATCTCACTAGAGTTGATGACACGTATAACCCCTTCGATGCCTCTATATATGAATGTGGTTCCTTTGACGACCCTCAATGATCTATGTTCTTAGTGGTTGTTTTATCAGTATCATGAGAACATGCTAGTGGCTACGGGGCAAGGAGCCGGCACGTTCACGTCCTCCCTCAATGCTGCACCAAGGCGCCCCTACCCTAACCATGGCAGTGCGCCGCCTAATCCCTCTCCACCTTCACCTCTCCTACCATCACCATATCCCATACAACCACAGCCGTACAACCCTCCCAATTCACTGGTAGAAAATAGGCCTATAGTCCCGGTTCGCCAGAGCCATTAGTCCCGGCCGCGCAACCGGGACTAGCTCTGCGCGACTAAAGACCCCCCCTTAGCCGCGCCTCTTACGAACCGCGGCTAAAGGCCCGGCCACGTGGGCAGGTGGCGGAGCCGGGGGGCGGAGGACGTTTAGTCCCGGTTGGCCACATGAACCGGGAATAGACTTTATTTCGTAATTTTTTTAATTCATTTGGGTTTCTAATTATTTTTCACACCAATTTTTCTCTCCCTTTTTTTCACTCCCTTTTTTTCGCTCCCTTTTTTTTTTCAGAATTTGTATTATTTGCTTAGTGTCTAACTACAATTATCTCTAGTCAAATTACTTACTCATGGTCAAACTTCCCGCTCGGTCACCCATCCTCCCACTACTCTAGCACTAGCACGCTTAACTTTCGAGTTCCATCCCATCCCGCATCCAAGTGTTTCGCACGCATATATGTGATAGTAGTATCATATCAATCTTATTAACATGTTAGTCGATGCCACATTTCTTTATTGTTTGAATTTCAAATAAATCTTTTAATAAACAAAAGTAATGATGTAACTAATAATTTTGAATAAATAAATAAACATTAACTTTTTAATTTGTATTATTTCTAAAAATACAAATAATATATCAAAAAATTAAGAAAAATAGAACTAATTCATTTTAAAATCTTAAAAATACAAATAATATATCAAAAAATTAAGAAAAATAATACTATATCATTTTAAAATCTTAAAAATACAAATAATGTATCAAAAAATTAAGAAAAATAATACTAATTCATTTTAAAATCTTAAAAAGACAATTAGGCTCTTCTATTATTTTTAGAATGAGTTCAAAAATGTATTTTGAAATAATACCAACTGGATGAGTTTGGTATTGACTAGATATATGTTTTCCTGGCTTAGATTAATTTTTGGTGAACAGATATATAGAAACTGTAGTTTTTCTGTTTTGTTTTCTTGATGTGTTTTTGTTTGTTTTCTTGATGTGTTTTTATTTGTTTGTTTTGAAATATGTGTTTGACATAATATAGAAATAGTATAGTTAGAAATTAATATAGAAATAATATCCATTACACTTTGCAAATTTTTCCAAGTCATTTAAAACTAGGAAACAAAAATAGTTTTATGAACAACAAAAGACAAGTGATAAATCACAAGTAAAATAAGAGTAGAGACATCACAATCATGAATAGAACACAATCATATCACATTCATAACATAGAGTCTTACGATCACACATAACACAAACATAAGTCTCACAATACAAGCTATGCTTCAAGAGCTACATACTAAGATATCCATTACATACTAAGATTTCCATTACATGCATATATCGAACACATACATCTATGGCTCCGTCGAGTAGATGCGGAACAACTCGTAGGAGACGTATGCATCTATGGCTGCATACTTGAGGTTGGTCCAGTCTAGTGGGGTCTTCTCCCAATACCAGTGATTCCTCGAGGGGAAACGAGACTTCATGGTTTCGTAGCCCTCGTGGATGAAGGCAGTTGCCATGGGAGCCATCCCGGTCTTGTGCCCGTACAAATCATCAAAATGGATAAGGTCCTGAAGATCAATGTAGTGATCTTCAGGTATCACAATACCCAAGTGCATCAACTTCTGACGGTCTTGAGTGATATCAACGCTGCAAAAGTCATACCCCTTGTTGACAAGAAAATCAACAAGTGCCGGAGAATGCTTTAAACTACTACAACAACAAAAATTTGATACGTGTTAGATATGTTGCAACACATGTATTCTTCAGATGCAACAAACAAATCGAAGATGCAAGATTGTACGTGTGCGTTACCTTGACCATTGGAAGACCAAAACGGCCTCCTTGAACGCAATCTGGATGACGGCAACATCGCGTTGGTCCGTTGTATACTCTAGATCAAGCCCGAAGAACCGGTGTTCATCGGGAGAGGAGAAATAGTGATCGGTCAAATGCCCAAGAGCACCGGGGAGCCTCTCGCAATTGTCGGTGTAGCACACGTCGAGACTCTTGCCGTATGGTGTGGCCACAGCATATCTTTTCCAAACTTCAGCCATGGTGCTTGGTGGAGGAAGATCGAAGAGAGGGAAGAGAAGAGAAGAGAGAAGAAGAAACAGAGACTCGGGTGCGCAGTGTAGCAATGGCGCCCTTCTGCCTCTCGCCGCCGCGCGGGAGGCGAGCAGTTTGTATATTTAGTCCCGGGTGGCCAGGCCAACCGGGACTAAAGACTGGGAGGCCAGCAGACTGGACCATTAGTCCCGGGTGGCCAGGCCAACCGGAATTAATGCCCTCCACGCGCCTCCACGCGCTTCCCAACCCACGACGCATTACCTTCTTTCGCGGGTCTCCTCCCGACCCGGGACTAAAAGCCCTTTAGTCACGGTGCGCGATGTTTGGGGACTAATGGGGGCATATGGAAGGCCTATTTTCTACCAGTGATTCCCAGCCATACCACCACCCAAATCCACATCTGTACCACCATCTAAACCCGCCACACTACTATCCTCCACCACCTACCAAGTACTACCAGCCTCTACTACCACCACCTTACTACCCACCGCAGTCGTCCTACTATCATCTCTCTAATAGTGTTTCTACGGTTCCTTTGGAGCCAGTTTTTTCTGAAGCATAGCGTCCTACTCCTCCTGCAGTTAGCAAACATGCCTACTATGTAAGCTTAATTGATGAGTTTAGTAAATTTATTTGGATCTATTTTCTTAAGATGTGATTCGATGTGTACCAAGTGTTTCTAATTTTCATCAATATGTTCAACACAAATTTGATCGCAAGATTATTACCATGCAAACTTTTTGGGGTGGTGAATATGAAAAATTAAATGGGTTATTTCAAAAGGTCGGCATTACTCATTATGTATCATGTCCACATGTCCATCAACAAAATAGTTTAGCTGAATGAAAACATCAACACATTGTTGAGGTTGGCCTCCCTTTTCTGGCTAATGTCACCATTCCTTTGAAATTTTTGGAAGACCTTCCTTATAGCCACTTCTCTCAATAACTTGCTTCCCACAAAGGTTCTCAATTTTGACACTCCCACAAAAAATCTTGTCCAAACCACCCAAAACTATAAACAATCCGAGTGTCTGATTGGGCTTGTTGGCCTAGCCTTCGTCCTTACAACTAACACAAACTTTCTTTTCGATCCAAGCGATGTGTTCCTATTGGTTGTAGTCCACTACACAAAGGGGTCAACTATCTTGATGTCACAATAGGATGTGTCTATGTATAAATGATGTTGTATTTCACGAGAATATTTTTCCTTTTGCTGCTCTTCGCCCTAATATTGGTGGTCGTATTCATGGAGAAATTCTCTTAGTCCCTAGTGAAACATCGTCATTAGACACACATGATTGGGGTGTGCACACTTATGATCACTATTTGTAAATTTTTCCTATTGTTACTAATGCATGCTACACTTCAAGAGACAACTACAAGTTCCTGTCTGAAGAAAATGGTGAAAATAATGCTACCTCCGATCCCATATAAGTGTCGGACATTTACACAAGGCCGAGGAAAAAAAATTGACTACTTCCCCGACACTTATATCGGACCGGAGGGAGTATGTTCGATGGTGAAAATAGCCAAAACATCATGTCAGGAAAAACTTCTGGTGATCCCCATGCAGATTCGGCCACAACATCTGCCCTGGATCAGGTGCAGTCGGTAGCTTGCGCATCCTCTCATGTGCAGAGCATAGCGCGCCAATCTCCCGTGGCAACGTTGCAACAGAGCGGGTGAGAGAGCCCATCATGCAGGTGTAGACTTGCGATGTCGCCTTTCCCTCGTTTCGAGGTCCGGTCTCCTAATCTCGTGTCGCCTATTGGCCTCGTGACGCCACCTACTTCCTTTTCGCCTTTCTACCATGACCAAACAGCCAAGGACACAGCTCGCGGAGGTGCTGACAACACCTTTTTCGGTGTTTCTTCCCACGTGGATCTGTCCGCCTCTATCTCCATGCAGAAGGCTGCATTTCCCTCTAGATCTTTTGTGCCTGAGCATCCTCCTATGGCTTCATGTGCTGAAGAACCAAAAACTCATCTACAAAAAAATATTCGCCAACCGAAGTTCAAAAATATATGATTGATCTTCCATATCATATTTATTATCATTATAAATAGATCGATATGTACAAAATTTTCAATATATTTTCAGATAGATATTTTTTCTCTTACTCCAAATGGTAGTCATTTCAATATATTTTCAGATAGATATTTACTCCAAATGGTAGTCATTTCAATATATTTTCAGATAGATATTTTTTCTCTTACTCCATATTTCAACATAGTTAGGGTGTCAAATTAAATTTTCGAAATTTATCACGCATACATCAATTGCCTCATTAAGCTCGCTTAGATTATATATAATTAAACAAGGACATAATTAATAGATTTAATATATAGTACTACATAAAGTCTTGTAGGGAATATAAATATAGATATAATTAAACATCACGTCATGAGACGCTCGACCCAAAGAAGAACATAAGATATATAGTTACCACACACACACGGTACTAGTAATAATGAAACTAGGTGACACAGCGTCACGAGAGGATCCCATCTACTTAAGTTGTTCGTCCTCCGAATCCCAAAAGGTAGGAGACCGGGGCACTAGGTGACACTACCCATAGCCGAAGATACTGATAATACGGTACAACTCCTAGGCAATGTACCCATCGATGGCTGCATAATCAATGTTGATCTTGTCAAGTGGGCTCTTCTCCCCAAAATTATGCTGCAAATTGGGGAAATTTTTCTTCATGTCACGGTATGCCTCGTCGGTCAATGCGGCTGCCATATTAGCCATCGAAATTCTTTCATTCTTAAGCTGGAACAGGTCTTAGAGATCAATATGGCACTGAGATGGTATCTCAATACTCCAGGTGTTCTTCATCTTCTTTTTTCATTCCTTATATGAACGCTAGCAAAATGTATGCCGTTGTTGACAAGAAATCCAGAAGTTCTTGACAATCTTTGTCACTACTGCAACAAAAAATGGTACAAATGTTAATACCGCTGCAACAAGTATATTGTTTCAATGCAACAACAAATGGAACAAATGTTAATACCGCTGCAACAAGTATATTGTTTCAATGCAACAATAAATGGAACAAATGTTAAACACCGCGGCAACAAGTTTACTCTTTACAATGCACATATTGGATTAGGAACAAAATGGAAGATCTTATATGAGATTCAAATTAATGGATACATTGCTACATATATACATATGGATACACATACATGTTTCTATCCTATGCAATTTCCAATAAATTGCTATATGAATACACATGGATCCACATGTTGCTATCCTATGCAATTTAGGATTATATATATATAATCAAAATAAGAGAGGACAAATATAAACAAAAAAGAGGAGAGCAAGATCGATCCGAGAAGTTTGTGTTTACCTTGCCCATTGGAAGACAAGGATACCTCTCTTGTGAGAAATTTGGATGACGACCACATCTTTTTGATTGGCCGTGTACTCGAGATCAAGGCCAAGAAAATCCCCACCATATTTAGGCTACTTAGAGAGTCCTACCATGTCTTAGCACATTCAACAAGTTAATTCCATACTGATCCATGGTGGATAATGGGGAAGAAGAGAGGAGAAGAAGAGTGGTTGTGTTACAGTAGGAATTAGCGATCGTTTCTCTGTTTTTAAGCCTCTCCCGATGATGGAACAACTTCCAACGCGCGGGAAGCAAACGGTTTGGGAATTTAGTCCCGGTACGGCCCGGAACTAAAAGGGTTCGAAGCGTGGCGAAGAGTTGACCTGCTCCCCTCTAGTCCCGGTTCGATAGCTATTATGAACTAGAGGTAAAAACCTATATCTGTTTTCTACTAGTGTCCATAGGCTACATCAAAAGAAAAGAATCTCATCCAATGTCACATATGCTGTGTAGGCGTGGTGCTAAGCTGCGTGCGAGACAGTACGTGATGTCTTGATTTTGAATCCCACGAGTTGCATTGGTGGGAGGTATTATTTTTTCTAGCCTGGAGGACCCTTTAGTCCCGAATCCATAGTCTCGGTTAGAAAAACCGGGACTAAAGGGGGTTGGGAACCGGGACTAAAGGGGGTTGGGAACCCGGACAAAAAATATAAAATGCACATATACATTTTTCTTTTTTCGTTGTTAACCAATGGCGAACTTCAGATATTATTTATTATTCAAAAGTGCTAGCCATGACAGAGGACAAAGTCCAACAAGTGAACAAAAAAAAAGGAAAGTACAAGAGGTCGCACGTTTGGTAAATACTAAATACCATACTATAGTTAGTTATGATCCTGCTGAAATTGATTAGTGTGAAATCTTAACTTGTTACTCCGAATAATTGACTGTATGTTGGAATCATGAGAGTGTATTTCGTCTATTCCTTTCTGAACTAACAGATGTCTTGATCCATTGCAAACTAGATCCTAATGTTGGTTTACAGCAACAAAAAATATGACATGAAGTTGACGAAGACAGTGGACTGCCAGATTGATGATAACTTGGCCGATCATGAATACTGCTTAAACAAGCATTCCCTAAGTGATTTATTTTAGAAAAATACACGTCATGTATAAGCCACCAGCGTGGCAAGCTTATAGCCCCGGCTCCATGTGTAATTGACCTCTTAACCACACAGTATCCAATCATTTTCTCCGACAATATTTTTTTTTTTTTTTTGCGTGCTAGTTGATCAGCGGAATGAGCACGGGAATCAGTACTAGTGCGATGTGCGATACCATGGCTTTAGGTGTGTAATGCAGTACTGGTTTAATGTCGATGCATGTCCAATGAGGAGAGCTATCATCCATGCATGTATGAAGGCACGCAGAGTCCATGTATGACCATTAGGTTGCATAAGGAAAGCATGAATACTACCAACCCATAAGTTTTATCTATAAATTGAGGTTGTGTCCTCCTATGCATCACTAGGAACGAGGAATGATGCATGTACTACGCTATGAAACCATGTAAATATTGTCTTGGCATATCGAATGTTTTCGTTGTAGGATGTGGTGGGATATTAGAGGATAACTGATGTGTTGACTCGAGCCTTTTTGTCAGATTGTCCGTGTGGACGTTGTCCCCCTTCAAGGTGCCAACATCGAGTCTCTCGTCAGCCTGAGTTATTTGTTCTGAGAGTAGGGCTCAGAGATGATTGTTATTCCATGCTGGTAATAATGACTATCACACTGTAGGGAGAACGTGTCTCCTGAGAGGAAAATTGAGTAAAAGTCACAGTTGGTTGATGTTCTCTATTCGTAGTGAGCTACGCGCGCGGAAGAGTTCACCTGAACCGCTACCCAGGTTTATGCATTAGAGCTAGTTCCGAGCGAATTTTGTTGTGTTATTTTTACATTAGCTTCGATGAACTGGAGCCCATTAATTTTAACACTTTATATGACTAGTTGGCGTGCACGTACAACGCACATCTCCTAATACAACGCAATATTTTCAATTCCTACCTTTCTATGAGTTGTTTTTGTTCGTCTCTATCTTATATTTAAGTCAAAATGCTAAATTTGGGCCTCCTGAAATTGATTAGTGTGAATCTGAACTTGTAACTCCGAATGCTTGACTGTTTGTTGGAATCATAAGAGTGCATTTCGTATATTCCTTTCTGAACTGACAGATGTAGCGAGCCATTGCAAACTAGATCGTAATGTTGGTTTACAGCAACAAAACATATTACATGAAGTTGATGAAGACAGTGGACTGCCAGATTGAAGATAACATGGCCGATGATGAATACTGCTTAAACAAGAATTGCCTAAGTGATTTATTTCAGAAAAATACACGTCATGTATAAGCCACCAGCGTGGCAAGCTTATAGCCCTGGCTCCATGTGTAATTGACCTCTTAACAACACAGTATCCAATCATTTTCTCCAACAATATTCTTTTTTAGGTGCTAGTTGATCAGCGGAATGAGCACGGGAATCATTACTAGTGAGACGTGTGATACCATGGCTTTAGGTGTGTAATGCAGTACAGTGGAGAACTCCAGAACGCTCCTGATCTCGGGTTGATGATGACGGCGGTTCTCGGGTCTTTTTCGGGGAAAAGTGGTATATTTTTAGGTTTCACGTATCGGGGGGAATATATAGGTGAAAGGACGATATCGGTGGACGCCCAAGGGGCCCATACCACCCCCAGGCGCGGCCAGGGGGTGCGCCGCCCTATGGTGTGGCCCCTCTCTGTGCCTCTTCGGGACTCCGTGGAAACTTTGGGAATTCTAAGACTTCCGGGTTTCGAATTTTCCAATTCCGAGAATATTTCCAGAACAGGTTTTGTGAAAGTAAAAACAACAGAAAACAGGGAACTAGCTCTGTGGCAACTTGTCAATAGATTAGTCCCAGTAAATCGATAAAAATGACATAAAGTGTATAGCAAACATGTAGCAAATAGCATGAAAACAACATGGTGCATCAGAAAGTATAGAAACGTTTATGACGTATCAGCCGGCCATGAAAACTCGTCCACGTGGGTCTCCTCACGCAAAAGAGTTTGCGTGACCAACCAAATCCTAATGCATTGTGATGCCATAGGATCACTCATCGTGGACTTGACGTCCTCAATCCACTTTTTATCTCTCGGGGCTTCATGGACTACTTGCTTGCTGAACGTTCTTTGTTAACCGCCATGCACAGGAGAGGAGCAATATCCTGAACCGCCCTCCCGCTCAGCCATGTATCCTTCTAGAATAAGGTTTTCTTGCCATCCCTAACCCGTATTCGCACCAGGCTATCGAATAACTCAGCTTCCATAGTGTCCTTTAGCATAGCTATGGTGAGGGCCCCCTAGTGCCCGTCTTTGACTCCACTTCGGTCCTCTGGATGCTTCCGGGGAAAATAGGAACTCCGGTATTCGTGGTGCCCAATTCCGGGAATATTTCCAGAACAACTTTTCTGAAATAAAAAACAACATAAAACAGGGAACTGGCACTTGACATCTTGTTAATAGGTTAGCCCGGGAAAACGTGTAACAAATGATATAAAGAAGGGAGAAAACATGTGGAAATTGTCATAATATCATAACGGAACATCAGAAATTATAGATACGTTGGATAGTACCAGGCGTCGGGGGGAGGGGGGGACATATGTTTGATCATTATTTTGAGAGAGAGTTTAAAATATGAAGTGTTTTGTGCCGGCCTCCCACCAGCATTTGCAAGCTTCGCCACTGATATCGCGGTCTGCCAATCTCTCGTCCCCGGAATCTCTGTGTCGCTTAGCACCACGATTCGTAGGCAACCTCCAATGGCTACCGTCGTGACGAAACCACAACGGGTTTAGAGAGAGAAAATGACCTTAAGTTCATCTGAAATACTCGATTACCAGATATGTGAACCAGATTTGATGCATTCTACTAGAGAATATTTTCTTTGATATGGACTCATTTTCATTCGACGACTTTCTAATTTTTCTAATAAACTTTGATTTGTAACTCTCAATTAACATAGAATATTTTGCACAATTTTATTTCATATATTTCAAACCGTTTTGAAAAATGGTCCTGTTTGTCCAATAAACTCTCACGCAGTTTCTAAACGTTCATAAATAACTATTTTCCTTGGAACTGGGCGTCCCCTGGGGATAAAAAAATTTCTATCCCCTGGGTCTCTGTCTGACACGTGTCATGTTTTGTTGCCTTAAATCACGCTTTTGCTCCCGTAGCAAAAATAAGACCGCTTTTGCTCCTATGTAGCAAAAAAAAAGTTTCGTCTCAGACAACAAAAAAGGGAAATATCTCGCCGGAGACTCGTCGGAGACCAGTAGCAAAAAAAAAATGGTACATTAGTAAATTTGATTTTCGTCGGAGACATGGCTGGGAGATCTCACTCGTCGGAGAATCCCATAGAAAAAAATTATACTGGTATAGCAAAAACATAGACTCGTTATAGCAAAATATTTATTCTATTATAGCAAAAATTCGACCTCGCCGAAGATATCGTCGGAGTTCTCGTAGCAAAAAATCTATCTATCTATTATATACTAAAAGCAATATACGGATGTCTAATAGAGCCACCACGTTAAGCCACATCATTTAAATTAGTTTTTATCGTTGGATTGAAAATTAATGGATATGCTTTAATGAGGGATTATTTAATTACGTAACGACTGTAGTTCCGTTTGACTCGTTTTAATCTGTCCATAGTTCAATAATTACCTGTTTGCGTAAACCAGTTTTGCATGGTCGTGTACGCTGGGGATGGACGCAAATTTGAACCAACAAAAAAAGGCAATTTCAAAACTAATAGCCAGTCGGCCATGTAACAGCCGACTGCAGGCTGTCGGCCACGGCCCGTCCGATTGCGCGAAATCGGCCACGCGGCAGCCGATTATTGGCCGCTCCACGTCATCGCCTGGCAATCGGGCGAGGCGACGGGCCCCGCGCATGCAATCGGTTGGGGTCCAACCGATTAGTACCTGCACAAGTGCGCCGGTCGCGGCCCTTCTCTTCTTTCTTCTTGTCTTCTTCCTCCCTGCTACTCTTCCCCTCTCTCTCTCTCTCTCTTGAAGCTCTAGCATGAATTAATCCGGCTATTTGAACCGATTTGCTGCGCATTTTCCACCATAAATCGGTTAGAGGGAAGGTAGGGAGACTAGGGCTGGCTTGATCTCATGATGGGATAGCTTGTGGGGGTGGATTTCATGGTGGTTTGTGTGATGGTTGTGGGATGAGTTCATTTCATGGTGGTGGTGGTGGCTATGGTGGTGGACTGCGTGCTCGTGATGTCTTGGTGACTTGTCGTGCCCGGTAGAAGCACGCTTCAAGGGTAAGAATGGACCGACTTTTATCAGTTTTTATTGTTGGATATTTAGTTCGGGACTGTGTGGATATTTAGTTCATTAATAGATGCGTGAATAATATTTTATAGAAGCGCACATATGTAGTAATAATTGATGTGCCAATATTAGTTCGCGGCTGTGTGGATATTTAGTTAATTAATAGATGCGTGAATAATATTTTATAGAAGCGCGCATATTTAGTAATAATTCGTGGTAGTGCTGTGCGAAAATTAGTTCGCGGCTGTTTGAATATTTTTTAGACGCGCGGATATGGAGTAATACTATTGGGTAGAACTAATATTCGGATATGTCGTAATATGTAGTAATAATACAGGTTGAATATTGTTAACAATATTGAATGATTTGATAGGTCAGCAGAAATGTCCGATTTAGTGAGATTCACTTTTTGTTACGGGCCTGGTAATGTGGTGAGAACAGAGAGTGGAGTTGATCTGAGCAAGCTTGCGTACATGGATGTACCCCTACAATCCCCTAAAACATGGTCTGTTAGGCAGTTGAAAGATTGGTTGGCGCTAAGTTTTAGCCTTAATACTGAGACACACAGTCTGTGTCGAGGCATTGTGGATCCGGTCAAATAAAAATACACTGGTGAAGAATCGAGAGGTTAACTAGAGGGGGTGAATAGGTTAACTACAAATTTTAGCTTCTTTTTCAAGTTAACAAGGTAATGCTCAAATATAGATTATTTAGATTATGCAACTAGGTCAATCCTATATGTTGAGCAAGTACAACTAGCACAAGGTGAATATATCACTAAGCTAGGAGTAACTAGTAAAGGTAAGTTGAGGAATAACCGAACATAATGACGCGGAGATTTATCCCAAGTTCACTTCTAAACGGAAGCTAATCTCCGTTGGAGCGCTGCGGTGCCACCAAAATGGAACACCGAGTAGGCCTCAAATGCCACACCGTATCTCCTTCGAGTCCTTCCACCGATGTGGATAGGCTCGAATCACTATGTTGACGTTGAGGTTGACAACTAGAACCTTTACAAGGATGAGGTACACTCCACAAGATTGGAGGGTCCTCGCCAAATCCCGAGAGCCACCAAGACTCCGAGAAGCAAGATCCACGAGCACAAGAGCACCGGGGATATCAACAATGCTCCGAGCTCCGATGAGCTAAGAGCAACAAGATTCTTAGCTCCAATGAACTAAGAATGACAAGATCCCTAAGGGATGGGCGGATGGATTTCTAATCGACTTGGTAGAGTTGTAGATCGGGGGTGTCTCCTTCAAATCCCAAAGTATCACGAGCTTTGGTTGGGGATTTGAGGAGTGCTTGTTCTTGAGCTTGAGCTTGGTCAATCAATGGTGGAGAGAGAGAGAGAGAGTGAGTGGAATTGACAACTCCAAAAGGTAGGGGAAAGACCCCTTTTATACCGGGGCGAGAATATGGTCGTTGGGGGTGGGGGGTTTCCCACTCTGCAGCGCCCCCCTCCCCCCCCTCGGCCTAGGGGGCCGGCCAGGACGGCCAGGAGCAGCCAGGGCGGAGGCAAAACCCACCCCGGCCTGGGGGCCCAGCCTGGGGCCGGCGTGGATCGCGCAGGGGCTGGAGAGCCCTTCCCACCCCGGCCTTGGTCAACCCGGCCTAGGGTCGGCGTGTGCGCAGAGGGCAGGCCGGCATGGAGGTGGCCCGACCTGGGAGGCCGGCCAGGCCGGCCTGGAGGCACGCCTGGGGCCGGGCACCCGCCCGATCCATCCAGCCTGGGGCCGGCCTGAGGAGCAGCCGGGGCCGGGCACCCGCCCGAGCCGCCCGGCCTGGAGCCCGGCCTAGGGCCGGTGTGGAGAGGGGAGAGGACGGGGCACTGCCCGACCAGCCCGGCCTAGGGGTCCGGTCAGGCCGGCCAGGGAGGCCGGCTCCCCTTCTTTCTCTCCTTTTCTTCTTCTCTCTTCTCCTCTCTTTTCTTAACCTTTTCTCCATTTTTGCCTTTCATTGTATGAGGTCTACGGGGAGATATGGTTGCATTTCATCCATGATATTCTCTGAGTAAACTTAGGGTACACGTTAGTCCTTCCATATGTTGTGATCGAACACCCAAAATAGGATTTAGGAACTATGTCCTTTCAATCTCCCCCTTTTTGATGTTTGTTGACAACATACGGATTTGCATAAAGAACAATTTTTCATGGCTATTTGCGAAGAGACAAAAATTATATTGGTACTCCCCCTATTTGTGTGCCCAAACATGAGACATATATATTTGATTATCATATGGAGTGCAACGAACATAATTTCATTTTCATACTATGGTTTATAGGATAATAGGGTATGTGAGGTAACCATGATATACCTATGTGAAGTTTGAGGATTATCCAATTATGATGTTAACATTAGAGATGCACAATTATAGGCATAATCTTATCTTTTAGATGAGTGAAAGTATTGAACACAAGATAGATCTCACCATGGCATTTTTCTCATAATGATAGATGGATAAAGACTACCCTCATTATGGCTTCAACACATCAAGTAGTGAGTAGATAGATAACATAATAGCCTTGCCATGATCTTCAACATATCAAATATCTCACGCATAATAGATAGGTAGATAGTACGATAGGTAAATAAGGACATAGTCTTACAATAGTACAAAGGTTCAACAAACCACACAAATAGTAGCATCAACTAAGAGCAAAGGAAACAAATAGCGAGGATAAAACGCAAATAGATGCATGAAATGCAATGCAATGCGTGAGTGTTTCTCCCCCTTGGCATCAGACACCAAAAAGGGAGAAAGATGCAAGTCCAATCACTCGTCGCCCTCCATCTCATCATCCTCCGCAGCGAAGTCCTCGGGAGGAGCCTGACTGGAGCTAGAAGTAGTAGTGTAGTGGGCCGCAAAAGAGCCGAGAGAGCTAGCGTCATCGCCAAGCCAGTATGTGTGTTGGGACTTCCACTTTTCCTCTGGAATCTCATCTGAGCTAGGAGGGCTGGGGGATCTGAAGAGATGTCATGATGGCACGCTGACGGCGACTAGAGGCCTTGCCCTTGCGATATGCCTCATAGTCCTGTTGCTGCTTGTCAATGAAAAAGCAGTTCATCTTCTGGACGGCCCTCTTAAGGCTGAAAGTGTCAGTAGTAGGGCCAGTAGGAGCAGGAGAAGGAGAGCGGCGGACCCCTTGAGATGTACTAGGTGCTGAGGACAGTGTGCGGGTACGTTTAGGGCGTTGAGTAGCAGCTATCTCAGGCTCAGCTTCAGTGATAAGGACAGACCTCTTGGGAGTCACCTTGGCATAGTTGTTGATGAGACCAACTGGGATCTTGGTCTCAATAAGAATCTGGAGATAGGAGCCATAGATGGGAACCCGTTTGTCACGGACCACTGTCCTCATCTCATGCCACATGAAATCCAGAATGTCCAATGGCTTTTTGTTCCTCATAGCAGTCTCAATGTGAAAAAGAAGGTTGATCAACCATTTGCGGACCTCACCCTTCTCACCATACTTGACATTGATGGTATTGTGGAGAATGGTATGCACGATGTACCAATATTCAGACAAGTGCTTTACTTTGGGGATGAATGAAGAGCTGGTACCTTCTGGATAGCAATGACGGATACCATCTTTGGCCTTCATAATATTCTTGGGATCACGATGAATGTGAATGTTGTTCATACCATCATATTTGACCGAGGGAATGCCAAGAAGGGAACCAAACTCCTCCATGGTAGCAACACACTTAACTCCACCACTCATCAAAGTCAATGTACGAGGATTCGTTGAGCCCTCTCCAGATGACAAGAAAATTGTGGCATAGAACTCCTTGAGCACATCAGGTGCAAATGGACGAGCATTATTTTCACCCATGAGAGGGGTGATACCGTGAAAATCCATGAGTTCCATGACACGGGGCCAATGAATGCGAGCTGACTCCACATCAAAGAAGTGTTGGTCCACATAGCTGTTCTGGAGTTTGCCAAGAATGAAATCATACATGACCTGATGCATCTTGCAATACAACCGAAGGTCGGCACTAGTACTCTGACCAAACTCATAGGGGTTGAACTTCAGCCTGGCATTCTCAAAGTCAGTGGTATTGAGACCACCCCAGTTCTTGACCATGGGTTCATTTGGATTGACCGGAATAGAAGAACCCTGTCTCCGTGAGGGAGTAGACCCAGCAACAGTAGCAGAGAATATAAGTGATGGCGAAGAGAGCGGTGGGTATCGGAATCATGGTGAGTATCGGAATCATCTGGAACGAATGATGCATGGATATGGACAAATATAATGAGTGCACATGGTCATTGTGTTAAAGAAAAAAAATTATTCCGTGAATATAAGTGATGGCTTCATGGTGGAAAAACAAACAAAGCATTGTGTAAGGAGTAGGATGCGGTTGTGTTTGTTTTCTTAGTAGAAGAGAAATTATATTTTTTTTATTTTTTTATTGATTTTGCATGATTCTTCGAGAGTGGTAATTGTGAACTATGGCATAGCAGAACATGGGAGAATGATTATCATGGCATAGTGAAGTAAATCATGTTAACACGAGACTACATCATGAGAAGGATACAAAAAAAGCATGGCATAGTTACGAATCTAGTGGTACATGAACAATATGAACTCTAGCATGAACATGAGGGAAAAATTTACGCCCTAACTTAAGAAACGACACTAGCACACCAATAGATAGCAAGCACATACACATGATACATAGTAGAGTCCCAAAAGATTACCCGAGTTGGTGGCCATCTTCAAAAAAAAAATCACCCAAAAATCAAGTGGACCGATCTCCCCCAATAGTACACCAAACAGAAATCCATGTGGAGGAGAGTTGGGAGAAGGACGAGGGCTTGCAGATTCGAGAATTTGAGTGGTAGGGATGGGCTAGGGTGGTGGGGGGAAGGGGGGAGGACAGCTCCAATGGGGGCTCTAATGGAGGGGGCTAGGGGGAGGAAGATGGGGAAGTGGGGGGTGGGTGCGGTTGGGTATGGGGAAGGGGCTGTGTGGTACGTGCGTGTGTGTGTTGCCCACCCTGGCCTGGGATGCCGGCCAGGCCGGCGTGGGGCAGGGCGGGGCCGGGTGCGTGTGGTGTGGGTGTGTGCGTGCGTGTGAGTGCCCGGCCTGGGGTGACGGCCAGGCCGGCGTGGGGATGGGGGCGGGGCCAGGTGGGTGCCCGAGCGCCCCGGCCTGGGGCCGGCGCGGCGGCAGTGCGAGGCCGGGCACCTGCCCGTGCGCCCCGGCCAGACCCCCGGCCTGGGGCCGGCGCGGGAGAGAGAAGGGCCGGGCGAAGGAGGGTAGCCAGGGTTTTTTTTTGTGTTGTTTTTTTAAAGGAAACTTTTATCCCCCCGTTTGTAAACGAAACTAGAGTTATAACACCAAACAAAAAGGAAATTGCGGCTAGTGTTATAATAACAAGTTTTCATAAGTTTGTTTCTAGCACACCATATGTTTTATGTAGCAATTTTACTTGACCATGTGCACGAATGAAATGAATATGATGACATGAGTATGATGTTTTCATTTGCATCAAATGGAGAAAGAGTAAAAAGGTGAAATTGAGCAACATATGAAGAATGGAAATGCAAATGAGTGAAGCACAAACACAAATGTCTCATTGATATAAAACAAACCAAATTTTGGGCGGTGGCCTTAGCCACCATGTAAGAGTATGTTTGATATGACACCGCGAAGATATATATTGGGTGCATTGTCGAGACTCATCATTGAACCACATGATGTCATTTGAAATGATCATTATGCATGATTTGTTTATTTATGCATTATAGAGGTAGTGTTGGCTCATTGATTTAGCTACACTCCCCCTATGTCTATGCGTACATCTAGAATCCAAATAAGAGTCTAGTAAGGGTGTGTATGCAATACTTTCAATCAACTAAAATTGCTTGCACATATGATGTTGAGCTCACTCCTCAATTGCTTGAATCTCTTCACATCTAGAGGCTTGGTAAGGATATCGGCAAGTTGATCTTTGGTGTTGACATAAGAAAGTGAGATATCTCCATTGGCCACATGATCCCGAATAAAATGATACCGAATCTCAATATGCTTGGTCTTGCCATGAAGTACCGGATTGTGACCAATCTTTATAGCACTCTCATTGTCACATAAAAGAGGCATTGTATTAATCTTAATTACAAAATCCTTAAGACATTGCCTCATCCATAGGAGTTGAGAGAAACAACTTGCGGCGGAAATATATGTCTACTTATACTAAGGGGCCCCAAATTTTTGCCTCGCCCCGTGCCGCCGAAATCTCAGGACCGGCCCTGTGTGTGAGATAGTGGCCAAAACCAAGTCTACAGCCAGCACGTGAGGCTGGCACCTGACAAAAGTGGCAGAAAATTTCTGTGTGTAGAGATAACGTGAGACTTTGTGTCGAGAGAGAGCAGGAATCAGTCGGCGCCGTAATTTTGTGACGGGATATTCTACACCCAAATAAACCTGGCCCGATGGACGTGTCGTTTTCAACTAAGGTACATACCGATACTATTTGGGCCGGCCCATATAGGCGAGCAGCCGCGCGAAACACGGGCGAGTCGGTGCTCCGACTCGCATAAGGCGACGCATAGGAGATCCCTTCCCGTACATAGGAGTGTATACTGACTACATAAATTTTTTGGGCCCCAACGAATTCTGGCCCCTACAACTGTGGGCCCGGCCCCAGCATGAAGAACGGCCCTGAAGTCTATGCCGGCCAGGAGAGATCTCCAAGCCATCACCTATTTCTCGAAACTTTGCACGAGAAGAATTGTTCTTTCAAAGGTTCCCAATTCTTCCAGAGCATGGCCGCGTAGTCTTTGGTGACTGATATAGGATGTAATATGTATCCCTGTCTGTATAAGGTATAGAGTAGTACACTAGAACCCCTACACGGACACTCTCTCTAATTGCCTACGGGGGCTTCCCGTACCTATAAAACAATTACACTGATTCCCCTAGAAGGGGTATGATCGTTTCTACTAAACACAACATGGTATCAAGAGCCGCTCCTCTTCTTCCTCTCTAGTTGCCGCCGCCACCAATCATCCCTGATCCGCCGCCGCCGCCATGGAAATTGCAGTGGACGTTGATCTCATATGATCCGCCGTTGCTCCAGGAACCAATTCCCGGATTTTTTTTGTTTGCGATTGGTCTTTCTTCTTTCCCGATCACTGCGTGTCCCATGACGCCGTAGACCATGAAAACCTCCGGTTGCGATCACTGTCTCTCCCTCGGATCGCTCCTCCACCTGAAACCAATCTTCCTACAAGCCCCCAATCCCTAAAACCCACTACCCATGGAGAGCTCCATGTCATCCTCTAGCGCAGCAATGACTGGGGCACCACCAGCCACCAAACTCAAACAGTTAAACTTCCTATAATGGAAGCCGCAGTTGCTGCCCACTCTTCACGGGGCTCGGGTCATGCCTCTTCTCAAAGGCACCGATCTCCGCCGTCCGAGTTTCTGGATGCTGAAGATGATAACAAGAAGCCTATCTCCGTCCCAAATCTGGCTGATGATGCATGGGTGACGAAGGATCAACTGGTTGTGAGCTTCCTTGTCAGTGCTCTCTCGGAATACGTACTCGCACATACGTATGGATTTCAACACACTGCTGAAATTTGGAGCGCCATCAACTACCTCTATTCCGATCAATCCAAGGCTCGGGTTTCTAATCTTCACGGTGCGCTCACCAACACCAAGAAGCTTCACATGACTGCCCAGCAATTCATCGCCAAGATTGAAGTCTGTGCGTCCGAACTTGCAGCTGCGGGCAAGAAGGTCGATCATCATGAGCTCAAGAACTATAATCTCACTAGAGTTGATGTCACGTATAACCCCTTCGATGCCTCTATATATGAATGTGGTTCCTTTGACGACCCTCAATGATCTATGTTCTTAGTGGTTGTTTTATCAGTATCATGAGAACATGCTAGTGGCTACGGGGCAAGGAGCCGGCACGTTCACGTCCTCCCCAATGCTGCACCAAGGCGCCCCTACCCTAACCATGGCAGTGCGCCGCCTAATCCCTCTCCACCTTCACCTCTCCTACCATCACCATATCCCATACAACCACAGCCGTACAACCCTCCCAATTCACTGGTAGAAAATAGGCCTATAGTCCCGGTTCGCCAGAGCCATTAGTCCCGGCCGCGCAACCGGGACTAGCTCTGCGCGACTAAAGACCCCCCCCCCCCCTTAGCCGCGCCTCTTACGAACCGCGGCTAAAGGCCCGGCCGCGTGGGCAGGTGGCGGAGCCGGGGGGCGGAGGACGTTTAGTCCCGGTTGGCCACATGAACCGGGAATTGACTTTATTTCGTAATTTTTTTAATTCATTTGGGTTTCTAATTTTTTTTCACACCAATTTTTCTCTCCCTTTTTTTCACTCCCTTTTTTTCGCTCCCTTTTTTTTCTTCAGAATTTGTATTATTTGCTTAGTGTCTAACTACAATTATCTCTAGTCAAATTACTTACTCATGGTCAAACTTCCCGCTCGGTCATCCATCCTCCCACTACTCTAGCACTAGCACGCTTAACTTTCGAGTTCCATCCCGTCCCGCATCCAAGTGTTTCGCACGCATATATGTGATAGTAGTATCATATCAATTTTATTAACATGTTGGTCGATGCCACATTTCTTTATTGTTTGAATTTCAAATAAATCTTTTAATAAACAAAAGTAATGATGTAACTAATAATTTTGAATAAATAAATAAACATTAACTTTTTAATTTGTATTATTTCTAAAAATACAAATAATATATCAAAAAATTAAGAAAAATAGAACTAATTCATTTTAAAATCTTAAAAATACAAATAATATATCAAAAAATTAAGAAAAATAATACTATTTCATTTTAAAATCTTAAAAATACAAATAATATATCAAAAAATTAAGAAAAATAATACTAATTCATTTTAAAATCTTAAAAAGACTAGTAGGCTCTTCTATTATTTTTAGAATGAGTTCAAAAATGTATTTTGAAATAATTCCAACTGGATGAGTTTGGTATTGACTAGATATATGTTTTCCTGGCTTAGATTAATTTTTGGTGAACAGATATATAGAAACTGTAGTTTTTCTGTTTTGTTTTCTTGATGTGTTTTTGTTTGTTTTCTTGATGTGTTTTTGTTTGTTTGTTTTGAAAAGCGTGTTTGACATAATATAGAAATAGTATAGTTAGGAATTAATATAGAAATAATATCCATTACACTTTGCAAATTTTTCCAAGTCATTTAAAACTAGGAAACAAAAATAGTTTTATGAACAACAAAAGACAAGTGATAAATCACAAGTAAAATACGAGTAGAGACATCACAATCATTAATAGAACACAATCATATCACATTCATAACATAGAGTCTTACGATCACACATAACACAAACATAAGTCTCACAATACAAGCTATGCTTCAAGAGCTACATACTAAGATATCCATTACATACTAAGATTTCCATTACATGCATATATCGAACGCATACATCTATGGCTCCGTCGAGTAGATGCGGAACAACTCGTAGGAGACGTATGCATCTATGGCTGCATACTTGAGGTTGGTCCAGTCTAGTGGGGTCTTCTCCCAATACCAGTGATTCCTCGAGGGGAAACGAGACTTCATGGTTTCGTAGCCCTCGTGGATGAACGCAGTTGCCATAGGAGCCATCCCGGTCTTGTGCCCGTACAAATCATCAAAATGGATAAGGTCCTGAAGATCAATGTAGTGATCTTCAGGTATCACAATACCCAAGCGCATCAACTTCTGATGGTCTTGAGTGATATCAACGCTGCAAAAGTCATACCCCTTGTTGACAAGAAAATCAACAAGTGCCGGAGAATGCTTTGCACTACTGCAACAACAAAAATTTGATACGTGTTAGATATGTTGCAACACATGTATTCTTCAGATGCAACAAACAAATCGAAGATGCAAGATTGTACGTGTGCGTTACCTTGACCATTGGAAGACCAAAACGGCCTCCTTGAACGCAATCTGGATGACGGCAACATCGCGTTGATCCGTCGTATACTCTAGATCAAGCCCGAAGAACCGGTGTTCATCGGGAGAGGAGAAATAGAGATCGGTCAAATGCCCAAGAGCACCGGGGAGCCTCTCGCAATTGTCGGTGTAGCACACGTCGAGACTCTTGCCGCATGGTGTGGCCACAGCATATCTTTTCCAAACTTCAGCCATGGTGCTTGGTGGAGGAAGATCGAAGTGAGGGAAGAGAAGAGAAGAGAGAAAAAGAAACAGAGACTCGGGTGCGCACTGTAGCAATGGCGCCCTTCTGCCTCTCGCTCGCGAAATAAAACCGCCGCGCGGGAGGCGAGCAGTTTGTATATTTAGTCTCGGGTGGCCAGGCCAACCGGGACTAAAGACTGGGAGGCCAGCAGACTGGACCATTAGTCCCGGGTGGCCAGGCCAACCGGAATTAATGCCCTCCACGCGCCTCCACGCGCTTCCCAACCCACGACGCATGACCTTCTTTCGTTGGTCTCCTCCCGACCCGGGACTAAAAGCCCTTTAGTCATGGTGCGCGATGTTTGGGGACTAATGGGGGCATATGGAAGGCCTATTTTCTACCAGTGATTCCCAGCCATACCACCACCCAAATCCACATCTGTACCACCATCTAAACCCGCCACACTACTATCCTCCACCACCTACCAAGTACTACCAGCCTCTACTACCACCACCTTACTACCCACCGCAGTCGTCCTACTATCATCTCTCTAATAGTGTTTCTACGGTTCCTTTGGAGCCAGTTTTTTCTGAAGCATAGCGTCCTACTCCTCCTGCAGTTAGCAAACATGCCTACTATGTAAGCTTAATTGATGAGTTTAGTAAATTTATTTGGATCTATTTTCTTAAGATGTGATTCGATGTGTACCAAGTGTTTCTTAATTTTCATCAATATGTTCAACACAAATTTGATCGCAAGATTATTACCATGCAAACTTTTTGGGGTGGTGAATATGAAAAATTAAATGGGTTCTTTCAAAAGGTCGGCATTACTCATTATGTATCATGTCCACATGTCCATCAACAAAATAGTTTAGCTGAATGAAAACATCAACACATTGTTGAGGTTGGCCTCCCTTTTCTGGCTAATGTCACAATTCCTTTGAAATTTTTGGAAGACCTTCCTTATAGCCACTTCTCTCAATAACTTTCTTCCCACAAAGGTTCTCAATTTTGACACTCCCACAAAAAATCTTGTCCAAACCACCCAAAACTATAAACAATCCGAGTGTCTGATTGGGCTTGTTGGCCTAACCTTCGTCCTTACAACTAACACAAACTTTCTTTTCGATCCAAGCGATGTGTTCCTATTGGTTGTAGTCCACTACACAAAGGGGTCAACTATCTTGATGTCACAATAGGATGTGTCTATGTATAAATGATGTTGTATTTCACGAGAATATTTTTCCTTTTGCTGCTCTTCGCCCTAATATTGGTGGTCGTATTCATGGAGAAATTCTCTTAGTCCCTAGTGAAACATCGTCATTAGACACACATGATTGGGGTGTGCACACTTATGATCACTATTTGTAAATTTTTCCTATTGTTACTAATGCAGGCTACACTTCAAGAGACAACTACAAGTTCCTCTCTGAAGAAAATGGTGAAAATAATGCTACCTCCGATCCCATATAAGTGTCGGACATTTACACAAGGCCCAGGAAAAAAAATTGACTACTTCCCCGACACTTATATCGGACCGGAGGGACTATGTTCGATGGTGAAAATAGCCAAAACATCATGTCAGGAAAAACTTCTGGTGATCCCCATGCAGATTCGGCCACAACATCTGCCCTGGATCAGGTGCAGTCGGTAGCTTGCGCATCCTCTCATGTGCAGAGCATAGCGTGCCAATCTCCCGTGGCAACGTTGCAACAGAGCGGGTGAGAGAGCCCATCATGCAGGTGTAGACTTGCGATGTCGCCTTTCCCTCGTTTCGAGGTCCGGTCTCCTAATCTCGTGTCGCCTATTGGCCTCGTGACGCCACCTACTTCCTTTTCGCCTTTCTACCATGACCAAACAGCCAAGGACACAGCTCGCGGAGGTGCTGACAACACCTTTTTCGGTGTTTCTTCCCACGTGGATCTGTCCGCCTCTATCTCCATGCAGAAGGCTGCATTTCCCTCTAGATCTTTTGTGCCTGAGCATCCTCCTATGGCTTCATGTGCTGGAGAACCAAAAACTCATCTACAAAAATATATTCGCCAACCGAAGTTCAAAAATATATGATTGATCTTCCATATCATATTTATTATCATTATAAATAGATCGATATGTACAAAAATTTCAATATATTTTCAGATAGATATTTTTTCTCTTACTCCAAATGGTAGTCATTTCAATATATTTTCAGATAGATATTTACTCCGAATGGTAGTCATTTCAATATATTTTCAGATAGATATTTTTTCTCTTACTCCATATTTCAACATAGTTAGGGTGTCAAATTAAATTTTCGAAATTTATCACGCATACATCAATTGCCTCATTAAGCTCGCTTAGATTATATATAATTAAACAAGGACATAATTAATAGATTTAATATATAGTACTACATAAAGTCTTGTAGGGAATATAAATATAGATATAATTAAACATCACGTCATGAGACGCTCGACCCAAAGAAGAACATAAGATATATAGTTACCACACACACACGGTACTAGTAATATGAAACTAGGTGACACAGCGTCACGAGAGGATCCCATCTACTTAAGTTGTTCGTCCTCCAAATCCCAAAAGGTAGGAGACCGGGGCACTAGGTGACACTACCCATAGCCGAAGATACTGATAATACGGTAGAACTCCTAGGCAATGTACCCATCGATGGCTGCATAATCAATGTTGATCTTGTCAAGTGGGCTCTTCTCCCCAAAATTATGCTGCAAATTGGGGAAATTTTTTTTCATGTCACGGTATGCCTGGTCGGTCAATGCGGCTGCCATATTAGCCATCGAAATTCTTTCATTCTTAAGATGGAACAGGTCCTAGAGATCAATATGGCACTGAGATGGTATCTCAATACTCCAGGTGTTCTTCATCTTCTTTTTTCATTCCTTATATGAACGCAAGCAAAATGTATGCCGTTGTTGACAAGAAATCCAGAAGTTCTTGACAATCTTTGTCACTACTGCAACAAAAAATGGTACAAATGTTAATACCGCTGCAACAAGTATATTGTTTCAATGCAACAACAAATGGAACAAATGTTAATACCGCTGCAACAAGTATATTGTTTCAATGCAACAATAAATGGAACAAATGTTAAACACCGCGGCAACAAGTTTACTCTTTACAATGCACATATTGGATTAGGAACAAAATGGAAGATCTTATATGAGATTCAAATTAATGGATACATTGCTACATATATACATATGGATACACATACATGTTTCTATCCTATGCAATTTCCAATAAATTGCTATATGAATACACATGGATCCACATGTTGCTATCCTATGCAATTTAGGATTATATATATATATAATCAAAATAAGAGAGGACAAATATAAACAAAAAAGAGGAGAGCAAGATCGATCCGAGAAGTTTGTGTTTACCTTGCCCATTGGAAGACAAGGATACCTCTCTTGTGAGAAATTTGGATGACGACCACATCTTTTTGATTGGCCGTGTACTCGAGATCAAGGCCAAGAAAATCCCCACCATATTTAGGCTACTTAGAGAGTCCTACCATGTCTTAGCACATTCAACAAGTTAATTCCATACTGATCCATGGTGGATAATGGGGAAGAAGAGAGGAGAAGAAGAGTGGTTGTGTTACAGTAGAAATTAGCGATCGTTTCTCTGTTTTTAAGCCTCTCCCGATGATGGAACAACTTCCAACGCGCGGGAAGAAAACGGTTTGGGAATTTAGTCCCGGTACGGCCCGGGACTAAAAGGGTTCGAAGCGAGGCGAAGAGTTGACATGCTCCCCTCTATAGTCCCGGTTCGATAGCTATTATGAACTAGAGGTAAAAACCTATATCTGTTTTCTACTAGTGTCCATAGGCTACTTCAAAAGAAAAGAAATCTCATCCAATGTCACATATGCTGTGTAGGCGTGGTGGTAAGCTGCGTGCGAGACAGTACGTGATGTCTTGATTTTGAATCCCACGAGTTGCATTGGTGGGAGGTATTATTTTTTCTAGCCTGGAGGACCCTTTAGTCCCGAATCCGTAGTCTCGGTTAGAAAAACCGGGACTAAAGGGGGTTGGGAACCGGGACTAAAGGGGGTTGGGAACCCGGACAAAAAATATAAAATGCACATATACATTTTTCTTTTTTCGTTGTTAACCAATTGCGAACTTCAGATATTAATTATTTATTATTCAAAAGTGCTAGCCATGACAGAGGACAAAGTCCAACAAGTGAACAAAAAAAAAAGGAAAGTACAAGAGGTCGCACGTTTGGTAAATACTAAATACCATACTATAGTTAGTTATGATCCTGCTGAAATTGATTAGTGTGAAATCTGAACTTGTTACTCCGAATAATTGACTGTATGTTGGAATCATGAGAGTGCATTTCGTCTATTCCTTTCTGAACTAACAGATGTCTTGATCCATTGCAAACTAGATCCTAATGTTGGTTTACAGCAACAAAAAATATGACATGAAGTTGACGAAGACAGTGGACTGCCAGATTGATGATAACTTGGCCGATCATGAATACTGCTTAAACAAGCATTCCCTAAGTGATTTATTTCAGAAAAATACACGTCATGTATAAGCCACCAGCGTGGCAAGCTTATAGCCCCGGCTCCATGTGTAATTGACCTCTTAACCACACAGTATCCAATCATTTTCTCCGACAATATTTTTTTTTTTTTTTGCGTGCTAGTTGATCAGCGGAATGAGCACGGGAATCAGTACTAGTGCGATGTGCGATACCATGGCTTTAGGTGTGTAATGCAGTACTGGTTTAATGTCGATGCATGTCCATGAGGAGAGCTATCATCCATGCATGTATGAAGGCACGCAGAGTCCATGTATGACCATTAGGTTGCATAAGGAAAGCATGAATACTACCAACCCATAAGTTTTATCTATAAATTGAGGTTGTGTCCTCCTATGCATCACTAGGAACGAGGAAGGATGCATGTACTACGCTATGAAACCATGTAAATATTGTCTTGGCATATCGAATGTTTTCGTTGTAGGATGTGGTGGGATATTAGAGGATAACTGATGTGTTGACTCGAGCCTTTTTGTCAGATTGTCCGTGTGGACGTTGTCCCCCTTCAAGGTGCCAACATCGAGTCTCTCGTCAGCCTGAGTTATTTGTTCTGAGAGTAGGGCTCAGAGATGATTGTTATTCCATGCTGGTAATAATGACTATCACACTGTAGGGAGAACGTGTCTCCTGAGAGGAAAATTGAGTAAAAGTCACAGTTGGTTGATGTTCTCTATTCGTAGTGAGCTACGCGCGCGGAAGAGTTCACCTGAACCGCTACCCAGGTTTATGCATTAGAGCTAGTTCCGAGCGAATTTTGTTGTGTTATTTTTGCATTAGCTTCGATGAACTGGAGCCCATTAATTTTAACACTTTATATGACTAGTTGGCGTGCACGTACAACGCACATCTCCTAATACAACGCAATATTTTCAATTCCTACCTTTCTATGAGTTGTTTTTGTTCGTCTCTATCTTATATTTAAGTCAAAATGCTAAATTTGGGCCTCCTGAAATTGATTAATGTGAATCTGAACTTGTAACTCCGAATGCTTGACTGTTTGTTGGAATCATAAGAGTGCATTTCGTATATTCCTTTCTGAACTGACAGATGTAGCGAGGCATTGCAAACTAGATCGTAATGTTGGTTTACAGCAACAAAAAATATTACATGAAGTTGATGAAGACAGTGGACTGCCAGATTGAAGATAACATGGCCAATGATGAATACTGCTTAAACAAGAATTGCCTAAGTGATTTATTTCAGAAAAATACACGTCATGTATAAGCCACCAGCGTGGCAAGCTTATAGCCCTGGCTCCATGTGTAATGACCTCTTAACAACACGGTATCCAATCATTTTCTCCAACAATATTCTTTTTTAGGTGCTAGTTGATCAGCGGAATGAGCACGGGAATCATTACTAGTGAGACGTGTGATACCATGGCTTTAGGTGTGTAATGCAGTACAGTGGAGAACTCCAGAACCCTCCTGATCTCGTGTTGATGATGACGGCGGTCCTCGGGTCTTTTTCGGGGAAAAGTGGTATATTTTTAGGTTTCACGTATCGGGGGGAATATATAGGTGAAAGGACGATATCGGTGGACGCCCAAGGGGCCCATACCACCCCCAGGCGCGGCCAGGGGGTGCGCCGCCCTATGGTGTGGCCCCTCTCTGTGCCTCTTCGGGACTCCGTGGAAACTTTGGGAATTCTAAGACTTCCGGGTTTCGAATTTTCCAATTCCGAGAATATTTCCAGAACAAGTTTTGTGAAAGAAAAAACAACAGAAAACAGGGAACTAGCTCTGTGGCAACTTGTCAATAGATTAGTCCCAGTAAATCGATAAAAATGACATAAAGTGTATAACAAACATGTAGCAAATAGCATGAAAACAACATGGTGCATCAGAAAGTATTGAAACGTTTATGACGTATCAGCCGGCCATGAAAACTCGTCCACGTGGGTCTCCTCACGCAAAAGAGTTTGCGTGACCAACCAAATCCTAATGCATTGTGATGCCATAGGATCACTCATCGTGGACTTGACGTCCTCAATCCACTTTTTATCTCTCGGGGCTTCATGGACTACTTGCTTGCTGAACGTTCTCTGTTAACCGCCATGCACAGGAGAGGAGCAATATCCTGAACCGCCCTCCCGCTCAGCCATGTATCCTTCTAAAATAAGGTTTTCTTGCCATCCCTAACCCGTATTCGCACCAGGCTATCGAATAACTCAGCTTCCATAGTGTCCTTTAGCATAGCTATGGTGAGGGCCCCCTAGTGCCCGTCTTTGACTCCACTTCGGTCCTCTGGATGCTTCCGGGGAAAATAGGAACTCCGGTATTCGTGGTGCCCAATTCCGGGAATATTTCCAGAACAACTTTTCTGAAATAAAAAACAACATAAAACAGTGAACTGGCACTTGACATCTTGTTAATAGGTTAGCCCGGGAAAACGTGTAACAAATGATATAAAGAAGGGAGAAAACATGTGGCAATTGTCATAATATCATAACGGAACATCAGAAATTATAGATACGTTGGATAGTACCAGGCGTCAGGGAGAGGGGGGGACATATGTCTGATCATTATTTTGAGAGAGAGCTTAAAATATGAAGTTTTTTGTGCCGGCCTCCCACCAGCATTTGCAAGCTTCGCCACTGATATCGCGGTCTGCCAATCTCTCGTCCCCGGAATCTCTGTGTCGCTTAGCACCACGATTCGTAGGCAACCTCCAATGGCTACCGTCGTGACGAAACCACAACGGGTTTAGAGAGAGAAAATGACCTTAAGTTCATCTGAAATACTCGATTACCAGATATGTGAACCAGATTTGATGCATTCTACTAGAGAATATTTTCTTTGATATGGACTCATTTTCATTCTACGACTTTCTAATTTTTCTAATAAACTTTGATTTGTAACTCTCAATTAACATAGAATATTTTGCACAATTTTATTTCATATATTTCAAACCGTTTTGAAAAATGGTCCTGTTTGTCCAATAAACTCTCACGCAGTTTCTAAACGTTCATAAATAACTATTTTCCTTGGAACTGGGCGTCCCCTGGGGATAAAAAAATTTCCAGCCCCTGGGTCTCTGTCTGACACGTGTCATGTTTTGTTGCCTTAAATCACGCTTTTGCTCCCGTAGCAAAAATAAGACCGCTTTTGCTCCTATGTAGCAAACAAAAAAGTTTCGTCTCAGACAACAAAAAAGGGAAATATCTCGCCGGAGACTCGTCGGAGACCAGTAGCAAAAAAAAATGGTACATTAGTAAATTTGATTTTCGTCGGAGACATGGCTGGGAGATCTCACTCGTCGGAGAATCCCATAGAAAAAAATTAAACTGGTATAGCAAAAACATAGACTCGTTATAGCAAAATATTTATTCTATTATAGCAAAAATTCGACCTCGCCGAAGATATCGTCGGAGTTCTCGTAGCAAAAAATCTATCTATCTATTATATACTAAAAGCAATATACGGATGTCTAATAGAGCCACCACGTTAAGCCACATCATTTACGCTGGGGATGGACGCAAATTTGAACCAACAAAAAAAGGCAATTTCAAAACTAATAGCCAGTCGGCCATGTAACAGCCGACTGCAGGCTGTCGGCCACGGCCCGTCCGATTGCGCGAAATCGGCCACGCGACAGCCGATTATTGGCCGCACCACGTCATCGCCTGGCAATCGGGCGAGGCGACGGGCCCCGCGCATGCAATCGGTTGGGGTCCAACCGATTAGTACCTGCACAAGTACGCCGGTCGCGGCCCTTCTCTTCTTTCTTCTTGTCTTCTTCCTCCCTGCTACTCTTCCCCTCTCTCTCTCTCTCTCTCTCTCTTGAAGCTCTAGCACGAATTAATCCGGCTATTTGAACCGATTTGCTGCGCATTTTCCACCATAAATCGGTTAGAGGGAAGGTAGGGAGACTAGGGCTGGCTTGATCTCATGATGGGATAGCTTGTGGGGGTGGATTTCATGGTGGTTTGTGTGATGGTTGTGGGATGAGTTCATTTCATGGTGGTGGTGGTGGTGGCTATGGTGGTGGACTGCGTGCTCGTGATGTCTTGGTGACTTGCCGTGCCCGGTAGAAGCACGCTTCAAGGGTAAGAATGGACCGACTTTTATCAGTTTTTATTGTTGGATATTTAGTTCGGGACTGTGTGGATATTTAGTTCATTAATAGATGCGTGAATAATATTTTATAGAAGCGCACATATGTAGTAATAATTGATGTGCCAATATTAGTTCGCGGCTGTGTGGATATTTAGTTAATTAATAGATGCGTGAATAATATTTTATAGAAGCGCGCATATTTAGTAATAATTCGTGGTAGTGCTGTGCGAAAATTAGTTCGCGGCTGTTTGAATATTTTTTAGACGCGCGGATATGGAGTAATACTATTGGGTAGAACTAATATTCGGATATGTCGTAATATGTAGTAATAATACAGGTTGAATATTGTTAACAATATTGAATGATTTGATAGGTCAGCAGAAATGTCCGATTTAGTGAGATTCACTTTTTGTTACGGGCCTGGTAATGTGGTGAGAACAGAGAGTGGAGTTGATCTGAGCAAGCTTGCGTACATGGATGTACCCCTACAAGCCCCTAAAACATGGTCTGTTAGGCAGTTGAAAGATTGGTTGGCGCTAAGTTTTAGCCTTAATACTGAGACACACAGAGTCTGTGTCGAGGCATTGTGGATCCGGTCAAAAAAAAATACACTGGTGAAGAATCGAGAGGTTAACTAGAGGGGGTGAATAGGTTAACTACAAATTTTAGCTTCTTTTTCAAGTTAACAAGGTAATGCTCAAATATAGATTATTTAGATTATGCAACTAGGTCAATCCTATATGTTGAGCAAGTACAACTAGCACAAGGTGAATATATGACTAAGCTAGGAGTAACTAGTAAAGGTAAGTTGAGAAATAACCGAACATAATGACGCGGAGATTTATCCCAAGTTCACTTCTAAACGGAAGCTAATCTCCGTTGGAGCGCTGCGGTGCCACCAAAATGGAACACCGAGTAGGCCTCAAATGCCACACCGTATCTCCTTCGAGTCCTTCCACTGATGTGGATAGGCTCGAATCACTATGTTGACGTTGAGGTTGACAACTAGAACCTTTACAAGGATGAGGTACACTCCACAAGATTGGAGGGTCCTCGCCAAATCCCGAGAGCCACCAAGACTCCGAGAAGCAAGATCCACGAGCACAAGAGCACCGGGGATATCAACAATGCTCCGAGCTCCGATGAGCTAAGAGCAACAAGATTCTTAGCTCCAATGAACTAAGAATGACAAGATCCCTAAGGGATGGGCGGATGGATTTCTAATCGACTTGGTAGAGTTGTAGATCGGGGGTGTCTCCTTCAAATCCCAAAGTATCATGAGCTTTGGTTGGGGATTTGAGGAGTGCTTGTTCTTGAGCTTGAGCTTGGTCAATCAATGGTGGAGAGAGAGAGAGAGAGTGAGTGGGATTGACAACTCCAAAAGATAGGGGAAAGACCCCTTTTATACCGGGGCGAGAATATGGTCGTTGGGGGTGGGGGGGTTTCCCACTCTGCAGCGCCCCCCTCCCCCCTCGGCCTAGGGGGCCGGCCAGGCCGGCCAGGAGCAGCCAGGGCGGAGGCAAAACCCACCCCGGCCTGGGGGCCCAGCCTGGGGCCGGCGTGGATCGCGCAGGGGCTGGAGAGCCCTTCCCACCCCGGCCTGGGTCAACCCGGCCTAGGGCCGGCGTATGCGCAGAGGGCAGGCCGGCATGGAGGTGGCCCGGCCTGGGAGGCCGGACAGGCCGGCCTGGAGGCACGGCTGGGGCCGGGCACCCGCCCGAGCCGTCCAGCCTGGGGCCGGCCTGAGGAGCAGCCGGGGCCGGGCACCCGCCCGAGCCGCCCGGCCTGGAGCCCGGCCTGGGGGCGGTGTGGAGAGGGGATAGGACGGGGCACTGCCCGACCAGCCCCGCCTAGGGGTCCGGTCAGGCCGGCCAGGGAGGCCGGCTCCCCTTCTTTCTCTCCTTTTCTTCTTCTCTCTTCTCCTCTCTTTTCTTAACCTTTTCTCCATTTTTGCCTTTCGTTGTATGAGGTCTACGGGGAGATATGGTTGCATTTCATCCATGATATTCTCTGAGTAAACTTAGGGTACACGTTAGTCCTTCCATATGTTGTGATCAAACACCCAAAATAGGATTTAGGAACTATGTCCTTTCAATCTCCCCCTTTTTGATGTTTGTTGACAACATACGGATTTGCATAAAGAACAATTTATCATGGCTATTTGCGAAGAGACAAAAATTATATTGGTACTCCCCCTATTTGTGTGCCCAAACATGAGACATATTTATTTGATTATCATATGGAGTGCAACGAACATAATTTCATTTTCATACTATGGTTTATAGGATAATAGGGTATGTGAGGTAACCATGATATACCTATGTGAAGTTTGAGGATTATCCAATCATGATGTTAACATTAGAGATGCACAATTATAGGCACAATCTTATCTTTTAGATGAGTGAAAGTATTGAACACAAGATAGATCTCACCATGGCATTTTTCTCATAATGGTAGATGGATAAAGACTACCCTCATTATGGCTTCAACACATCAAGTAGTGAGTAGATAGATAACATAATAGCCTTGCCATGATCTTCAACATATCAAATATCTCACGCATAATAGATAGGTAGATAGTACGATAGGTAAATAAGGACATAGTCTTACAATAGTACAAAGGTTCAACAAACCACACAAATAGTAGCATCAACTAAGAGCAAAGGAAACAAATAGCGAGGATAAAACGCAAATAGATGCATGAAATGCAATGAAATGCGTGAGTGTTTCTCCCCCTTGGCATCAGACACCAAAAAGGGAGAAAGATGCAAGTCCAATCACTCGTCTCCCTCCATCTCATCATCCTCCGCAGCGAAGTCCTCGGGAGGAGCCTGACTGGAGCTAGCAGTAGTAGTGTAGTGGGCCGCAAAAGAGCCGAGAGAGCTAGCGTCATCGCCAAGCCAGTATGTGTGCTGGGACTTCCACTTTTCCTCTAGAATCTCATCTGAGCTAGGAGGGTTGGGGGATCTAAAGAGATGTCATGATGGCACGCTGACGGCGACTAGAGGCCTTGCCCTTGCGATATGCCTCATAGTCCTGTTGCTGCTTGTCAATGAAAAAGCAGTTCATCTTCTGGAGGGCCCTCTTAAGGCTGAAAGTGTCAGTAGTAGGGCCAGTAGGAGCAGGAGAAGGAGAGCGGCGGACCCCTTGAGATGTACTAGGTGCTGAGGACAGTGTGCGGGTACGTTTAGGGCGTTGAGTATCAGCTATCTCAGCCTCAGCTTCAGTGATAAGGACAGATCTCTTGGGAGTCACCTTGGCATAGTTGTTGATGAGACCAACTGGGATCTTGGTCTCAATAAGAATCTGGAGATAGGAGCCATAGATGGGAACCCGTTTGTCACGGACCACTGTCCTCATCTCATGCCACATGAAATCCAGAATGTCCAATGGCTTTTTGTTCCTCATAGCAGTCTCAATGTGAAAAAGAAGGTTGATCAACCATTTGCGGACCTCACCCTTCTCACCATACTTGACATTGATGGTATTGTGGAGAATGGTATGCACGATGTACCAATATTCAGACAAGTGCTTTACTTTGGGGATGAATGAAGAGCTGGTACCTTCTGGATAGCAATGACGGATACCATCTTTGGCCTTCATAATATTCTTGGGATCACCATGAATGTGAATGTTGTTCATACCATCATATTTGACCGAGGGAATGCCAAGAAGGGAACCAAACTCCTCCATGGTAGCAACACACTTAACTCCACCACTCATCAAATTCAATGTACGAGGATTCCTTGAGCCCTCTCCAGATGACAAGAAAATTGTGGCATAGAACTCCTTGAGCACATCAGGTGCAAATGGACGAGCATTATTTTCACCCATGAGAGGGGTGATACCGTGAAAATCCATGAGTTCCATGACACGGGGCCAATGAATGCGAGCTGACTCCACATCAAAGAAGTGTTGGTCCACATAGCTGTTCTGGAGTTTGCCAAGAATGAAATCATACATGACCTGATGCATCTTGCAATACAACCGAAGGTCGGCACTAGTACTCTGACCAAACTCATAGGGGTTGAACTTCAGCCTGGCATTCTCAAAGTCAGTGGTATTGAGACCACCCCAGTTCTTGACCATGGGTTCATTTGGATTGACCGGAATAGAAGAACCCTGTCTCCGTGAGGGAGTAGACCCAGCAACAGTAGCAGAGAATATAAGTGATGGCGAAGAGAGCGGTGGGTATCGGAATCATGGTGAGTATCGGAATCATCTGGAACGAATGATGCATGGATATGGACAAATATAATGAGTGCACATGGTCATTGTGTTAAAGAAAAAAAATTATTCCGTGAATATAAGTGATGGCTTCATGGTGGAAAAACAAACAAAGCATTGTGTAAGGAGTAGGATGCGGTTGTGTTTGTTTTCTTAGTAGAAGAGAAATTATATTTTTTTTTATTTTTTTTATTGATTTTGCATGATTCTTCGAGAGTGGTAATTGTGAACTATGGCATAGCATAACATGGGAGAATGATTATCATGGCATAGTGAAGTAAATCATGTTAACACGAGACTACATCATGAGAAGGATACAAAAAAAGCATGGCATAGTTACGAATCTAGTGGTACATGAACAATATGAACTCTAGCATGAACATGAGGGAAAAATTTACGCCCTAACTTAAGAAACGACACTAGCACACCGATAGATAGCAAGCACATACACATGATACATAGTAGAGTCCCAAAAGATTACCCGAGTTGGTGGCCATCTTCAAAAAAAAATCACCCAAAAATCAAGTGGACCGATCTCCCCCAATAGTACACCAAACAGAAATCCATGTGGAGGAGAGTTGGGAGAAGGACGAGGGCTTGCAGATTCGAGAATTTGAGTGGTAGGGATGGGCTAGGGTGGTGGGGGGAAGGGGGGAGGACAGCTCCAATGGGGGCTCTAATGGAGGGGGCTAGGGGGAGGAAGATGGGGAAGTGGGGGTGGGTGCGGTTGGGTATGGGGAAGGGGCGGTGTGGTGCGTGCGTGTGTGTGTTGCCCACCCCGGCCTGGGATGCCGGCCAGGCCGGCGTGGGGCAGGGCGGGGCCGGGTGCGTGCGGTGTGGGTGTGTGCGTGCGTGTGAGTGCCCGGCCTGGGGTGACGGCCAGGCCGGCGTGGGGAGGGGGGCGGGGGCGGGTGGGTGCCCGAGCGCCCCGGCCTGGGGCCGGCGCGGCGGCAGTGCGAGGCCGGGCACCTGCCCGTGCGCCCCGGCCATACCCCCGGCCTGGGTCCGGCGCGGGAGAGAGAAGGGTCGGGCGAAGGAGGGTAGCCAGGGTTATTTTTTGTGTTGTTTTTTTTAAAAGAAACTTTTATCCCCCCGTTTGTAAACGAAACTAGAGTTATAACACCAAACAAAAAGGAAATTGCGGCTAGTGTTATAATAACAAGTTTTCACAAGTTTGTTTCTAGCACACCATATGTTTTATGTAGCAATTTTACTTGACCATGTGCACGAATGAAATGAATATGATGACATGAGTATGATGGTTTCATTTGCATCAAATGGAGAAAGAGTAAAAAGGTGAAATTGAGCAACATATGAAGAATGGAAATGCAAATGAGTGAAGCACAAACACAAATGTCTCATTGATATAAAACAAACCAAATTTTGGGCGGTGGCCTTAGCCACCATGTAAGAGTATGTTTGATATGACACCGCGAAGATATATATTGGGTGCATTGTCGAGACTCGTCATTGAACCACATGATGTCATTTGAAATGATCATTATGCATGATTTGTTTATTTATGCATTATAGAGGTAGTGTTGGCTCATTGATTTAGCTACACTCCCCCTATGTCTATGCGTACATATAGAATCCAAATAAGAGTCTAGTAAGGGTGTGTATGCAATATTTTCAATCAACTAAAATTGCTTGCACATATGATGTTGAGCTCACTCCTCAATTGCTTGAATCTCTTCACATCTAGAGGCTTGGTAAGGATATCGGCAAGTTGATCTTTGGTGTTGACATAAGAAAGTGAGATATCTCCATTGGCCACATGATCCCGAATAAAATGATACCGAATCTCAATATGCTTGGTCTTGCCATGAAGTACCGGATTGTGACCAATCTTTATAGCACTCTCATTGTCACATAAAAGAGGCATTGTCTTAATCTTAATTACAAAATCCTTAAGACATTGCCTCATCCATAGGAGTTGAGAGCAACAACTTGCGGCGGAAATATGCTCCGCTTCCGTGGAGGAGGTGGCAATGCAATTTTGCTTTTTTGGAAGACCAACACACAAGGGACCTACCAAGGAATTGGCAAGCACCCGAGGTTGATTTTTATCCACTTTGTCACCTCCCCAATCCGCATCCGAATATCCCACAAGATCAAAAGTTGTGTTTGATGGATACCAAAGACCATGTGTGGGAGTGTCAACCAAGTACCTAAGAATCCTTTTGACCGCAATCATATGGCTTTCCCTGGGGTTAGATTGAAATCTTGCACACAAACCCACACTAAACATAATGTCCGGTCTAGATGCACAAAGATAAAGCAAAGATCCAATGATGGAATGATAAAGTTTTGGATCTACCGGTATACCTTCGTGATCCATTGTAAGATTCACGGTTGTTGGCATTGGATAAGGTAATGGTTTGGCATTGTTCATATCAAATTTCTTGAGCATGTCTTGAATATATTTTGCTTGACAAATAAAAGTCCCTTCATGATATTGCTTGATCTCAAAACCTAGAAAGAACTTAAATTCTCCCATCATAGACATCTCAAATTAACTTGTCATTAGTTTGGCAAATTGGTCTACAAAACTCACATTAGAGGATCCGAATATAATATTATCAACATATACTTGACATACGAAGAAATGTCCATCTACACTTTTGGTAAAAAGAGTGGGATCAATTACCCCAAGTACGAAACCAAAATCCACTAAGAACTCCTTTAAATGATCATACCAAGCACGTGGGGCTTGTTTGAGGCCATACAAAGCCTTATGGAGGAATTATACATGGTTAGGATACTTGGGATCCTCGAACCCCGGAGGTTGTTTAACATATACCATTTCATTTAGAGGACCATTTAGAAATGCACTTTCAACATCCATTTGATGCAAGATGAAGTTATGACTAATGCAAAATGCAATTAATATACGAATGGATTCAAGTCTAGCTACGGGAGCGAAAGTTTCACCGTAGTCAAGTCCTTCGACTTGGGAGTAGCCTTGAGCAACCAATCGAGCCTTGTTGCGAATCACTTGCCCATGAGAATCTTGCTTGTTTTTTAACACCCATTTAGTTCCAATGATATTATGATTCTTGGGTCTTTCCACTAATGACCATACTTTGTTTCTCTCAAAATTATAGAGCTCTTCAAGAGCATCATACACTTTGATAGGTTAAACATGAGAGACATATGAATGAATACCACAAAACTTGAGTACTTGTCCACGAGTGGAGACACTTCTTCCCAAGCCACCAATGATGTTCATTTGGTATAGTGACTTGTGTTGCAATCTTGATGCTTGACGAGTCATGATACGAACTAGTGCATCATCGGGATTTTCATTGGGAGGGATATCCTCATCATTTCCTTCATCAAGACCATTGTCCATTCATATTGGAGTTCTTGGTGGCGAATCACCAAGATCATTTCCACCATTATCATTGGGTTAACCTTGATCACTTTCTTGATGAGTGGTATCCACATGAAGGTCTTCTTCTTGTTCTTGATCTACCATTTGATTGGTGGTTGATGTAGAGGGCTCCACTTGCGTAGAGCTAGTTCCATCCTCACTTTCCACAAGGTGTCCCTCAATGGGTATAAGTGGACCTACACCCATTCTTCCTATGGCTATGGAGGACGGTTCATCACCTACATCATCACAATCAATTTGCTCCACTTGGGAGCCATTATCCTCATGAAATTCCACATTCATAGATTCTTCAACACACCCGGTGGATATGTTGTAGACTCTATAAGTGTGGGAGTTCGTGGCGTAACCAACAAAAATTCCTTCAAAAGTTCTAGAATCAAACTTAGACAATCTAGTTCCTTTTTATGTAGACTTGGCATTTGCAACCAAAAACTCGAAGATATTTGAGGTTGGGTTTGTTACCGGTTAGGAGCTCATATGGAGTCATGCCAATCATCGGACGAAGGAAGAGTCGGTTAGATAAATGACAAGCGGTGTTGACGGCTTCGGCCCAAAAGTTATATGGGGATTTGAACTCGGCCATCATAGTTCTTGCCATATCAATAAGTGTGTGATTCTTCCTCTCCGCTACACCATTTTGTTGAGGGGTGTACGCAGCGGAATATTGATGTCTTATCCCCTCTTCACTCAAGAATTCATCCATGGTGTAGTTCTTGAACTTGGAACCATTGTCACTCCTAATAGACAAGATCTTGGTGTCATATTGACGTTGCACTTCGGTGGCCCAAGTTATGAATCTTTCTTGAGTCTCACTCTTCTTCTTGATATAGAAAACGCAAGTGTATCTTGTATAATCATCACCAATTACCAAACAATACTTCTTGCCCCCAAGACTATCATATGTTGGAGGCCCAAATAGATCGAAATGAATAAGCTGAAAGGGCGTTGTTGTGGAGATGATTGATTTCTTGGGGTGATTCTTCTCATGCATCTTTCGGGCAATACAAGAGCTACAAGGACGATCTTTGGAAAAATTCACACTTGTTAGTCCTACCACATGCTCACCCTTCACGAGAGTTTGTAGATTTCTCATACCGACGTGGCCTAGGCGGCGATGCCAAATCCACCCCACGTCGGATTTAGCCATTAGACATGTGGCGATATGTGTAGTTTATTTCGATAAATCCACTATGTACATACCGTTTTCCACAAATCCAACAAAGGCTACCTTAAGAGAAATAGTGTGAAGGACAAGCACATGATGACGCCCAAATACACATGTAAAATTGCATTCACAAAGTTGCAAGACGGAAAGAAGATTATAGCCAAGGGACTCAACAAGGAGGACTTTCTCAATGGATGAATCCGGATGAATGACCACCTTGCCATGTCCCAATACCTTATGTTGTGAGCGGTAACCAATAGTTACATGAGAAAATTTGAGAAGTTGGAGTTTCAAATCTTCTAATACTTCTTTGCTTCCGCTCATGTGTGCGGAACAACCACTATCAATCATCCATGATGTCCCACCGGAAATACAACCCTACAATGAATCAACTTCTTGTCTTAGGTACCCATTTTTGGATGGGTCCTTTTTTGTTAGTCACAAGGGTCTTAGGAAACCAAATAGCATGCTTGTAATCATCACCATATGAGGTGCCAACATATTTTGCATAAACATGACCATCAATAGATTTAAGAAGCACATAAGATGGGTTATACTTTCCCGCAAAGTTATTGTGAGTAGTAGTGTTCCTAGGAACAATACTCTTAGCAATTATATCAAACTCATCTTCATCATTAGCCAACTCCCCCTCCTTCACAAAAACAATATAGTTAGTGGAGGGAGTTGACTTCTTCTTGTAAGCCACCTTGGATGTGGAACAAAAACCAAGGCCTTCTTTGCCAATAACTCTCTTATGATTACTCAAAAGATCATTAAGGTTCTTTTGCCCTTGGATGCATGTGGCAAGACCTTTGTTGAGTTGTGCCTTCAACCTATTGTTATCCTCAATGAAAGTTGCCTTGACACACAAAGGGTTAGTAACACAAGAGTTTTCATTCACAACTTTTACTCCTTTTAAGGTTTTGAGATTGTGCGATGATCAATTTTAAGCTTATCAAAATCCTTAATGAGTTCATTATAACCTTGGTTAGTTGCATCATTTAAAGCCATGAATTCCGTTACCTTAGCAAAAGCATGTTCACAATCAAGTTTTACTTTAGCTATTTTAATTGCAAAGGTTTCCTATATGCTTTCTCTAAAGCAATGTGATTCATCTAGAGCTTTCTCAAGCTCCTCAATCTTACTAGCATCATCAAGTAACATTATTCTCTCCTCATGTTCATCAATGAGGCCATGTGCCTCACTTAATTGATCCATGAGAGAGACAAAGATAGATTTAGTTTCTCCTTCTACTTTTTCCACAAAGTTTACCAAGGGATCTTCCTCAACACAATTTAGTAGTGAAGGAATAGAGGAGTTTGCAAGTTTGAGTGTAGGAGTCACCTTTGGGGATATACCCTTGGCCATGAAGCACCTGTGACTTGAAGGGCCCTTGTTGTCATTTGGGTTGGAGAAGAGAGAGCTTAAGTTAGGAGGTACGATGCCCCTAGCCATGGCCACCATACCTACTTGTTCGCCTTCACCGTCGCTCTCTTCACCACCGGATGTGTACTCAACTTCTTTTGCAATCAATGCCCTAGGAGGGCCTCTCTTGATGAAGTTCTTGGCCTTGGGAACGAAGGTGGATTTCCTTATGAATCTTCCACCATTTTCAATTCTACTCTTGAAGGGACACTCGGCAACAAAGTGCTCGGAATCTCCACAATTGAAACAAGCTCTTGCTTTCTTTATGCTTGAGACTTCCTTTCCATTATTCTTGGTGGCATTGGATCTAAAGTATCCTTTCTTCCACCACTTGTGTTGAGCAAGAGCCAAGCATTCTTGTCGTGGGATAATCACCAAGACCTTTGTTCCGTGTGTAGGGGTCCAGGCCGGCTATGTTCCGGATCACCTCCAGCTTCTCGGCCAAGAAGTTTTTCATAATCTTGTTTGTGTCCGAGGCCGGGTAATTCTTCTCCGAGTAACGGAGAGAATTGGTAACGTGCACAGAATAGCTGCACATGAGCTTGGGCCGGATGCTATTGGGTTGAATCCGGCAGCTTACCCAGGTTTTAATTAGATTGAGCCCAAGAAGACCTTGGGCTGAGAGTACGGCTAGTTTGTGGAGGAGAGGCTGGATAGACTGCCTCTCGGCTTCAGGAGCAAAGGAGTTGAAACTATCGGAAAGATCGAGTATATTTTCGGTGAAACCCGGAAGTGGCTTTTCGCCGGCTGGAGAGGTATCTTGGCAATAAAAGTAAGTTTTTTGCCAGTGTTTGACGTGCGAGCTGAGGCTCAGAGTCAGCATGAGATAATTTTTCCGCCTCTGGATGGAGACCCCTCCACAGACTAGAAGGGCCCCATCGCCGCTCTCTCGGCACGGTTTGCATTGAAAGAGCTCTAGGAAAAGAGCCAAGTTTGGAGGAACGCATAGATACGATTCGCACAAAACTATGAAATGAGTGATGTTAAGCATGCAGTTGGGGCCAATGTCAAATACCCGCAGCTTGTAGTGGTCTAAGAGCTCGCGGAAGAAAGGGTGACCCGGGGGGCGGAAACCCCGGATCACATGTTCGACAAAAACCACCACTTCGTCGAGACCCGGAGAAGGCCGAGTCTCCACCCCAGGCACCCTCCAGTGGATATCCTCCCGGGTGGGCAGAACACCCGACTCTGTGAGCTCGTCAAGCTTAGCTTTGGTCACAGTCGACCTCACCCAGTTGGCGGAGATCGATTGACTCGGCTTTGGCTTGCTGGCCGGGTGTTTCCCCTTCAGCTTAGCGCTGGCCTTAGGTGCCATAAGTATATATCTAAAAAAGAGGCAAATGTAGAGTATAAATATCGAGAGACCCGGAAATTACAGTTATCCGACTCAGCGGGAAGTACTTGCGACAAATTTATCAGATTGGATCTAGTCAAAAACCATATAGAGGGAAAATTCACGATTGTAGATGGTGAAGATATGCTGAGAGATGTGCGCTTGGATCTAATTGAGTACTAGCCGTGAAAAAGGAAAACTAGGACATATCTAGTTAATGAGAAATTGTGGAGAATTTGAGAGAGATTAGATCCAATCTATTTTCAAGGAATCAGAATCTGGATCTAAGGGATTGAAGAACTTACCGTCTGAATCGAGATGGGGGCGCGGCGGCGGCGAATGGCTCGACGGCGGCAGCTCCTTGGGATTTACGGCGGGTTGCTCGAGGGCGCGGCGGCGGAGATCGATGGCGGCGTCGCGGGTACAGGCGTGGTGGCTAGACGGCGGCGGCGCGGTTCTAGTGATGCTCCCGTGGCCGGCGGCGTGGCTCTGTTAAGGACGGGTTCGAGCTCGAGCCTGGACCCCTACAAACGGGATAACCCGGCTCCAGCAGTAAGAATCAGTTATCACCCCTTTATCCTACTAACACTTTTCTTGTACAATCACTAACTTTTGTCACTGTATTTTTCTCTCTGGAAGATGATGCTTTTTGGAAGATAGTTACCCCTCCTCCCTCCGAAAACTCGGAAGAAGACGAGGAGCCGGATGACTCAGATGAAGGTAGAGTCCAAGTCTCGCTTATCTCCCCTTTTTTGTTAACTTATCTAGGCCAACTTTTTCATCTTTACCAACAATACACCTTACTTGCCAGGGCTAGAGGACAAAGAGGATACACAGTCGGATGAGAGCGAAGCTAAGCCAGAAGTGGAAGTTGGGGCAAAGAGGAGGACCCGGGGAGTTGTCTTCAAGGTGCCTTACTCCTCTATTGCCTCCAGACCGTACTCGTACGCTAACATGTGCGAACTTAACTAACATTTGATCAATTCATCACACTTGAACGAACCCGCCCTAGTCAAGTGTAGGGTAACCCGGAACTCTCCGGGTGACGATCCTCTTCACTCGGGCATCCCTTCGTCCCCCGCTCGCCGAGCCGGTATTCCCCAAACTCATTCTTCCCACTTTCCTCGAAGATATCCCTCTCCAAATCATCCACTAGCCGGACAAATCCGGGTCTCACTTTCTGTCACGACCCCGGACCCAGAGATATACATACTGTTATGTGCTCCTAGCCATGGACTCACAAGGGCTTCAGGGTTACCAGCCCCGACCGCAACAAACAACGGCAGGCAGACTGGATTCATCGGCACGTAGTCCGGATCCCCAGTCTACTACTCCTTGTATCCATGCTGGTCATAACCAACTATGCATATCAAAGCGTCCACGAATCGAAAGAAACTGAAGAAAACGGGACCAAAGCTATACAGAGATGTTATGTGTCCTCGCCCCAGGCCGATCACATCGACAGGCGGGCTCGGACATGGATCATCGGCTCCACAACCCCTCGACTGCGACAACTATGCAGGCATAGCCAAAACTGTATAACAATGAGCTCGAAACCAACAACCAATCAAAGCAGTACTCTAAACATGAAGCTTTATGAAACAGATGTTACTAGAGTATAGCTTACAAACAGAGGTCACACGACCCAACATTACATCAGACAACGGAAGGCAAATTATGTTGCTAATCAACAAGAACCAAAAAGGCCTAAGAGGCCGCAACATAAGGCGACGTCCCAGCCCATAGATTCCAGGCTGCTACCTGGGAACCCCAAACTACTCGTCGATGTCCACGTTGAAACACCACTGAAGTGAGGAACTCCACCTGAACCAAATTAAGCAAACCTGAGTACAGGAGGTACTCAACAAGACTTAGTTAACCTATTATATATCTGCTATCTTCAGAAAGGGTTTCATGAAGGCTGATTTGCGTAAAGCAATCTTTGTTTTCAAATCGAGGAAGAATAGCACGTCTCATGGAGTTTTTAAAACAGATGAGAGGACTAATCAACTACTGAAATCATCATCTTTTCATCCACCAACATCATTCCCAGCACCTCACATGCTACAAGGATCACCCCTCCCGGCATCTCCGGGGAGGCACCCTTCATCTATTGCCTCCATGCCTTGTCAACATCTTTTACGTCACGTTCAAGTTATCTATGACCTCGTGGCTTTCACCAAGTCGTCCTTAACCGTGGACACGGCTTTCCGAAAGATTTATCCCTGCAGGGTGGTACACTTTACCCACACGTACCATCCGACTCTTAACGCCACATGTACGCTCGTCCATGGAGCACGGCAGAGGGTGGTTGGCCACGACCTTTACCTTGTCGAGCCCTATCCATGAGTCAACCCAAATAGGGCCACCCCGTCAACAGGGAGTTGGCCACCTCCTGACGGCACCTGTTCTGTGAGTCGGGAACAAGATCCGTGTACGTCCATCACTTGTCCCGGTCACGCCCTAAACACCTCCAAAAGGTTTTTGACTCACACGCAGATGGAAATTCCAAACTACGTGACTCACGGATAGAACCAAACAAGTTAGTTAGTCGAGCGCGGTCTGTTAGGCCCCGCGTGTGGTTGCACGCTCAGTCTTGATTTCCACGGCGAGACCTTACTCCTAGGGTTGGCAAGTACAGGACAAACAACCACTTCCCAAGTGGCCTCCCGTCCAAGCCTTAGTCAAGTTAACCACACAGCGCTCATCTCACCACGTCATCATATCATACTAGGTTATCGTAGCTCTGATTCATCAACCGGATGGAGCAGAGGTAACAAACATGCAAAGCTAAGCGAAGCAGATATGAGGCTCTGGCGATGCGCACAAGCAAATCTATGGCGGCTAGGAGCAGTGGATCAGGATATTGAGGCAATGCAGTATATAGGTGAACTATGTCTACTAGCATCAAATAGTTTGGAAACGAATGCAAAGTACGAGATCAAATGTTGTTCGAAAGCATATATGAGCAGATAAGAGGTTATGCTTGCCTTGGTTATAAGAAAACCAGATAAAGTCTTCAGGAATAAGTGCTTGACTTGTCGGTTAGGATCAAGTATTCGCCATTGGAGTTGTTGGCCTTCTCTTCGGAGTCACGTTCTACCGAGGGGGGGAACAAACACCGAAACAAGAAAAACAACAATCAACACATGGCATCGATGCAATGCGCAATATGTATGCATGAGCAAATTAATGCACTTAAAGAGAAGCCCTAAACATGTTCGTTGGGTTGCTAGGGTTCGTATGTCAGTTAGGCATTTTTACTGAATTTATCCCGAAATAGACCCTGGAGGGGGTTTCGGGCGATTATGAACATGAGTACCATTTTAGTTGCTCAAATGGGTTTGAAAACATCATAAACAGGTTGCATATGTCATTTTGAGCAATTTGGTATATAACTTTTAATTTTCTAATTTTATTGAATAAAAACTTATTTTTCTATTTTTAAATGATTAAACAACATTAAAATAATGTCCAAAAATGAAGGTTGTCAAACATGTATGAAAATTACATAGTTGGATAGAGTTTATTTTTCTGATCAATTTGGTATCTTGTTTGTATTTTTCAGATAAACAGAAATAAAGATATTATTTTTCTTAGTTTAAAATTTTTTCTGTAATTACTTAAAACAGAGGGCCCACGTGTCATTTTAGTTTTCTTTTTCTAAAAAGAAAAGCCAGTTGGCAATTGGGCCCACGGTGATGTCACCATGACGTCACCGTGACGTCATGGGCTGGCCGGCAGAGGGCCGGTGATGGACGCCGGCGGCGATTCCGGGCACCTTAGCGTGCGCAGATGGGTTCATTGGAACCGTAGCGACGAGAGCTCCCTAATCGTGGTGGCGCCGCCTGCGTAGGGTCGTCGACGGCGAGCCGCCGTGCACGGCTAGCAGCGGCGCTCTCGGTTCTCCGATGGAACGACGAATCCGGCGGCGGGGAACGAAACGGAGAGCATGGGGAGGGAGCTTAGCTCACCACAAACTCGACGAGCCTGTCATCGGGGCCGGGGAAGGTCAGAAATGGCGACGCCGTGCAGAGGAATCCGGCGGCCGGAGAGGAAGAAGGCGGCGAAATCCGCGACGCCTGGGCCATCCCGGACTCTCCGCGTGCTCGTGGTGGAGGAGGGAACTGAGACGGTTCTTTGGAGCTCCTAATCGGGGCCGCGGGTGAGGTGAATCGACGGCAATGACGTATCTCCGGCGAGCTAGGGTTCGCGTGCGCTGGGGGACAGAGAAAGAGAGAGGAGCGCGGGGCGAGTGGAAGGAGGAGGAGGAGGTGAGATGCGGACGTCTCCTCGCGTCTTATCCGTGCCGCGGTTGAAGCAGGAGGTGGCACGGCCACCTCGATGCTGCCGCTCGTCCTTCTTGCCGGAGGAGAAGAAGAAAGAGGAAAAGAAAAAGGGATTTGCAGAAACCCCCTCAGGATTTGGAAAATTACAGGAGAGCCCTTTTCCAAACAAAAACAGAACAGAAAACTAGCTTTTGAGGACCTTTTTGCAAAGATAAAAATTGGCAAAAATCATTTTTGGAAAGCTCACAAAATTTTCAACTAAACCATAACTTGGTTTGACAAATTTGAGAATATTTTTAATTCAAATTTTGGGTGACCACTTTAAGTGGTTTTTGATCGAATCTTATTAAATTCAAATTCAAACTTGATTTAAATTTTACATGCATGATATGCCATGAACACAACACCACAACCCATTGTTATCAAAATTGGGATGTTACACTTTCCAACTCTTTATCAGCTTCTTCCGGGTCTAGCAACGATCTCCCACCAGATTTCGTTGTGAACACCGGGTAAATACTTTTTCTTGCTACTCAACACACTAGCTTTTTCCATACCTTTCATTTACCATATACTGATTGTTTCTTTCTCTCTATCAGAGCCAAGGTCACAACCAGTGACCCGGAGGACATGGACGTGGATAACCCGGCTATGGAGGATCCTAAAAATGTTGTGAAGGCCGCGGCTGGCGGCGAAGAAGAAGAAGAAGACTTTCTGGTAGACCCGGCCGAGCAGGAGGCCGAGTTTCCCCTGCCAACTTACACACCCGAGGATGAGGATGACGAGATCCTGGGGACGCGGATGGGTGATCCCACTCCTAACACCCAGGCGACCCGGATAACCTCCCCCAAGCAGGAAAGAACTCCACCTCCGGGTAATCAGGGCCCCATCTCCTCCAGGCCGAGACTCGGCGATATGGACTTTGAAGGAATGCTGAATGCGCTTTTCACCTTGAAGACCAATGAAAGGGACATTCTGGAAGCCATGGAAGCTGGGCACCAGGAAATCTAAACAATGTTGCTTATATATTCACCTAGTCCCCAAGTTCCGAGTGAACTATGCAAGGTTTAATCGGTACTTCCGTAGCTATGTAATTTTCCGTACCCGGTCAGATCTTGTATCCGACTAACTTTTCCTTTTGCACAGGCACACGTGACCCGATCTGAGGAGATGTTGGCCAAAACCAGCAAGCTCCTCGAGGTCGAGACAAAGTTACGTGAGGAACTGGAAGCTGAGGTGAAATATCTCGCCAAGCACGTGAAAAAGTACAAGAAAAGGTCCCAAACTGCTCAGGGTGCGCTGAAGAAAATTTCAGCCCAGATTGCCGATACTTACCGCACTATACTTGGTAAAAATTTCTATCTTATTAACTATGACCCGGATTTCTCATTCCGTAAGGTTTATCACCCGGATTTTAGTGCCTTAACTTTTCTGTTACTCTGCAGGTCCGGGTGAGGAGGCCCCAGATGAAGATGATGTTGAGAAGTTAAAGACGCTGAGAGCCGTAATCCGGCAATTTACTGTTGGCACCAAGTGGATCTTGGAGGCTGTGAAGTGGCCGGGTAAGGGTTATTGTGGTTTGAACGATATGCTTGACGCATGTTCTACCATCCCCGCCTGGATCGACCACTGGAAGCATTCATCGTGCCGGGTTGGGGTGACCCGGGGGCTTGCTCTGGCCAAGGCCTGTTTCCTTAGGCTTGAGCCGGTAAAGCTCGTGGGCGTGTTTCCCGAATTCAACAACGATGGCTCCAAGTTCACTGGTAAGGATTACAAGGCCATTCATGCTCAGGTCCGTCACTCGGCGAGCCAGATCGCCGACAAACTGGATGTAAGCAAGATCACTCCACCTTATGATGCCAATGATAAGCCGATTCCATCGGATCTGCCCAAGCCCTTCGACATGCTGGAACGGTGGAAGGAGGAAGATGAGGCCAGGAAGAAAGCTAAGGCCGATATTGTGCCTTCCTCTTCTATGCCGGTTGTCCCTCCTGCAGCCTGTGCCGATACTGCGGCTAACCCGGACGTGGGAGCGGAGAAGACCACCGATGAGCATTCCACAGACCCGGCCGCCAAGGACAACGTTGATGACTCGGCAAAGGATGCCGAGTAAAGTTTCATTTTTTATCGCCTCAATCACTTATTCGGCCAATGGGCATTATGTAATATGCCTGATACGATTATCCTTTTAATAGTGCGCATGTGCACTTTTCGATACAATTTCCTCGTTTGTAATACACTTAAACTTTAATAGCTTTTGGTAGCCCTTCTGGCCCCTCACCTCGATATGTTATTTCCTGGTTTTGAACTTTGTTGCTATTTTTCTGATTTTCGCTCTTTTTCCTTCTCTGAGACTCGGTTTCCGGGTCTCGGGGATTTTGCCAAGTGGACTTTATTTCTTAAGTCCCCAAGTCCCCAAGACTCGGATTTTTGGGGTTTTAAGCTTGATAGCAAATCAATTTGTTGCTTTTCTCAAATTCCCAAGTCCCCAAGGCCCGAATTTCCGAGTCTAGGGATTTGGAGTTTTTCAAAAGATCACATTGTTTTTGCTAAGGCCCAAAACATAGAGTTACTCAGGTAGGTTTGAAGTTATGCTTAATATGTTGTGAGTTTCCGGTTGTTAACCTTGTACTCTGCATAACTTGTGGTTTGGATGACCCTTTTGATCCTCTTTGTTGTAAGCCGGCTTTCGCGTGGATACTCAATGCTGCTATAACTTTATAAAAATAGGGTCAGGCAAGTCCCATTGGGTATCATGCCTGATTGTGATTACACGTTAGCAAAGCATGCCACATTTTTGCGAGTCGCATCAAGCTTAAACAAGAGAAATCAAGAAAACTTGGCTCTATTGTCCAGTTATAAGGTTGTAACCGTACTTATTGCAAGTAATCGGTTCTTATAACTTGATGGAATCATGGCCGGGTCTTTGAGTTTGCAAATGTGCTATTCAAGCAATCAGCCCCCAAGACCTATATATGCAATTTTTAGGAAAAATATGAAACTAATGTACTACAAGCAAACAAATAATACTTACCTGATAAAGTAATCAACAGAAAGTAAACAGAAATATAGAAACTTAACAGAAACAAACAAGAAAGAAAACAATATCGTGGTTTAACCATCTCTTTATTGATATGAGAAAAGTTAGGTCAGCAAGCCGCCTCATTAAAAACCCTCCAGTCCCCTTAGGTACCCTGGATAGGAAAAGAGTGCGTCTGAAACCTGATGCCTGTTACATCGTGTAATTCAACTTGCAAACCTAGTCTATCCTAGGTGTAGTAGGGACGTAGCTGGGCCACGTTCCATGGTCTTTCTCTCTCTTGCATAGATGAAGTGGTACGAGCGGTGTCATTGATAGTATCCGACTCTTCCCTTGCATCCACCAAGTAATATGATCCATTGTGCAAATTCCGGCTTATGATGAACGGTCCTTCCCATGGTGGAGATAACTTGTGTTTTCCTTCCTTTGATTGTACCAAGCGCAATACCAGGTCCCCTTCCTGGAAGACCCGGGTTTTGACTCGCCGACTATGATATGTCCTCAGATCCTGCTGATATATGGCTGATCTCTCCAAGGCTTGTTCCCTGTGTTATTCTAGCATATCCACGGCATCCTGCCGGGTCTTCTCATTCTCCACCTCAACATAAGCTGATACTCGGGGTGAGTCATGAATAATATCACTCGGCAATACTGCCTCTGCACCATAAACAATGAAAAAAAGGGTCATCTGAGTAGATCTGTTAGGTGTGGTGTTAATTCCCCAAACCACTGATGGTAACTCCTCCACCCATGCTCCAGCAGCTCTGATGCACGGGACTCGCAGTCGTGGTTTTAACCCACGAAGTAACTCCTGATTTGCCCTCTCCACCTGTCCATTGGCTTGTGGATGGGCTACCGAGGCTATCTCAAGGCGGATGCCGTTGTTTCCATAGAACTTTTCCATCTCACCTAAGGACATGTTGGTTCCATTGTCCGTTATTATGCTATGAGGATACCCAAACCGATAGATAATCCTTTTCAAGAACTTAACTGCGGTGACTGCTTCACAATTGGTGACTGGCATAACTTCGACCCACTTAGTGAACTTGTAGATAGCCACCAAAAGATGAGTCTTTTTGCAAGGTGACATGTGAAAGGGGCCAACCATATCCATACCCCCAAACAGAAAACGGCCAGGTTAGCGGGATTGTTCGCAACTCCATAGCCGGCACATGGGTTTTTAGCGAGCGTACCTTTGACATCCATCACACCTTGCCACCAAGCGCTCCGCGTCTGCTAAGGCCGTGCGCCATAAGAAGCCGTGTCGATATGCTTTGGCCACAAGGGATCTTGTGGAGGCATGATGCTCACAATCACCTTTGTGAATCTCCTTTAAGATTTGTCGGCCTTCTTCTGGTGCTACACAGCGCAAAAAGACTCCTGCTGCACTTTTTTTATACAGTTCCTCATTGATAATAGAATAGCCCTTTGCTCGCCTCAGAATTTGCCTTGCTAAAACTTCCTGCGGTGGTAACTCGCCCCGTGACAGGTAGGCCAAGAACGGCTCTGTCCACTCGGGAACAGCACGTACTGTGGCCACGAGCTCCATATCCGGGTCTTTGTTAGCAACCTCTTCCTCAGACTCGGTTTTAACAGATAGCCGCCATAACTCGTCCAGAAAAACGTTAGGTGGAACCGGCTCTCTGCGCGAGCCGAGTCTTGCGAGCGCATCTGCTGCCTCGTTCTTTCGCCTGTCAATATGTTCCACCTCATACCCGGAAAAAGACCCGGCAACCCCCTGTCCACCTCTCTGCGATATGCTGCCATTGTTGCATCTTTCCTATCCCAAGTTCCTGAGACCTGCTGTACCACAAGATCCGAATCTCCGTAACACCGTATTCGCCTGATGTTCATCTCCTTTGCCACTCTCAATCCATGTAATAATGCCTCATACTCAGCCACATTGTTGGAGCAATCAAAGTGAATCTGCAACACATAGCTCAATTTGTCTCCTTTGGGTGATGTAAGTACCACCCCAGCTCCTGATCCCTCATACTGCTTAGAACCATCAAAGTGCATTATCCAAGACTCGGAGCTTGGCATCATTGTGGGCATGCTTGTGTGAGTCCAATCATTGATAAAATCAACTAAAGCTTGAGATTTGATTGTAGACCTGGGCTCGTAGATGATGTGATAATCTCCCATCTCAATGGCCCACTTGGCTATTCTACCTGTTGCGTCTGAATTTCTGATAATATCCGCCATTGTATAGAGCTAACCACTGTTATGGGGTGATCCTGAAAATACGGTTTCAATTTCCGGCTGGCCATGAAGACCCCGAAAACCAACTTTTGCCAATGTGGGTAACGCTGCTTTGCTTCCCATAGTACCTCGCTCACATAATAAACCGGCCTCTGTACCGGGTGATCCTTACCGTCCTCTTTGCGCTCAACGACAACCACTGCGCTGACCGCCCGGGGCCCGGCTGCAACGTATAATAACATGGGCTCTTTGGGACCTGGCGCCGCCAGAATCCGTGCTTCAGATAGTTGCTTTTTCAGAGCTTCGAACGCCTCATCCGCCTCTTGGTCCCGAACAAATTTGTCGGTTTTCCTCAAGAGCCGGTACAAAGGTATTGCCTTCTCTCCAAGCCTGGATATAAACCGGCTTAACACTGCTACACATCCTGTAAGCTTTTGAACATGCTTGAGGCCTTCCGGCTTTTTCAGATTTTGAATAGCTTTGATCTTGTCCGGGTTTGCCTCAATTCCTCTCTCGGAAACAATGAAACCAAGTAATTTTCCTGCAGGAACTCCAAACACGCACTTTGTGGGGTTAAGCTTCATCTGGTACCTTCTCAAATTCCTGAACGTTTCCTTTAGGTCAACAATGAATGTTTACGCCTTCCTTGTTTTGATCACCACATCATCAAAACACTTTTGAATGCACTGCTGGTAGGTTGCACCAGCGTTCTTCAATCCAAAAGTCATTGTTTTATCGCAGAAAGCTCCAAAGGGGGTTATAAACGATGTTTTCTCCCAATCTTCCTTCTTGAGCTTGATCTGATGATACCCGGAATAGGCATCCAGGAAACATAATAGGTCACTTCCAGCCACTGCATCTATAATCTGATCTATCCTTGGAAGGGCAAACGGATCCTTTGGGCAATGTTTGTTGAGACTCGTGTAATCTATGCACATCCTCCACTCGTTGCTCTATTTCATCACCAGAACCGGATTTGCCAACCAATCCGGGTGAAAAACCTCCATGATTAAGCCGGCCGCAAGTAGCCGAGCTATCTCCGCTCCTATAGCTTTTCTTCTTTTCTCGTTCATTTTTCTCAGGCCCTGCTTCACAAGCCGGGACTTAGGATCAACAGGATAAATGTGCTCAGCTAACTCAGTCAGGATACCCGGCATATCGCTGGGCGTCCAAGCAAAAACATCTTGATTTCCACGAATAAACTCAATGAGTGCCTCTTCCTGCTTACTGTCTAGGTTAGATCCTATAGCAAATTGCTTGTAGGGATCATCTTCGACAAAAGCCACCATCTTTGTGTCTTGTGCTGCTTTGAATTTTGCTCTCTCATCCTCCGTATTCGGTCTCTTCAATGTCGTTCTATCATCCGGATCTACCTAGGACCGGTAATACTTGAATTCTTCCTTTCTGCAAACCTGTTCTGCCATTGCCGCGTCTCCTTCGTCACACTCGGCTGCTATAACCCGGTTCCCATGTATAGTGATGGTTTGCTTGGGACCCGGGATCTTTAGTTGTAGGTATACGTAACACGGCCTGGCCATGAACTTGGCGTAATCCGGCCTTCCAAACAACGTGTGATAAGGGTTGCGCAACTTTACCACCTCGAACGTGAGCCACTCCACTCGGAAATTATCCTTTGATTCACCAAAAGCAACCTCTAGTGTTATCTTTCCTTCAGGGCACGCCGAGTGACCCGGCACGATCCCATGAAAAACTTTGGAACTTTTCTGCAACTCAGATTCCTTGAGCCCCATGCGTAAGAAAGTTTCCCAATATAAGATATTGATGCTACTTCCGCCATCCATCAGGACCTTTTTCAGCTCGTAACCATTGACCTGTGGTGCAACCACCAAAGCTAACACACCCGGATGCTCTATTGTTTCCGGGTGATCCCTTCTGCTCCATGTTACCTCTTGATCCGACCATCTCAGGTACCTCGGGACAGCCGAAGAAACCGAGTTTACTGCTCTTTTAAGTATCTTTCTGTCTTTGTTGGAAGTCCCTGTAGTATGAACGTGGTACTGCCCCAACTGCTTGGGGTTAGCTTGGAAACCTCCGGCACCTCCCTGATTATTGCCCGGATTACCACCTCCTGCGTTGCCGGCTGGGGGTGCTCCGTTGCTCGGGTTTCCACCCGGACCCGGTCCTGCTCCCCGGCCTGCGCCTCGCATGGCCTTTTGTATTTCCTCGTTCTTCCATCTCTGTAAATCTACGCACTGCTCCAAAGAGTGATTAGCCGGTCTGCCGTTTCTGCTATGACGCGGACAGGGCATCCTGAAGGGCTCTATATGGTTAGCCGGCCTTGGTGGTCCTTGGTAATTCCCTCCGTTGAAGTTTCCTCCCTTGAAATTTCCCTCTTCCCTCGGTCTTGCAAACTCGGCTTCTGTATTGGCGACAAACTCGGAATTTCCCTCATACGGATGCTTGTGCTGGTAATTTCCGTTATTCCCTCCATTGTTACCCGGCGCGGTCCCATTGCCGGGTCTTCCGCTGTGACTCGTGTTGGCTTTTGCTTTCTTATCATCAACATCCTCCTCTGAGGTATCTGTGGAGGCGTGCTTGTTGCACGCGTCCATCAACTCTCCCATTGTAACCTCTGATGCGTTCCGACTGGACTTCATGCGTGTCAGCTTTTGTACTAGGGGTATATACTTGCATGTTTTTGCCATAGCCTGTAACGCATCCTTTGGCTGGATATCAGTGGACAAGTGGAGAATTTCCATAACCCGGCGCACCCAACTGCGCGCCGACTCTCCCTTCTTCTGGACACATCGCTCTAGATCATCGATCGTAAACAACATCCTACACGTTCCATGAAAGTGCTTGATGAAGGCAGTTTTCAGCTCATTCCAAGAATTGATGGACCTTTCGGGTAGATTATTGAACCATAACTTTGCTGCTCCCTCTGACATAATTAGGTACATGAACTTGGCTTGGAGATTTTCAGAGGCGTTGCGAATTGACATGGCCATCTCATAGCTGCTCAACCAGGTTTCTGGATCCATGGTCGGCTCATAATTAACCACTTTACCCGGTTCCTTGAACTTATCCGGGTAAGGCTCAGCTCTGATGGTGTCCGACAAGCACTTAGGCCCGGCTAGATTTGTCGGTACTGGCCTCACCCGGGAAACGTGAGATCCCGCTGCAGGTACGACGGGGGGTGCAATTGCTACCGGCCCTCGTACCGCAGACCCGGCTGCTGCACGCCTGGCTCGAGAACTGTCCACAATAGCTTGTGTTGATGCTGCAGGCGTTGCCGGCCTACGGGGAGGAGGCGGCATTTGCTGCTGCTCTGCCCTCCGCCGTGCCGAGCTTGTCTGAATATTGCCGGTATTCCCATTATGTCGGCTAACATATGGTGTTCCGTGCATTCCACTCCTGTTATCCGGGTAATTGGCCTGCTGAGCCACTATTGTGCGCAACAGTTCTATCGCCCGCCGGGTCTCCTCTGCGTGGGGTGACTCTCTTACGGGGATGCGATCAAGTGCCAATGTTGCTGCGTATACATTATCCATGGGGTTATTTAAGTGACCTGGTGGAGTATGAAATCGTGATGGTGGTAGTGGTGCTGTATTGCCAACAGCAACCCCTGTCTGCAACATGGGTAACCCGGCTTGTACGTTTGTCGGCTGTCCTCCCAGGGTTGCAGGCTGATGTCTGGTTTCCTGATTCACAACCGGAATTGGTTGATCCTGAGGTGTAATGAACAGTGCGGCCGGGTGTATAGTTCCACCCGTTGCTGGTAATCTCGATTGGTATCTCTGATTGTGCATCCTGGTCGACTGAACCTGGAGCCGGTTCTCCAATTCTTCCAGCTCGCGCTGGCGCGCAGCTATCCCTTGCTTTTCAGCTTCCACATCTCTCCTTTGTTGATCCAATGCACGGCGGGCCATATCCAGATCCGCGGCGCGTGCCGCCGCGTTTTCTGAGGTTATCACCGTTGCTAGTATTGTAGGATCCACGACTAGGTTATTGTTGAACAGAGCCGGATTTCGCGGATGTGAGGGCCCCGCTCCTGGCGTTCTGTTTGCCATAAACCCAAACATGTTTCTCCGCAGCTCGCTCTCGGAAGTACGGCTGGTGACTAAAGCCGATTCTCCGTCGACCCGGGTTACAACCGGGTTTCCATCAACCGGATTTTGCTGCTGATCCAGCGCTCGCGCCGCTCCGTAGTCACGTCCCCCTGATTGAGATTGGTTGCAGGGGCCGTGTAGACCGCGACCTGACGCGCGATGCCTGGTGAAGATTCATATTCTTCCTCATCACAGCTATCCTCCTCGTACCGATCTTCCAGCAAGTGCAGGATAGACTCGGCGTCATCTTCTCTCATGACCCGGCCACGCGGGGTCCATACCGGCTCCTTCGGATGTTCCCTCTTCGTGGTGGGCTCTTCTACCGGATCGACTGTCCCGACCGACTCTCCCCCGTCCGACTGAACGCAGGTCGCTCCTCCTGACACAGAATCATATTCAACATCATCAGGAATAGAACCGGACGTACGTACTGTGCCAACGAAAACGTTGACACGGCCGATTGTGACGATAGATCCGGTTTCTAGCAGATCCGACTCTGGCCCCCAGCCAAAGTCGTCCACCATCTTTTCTCCTTCGGGGTTGGTGTAGATCTCGCCGATGACGAGGTTCTTCATGCTTTCCCAAGCTTCTCCCATGATGTAAACACCCTTGGACGTAGGCCCCACGGTGGGTGCCAACTGTCGTGGGATAATCACGGCAGACGTTACCAGGGGTAACTTCTCTTGGGGCAAATCGACTCTGGTGTTTGGGAGAGGGTTTAGCTCAGTGGAAATCATGCTATCAATCGATCTGGTAGCTCTGGCAATCGAGTCGCCGAGTCTCGGATCTAGGGTTACAATATCAACTCTCGTATTACAGGGGTACTCGAATATCTGGTGAGGCTCTCTTTCTCTAACCCTAGGGGCCGGCTTATATCTTACCCGGCTCCCTGGCTTCCTATACAAGGCACACTCGGAATCCTACCTGGAAACCGCACACAAACCCTAAGTTTCCTAACAGTAACCCCAAAGGCAGGGTTACTAGGCCTGCGTTCCTTCTTGGGCCTTCTAGAAACTCCTCTTCCTTGAGCCGGGTCTTGCACGATTCCCTTTGGGCCGGGTTTTACCTTGACATTAGCCTACCGGGTTATCATCCCTCCATCAATTCTTCATGTGATGTCTTCATCTCTTTCTCGGAGACCTCATGAGTGGATCCACCATTATCACTTGAGTCATTATCTTCATGAGGAATGGCCTTGGCCTTCGAGGCAAGAGAGGGTTTCTTCATTCCGTTTACACGGGCCATGACATCATCGGAGGTTTACTTCATGACTTTTAGGGTGATAAAGAGACCCAAAACATCATTGGGGGATAGGTCCAAGTAGTCGGCCCTTGCTTGTATATTCGTCACCATGTATTAATTGTATGGCATCAAGGTGAGTAGAAATTTCTCCTTGACCCAATTTTCCGTACAATCCGTGAATCCACAATCTCTCATATCATTTACACGAGCCTTGAGTCTTCTAAACATATATTCTATGTTCTCTCCATCACTCAAGTGAAAGTGTTCAACTTTTCTTTGAATGATTGACTTATTTGATCTTTGGAGGTTGACGTTGCCGTCAAACATATCAACAAGGCCATCATAAGCTTCCTTTGCACTTGTGAAGGACCAGATGTGCTCAACTCCTTCCTTTTCCATTGCCCTCTCCAACATGTGAAAGCATGAGCGTTGAGTTTCTCATCTATGATGTCACTTGAGCTTAAGTTTGCGGGGTCCTTTGGCTCGTATCCTCTTTCAACAATTCTCCATATTTGCATTGAAGAGCTGCACATGTAAGACTTCATAGAAGCTTTCCAATTAGTAAAACGATGCCGATCCACCAAAGGAGGTGGACCAAGATGATTAACATGTGGATGTTGGACATTAGGAGCATTTTTATAAGCAAAGCCAAAGGAATTTCCACCACTACCATTTAAAGGTGAAGATGTTGCGCTTCCTTCCTTAGTTGGAATGGGGTTTCCATGTTCATCTAAGATAACCTTTTCGCTAGATTGATTAGATGGGGATGTCAATTCTTTTATTAGTCCCTCTATCTTTTTCTCGGAACTATCAATCTTTGCTTGGATTAGCTTTTGAATCCCATCCATGGTGACGGGATCATCGTCCATCCTTACCTCCTCTTTAGGCGGTAAAGCCCTATATAAAGAAACGAGGCTCTCATACCAATTGAAGAATCGATAGGTTAACTAGAGGGGGGGTGAATAGGTTAACTACAAATTTTAGCTTCGTTTTCAAGTTAACAAGGTAATGCTCAAATATAGATTATCTAGATTATGCAACTAGGTGAACAATCCTATATGTTGAGCAAGTACAACTAGCACAAGGTGAATATATGAATAAGCTAGGAGTAACTTGTAAAGGTAAGTTGAGGAATAAGCGAACATAATGACGCGGAGATTTATCCCGAAGTTCACTTCCCAATGGAAGCTAATCTCCGTTGGAGCGGTGCGGTGCCACCAAAGTGAAACAACGAGTAGGCCTCAAATGCCACACCGTATCTCCTTCGAGTCCTTCCACTGATGTGGATAGGCTCGAATCACTATGTTTACGTTGAGGTTGACAACTAGAACCTTTACAAGGATTAGGCACACTCCACAAGATTGGAGGGTCCTCACCAAATCCTGAGAGCCACCAAGACTCCGAGAAGCAAGATCCACGAGCACAAGAGCATCGGGGATATCAACAATGCTCCGAGCTCCGATGAGCTAAGAGCAACGAGATTCTTAGCTCCAATGAACTAAGAAGGACAAGATCCCTAAGGGATGAGTGGGTGGATTTCTAATCGACTTGGTAGAGTTGTAGATCGGGGGTGTCTCCTTCAAATCCCAAAGAATCACAAGCTTTGGTTGGGGATTTGAGGAGTGCTTGTTCTTGAGCTTGAGCTTGGTCAATCAATGGTGGAGAGAGAGAGTGAGTGGGATTGACAACTCCAAAAGGTAGGGGAAAGACCCCTTTTATACCAGGGCGAGAATATGGTTGTTGGGGGGGGGGGTTCCCACTCTGCAGCGCCCCCCCCCCACTGGCCTAGGGGGCCGGCCAGGCCGGCCAGGAGCAGCCAGGACAGAGGTAAAACCCACCCCGGCCTGCGGCCGGCGTAGATCGCGCAGGGGTCGGAGGGCCCTTCCCTCCCTGGCTTGGGTCAGCCCGGCCTGGGACCGGTGTGGGTGCAGAGGGCAGGCCGGCCAGGCCGGCGTGGAGGCACGGCTGGGGCGGGGCACCCGCCCGAGCCGCCCGGCGTGGGGAGCAGCCGGGGCCGGGCACCCGCCCGAGCTGCCTGGCCTGGAGCCGGGCCTGGGGCCGGCGTAGAGAGGGGCGAGGCCGGGGCACTGCCCGACCATCCCGTCCTAGGGGTCCGGTCAGGCCGGCCAGGGAGGCCGGCTCCCCTTCTTTCTCTCCTTTTCTTCTTCTCTCTTCTCCTCTCTTTTCTTAACCTTTTCTCCATTTTTGCCTTTCATTGTATGAGGTCTACGGGGAGATATGGTTGCATTTCATCCATGATATTCTCTGAGTAAACTTAGGGTACACGTTAGTCCTTCCATATGTTGTGATCAAACATCCAAAATAGGATTTAGGAACTATGTCCTTTCAACTGGTATTTGAGACCCATAGAGAGGGACGGTCAGTGGTTGGGCTGGATAGAAGGATGCCAAAAAAGGACGTTAATCCTGTTGCCCTATTGACTCCCGTGCTTACGGAGGTTATCCGTCCTGAAGGCGAGGTAGCGCATGAGGCTAGGGAGAGAAGTGAAGGTTATGATCTGTCAAATGTTGGTGGAGATTGTTATGAAAGACGGCAGAATAGTCAGGCAGGAGAAGGAGACGGTACCGATGGTAACGAGAGTGGCGATGCAGATGCTGACGAGCTTGATGGTCACATGCAGAACATAATGGCAGATGAGGACGCTGAATGTGATAGTGATCTTGGTGATGATTCAGATGGTTCTGATGAAGACGAGAACCATGAGGAGGTGCATATTCCCAATGCGTGGAATCAGGACTGCTCATCCTCAATGATCGTGAATGACGGGCATGATTCTGCATTTCAGTATCACCAGAACAATATTTCAACGGGTGCAGTTTATCCCAATAAAGAAGCTATGAATGATGCAATCATTCAGTGGCCAATGTCTACACAGAGATTTTTGAGAACCAAAGTGTCGAGTCAGAAATACTTGACAATGGAATGCAAGGAAATCGATTGTCCCGAGAGGGTGCATGGTTAACTTCCAAAGAATGATATTAATTGGGTGATAAGTGACTTAGTGCATCACACGTGTGTTAATACAAGCATCCCTCAAGATCATGGTAGCCTTTCATCCTTGCTTATTGCTCGATTGTTTTACAGCGAGATAGTCGAGACCAAATCAATGAAAGTGAGGGCAATCCAGCATAAAGTATTTCTGAAGTTCCAGTATCATATTTCGTATGGTAAGGCTTGGAGGGCTAAGCACAGGGCGCTTGAGAGCAGATTTGGTTCATACTTTGATGCATATGACTATATTGTTAGGCTCCTGTACGCAATCCAGGAACGTAATCCAGACACCTATATCGACATCCAAGACTTCGTCATGCCTGAGTTCCCAACTGTGAGGGTGTTGCATCGTCTGTTTTTCTCTTTCGGTGTTTGCATCGAAGCTTTCCGCCACTGCCGGCCGGTTATCTGCGTCGATGGGACATTTCTGACAGGCAAGTACAGGGGGCAGATACTCACCGCCATTGGTACAGACAACAACAATCAGGTGGTGCCGCTCGCATTTGCTTTTGTGGGGAGCGAGAATATTGACAGTTGGACTTGGTTCTTCAGGCAGCTGAAAATGGCAGTTGTGAAGAACACGCCTAATGTGTGCATCCTTCATGATAGACATGCAGGTATACTCAGTGCGATAAAGACACATTGACAAACCCAGTTCCTGATGAACCAGCTCCATGGCAGGACTTGCAGAGTCGTTGGTGCATGCGCCATCTGGGACCTAATTTTTTCTCGCAGTTCAGAATTAAGAACCTGATGAATTTATTCAAAAAACTCTGCAAACAGAACCAAGCATGGAAGTACAATCTGATACTTTCTAGACTTAATACGTGCACTCACAGACATGTTGCTGACAGGAGGAGAGCTCAAGCAGCAGCGGTAGCGGCACATGCAGAGGCAGTAGCTGCAAATTTAGCAACTGGAACAGCGGTAGTGGAGGATGAACCTATTGGGCTGTGTGACTTGCCAGGATTTGACACGCCTGGTACTAGGCGAAGGCTTGGTAGAACGATCAAAACATTCGAGCAGTGGTGAGAACACGAGCCTATAGAGAGGTGGTCATTGCTGCACGATACACATGGAGCAAGGTATGGTGTCATGACTACCAACCTGGCTGAAACATATAATTTTGTGTTTAGAGGAAACCGGGCTTTTCCACATACCGCTGTCGTTGAGGGTATTTTCTATGGCACTATGAAGTATTTTAGAGAAAGACGTGAAAGAGCTCAGAATCATATATTGCACAACCCAAACACACGTTACTGTGAAAATATTATGATGTACATGAATGACAAGATGGAAAAAGCTAGGTCACACCAAGTACTATCCATAGGGAATCAACAGAGAAGCTTCGAAGTTCGCTTAGCTAACAACAAGTTTGGATGTGCAAATGAGATGAGGACACATGAGGTGACAATAGGTAATGAAGAAAGACCAACATGCCAGTGCACGTGCAACAAACCAAAGTTGCTCCACTTGTCGTGCTCACATGTACTTCCTGCTTGTGGGAAAATAGGGTTGGCTGCAATATCATTTGTGTCTCCATATTACTTGAAAGAGTCTGTCCTTAATACTTGGACAGGTGAGATGATGGAATTTCGGTCCATGGGTAACTTCAACGCCGTTACGCATGGTGAAAGACAGTATATTCCATCTACAGGACTAATGCGTACAAGTAGAGGTAGACGTCAGAGTCAACGCATTAGGAATGATATGGATGAATCTGAGGCCGGAGGTCCAACTAGGCAATGTATTCTATGCAATCAATTTGGCCATAGGGATCCTGACAGTCCCGTTTATGTCACTACAAGAGGCATTGGCCGCGCACGCGGCAACCGGGGATGAAGAGGACGAGGATGGGGAGGAAGAAACTAGACTTCTTTCAAATTTATATTAATTCTGGAGCTATGTTTAAATTTGTATTCAGTATGGTACTTTATATTAAGTGTGGAACTATGTTTAAATTTGTATTCAGTATGCAACTATATCTATTTTGCGCGTTATGTCTTCATTTGTACAGGGATGGCCGGGTTGCTTAGTGAGGCCATTGATCTGAAACATCGTGCGAAAAAATGGGAGGAGAATGGCAAGATCGAGCCTCTCCTAACTCGTACGCACAAATATAATTGGCGGATACACCCTGAATAGGTTCAGAGGTATGTGTCTAGAGGATATTTATTTCACGCGGCTAAAATACGCATTGTTAATTGATATTAATTTCACACGGATATGCAGGTTAAAATGGGCGGGACTACTACCTTTCGCGCGGCTGGTTGAGGCCACTGCAGACTCCTCACGGGTAGCCATTGACTCCTCTCTTCTCACGTGCCTAGTCGACCGTTGGAGGCCTGAGACGCACACGTTTCACTTCCGATGGGGAGAGATGGCTCCTACTCTGGAGGATGTGTCCATGTTGTGTGAACTTCCTCTGGCAGGCCATGCCATTGGACCGTTGGGCATACCGGCTAATTGGGACGTGGCTATGACAGAGCGGTTCAACGGTCTTTATCAATATGTTCCAGAATTTGAATTTCCGTCCGACACTCATGGACCCAAGCTTGATTGGTTGCTCAATTTTCAGGTGATTTTACATGTATTATACGTTCCTCTTCTATTAACTCGTTCCATTTACTAACATATTTTATTTTCTCCATATAGATACAAAAGTTTCCTGGTTTTCCGTTTGTCCCGTTGAATGTTACCCAGGTCACTAGGAGTCTGGACGCATATATATTGTTCCTTCTAGGGAAGGTGATGTTCACTGATAACCATGGTTGGAGCGTTAGCGCGCGGTACATTCCTATTGCAATTCAGATCGCCGAAGCTCAGGGCCCTCAGGACATCACACCGAGGAGTTGGGTCTCTGCGATATTAGCGGCTACGTACCGAGGTTTGTGCAACGCTTGCACGCTTGTGACGAGGGGGGCAGACCTGGTAGGTTGTCATTTATTCTTACAGATGTGGTCCTGGGAGATGTTCTCTATCGGATGACCAGATGTTTCTATTGCCGAGGGATTCCCTATTCACAAGCTGGACGATATTGTTGATCGCATCGACATGCCTACGTTGGGTTTATGCTGTACATGTCGAAAGGTATGTCAACGCTTATAACGTATTTCATCTTCGATATAATTCTACTCTGACCCGCAATAATATTTTCTTTTCTTATGTGATCCAGAGACGCTTCGCTAGTGACCATGTTACTAAATGCTACTAGGCATTTAGCGAGCAGTTCGATGTGTACACTGGCGTCATTTGGCAGCCTTATACGGATGACGTCATGCACGCAAGATACCCTTGCGGCATATCTAGATTGTGCAGAGAGATGATCGGGCGTATTGGATGACAAAATATAAAATCATGTTCGACATCTACGTTGAGGAGATAGCCCAACAGAGGGTGATGAGGCAGTTTGGTCTACTCCAGGAGATCGATCCTCCGTCGACAGAGGACCCCCTGCCCTATTGAATTCACAAGTACGCCTATTAATTTAATGTTACATTCTTTTTCACAAAACTACACGTTGAAGCACTAAGTATTTAACGAATTTATACTATATTTTTAGGACTACTAGGAAGGGGTCCACAAGGACCGTCGCAGATTGGCTCACGAGGCTTCAGCCCTACGTTACGCAGTGGGAGACATCTACGACACGACGCTGGCAAGAGTCTTGGGTGTTTGATATTGACAGGTTCCATGGATACCTTGAGAAATACATGATTGGGACAAGGCTACGCATTGTCGTACACCCTGAGCTGGAACAGATACCAGCCCCTGCTACATGGGATACGTACCCGGGCTATGATGCTTCCGGTAGCAGACATCTCGTGGTAATAATCCTTCTTCTTATGCAAACATTTGCCTTGTCTTGCAATTAGAATCAATTACTAAAAAATTATAACAATTATAACAATTGCAGGCCTCCATGACACTAGTCGTTCATAACGAGGTGGGGGAGTTTGGACGCTCAGTGTCTTCTGGACGTCTTCTACCACACGCGCCTTATTATGTGACCTGGGCCGAGCGTTTGCAGAGGAAGCTTGGAGATATCTATCGAATAGTCACGTGCACCCGTAGGACCGACGTCGTTACCGAGCAGGTAATACACCCCCCTCCCCCCCCCCCCCCGCGTCCCGCAACACAGGAGCGCCAGCAGCCACGTCCACGTCTCTCCCCTCAGCTGTCACCGCAGCCATCACCCAGGCCACCATCGCCTCACCAGGCGGGTAGTTCGGCGTGGCAGCAGCAGAAGCAGACACCTAGGCCACCGCCACCTTACGAGGCGGGTAGTTCGGCGTGGCAACACCAGCAGAGTGGCACGTCCGGCTTGCTGATTCAGCCACCGGGTCCCTGGCCGGACCTTTTCTAGCCACACCCTCTGGGGACACACGGTCCCTCACCGGGCCTTTTTCAGCCACACCCTCAGCAGCCACGGGGTATTTATATTCACATTCTCGTCATATCAATATCCATTGGGATTAACTATTTATGCAGTTTTTAAATGACCAACTTCAGGAGTCTATGGAGGTCACGCCTCTATGGCCATGACCGGGTCCTCGTGGAGCACTGAGCACGATGCCGCCCACAGCCAGGAGGCTCCCATGCCCGAGTACGACGAGTGGTTCGGGAACATCTATCATACTCCTCCACCAGGTCCCACCCATGATACACAGGATACACAACACGCCGAGTCCGGCTCCTTGATTCCTATGCGTCAACTTCGGCCTGACAGGTTAGGCTGGACGTCCTGATGCTCGACCACCGCCTCCGCCTCGCCACGCCAGACGTCGGCGTTGATTATTTCATCTGCGACCACAGACATGCCTATCCACTTATGTATGAGACATATATTTATCCACTTATGTATGAGACATATTTGTATTCTGCGTATGACACATATGTTTATTTTCTAATGTACGCAACATATATGTATTATATGTACGAGACATAAGCTTATATTAATTTGTGCCGAACATATTTAACTAATTAAACTCGACGAAGGGGTTTATATTTAACTAATTGCGCGGGAGAAAGTGGCGGGAAAATTGACTATTTCTTTTTTAAATAATATACTTTTTAATAGAAAGTAAAAATTAATTCGTGAAAATAAGAATTTTTTCCCGCCTTTGTCTCCCGCCATTTTTTCCCGCCAAGGTCTCCCGCCCTTTTTCTCCCGCCACCGTCTCCCGCCCAGTTGCCTGCATACCATGCCTATATAAACCCCGGCATTCTTTCTGATGGATGTGTGTGCTGTGTAGTGAACTTACAGTAATGGCTGATAGTGGTAGTGGTGGTCTCGACCCATATACCTCATGGTGTATTCTATATCATGCGGCAAAAGGTTCTTGCGCTAATAGGAGGGAGGGTAGAACCGCCGTTAGTTTTACGAAACTAATGACTGAGTCGGCCCATGCTGATGCCCTGGGGGGGGGGGGGATTTACCCAGATATAACCTCCCTCCTAAATCCACCGATGAAATTAGGAGAAAATCGAATCGGGGCTTCGGGGTATGTCAATCTTCAATACTAGCGATAAGATACGTTTTTCTGATGAGGCCTATGCACTTCACGTTGAGGTAATCGATTTACGAGTTTAGATCATGTTCAAATCGATTTTCATCGTTCTAATTTCTGTTTCGCTTTTATTCTCAATGTGCAGCACTGACCTGCCGACGCAGAGTTCCTGAACAAAAAGATCACGCACTATGGCTGGATGAGCATACTCTTTGGGCCATGTCCGGAAGGATTTACAGAAGACAACCGCCACGCTCATTGGATCCTTAACACAACATCAAAGGGGAAGACTTGTGCCGCATCAAAGTGGAAGAGTGACAATGCAGCAAAGAGGAACAGTGGTGGCGCATCGAAAGGGAAGACTGCTGACATATGAAGGGGAAGAGTGGTGGCGCATCCAAGACAGTTGATGATGGCAACAGTGACGATGACTATGCGCCGAGAAGTATAGGTAGGTTTAAGGTTATGTGTAAGCGTGATGGTTCATCAAAAGTCGTAGCTGATGAAAACAGTGATGACGACTTCATGCCTCCATCACGAACACGTGGGAGAGCAAACTGAAGTCGTCGAGTAATATTAATTTTTCTTATGCGTATTCTATTATTTCAAATTTTAATTCTGTACTGCTTTTCATGTAAAATTATTGTCCTCGTTGCAAAATAATTATAGGAATTTGCAATGAACCGGGTTGCTACCAAACGCGGAGAAGAAAAAAAATTGCACCCAAATTTTTTTTGGTACATGTCACAGTGGCGGACAGCGAGTAGTTGTTCTAATTAGCGGAAAATTGCGTGGGAGAAAGTGGCGGAAGGAAGGCAGAAAAAAACGACTAATTGGGTACAACGTACCCAATTGTAGGTCACCTCAACCGATTGCTAGAGGCGTGCGTCAGCTAGCCACCAATCGGCTGCCATCTGGCCGATAACAGGCAATCGGTTGCGCTCTCGTCGATTAGGAGCAGTCAGCTGCGGCCTGGCCGATTGGCTATTATTTTTGAAATTATTTGGATCCGCGTATTATTTTCCGAAATACGTATTAAAAACGTATTATTTAAAAAAATTGCCAAAAAAAAAGTCCACCTCATCCCGTAACAAATTCTCCGGTGAAGGCCGCATTATTGCACATCTAACCGTCTAGCTATTCCTCAAAAACTGTCGTGCCCTAGCGTTAATCCTCATGCTGCAACAGCCGCCCCAAACAAATCTTCATATGTGATTTTCTCTCGAAGGCACAAGCCCGATCTATCCAATGCACAAGCATAGACAAAGGGAAACGCTGACTATCACCCGGAGGATGATCCTCCGGGTCGCGCACTCGCTACTGCGTGTGGCCCTCCACCTCCTTATCCCCTTGCCCACACACGACCTTATGCCCTCGCTGGTATCCCCCGCACCATCTCCTCTCCTTCACCTTCCTTTTCCCCTTCCCCAACTTAGAGGCAGCCATGGATTTTCTTCCGTCCCAATCAAGCACGCCGTCTTGATGAGCACGGTGAGGCTGGTGCACCGGCGGCGACGTGCTACTCGCCCTGCGCCACCCGCTCTCCATGGCGCTCCCCGCGCCCTGCTCCTCCCCGCGCTCCATGGCGTCCTCGCCACCGACGCCGTCGTCGGCTTCTCCATCGAGGGGCGAGGTGGTGCTCCCAGCGGCGGGGCTGGTGCACCGGCGGCGACGTGCTCCTCGCCCTGCGCCACCCGCTCTCCATGGCGCTGCTCCTCCCCGCGCTCCATGGCGTCCTCGCCACCGACGACGTCGTCGGCTTCGCCATCGAGGGCGAGGTGGTGCTCCCAGCGGCGGGAGAGGTTGCTCCCAACGCGGCGAGGGCGGTGCTCCCGGGGGGCGGCGAGGTGCTGCTCCCGGCGGCGGAAGTCGTTGCTCCCGACGACGAACAGCGCAAATCGATGCTCCCGAAGGCAAACGGCGGTGCTCCATTAGGCGAAAAGCGATGCTCCCGGCGGCGCAAGGTGTTGCTCCCGACGACGAAACGGCGTAAATCGATGCTCCCGAAGGCGAACGGCGGTGCTCCCTTAGGCGAAAAGCGATGCTCCCGGCGGCGCAAGGTGATGCTCCCGACGACGAACGGGAGCAAAGTGATGCTCCCGACGGCGAACGGCGGTGCTCCTTTAGGCGCCTCGAGATGCTCCCGGCGGCGCCACTAGATGCTCACGGCGGTGCCAGGAGATGCTACAGACGGCGTCGACCGGAGATGCTCCCAGCGGGGCTCGGCGATGTTCCGGACGGCGACCGGCGGTGATGCTCCCGACGGCACGCGACATTTTTTGCTACCGGCGATGCTCCCAGCTGAAGCTGCGGCGGCGGCGCCCGCGACGTCTTCTCCAGCGACGGACAAGGCTCACCGGAGGAGCGTTGGGGGCGTGCGGCGCGTGAGTGGCTCGCCGGAGGGGGCGTGTGGGGCGTGTGGTGCGTGCGTGAGTTTTTTTTCGTGTGTATGCGGGGGATCGGGGGTGGCAGGCTGGCGGTTTTTTGATCACACGGCCTCCCGTGGCTTAATCGGACGGCTAGCGACCCGGGGGATCGGGCGTTTTGATCCCCCGGGGGACGCTCAGCGCTGCCCATAGACAAATTACCGTTTGCAGCGGCGGCGCTGGCCAGCAATCCACGCCGGAGGTAGATATGAGTCCCTAATCTTCCAGTAAGTACACTCCTCATTAGATGACCTTGAATTACTATTTTATTCTTTCAGATAATTAATTAATCTTTTTTGTATTTCAATAGATGTTATGACAAATCGGCACTGCCCCGCAATAGATTAGTCGGACGTAAACACACCGCACAAAGATCCGATCCGCACAAAGAAAAAATCCGGGCAGCAGGGAAGTGGTTTAATTAATGGCCATAAGCCATGCATGTACAGCGGGGTTAACTGCTGTCATCACCGTTACATGCATACTAGACGGAGTAGCGCGCTTCGCCGCGCCGTCTTCTTTGTGTTCTTGCATCACGTTGTTGGCCGCGTGTGTTTCGACGATTTTTTAGTCATTACATATGTGTGTACATTTGGTGTGAAAGGCGTTGTGTGGGCATTGCCGGCAATGTGTATACACACGTGTCGCTCAATGAATATGGTTGTTCATTGCACGGTGCTTGTTTGTCCGCTTGTTTGTCCTTAATGTCTGCATGCAGGTAGATCTTCTAAAATCATGAACTAATGGAAGATTAAGAACCAGTCAACTCAAAATAATCTTCTAATATAAACAGATGTAGTTTGTAAAAAAAATGAAAAAACACAGTGGGATAACAACCTTATCACAGAGAACACACCTCCATTAAAATTGTGAAAAAAATACCTAGAATGATCACATTTTGATAGGCCTAACATTGCATAAATGACACATGTAGTTGCACAACCTGAACATTTTTCACGGGAGTTTACAATTATTTCTAGCACAATTGATAGAGGTAAACTCATGATAGTATACGACTTAGTACGATATGACTACAAACCATAAGCATGTTCCATAAGAAGAAGCAAATTCAACAGAAGCATACATGTTTGATAAGCATGACATGAACAGACAATTGTAAGAAGTTGGCCATCAGACACCTCAATTCTGAAGAAAAGAAGCACGGCTCCACTGAAATGAACACAACCTAGTCATTAACTTCATAAACTTGCTATATACAATCAACCATCTTATTACGGTCTTGGCATCAATTAGTAGAGGCAAACTCTGAACTCTTATCCAGAATGAAGTTGGCCAATTTCAACACGCGTTCGATCACTCTCTAAGGATACTCTGATCTTTTAATCTGAATGAAGTCAATGATTTTTTTTTACATCTTTGGTGGCTGCGAATTCCAGGAACTAATGCTAACTAATTGGCATCCTTCACGGAGTTGACTCAACTTTAATACAAAGAAAGAAAATCCTAGAGCATCACAAGCTTAAGGAGGAAGAACTGGGGGGCAAAATAGAAAGAAAAATGAGTAAAGTAGATGCAGAACTGTACCTTCTCTTGATTTGGTTTTCTCTAGTAGCACCACTGCAATCTGTTGGCCGGTGCAACCACCGGCAAGATGGTTCCCGATCTGAAATCCTAAGAAGACACCTCACTTTTTGTCTAAGAAATGCACGCAAGCTGCATCCACTCCCTTGGATGGCAGAACATCCTCTCCACTCTCAAGAGCACCAACATCGGTGGGCGGCTGGACTGGACACCGTCCCCCGAGACCAGTTGCGGTGCCCGAGGACGTGGAAGATATGCTCGACACTCATGCAATCTAGGAATCACAAGAGGAAGGGAGCATGGAGGTGTGGACGGGCGGCCCAGTCTGCCGGCGACATGGGTGCTAAGGGAGCACAGAGGTGTGGCCGGCGCCGCAGTCTGTCAGGCAAAGGCGGGCTGGATCCGGTGTCGTCGTCGACAGGGAGCATGACGGCGAGCATCCTGGCTGCCGCCACGGCCAACTCTGTGGGGATAACTACAACATCCACGCTCTCGGCTCTGACATGGCGAGCTAGTGGTCATTCGGTTCCAGAGAAGGTTGGGAGCGGTTGTGATGACATGCCGGCGACGCACATGAATTTGGGGATAGATACCTGAAATGATCTGTTCGCGTCTCCTCGAACTTCTGAACCTTCTGATTATAACCTGCATAGACAAATATTAAGTCGAGAGAAAGCAGCCATGTGATCAAAACCGAAGTTAAGTTATCATACAGGCATCATACGGGCATTGGACACCGCAACATTCATCTAAAAACTAATATAAAAGCATGATTTAAACAATTAAGATTTCTGATTGCAATTTCAATGCAAACTGAAATACAACACCATGATCTGACCAATTCAATTTTCCTATAGCTCTCCATACATGAACCATCTATAATTCTGAAAATGATGGTCTCACATGTCTTAATGAAGATTGTGCGTGTGATAATGGCAAAAGCATAGTGGAAGTAAGAAATATTTCGAGGCTGCACATAAAGAAATTATTTGCAGGGAAAAGACATACCTACACCCCAGGCTTTTTAAAACTTGCTACTCCCTCCGTCCACTTTTATAAGGCCCACTTCTTACCATTTCAATGCTAAGAAGTGGGCCTTATAAAAGTGGACGGAGGGAGTAGTAATATTATCCAAAGAATCGGGAACGACGACATTAGTAAGAAATGACATGGTAGCATCGAGCTGCGTATGATTGTTTGTCTACATAGTAACATAAAGAAATACTTCAGATTCATGGCAGCAAGACAACTGAGATTTGAAACCGGGTTCATTATTCATCCGTGCTCCACAAAAGGAGCACATAATGCAAACTGATTACTGAAAGTGGAGAGAAAAATGAAAAAAAAAAACATAGGAGATATACCTGCATCGGTACAATGTAGTTAATGGATGGAAGCCAATGTTTCTTCCTTCAGCAAAAAAAGTGTCTGTGCAGTTAGGACGCAGACGATTTTGTGATTGTATGCCCTTGGCAGAAAATGGAGTTTCTTCCTTCAGCAAAAAAGTGTTTTATGATCTGACAAATAGAACCAATACTCGTATGAATATTAACTTTATTCAGAATTTAAAAAAATTATGCCCATTTTATCGTACTGCCTACTAAAGTGCCAACTTGTATCGAACATCTATCACGCGCATATTAGTATCATGGTTATCAAAGCTTTTTTCCAAAGAGGGGATAACAGTGAGAATACAAAGGTGTGACAGTGGAAGAAATATTAGTGATCATGACTTCTATCCCTCCCAATACTATTAATCATTCACCATACCAATCCCTAGGTACAAAACCATGAAAATTAATAGTAACCATGATACCCATAAATTGGTAAAAAAAATATTATATAGGTCCCAAAAGAAAAATATACCAGCTTTAGTGTATAAAGTTACAGCGACGAATACGGCGCCACCGCATCCTTCCGTCTTGGCAGCTCACATTCCACTGCGGTGAGGACGACCGCGCCACAACATCCGTCTTAGTGGCCCACGCTCCACAGCGATTGACAACATTGTCGCTACTTCGTTGTCTCATTCCTTGACCTATACAAAACTTCTTAATAGTATAGGTGACGGATCAAGATTCGGTATCCAGATCCTTCTTCTACACTATGATAGCACTAGCCAGTAGATAGGACTGATAAACACACGATCAATTTCACATTTTGACACGTGAATATCTCATAAAGTTTAATGGGTTAAAGTGATGAAAACAAAAAATAAAGTTTGATGGGAGTACATACCAGTGAACAACACCCTTGTGACTTTGTGAGTGGTCTCAGCCAATCTCGAGACAAAGTGAGGCTGCCAACGCACGACACAGATGAGACCTCGAGCAGACCTTTGACACTAACGTGACATCCTTATCAATTTTCTGAAATCCAAGGACAAGGGAGACAGTTTGGGAAAATATTTGAAATACAGCGAGAGCTGTAACTTTTTGACTGTTCAGATACCATCCCTGCCTCTCCCGACCTCACCTTCACAAAGAGATCCACCTTTCCGTCTAGTTCATCTGCTCCATGCCAGCCAGGGGATATTCTCTATGGCTGCCCGGGGAGAGGGGGCGGCGGATCTGGCAAAGCATGTGCCTCCCCCGTAGGATATTGAGTGCGGAGATGAATGTTTGAAGGGAGGCGGTCGGCGGGCAGAAGTTTGGGAGGCGGAGCTGATGCCTCCGGTGGCACGCGGGAGGCTAGGAGTCGGGAGGCATCCGGCGGCGTGAGGAGGTCATGGGAGGGTGGCGGCCGACGCACGCCTGCAGTAGCGACCTCCTCCACCCGATGTTTGCCTCCTCCATCTGATGTTTGGTGCCGCTGCTGTCACCAGCAGGGACGTGAGAGATGGAAGGAGAAAACGATTGGGCTTAGAATCCTAGCTCGGTCAAAAAAAAACAGTTGCTTAGCGAGGTAGGACAGCTGCGTCGCACATAAGCACCACCGGGCCCACGTCACACTGTCAGCACGAGACCCAAATGGCTGAGAAGCCACCGTTGGCACCCGGCTTAAAGACATAGATAATGGCCATAAGCTAAACGCATTCATGATTCATGCATCCAGGTTATCAGTTCTATACCTTTTGCCACGGGCTTATAACTTAACGTTCATGGCATCCATATGAGAAAAAAAATCAATATAGATTTTTCTTTAGTGCGATGAGCAAAATTCTACATATAAGAAAGTTCACGATGGTGTGGGTCACCTTTATGACTATCCACATATCCATTGTTATTTAACCACACACATCCGTTCTTAAGTATAGGCATGCAAGAAGAACAATGATGTTAGACTTTATTTATTTCTAAGCAGGAGCATGCAATAATTGGCAATCTTGAAATGAATATAGGCAAAACTCTTGAAAAAAATATTTATGTTATTGTTTGCAACATTGATGATTTTTGTTTAATGACACAAATAATCTTATTTAGGTTATTGTTTGCAACATTGATAACATTTGGTAGTCTTATTTTTGTTTAATCTGCAGCATGCGGAGGTTACCGATGGTAGTACCCCAGCCGGCAGTACCACCAACCGCCGGCCCTTTGGGCTTCAATTGCTCCCGGCTGCAGCAGCTCGCCCGCCCCGTGGTGGCGCTGTATATCCGCCTCGATGACGGCTGCGCCGGCTGACGTGGCCTGGTGATCTTCATCGGCCACTCATGCCTCTGCACTTGTCGTCCGTGGAGGGGGTGAGGAGGTGAACAGTAACATGCAGCGCTGATTTTCGTGGCGTGCTCAGGTGCTTGGAGCGAGGAGCAAAGAGGCAGCACATTTCGACAACAAAGAAAAACTAGGGAGAGACAGTGGAGACGACGTGCTCCCGTGGCGTGCTCAGGTGCTTGGATATCCATGGCGTGCTCCCGTGCGTGGAGCTGGAAGTACCGAATGGCGGCGCCGGGATAGACAGTGGAGACGACGGAGGTGATGGGGAAAAGGAGTGGAAAGGAAAGAAAGGGGCGAGCAGATAGAGGCTGCAACGTGGTGGGGCCATCGTCATGTGCGGTTGGTTTCTTTCGCCACCGATGGGGCACGTGGCGCGCGCGGAAGAGGTGTTTGCCAGACGCTCGATCCCCTGGGCCCTGGCGGATCCCTAGCGTTTCCCTTTCTATAACCACTAGCAAATGTGCCCGTGCGTTGCAACGGGAGAAATAAAAATCTACGTGTTGGCAGCATGGAGCTAATACAGATGCCCGTGCGTTGCAACGGACGAATTAAATATGCGAGCAATAAATTTGTATCTTAAATTTGCACGAAAACACATCAATAAGCGGGAGGAGCTGGCCCATTGGGCGCGTTGAACAGCCGGGCTGAGCGGCATTAGGACATCTTCCGCCGCCGCCGATCCACACGTCTCTAAAACCAAGTCCTTCCCGTGTCCCCTCGACCTGACCTAACATGAAGGTCTTAAAAGCAGAGAAATTCACCTTATTGCATTAGGACATGGATTCGTATTGGACAGGGATAGGAAGAGTTGAGGAAAGCACGCAAAGGAGGTAGCGCGTTATAGAGGAAACGGGATCGATGCACGCGATATACCAACCAATCAGGAACAACTCACCGGTGGCAGGGTGGGTAATTTATGTCAATTTTGGGGGCAGTTTAATAACGAACCGACCGACCAATAAAGAAAATCTTAACGCTTTTATTAGTAGGTAAAGATTAAGATTTGAAAGAATTTCTAGAGACAACAAACGGAGAAAAAATTGAACAATAATTTTAAAAAAGATTAGCAATATCAGAATTTATAAATAAGTTTTGTATCCAACTTTGCCAGTTCATCTTAAGCATAAAAGTAAGATTATTATCAAGCGTGTCTATTTTCAATTATATTATTTGTTCAGCTAAATAACGACAACGGTGCCTTGCAAGTTGACCAGGATAATCTCATTCTGCTACAGGCACCTTTTAGTACATGATGATCAAGAGGATGTGAAATAACCCATCGTATAAGCTACCAAACGTGTCCATGCATTGTAACATAGAAAAAAAAATCCGTGTAAACAGACGGACATCGATGTTTTTGAAGAATTACAATTATGATTTACTTTGCAATAAAGAAACACGGTAGTTTGGGATAATTAGCTGACAAGAACACAAAAAATGTCCTTAATAGTTTTGATCAGATTTTTTTTCACGTCAAGCCTACCAGTACCAGGTACGGTGTTCTTTGGAAAAGGAAATTGCATGAGCTAGCTAACTTAACCAGCGGTGGTTCTCACGTGGGCTCGGCACGTACTTAGACGTATGTGTATCCGTGTACGTATATCCAGGTACTCCCAAGCTTCGTAATCAACTTGAGTTTTTTTCATCCATCTGCAAAGACTGCAGCGCGGCCCATGTACGCGCGATTGTTACAGTTTATGAGATTACCGAATGATTCATGGATGGTGCATGAGACGTGCATGGTGCTTTCGATCGGTACGGACGGATCATGCATGAGAAGCATGGTGCTTTCGATCGCTACGGACGGAGCTCGACCACGATGACGCTGACGCGGCCGATGACGGCAGCTACCTGAACCGGTTGAAACTGCCGTTGGCAAATCTCGTGGTGGTCGATCTCTCCTTGTGTGCCTGCTTTGTCTCACCTTTATATTTAGGGAACCGGGGGGTGAGAGCTAGGAAACAACACGCCCGCTACGGAATACCAAACCCAATCGACCTGAAGTTCTTTTCCTCCACGAGAGCTGAGACCTGCGCGGACTAATTTTATCCATGATTAACACACAACAAAGGAAACAAAGGAAACCGAACCGTCTTGTGCCTTACATGTGGGTGGCATAGTCGGTAACTGTTCACACGTTTTAGGTAAAGATTAAGATTACTGGTGGCAGAGTGGGTAATTTATGTCAACTGTGGGGGTAGTTTTATTGACTGACTGACCGACCAAGTAACCAACCAGGGAAACCTTAACGCTTTTATTATTAGGTAAAGATATCACAACAATGCTTAAAGAACGTGTTTGTGTATAACCGAAAATTTTCATTACCCCATAGAAATTTCTCTCTACCATGTGCATTTGTTGGTTTGTACCCAGTGTTGCATTTGATTTTAAAAGGGAGAAGCGTGTGGTTTTAAATCATGGGACACACACATACATAGATCTAAAGTTAAATGTTGGTGACTTTTCCCTTCTGTAGGCAGTAGTCAGCTGTTCAAGTTCTGCACTGTATAACACGCATGCAAACCTTTCGTATGCTAATGCCCACCTGGCTCTTTTTATTTCCCACGGTGGCAGTGTACCACAATTTACCAGCGTCTCCTCGTGAAGGTAAACTCTTGAATATCAGCGGATCACACCCAAGCAGAGAATTAAAACCAAAATTTCCGTTTGTTTTGGTCACAGCAATTTACAGATCGATTAAGCTTCCCACCCTTCTATATACTAGCACAGCGAGATCTTTTCTCTTGCCATTATTCCTTCCTAAGTTATCCCCAACCAGAGAATGTCAGACATTTCTCATCTACCAGCGACCACTGTAGCTGGCTTTGCGGAAATTGTGATCAAGATAGATGGATACTCAAGTATCAAGGAGCGAATCAAGCATGGCAAATGCTTGAACTCTAACCCTTTTAGTGTTGGAGGTCACAACTGGTCTCTGGAGTATTACCCAAACGGTGTCATCTCAACGAATAGTGAAGGCGGTTTCATTTCTTTTTTTCTGGTTCTTGATTCAGTTGTTGCCAAGGATGTGAAGGCGAAAGCAAGATTTAGTATTCTTGACAAGGATGGGGAGCCAGTCGCGTTACACAGCCGCACCACCGAAGAAAATATCTTCTTTAGAAAAGGTCGAGGTTGGGGTTTCCGCAAATTTATGAAGAAGGCTGATCTCGAGAGTTCTGCTCATCTAAGAGACGATAGTTTCAGCATCAGGTGCGATGTTACTATCATAAAGCAAATACAGAAAGGTATTCTGTTTTTCATTCCACCCAGGAACTTACATCAGCATCTCGGTGACCTCCTAAACAGCATGGATGGTGCGGACGTGAACTTTCATATCGGCGGGGAGAGTTTCTCAGCTCATAGGTGCGTGCTCGCCGCCCGATCAACCGTCTTCAGAGCGGCACTCTTTGGCTCAATGAAGGAGAATGCTGGGTGTCCAATTGAAATCAGTGACATGGAGAGTGACACATTCAAGGCATTGCTTCATTTCGTATACACTGATTCACTGCCAGCTCCTGGAGGTGATGCACGCATAGATGGAGTGATGGCCGGCCATCTCCTGGTTGCAGCAGACAGAGACAGGTACAACATCCAGAGGCTGAAGCTGATTTGCGAGGAGAGGTTGTGCAACCTTATCGACTCTGATATCGTGGCAACCAGTTTGGCTCTCGCTGAACAGCACAACTTCCGTAGAATCAAGGAGGCTTGCTTTGAGTTCCTCGCTTCTCCATCCAATCTGGAGGCGATGAGGATGAGCGATGGGTACGAGCATCTGAAGACCAGCTGCCCGTCTGTTCTCAAGGAGCTGGCTGCTAGCTTCCTGCCGGCTGAGCTGAAGGCGGTCAAAGACATGATTCTGGAAATTTAGTTGCGTGACTAATAATCATCATATGTAATCCAATTTAGTAGTACTCCTACTATCTATGCTCTGATCTATGTCTCAATGTATGGCTTAGTATGCATGTCTCATCGCAAAAATTTTGACTTCTGTCTTTGCAATCAAATGTCTGCAGCTTATGCACCTTAATTCCAGCTCCAACGAATCCTTTCTTAAAACGTTCTAACCATAAAAACGTTCTTGAAGTGATTACTGTAAGCATGTTGGTTTTCAGTCTTGTGCGTGGGGATGTGTTTTCAGTATGACCACAGTTTATCTGCTGAACTCTGGAAATCACGCCATCCCAGCTCCAATGAATCTTTTGTTACTGCTGTGCGCTAGTCAATCAAATGGAAACTAACTGATTTTGGCACAGCCGCACAGCCCCAGATCAGTGCACGCACGCGATGGTGGAGTCAGTACCCAAGCCCGAAGAATACAGAAGAACATAGGAACAGGTGGGAGACGGGTATTTCCGACTGGATGAAGCTCTGCATCTTTTCGGCTTGTTTCTTTTATTCCCTTCGCGTAACAAATTCAGAACTAAACTACACATGATCCGTGGCACAGATTCACGGTTCTAACGTCTCGCTCAGAGAGACCATCTAAGACTGAAAATAACTGAACTGAAAGCAAGGGGTTTCTACAGCACCTTTTACTGGTCTCCTCTAGGCAGTAGTATGAATTGCCATCTACGGCTGAGATTAGAAGGCGTAGATTTGGCCCAAGAGGCCCAGTAGGCTCGAAGTCTAAGGAAATAAAGTAATGCTGGCTGGAAGTCTGAGGAAAAAAAGTAACGCTGGGTATCGCTCGTCCTCCTCGGCTCCTCACGCCGCCGCCTCCCTCGTCCTCGGCTCCTCCTCGTCGCCCCCACTTGACGGCCGCGCCGCCGCCTCCCTCGTCCTCCTCGCTCGTCCTCGTCGCCCAACACCCACCGAACCTGAAGACGGAGCTAACGCCCGAATCGCCGCCGCCCCATCGTCCTCCTCGTCGCCGCCCCATCGCACGCCGCCTCCGCCGACGCCTCTTTTGGCGTCGGTTGAAGACGCGACCCCGCCACTTGCGCCTCTAGGCCGCACTCCTCCTTCGACGAATCCAGCCTGCAAGCCGACGCCACACTTCCGTCGTCGAAGAACAGGTACGAATCGCTCCAGGTCTCTGCCCCCTCCCATAGCTCTGCCTTTCTGAAAGTTCCTCTTTACAAAATTGAGTATGCAAAGAATTGACACGGGATAATTAGCACCGCGTACAAGTCACTGGCAGCCTCCTTTAGTCATACTATGCAAATAATTAACACGCGTACTCTGTCTCTAACACTATTGCGACACATAAGTACAGTGGCTCAATCGCATCAGATAATGTTCACTGATATAATGTGAGAGTGCAACTAGGAACATAAAAGAGCTATTGCACATTGAGGATAGAATATGAGAACAAAGTTTGCTGTTCAGTCTAGAAGTAGTATTATTGTTTCGGTTATTTCAAATATTTCTGAAATGCAATCTTGGAATTTGCAGCACCCCAAAATATGAATGCTCAATCAAGCTGGTATTATTAATGGCCATGGACAGTACGCATTAGTATTTGTCAAAATGTAAGAGCAAAGCTAAACATCTTCCCATCCAATTTCACCACTTATCTAGTTTAAGAAAATCCCCTAATGTTGTGAATTTCTCTAGAACAAGGTGTGCATTTTGATTTGTGAGTAACCTGCACCGATGTGTCTATCCATGTTTCAGCGTTGTTGCTCCTAAGAACAACATACAAGTCATTTCTCTAGTCCCAGCGGTATGAGCTAAAGTTATCATGCCAATTGTATACTTGGTGTAATCAGGGGGAAAGCCAGCCAAGATTACGAGTGGGTTCATCTTCATGTATATACGGGTTAAACACTGGTTTTTTCTTCACTAAATAGAAACTTACTACTGATTTTGTCAGAACTTATTGGGTTCAGCTGAACCCAATGCTATAATGTTGTCTCCGCCACTAGGTGTAATATGCATATTATTCACTGTCTTCTCTTCTTTATATGCCGGGCGGTTTGTGATTTGAGGAAAAAAGCAATCAAATTTGCGACGCTCAAAAGTAGGTACTCTCTCTCTCCCCTCTACAGAACGATCATGTATATAACTGAACTAGTGTAACTGTGTTATGTGCAATTGCTGAGAAACCTCACGCAAGTACACATTTCTCCCATAGATCTTCTGTAGGTGATGACATGTGCTTAAATCTGTAGGTGATGCTATGTGACCAGAAATATTTCTTTTGTGAAATACTTATATTTTGAAGGTGATGGTGTGTGCTTAAGTACCGCAATTACTGGACTCGTTAACCGAGATCGTGTCAGGCAAGGTAATCATACTATAGTCACTTCTGCATATGTGGAGTTTATTTTATAATGTGCAGCGGATTTATTGTAGATAATCTATATGATCTGTGATATGAAACTCAAATGTTGAAATTTGTAATGATGCGTAGGAGCAGAAGATGTCGCTGCCAGTGGCGCACCGCTGGATACTGTCGGAAGGCAATGGCAAGGACACTGGTGTCGACCGCAGCACCGTCAGTGCGAGCATGAAATATTAATTGACAGAGACATCTTTTGCTTCTCTTGTTCAGTACTAGCTCTAAATCATTACAGTGTAAAAGTCATATGAAGCAGTAGTCTACAAGATGCACACCGCTTGATACTCTCCAGACTGTCTAGTTGATTTTCATATCTGGGCAGAATGATATGCCCAGAATGGCAGAATCTTTGGTCTGTCTTGAAGTGCTTTGTAGGACATTTTTCTTCTTAGTGATTTCTGACTGGAACCTGCATTAGTCTTTCAGACGTGCATCCTCCTCGAGTCTCAGATCGTGTTATTGCAGCCTTTTCAGGCAGAATCATAGCAGTTTGTGGTTTTGAGACTAGGCTAGTGTTTTGGTTGCTCTCTTCAATTGCTTGTAAACGGACTCATTGCAAAATATTTCGCCATATTTTCTCTGTGTACTAGTGATAGAATCGCCACGAAATAATATTATCGAGCAAATTAGCAATCAGCTCTGAATGTTATTCACTCGATCATGTGCACAATAGTAGCAAAATTCCTGATGCGCCATCTCAACGATGGATGTACAATGTGCAAACTTTGATACAAATATTTAAATACCACATGTCTACACAGTGGGAATTATTATTCAAGCTACATACAGGACTGACATTAACAAGAAAACTGTACAATATTTCCTATATTTGGAGTTCTCTTCTACAAATCTCTTTCCTCTGATATATCATGGGTTACATGCTTCTCCCACGGATCCGTACATATATAGTCAAGTTTTTGATGTAACTGTAAAATTTGTTGTTTCTTTTCATTCACAAGGTACACTGATGAGCCAATGTATCTTGTAGAGTTGACCATCTCTTCAGCATATTTGTTGAGAAGGTCCTGCTGGATTGACAAACTACAACCTGGCATACATTATTATCAGTAGAGAAGAGAAAAGTTAGTGCACTGCAATTCAAGGAAAAACGTGTTTAAAATATTGCACAATACTGTATATGAATACAGAAGAGAGATCAGTTCGGAATAGATGTTTCGTAATTTTCTGTGTAATAGATGTGTAGCACTGCCAGTTCGAGGCAAGCACGTTGGAGGTACAGCAGATCACAATCGTCCGAGGCAGTCGATCTATGTTGACTGAAATGCGAGATGGATCCTCTTGTTGACATATATATTGATAATACAAACCCTTGGATTGGCTACTGTTATATGTATTGATGATATGTTTTTTTAAGTATTTGATACCGTTCTGCCCGAGTTCATAATTCTGTGAATGCACGTGCTGGAGTATTTTCTATGCGACTCCTTACTTCAGAGCTAAACCCCACAATATTTGCTTGACTGCACCTATCTAACCATCCCAACGGAGCTGTACTATTCTCATATATTTTGGTACAAAAATTACTGCTACTAACAGCGGTTAACTTGGTCAGTGTGCTAGCTCAATGCCGTAATCTCATCACTCATGCAGACTGCCTCACTAATAAACTTGTAGGCTCGCAATTAACACTAATAAACTAGGTAGAACTTTAATTTCGTGACAATGTTGCATACACTAGGCAGAAATTGGCACAACTGATCCAAAGCAAGTTTCATGACAATACTGGAGACGGAGGAGAGGAGTGGGAAGGGGACCTGGGTGGTGGGGGTGGCGAACTAGAGTACAGGGAGAAGGTGTTCTTGCTGAAGCCTGAGACGAGGTTGGACTTGCCCACGCTGGAGTCGTACTCGCAGGGGCCTGCGTACTCGTCCCCGCCCCGCCCTCTCGCCGCCACCCGCCGCACCATCCAAGCTCGGCCTGCTCCCGGAACCGCCTGACGCGCTCGGCCGCGTTGGCGAGCGAGGATGACGGCGCCGTTGGATCGAGGTCGAGGATAAGACCGCGCATGGCCTGGAAGGAGGGGCGGTCGAGCTCGCCTAAGTGGTGAGGGTACTGGCGGCGCCTGGGGTGGAGCAAGAGTGGGGCATGCGCGCGAGACCTAGGAGGAAGAAGGGGCGGCGGCGTCGCAGTGCTTTTTTTTTTGAGAAACGGCGGCATCGCAGTCGCGATGAGGAGCAGCGGCATCAGATGCGTCTCCCATGCCTATCCGTTAGGCCTAGTCTGGGCTTAAGTTGGGCCAGCCCGTTTACGGCCTGTTATATTGGTACGGCTCAGATTTGGTACTAGTATGATTTCTACTGGTCACGCTTTTGACACTAGTATGAAATCTTGTAGGCCTTTAGATGGACGAAATTGGAGGGCTGACATTCATTTGGGGGTACCACAGAACTCCCCGAAAGCAAAACACGTCTCTGACCCCTATCCGCACATCCTAATTTTTTTGACAAAAAGGTTAAATCTGCTACACTATATGATGTGAATATTGAAGTCCCCATATATTGAAATGTTAAAAAAGATATATTACTAACATATGAGTATGACAATTGTCTAAATTAATATCTGATTGTGGTTCATACTATTTTCTGTTATCCCCTGTTTGGATGCTCGAAAAAGGGCTTGGAATTGGGAAAATATCTGTGTAAGCGCACCTGTACCGCACTATCCTGTACGTCCATATTTCTTGGGATAAGAAATCTATCCATGTAATTGTTCGTGCTTAGAAGGCATGGTTAGTGCAATTCCTAGCTTTGGCAGCCTTGTTTTACTGACTGCTGAGGGTTGCAGACTAGGACTAAGGTAGGAGACAAAAGCCATGTGAACCCACACTTGTGTAATGTCACAAGGAAGAGACAAAAGAACATGACAAAATCCTAGGAATGCACAAAAAGGTACATCATGCATGCGGTTTTCCATTGTTTTCTCAAAATTAATTGGTCTGTTTTCTCATACTCGCTTACCAAACAACTACTGCCATTAAATTCTTGATGCAACTTAACCTTTCTTTTGAGACAATTTACAATTTAATTGTGCTTGTCCATTCCATAACACAGGATGTTTTAGGTGTTTTACATGTTGTCTAGTTTGGATTAAAATGAGTATACATATACACTAAAACATGTATAGATACGTTGTGTATACGTGAATGTGAAAAATGGCTAAAACATCTTATATTGTGGAACGGAGGGAGTATTACATACTGATTTTTTTCTTGACAGAAAACCTTAGGAGTCTATGTCATATATTGGACATGCGTTTTTTTTATAGTTGTCTCTTTATTTTGTTTGTAGTGATGAAATGTCAAACTTTAAATATTCCAAACGGCTGATCTAATTACTACTACTTTTTTTTTTCCAAAATAATATAGAAGTACCTGCAAAAGGAAAAAAAATCCATTTTAGCTCCCAAATACAAATATTCCCTCCATTAAAAAAAAAATCAAAAAATTCCGAAATAAAATTTGCCAATGCATATGCATCCTGTATTTGAAGAACTCATGAAATTAGGAAATGAGGCTTGACAACGATTTCTCTCTTGGTCAAAAAGCTGAGACATGGGCAAGTTGTGTTTTGTCTCTTTCAAGAAACAAACAAACAAGAAGCTACAGCAGTACAGTACCCTACGGCCCCAGAAATACTGTTTCTCCACTTCCAAATGACCTGACAAACCATGTTCTGCCATCGCACATCTCGATGAACAGCACGGAACGCCGATGGCCAGGATAAGGAGGGACATACGCGTAGGCTTACTAGATCCGCTCTCCTTGGAATTTTCGGCGCGAATTCTGCTGTTTGGCGTGGTCAAGGAATTGGGCCCTGGAAACTCATGTGAATTCCACGCGAGGCACCCGCGCGCCTCCGCATCTCTCTCACCGATTCCGAGCCTACGACCTCGCAAAGGCACGGAAAACTTATGTCCTTCGCTTGACCCCCTTGACCTCGCCGAGGCCCGACGTGGAGAAGACTAGCGGTGGCGACACCGGTGAAATCCCATGACATCCTAACCACCTCTCCCTCCCCCAGTCTTCGCCATCCTCGCCCTCTCCCCGCCCTCCTCTCCTTGCCCCAGTCACATCCATCCTATTTGTATGTCCGCCCTCCTCATATTCAAGATCAACGGGATAGGGGTTTTGATCTTGGCTCGGTCCACCTCAAGGCATGGCGGCGGCGATAGGTGATGGACGGCGGGAGCGGAGCGTCATTCTCGCCCTAGTGCACCCGAAGCCATTCTCTGCCAAGCCTCTCCCTTACCCAGGCTCATAGCCCTGTTTTTTCTTGACTCCTTCGATCCAGTCCATCGTACCAAAAAATTTGTGTTGGACATGAGGTTTATTTGAACTGTGCAAGTTCTTAGGAAAATTTAGGAACATAAGCTATTGTTGTTCTAATACATGGTTGCAATCTCTTCTATAGTTGTTTGGTGGAATAAAGTATGCACCTTTAATTGTGCTCGGTGATTTTCTATATGCACTGCAGCATGACATGCATCAATTATTTTCATTTATATCATGTTTAGGGTATGTGAATCATTCGATTTTAGCTTGTTCATATCATAGCTGTCATGCAACTATGTGTGGAGCTGTCGAGAACCGTTAGTATATGGCTAAATGTCAACTTGAAGCATCCTAGCATATTGAGCCAAGAACAACAAATTAGCAACACTTGTGTTCATAGGCTTAGGGAAATTAGGTGGCACTTGCGTTGTTTTTTAACTATATATGGCATGTCTCGCCCACATGGCTTGGCGGTATATGCTGGCAGGCCCCGCTTTTGTGGTTGCGAACTTGCTGCCACCGGTTTGTAGAAGTGTGGGTGTTCTGGATCGTTGATAGTCATTTATTTCTCTATAATTTTTTTCCTACTAGTGTAGGGAAGTGTGCGCTCATGGATTATACTATGTTCCGCACAAAAAGAATCAAACTCGTATGAAAAATACTCTCATTCACTATCGGACCTAAGACTCTTGATTTTTGGATCAAGTTCGTTTTCTGCTTTAGCTTTACATCTTGCTCAATAGTTCATTCATCTCACAAAGACTTGAATGTATGATCTCAAGAGCTGTCAAATCTCGTACCTCTAGAGTCGTATGGGACTTGCGAGGTTGATTTTCTTGCACAAATACTTTACCTAAATTCGTTAGGTCTAGTTGCCTGATGCATCCAAAGTTAACGTGGCAAAGACGTGAGTGCCAATCATTTGATTCACTATTGATACAAACATGATTCACAAATTTATTACAAACTTTAGATAAAGAAAATTGGAATAAGACTCTACACTCATTTTCTTTGCCAATTAAAGTTCCACACCTTGACACTCCAATTTATTGGACTAAAAAAGTAACTTGTAGCCTTCTCGACACATAAGAGATCCACTACTAATATTTTGTTGGATGGATGGTACATTATGAACGTTCTTCACGCACATGATCTTCCCTAAAGTAAATTTCAGATCGACCGTACCACCACCACGAACAGAAACATGTGACCCTCCACTAAATTTTTTTATTGATGGCCGCGTCGAAACATTTCAAGGTCTCAAATTAGAGAGTGACTCTCGCATGAAACTCCTTCAAATTTGCCCCATTGAAAGGAGGATACCTGAGTTAAGCAGAAAATCTAACCGTGAAAGTTGTCTATATTAATGTTTTGGGATTGTTCGATATATGATAAATATTCCAAGTGAATTAGTCCATACAGACAGTTGATAAAACATGGAAAAAAGGAAATAAACTAGACATATGGTCTACCGGAAAGTATAAAACCATCGAGTCTAAACAAATTCGTATAAACAGTGTGTACATCATGTCAAACAGAAGCAAAAGCAACACACATGGTGGAGTAGTGAATAACTCGCGTTGCCTAAAGAAGATATGTTGTCGAAGAGGTCGTGGACGTCGGGGAAATAGTCATCACCGTGTTGATGAAGAAGTGAATAGTTGCGCGACAGTACTCCACAAAAACCTTATCGCGCTTCTCTCGCACAGAATCCAAAGGGACGGGATTCTGGAGCCCTACTTTCTCGTGCGCGGTGCACGTCGTGGAATAGGATAGATACCTCTTGATTGGGGCGCGGTTCTTGAGAACCAGGTGGCGGTCGCATATAAGGCGGGGTGTGTCTATGTGAGAGGAGCGACCTCACTTATATAGTCCACTAGTGCAGCCGAACAACCACCAATTACACTACAAGAAATATGTTGATACATGACCCTTTTATAATGACCATGGATGAACTGGTCATAGATCCATGACCATTTTTAATTTGTTGGTCATGACATATTTGGGAGGGACAAAACTCCTATACATGGTACATAATACATGGTGTATGACTTTTTTTTTTGCTTAACTAAGACCAATTGCATTGATCATGAGTTTGTTGGCAGCGACCTCACTTTATTTCATTTGTCCATTCATGAGTGAAAAAAGGAAGGTTTTCGTGTACACGTGGCATAGGTCTTACCTCAGCTCAGCTCATTCTCAGACAACGGTGGAGGAGCGCACGTGTAGGTCTTTTTTTCTCATGCTTATATATCAAGTGGAAGAGCCTGATAAGAATGTCAATCTCACTGAGCTAGCAAACTGGGAATAAACATTTATCCACCTTTTACCATACACAAATGGTCCACATGGACATCTAGAATTTTATGGAAAAATTGAAATGGGCTCTGCCATTTAGGACAAAATTCCAACAATAGGATACAAATACCAGGATCAATTCATAGTTTGTTGCTATGCACAATGCATTATTGAAATATTTTTCCTTTTTTTTAGAACGTGATTTCAAACATATTTGTTCGGATTATAGCAAAAAATACCTAACCAAACGGTTAAACATGTCAAATATCATAAATATTTTTTTAGAAATATCGCAATCCACCACATACCAGATAGCTCAACATAATCCGCGATGTATGTTTGACAAATCTGATGCTCTAAGTATCTTTTTCATAAATTGGGGGTACATGATCTTGGACGCGATAAAACCTTCTAGATGTAAGCTGCGAAAGCCGATACCGGTTACATGGTCACCGTGGGGTTGTTCAATTGCATTGGTGCATGTACTGTAATTCCGGTCGCAGATTTACAGTATCGATGCTCTTCCAAACTTGAAGTAACGCAAAAGCATTTTCAAACCCTTCTCTAACACTTTCAAAGCCATTTTTTGATGGGTTATTTAACAGGGTGCCCTCAGTTGGCGCCACGACCTCAGTTTTACCCCTAGCGCCAAATCGACCTCAGTTTTTCCCCTAGTCTGTCCGTAAGAACTTGTTTCGCTGCTCCCACCGTAACTTTCTGCCCCCGTTAGGATGCTGACATGTGGGACCCATCATAGAACCGTTGGCCCGGCTTGTGGGTCCCAGCTGTTGAGCGTTGGCGCGCCTTGTGTGCCCCAACTGTTGACGGCAGGCGCTGCATGTGGGCCCCAGTTGTTGACCGTTACTTGCGGTCCAATGTCAAATGAGGCCCAATGTCAACATGCAGACTACACATTATCCATTTATATTTATTAATCACTACATGTAGACTACACATTATCCATTTATTAAACCATCAAATTATTCGTATTAATAATATAAAATATATACCGTGATCAACTGAAATTTGTGTATTATCTTAGAAAACATAATGCATCACATCTCTTATATATAAATTTTGTTTACAATGTACAGATTTTAAAGCGATAATTAGAAAGGATAAAACTTCTAAACAGTGGGTCATTTGGACAAATATAAGAACATAACTTTATATATAATTAAACATACTTAGAAAGGATAACTGGCCCCACTTTACATATATTCAGTGGGGCCCGAGGGACATTACATTTAATTTTAAAAAAAAGGCCTAGCCCTAACTGCTCCCGCTCTGCGTGCGGGAGCCCTTCCCGCCCTCCGGCGCCGCCCTACTTCCTCCACTCCGCCGCCCGGATCTCCATCTCCTGCTTGATCCGGGCGAGGCGGTTCTCTGCCCGCATCCTCTCCTCCTCCCTCTCAATGGACCGCTCGATGCTGGCCCGGAGAGCCTTCGCCTCCTCCTTAGCCTCCTTCTTCTCCTCCGCCGTCAACTCCTTCTTCTCCAGCCGCTCTAGTTTCTTGAGGCGGCGGTTCGTCTTGGGGGAGATGTCAGAAGTCTTGGGGGCGGTGGAAGGGATGGGGCGGTGGACGAAGGGAGGCGTCGGCGATCGCTCCCGTTTGGGAGAGTCGACGGGAAGCTCGATGGGCAGGACGTCCAACTCCTCCTCGGGCCACTCGGCCTCGTACCAAGGCCGAGCCTTGGGGTGGTTGTCCTCGTCGGAGACAGACTCTGGGCTTGAAGGGAGAGAGTAGGAAGACATTGGTCGGGGCTTGAAGGGAGAGAAGGCAAAGGGCTGGAGAGGGATGAGAAGATGGGGGACGAGTGAAACGGGCTATTTAAAGACACGATGAGACGTGAATTAATTGGGGTAGATGAAGCAAACTGTGTGAAAGCATTAGATGCAGTGTAGAAGAGTCGATGCATGGTCAAAGCGGTGTAGAACAGGCGTAGGCGTAGGACAGCTAGTGATACGGAGTACGAGCGTGTGCATTAGGCAGTCAAAGTGATTCAACATTGCATGTGTGTATTAAAGAGGTGAAGAGAAGAAAGTCTAAAGTCTCACGCCAAATCCTGCCTCGCTGCATATGCATTGATGTGTATCTTCTGAAAACGAGGCGTGGAGGGCTGCGTCGCTGCAAATGCGACGCGACACCTGTTTCTGAAACGAGGCGTGTAGGGCTGCTGCAAATGCGACGCGACTCGTGTTTCTGAAACGAGGCGTGCAGGACTGCTGCAAATGCGACGCAACGTTTACTCTTTTCTTCTTCTGCACGTTGTTTACTCTGAAAATACGAGGCGTGCATGCATCGGGCTGGTGAACGGGGCCCCACTAGACAGTGTCCGTTGATGCATGCAGTTACACTGAGACAAAACACCCAGTCCATGCACTGCGTCATTTTCGATCGTTTGATCGTAAGGAACGGTGCAGATCGAGTCCATGCATGCAAACTATGGCGGCAAGGGCCTGTGGACGCTCAGACGAGCGCTTCTCTGTGCGGGAATGGGATCCTCTAACTTTAGGTCACTAACAAATAGAGCCCATCACACACCGGACCCACGTGTCATGGGAGAAAGTCAGAGAACGTAAGGTGGGCAAAGTAAGAGGATCTGGTTCCCTCTGTTTTTAGGGCATGTAAAATAGTGTAGACGGGTGCTGTCTGCACTACTCCGCCATGTCATTTATAGATATTTTTAGAGAAAGTTGGTACAGTGCGGTGACCCCCTAGCTTGTGTTGGAATCCAGACGCTCCGTAGGCCCCCTCCCAGTGAAACCCTAGACCCGTTGGAGAAATACCGGACTTATACGGAAACACGCGGTAACGGCGACGAAATGGGGTAGAAAAGTGGAACTATTTGCTTCGTTGTTCTAGGATAGCCCATAGGAACACAAAACGAAAAGGTAGAACCCACCTCTTCGGAAGATTCACGATGTTTGGTCCGATACAAGAGTTTCACCCTATAAGCGCTCACGAGAGAGAAGTGGATGCCGGTGAAGCGGGTCACACCCCGGAGAGAAATCTTTGACATCCAAAGCACACAACACACCTATACTAACATGGTATGGCACCCCCTATCTTGTGTTGGGATCCAGACGCTCCGTAGCCCCCCTCCCGGTGAAACCCTAGACCCGCTGGAGAAATACCGGACTTATACGGAAACACGCGGTAACTGCGTCGAAAGGGGGTAGCAATGTGGAACTATTTGCTTGGTTGTGCTAGGATAGCCCATAGTAACACAAAACAAAAAGTTAGAACCCACCTCTTTGAAATATTCACGATGTTTGGTCCGATACAGGAGTTTCACCCTATAAGCGCTCACGAGAGAGAAGTGGATGCCGGTGAAGCGGGTCACACTCCGGAGAGCAATCTTTGACATCCAAAGAACACAACACACCTATACTAACATGGTATGGAACCCCCTAGCTTGTGTTGGGATCCAAACGCTCCGTAGCCCCCCTCCCGGTGAAACCCTAGACCCGCTGGAGAAATACCTGACTTATACGGAAACACGCAGTAACTGCGTCGAAAGGGGGTAGCAATGTGGAACTATTTGCTTGCTTGTGCTAGGATAGCCCATAGGAACACAAAACAAAAAGGTAGAACCCACCTCTTTGGAAGATTCACGATGTTTGGTCCGATACAGGAGTTTCACCCTATAAGCGCTCAGGAGAGAGAAGTGGATGCCGGTGAAGCGGGTCACACCCCGGAGAGCAATCTTTGACATCCAAAGCACACAACATGCCTATACTAACATGGTATGGCACCATCTAGCTTGTGTTGGGATCCAGACGCTCCGTAGCCCCCCTCCCGGTGAAACCCTAGACCTGCTGGAGAAATACCTGACTTATACGGAAACACGCGGTAACTGCGTCGAAAGGGGGTAGCAATGTGGAACTATTTGCTTGGTTGTGCTAGGATAGCCCATAGGAATACAAAACAAAAAGGTAGAACCCACCTCTTCGGAAAATTCACAATTTTTTCACCTCATATTCTTTGAAATCTCTACTATTGTATTCGAGGAATCACATTTTAGTGAAGGCTTTCGTTCTAATGTTTATAAATCCTATTTATATTTTTCCTAGACTTGTATTCGACCTATATAATGTAATTCCGAAGCCTAAAAATTTATTGGATGAATATTCGTATTATTTATTTTCTTTTGAATAATAATGATTTTAATCGAAAATCGTAAATAAAACAAGTTTAAAACATCAAAATGAAAAAATAACTTTGGATCCTTCTTAGTCACACCAAAATGAAGCTTTGGTGAGATTTTGACCTTATTTCATCTCCAAAGGTTTGAAACTCATCTCATTTTCTTGAACTCTCTACTAGTCTGTTCAAGATATCACATATTAGACAAGGCTTTTTCGTTCCATTGTTTATAAGACAGGTTTATATTTTTTTTCTCGGTACTATATGACATAACACTACTATGTGCGTCGGCTTTATATTTTTTCGAATTTTTTGAATTATGTATGCTCATTTCAAGCTTGGTCAACTCTCTGTTTGACCAGCCGAAAAGCTTCTAGAAGGACACCCAGAGATTCGACCTGGGTTGTTGGATCGACGCCTTCTAGAAGAAATCGTGCATCGGACGGATGCGCTCGCAGCCACAGCGATCCGCGAGACGCTCGTTCTGCGCTCGGATTGGTTGGTCCGTTGGCCACTAGGATCGATGGTTTCTATCTGTTCTACATATGATTTCTTTTCTATTAAGTATTAAACCATGTTATTTAAATAAAAAATATAAAAAATAGAAGAATTACTCAAAACATAATGAAACTTCAGATTTACTACAGTGATGATTTTTATCAGTTTTACATATGATTTTTCTATTAAACCATGTTATTTAAACAAAAACTAAAAAAAATAGAAGAATTATTCAAAACATAATGAAACTTCAGATTTACACTATATATGTAGAATAGATGTCTAGGAAATTAATTTAGTTGATTTAGAAAAGATGCCAAAAAATGTTGAAGCATAAATGGGGGTATTTACCCTACCTTCGGACCTCATTTGAAGCACATTTCTCACGTGAATAGAGCGATGGTTGCAAATGAGCATAAATAATTCAAAAAAAATCAAAATGACATGAATCCAACGCACAATTTTGTTATATGTGATATAGTTGCTCCTCAAATTTATTTGGATAATTTTCGCAAGGTCGAATTTTTCATGAAATTATAAAACGGGGTATTTACCCTAGCTTCGTACCTCATTTGAAGCACATTTCTCACGAGAATAGAGCGATGGTTGCAAATGAGCATAAATAATTCAAAAACAATCAAAATGACATGAATCCAACGCACAATGTTGTTATACGTGATATAGTTGCTCCTCAAATTTATTTGGATAATTTTGGCAAGGTCGAATTTTTCATAAAATTATAAACGGGGGTGTTTATCCTAGCTTCAGACCTCATTTGAAACACATTTCTCACGAGAATAGAGCGATGGTTTTAAATGAGCATAAATAATTCAAAAAAAAAAATAAAACTGACATGAATCCAACGCACAATTTTGTTATATGTGATATAGTTGCTCCTCAAATTTATTTGGATAATTTTGGCAAGGTCGAATTTTTCATGAAATTTCAAGCGGGAGTGTCTACCCTAGCTTCAGACCTCATTTGGAGCATATTTCTCATGAGAATGGAGCGATGGTTGCAAATGAGCATAAATAATTCAAAAAAAATAAAAATGACATGAATCCAACGCAAAATGCTACTGCGTGTGGCCCTCCACCTCCTTATCCCCTCGCCCACACACGACCTTATGCCCTCGCTGGTATCCCCCGCACCATCTCCTCTCCTTCACCTTCCTTTTCCCCTTCCCCAACTTAGAGGCAGCCATGGATTTTCTTCCGTCCCAATCAAGCACGCCGTCTTGATGAGCACGGTGAGGCTGGTGCACCGGCGGCGACGTGCTACTCGCCCTGCGCCACCCGCTCTCCATGGCGCTCCCCGCGCCCTGCTCCTCCCCGCGCTCCATGGCGTCCTCGCCACCGACGCCGTCGTCGGCTTCTCCATCGAGGGGCGAGGTGGTGCTCCCAGCGGCGGGGCTGGTGCACCGGCGGCGACGTGCTCCTCGCCCTGCGCCACCCGCTCTCCATGGCGCTGCTCCTCCCGCGCTCCATGGCGTCCTCGCCACCGACGACGTCGTCGGCTTCGCCATCGAGGGCGAGGTGGTGCTCCCAGCGGCGGGAGAGGTTGCTCCCAACGCGGCGAGGGCGGTGCTCCCGGGGGGCGGCGAGGTGCTGCTCCCGGCGGCGGAAGTCGTTGCTCCCGACGACGAACAGCGCAAATCGATGCTCCCGAAGGCAAACGGCGGTGCTCCATTAGGCGAAAAGCGATGCTCCCGGCGGCGCAAGGTGTTGCTCCCGACGACGAAACGGCGTAAATCAATGCTCCCGAAGGCGAACGGCGGTGCTCCCTTAGGCGAAAAGCGATGCTCCCGGCGGCGCAAGGTGATGCTCCCGACGACGAACGGGAGCAAAGTGATGCTCCCGACGGCGAACGGCGGTGCTCCTTTAGGCGCCTCGAGATGCTCCCGGCGGCGCCACTAGATGCTCACGGCGGTGCCAGGAGATGCTACAGACGGCGTCGACCGGAGATGCTCCCAGCGGGGCTCGGCGATGTTCCGGACGGCGACCGGCGGTGATGCTCCCGACGGCACGCGACATTTTTTGCTACCGGCGATGCTCCCAGCTGAAGCTGCGGCGGCGGCGCCCGCGACGTCTTCTCCGGCGACGGACAAGGCTCACCGGAGGAGCGTTGGGGGCGTGCGGCGCGTGAGTGGCTCGCCGGAGGGGGCGTGTGGGGCGTGTGGTGCGTGCGTGAGTTTTTTTTCGTGTGTATGCGGGGGATCGGGGGTGGCAGGGTGGCGGTTTTTTGATCACACGGCCTCCCGTGGCTTAATCGGACGGCTAGCGACCCGGGGGATCGGGCGTTTTGATCCCCCGGGGGACGCTCAGCGCTGCCCATAGACAAATTACCGTTTGCAGCGGCGGCGCTGGCCAGCAATCCACGCCGGAGGTAGATACGTGAGTCCCTAATCTTCCAGTAAGTACACTCCTCATTAGATGACCTTGAATTACTATTTTATTCTTTCAGATAATTAATTAATCTTTTTTGTATTTCAATAGATGTTATGACAAATCGGCACTGCCCCGCAATAGATTAGTCGGACGTAAACACACCGCACAAAGATCCGATCCGCACAAAGAAAAAATCCGGGCAGCAGGGAAGTGGTTTAATTAATGGCCATAAGCCATGCATGTACAGCGGGGTTAACTGCTGTCATCACCGTTACATGCATACTAGACGGAGTAGCGCGCTTCGCCGCGCCGTCTTCTTTGTGTTCTTGCATCACGTTGTTGGCCGCGTGTGTTTCGACGATTTTTTAGTCATTACATATGTGTGTACATTTGGTGTGAAAGGCGTTGTGTGGGCATTGCCGGCAATGTGTATACACACGTGTCGCTCAATGAATATGGTTGTTCATTGCACGGTGCTTGTTTGTCCGCTTGTTTGTCCTTAATGTCTGCATGCAGGTAGATCTTCTAAAATCATGAACTAATGGAAGATTAAGAACCAGTCAACTCAAAATAATCTTCTAATATAAACAGATGTAGTTTGTAAAAAAAATGAAAAAACACAGTGGGATAACAACCTTATCACAGAGAACACACCTCCATTAAAATTGTGAAAAAAATACCTAGAATGATCACATTTTGATAGGCCTAACATTGCATAAATGACACATGTAGTTGCACAACCTGAACATTTTTCACGGGAGTTTACAATTATTTCTAGCACAATTGATAGAGGTAAACTCATGATAGTATACGACTTAGTACGATATGACTACAAACCATAAGCATGTTCCATAAGAAGAAGCAAATTCAACAGAAGCATACATGTTTGATAAGCATGACATGAACAGACAATTGTAAGAAGTTGGCCATCAGACACCTCAATTCTGAAGAAAAGAAGCACGGCTCCACTGAAATGAACACAACCTAGTCATTAACTTCATAAACTTGCTATATACAATCAACCATCTTATTACGGTCTTGGCATCAATTAGTAGAGGCAAACTCTGAACTCTTATCCAGAATGAAGTTGGCCAATTTCAACACGCGTTCGATCACTCTCTAAGGATACTCTGATCTTTTAATCTGAATGAAGTCAATGATTTTTTTTTACATCTTTGGTGGCTGCGAATTCCAGGAACTAATGCTAACTAATTGGCATCCTTCATGGAGTTGACTCAACTTTAATACAAAGAAAGAAAATCCTAGAGCATCACAAGCTTAAGGAGGAAGAACTGGGGGGCAAAATAGAAAGAAAAATGAGTAAAGTAGATGCAGAACTGTACCTTCTCTTGATTTGGTTTTCTCTAGTAGCACCACTGCAATCTGTTGGCCGGTGCAACCACCGGCAAGATGGTTCCCGATCTGAAATCCTAAGAAGACACCTCACTTTTTGTCTAAGAAATGCACGCAAGCTGCATTCACTCCCTTGGATGGCAGAACATCCTCTCCACTCTCAAGAGCACCAACATCGGTGGGCGGCTGGACTGGACACCGTCCCCCGAGACCAGTTGCGGTGCCCGAGGACGTGGAAGATATGCTCGACACTCATGCAATCTAGGAATCACAAGAGGAAGGGAGCATGGAGGTGTGGACGGGCGGCCCAGTCTGCCGGCGACATGGGTGCTAAGGGAGCACAGAGGTGTGGCCGGCGCCGCAGTCTGTCAGGCAAAGGCGGGCTGGATCCGGTGTCGTCGTCGACAGGGAGCATGACGGCGAGCATCCTGGCTGCCGCCACGGCCAACTCTGTGGGGATAACTACAACATCCACGCTCTCGGCTCTGACATGGCGAGCTAGTGGTCATTCGGTTCCAGAGAAGGTTGGGAGCGGTTGTGATGACATGCCGGCGACGCACATGAATTTGGGGATAGATACCTGAAATGATCTGTTCGCGTCTCCTCGAACTTCTGAACCTTCTGATTATAACCTGCATAGACAAATATTAAGTCGAGAGAAAGCAGCCATGTGATCAAAACCGAAGTTAAGTTATCATACAGGCATCATACGGGCATTGGACACCGCAACATTCATCTAAAAACTAATATAAAAGCATGATTTAAACAATTAAGATTTCTGATTGCAATTTCAATGCAAACTGAAATACAACACCATGATCTGACCAATTCAATTTTCCTATAGCTCTCCATACATGAACCATCTATAATTCTGAAAATGATGGTCTCACATGTCTTAATGAAGATTGTGCGTGTGATAATGGCAAAAGCATAGTGGAAGTAAGAAATATTTCGAGGCTGCACATAAAGAAATTATTTGCAGGGAAAAGACATACCTACACCCCAGGCTTTTTAAAACTTGCTACTCCCTCCGTCCACTTTTATAAGGCCCACTTCTTACCATTTCAATGCTAAGAAGTGGGCCTTATAAAAGTGGACGGAGGGAGTAGTAATATTATCCAAAGAATCGGGAACGACGACATTAGTAAGAAATGACATGGTAGCATCGAGCTGCGTATGATTGTTTGTCTACATAGTAACATAAAGAAATACTTCAGATTCATGGCAGCAAGACAACTGAGATTTGAAACCGGGTTCATTATTCATCCGTGCTCCACAAAAGGAGCACATAATGCAAACTGATTACTGAAAGTGGAGAGAAAAATGAAAAAAAAAAACATAGGAGATATACCTGCATCGGTACAATGTAGTTAATGGATGGAAGCCAATGTTTCTTCCTTCAGCAAAAAAAGTGTCTGTGCAGTTAGGACGCAGACGATTTTGTGATTGTATGCCCTTGGCAGAAAATGGAGTTTCTTCCTTCAGCAAAAAAGTGTTTTATGATCTGACAAATAGAACCAATACTCGTATGAATATTAACTTTATTCAGAATTTAAAAAAATTATGCCCATTTTATCGTACTGCCTACTAAAGTGCCAACTTGTATCGAACATCTATCACGCGCATATTAGTATCATGGTTATCAAAGCTTTTTTCCAAAGAGGGGATAACAGTGAGAATACAAAGGTGTGACAGTGGAAGAAATATTAGTGATCATGACTTCTATCCCTCCCAATACTATTAATCATTCACCATACCAATCCCTAGGTACAAAACCATGAAAATTAATAGTAACCATGATACCCATAAATTGGTAAAAAAAATATTATATAGGTCCCAAAAGAAAAATATACCAGCTTTAGTGTATAAAGTTACAGCGACGAATACGGCGCCACCGCATCCTTCCGTCTTGGCAGCTCACATTCCACTGCGGTGAGGACGACCGCGCCACAACATCCGTCTTAGTGGCCCACGCTCCACAGCGATTGACAACATTGTCGCTACTTCGTTGTCTCATTCCTTGACCTATACAAAACTTCTTAATAGTATAGGTGACGGATCAAGATTCGGTATCCAGATCCTTCTTCTACACTATGATAGCACTAGCCAGTAGATAGGACTGATAAACACACGATCAATTTCACATTTTGACACGTGAATATCTCATAAAGTTTAATGGGTTAAAGTGATGAAAACAAAAAATAAAGTTTGATGGGAGTACATACCAGTGAACAACACCCTTGTGACTTTGTGAGTGGTCTCAGCCAATCTCGAGACAAAGTGAGGCTGCCAACGCACGACACAGATGAGACCTCGAGCAGACCTTTGACACTAACGTGACATCCTTATCAATTTTCTGAAATCCAAGGACAAGGGAGACAGTTTGGGAAAATATTTGAAATACAGCGAGAGCTGTAACTTTTTGACTGTTCAGATACCATCCCTGCCTCTCCCGACCTCACCTTCACAAAGAGATCCACCTTTCCGTCTAGTTCATCTGCTCCATGCCAGCCAGGGGATATTCTCTATGGCTGCCCGGGGAGAGGGGGCGGCGGATCTGGCAAAGCATGTGCCTCCCCCGTAGGATATTGAGTGCGGAGATGAATGTTTGAAGGGAGGCGGTCGGCGGGCAGAAGTTTGGGAGGCGGAGCTGATGCCTCCGGTGGCACGCGGGAGGCTAGGAGTCGGGAGGCATCCGGCGGCGTGAGGAGGTCATGGGAGGGTGGCGGCCGACGCACGCCTGCAGTAGCGACCTCCTCCACCCGATGTTTGCCTCCTCCATCTGATGTTTGGTGCCGCTGCTGTCACCAGCAGGGACGTGAGAGATGGAAGGAGAAAACGATTGGGCTTAGAATCCTAGCTCGGTCAAAAAAAAACAGTTGCTTAGCGAGGTAGGACAGCTGCGTCGCACATAAGCACCACCGGGCCCACGTCACACTGTCAGCACGAGACCCAAATGGCTGAGAAGCCACCGTTGGCACCCGGCTTAAAGACATAGATAATGGCCATAAGCTAAACGCATTCATGATTCATGCATCCAGGTTATCAGTTCTATACCTTTTGCCACGGGCTTATAACTTAACGTTCATGGCATCCATATGAGAAAAAAAATCAATATAGATTTTTCTTTAGTGCGATGAGCAAAATTCTACATATAAGAAAGTTCACGATGGTGTGGGTCACCTTTATGACTATCCACATATCCATTGTTATTTAACCACACACATCCGTTCTTAAGTATAGGCATGCAAGAAGAACAATGATGTTAGACTTTATTTATTTCTAAGCAGGAGCATGCAATAATTGGCAATCTTGAAATGAATATAGGCAAAACTCTTGAAAAAAATATTTATGTTATTGTTTGCAACATTGATGATTTTTGTTTAATGACACAAATAATCTTATTTAGGTTATTGTTTGCAACATTGATAACATTTGGTAGTCTTATTTTTGTTTAATCTGCAGCATGCGGAGGTTACCGATGGTAGTACCCCAGCCGGCAGTACCACCAACCGCCGGCCCTTTGGGCTTCAATTGCTCCCGGCTGCAGCAGCTCGCCCGCCCCGTGGTGGCGCTGTATATCCGCCTCGATGACGGCTGCGCCGGCTGACGTGGCCTGGTGATCTTCATCGGCCACTCATGCCTCTGCACTTGTCGTCCGTGGAGGGGGTGAGGAGGTGAACAGTAACATGCAGCGCTGATTTTCGTGGCGTGCTCAGGTGCTTGGAGCGAGGAGCAAAGAGGCAGCACATTTCGACAACAAAGAAAAACTAGGGAGAGACAGTGGAGACGACGTGCTCCCGTGGCGTGCTCAGGTGCTTGGATATCCATGGCGTGCTCCCGTGCGTGGAGCTGGAAGTACCGAATGGCGGCGCCGGGATAGACAGTGGAGACGACGGAGGTGATGGGGAAAAGGAGTGGAAAGGAAAGAAAGGGGCGAGCAGATAGAGGCTGCAACGTGGTGGGGCCATCGTCATGTGCGGTTGGTTTCTTTCGCCACCGATGGGGCACGTGGCGCGCGCGGAAGAGGTGTTTGCCAGACGCTCGATCCCCTGGGCCCTGGCGGATCCCTAGCGTTTCCCTTTCTATAACCACTAGCAAATGTGCCCGTGCGTTGCAACGGGAGAAATAAAAATCTACGTGTTGGCAGCATGGAGCTAATACAGATGCCCGTGCGTTGCAACGGACGAATTAAATATGCGAGCAATAAATTTGTATCTTAAATTTGCACGAAAACACATCAATAAGCGGGAGGAGCTGGCCCATTGGGCGCGTTGAACAGCCGGGCTGAGCGGCATTAGGACATCTTCCGCCGCCGCCGATCCACACGTCTCTAAAACCAAGTCCTTCCCGTGTCCCCTCGACCTGACCTAACATGAAGGTCTTAAAAGCAGAGAAATTCACCTTATTGCATTAGGACATGGATTCGTATTGGACAGGGATAGGAAGAGTTGAGGAAAGCACGCAAAGGAGGTAGCGCGTTATAGAGGAAACGGGATCGATGCACGCGATATACCAACCAATCAGGAACAACTCACCGGTGGCAGGGTGGGTAATTTATGTCAATTTTGGGGGCAGTTTAATAACGAACCGACCGACCAATAAAGAAAATCTTAACGCTTTTATTAGTAGGTAAAGATTAAGATTTGAAAGAATTTCTAGAGACAACAAACGGAGAAAAAATTGAACAATAATTTTAAAAAAGATTAGCAATATCAGAATTTATAAATAAGTTTTGTATCCAACTTTGCCAGTTCATCTTAAGCATAAAAGTAAGATTATTATCAAGCGTGTCTATTTTCAATTATATTATTTGTTCAGCTAAATAACGACAACGGTGCCTTGCAAGTTGACCAGGATAATCTCATTCTGCTACAGGCACCTTTTAGTACATGATGATCAAGAGGATGTGAAATAACCCATCGTATAAGCTACCAAACGTGTCCATGCATTGTAACATAGAAAAAAAAATCCGTGTAAACAGACGGACATCGATGTTTTTGAAGAATTACAATTATGATTTACTTTGCAATAAAGAAACACGGTAGTTTGGGATAATTAGCTGACAAGAACACAAAAAATGTCCTTAATAGTTTTGATCAGATTTTTTTTCACGTCAAGCCTACCAGTACCAGGTACGGTGTTCTTTGGAAAAGGAAATTGCATGAGCTAGCTAACTTAACCAGCGGTGGTTCTCACGTGGGCTCGGCACGTACTTAGACGTATGTGTATCCGTGTACGTATATCCAGGTACTCCCAAGCTTCGTAATCAACTTGAGTTTTTTTCATCCATCTGCAAAGACTGCAGCGCGGCCCATGTACGCGCGATTGTTACAGTTTATGAGATTACCGAATGATTCATGGATGGTGCATGAGACGTGCATGGTGCTTTCGATCGGTACGGACGGATCATGCATGAGAAGCATGGTGCTTTCGATCGCTACGGACGGAGCTCGACCACGATGACGCTGACGCGGCCGATGACGGCAGCTACCTGAACCGGTTGAAACTGCCGTTGGCAAATCTCGTGGTGGTCGATCTCTCCTTGTGTGCCTGCTTTGTCTCACCTTTATATTTAGGGAACCGGGGGGTGAGAGCTAGGAAACAACACGCCCGCTACGGAATACCAAACCCAATCGACCTGAAGTTCTTTTCCTCCACGAGAGCTGAGACCTGCGCGGACTAATTTTATCCATGATTAACACACAACAAAGGAAACAAAGGAAACCGAACCGTCTTGTGCCTTACATGTGGGTGGCATAGTCGGTAACTGTTCACACGTTTTAGGTAAAGATTAAGATTACTGGTGGCAGAGTGGGTAATTTATGTCAACTGTGGGGGTAGTTTTATTGACTGACTGACCGACCAAGTAACCAACCAGGGAAACCTTAACGCTTTTATTATTAGGTAAAGATATCACAACAATGCTTAAAGAACGTGTTTGTGTATAACCGAAAATTTTCATTACCCCATAGAAATTTCTCTCTACCATGTGCATTTGTTGGTTTGTACCCAGTGTTGCATTTGATTTTAAAAGGGAGAAGCGTGTGGTTTTAAATCATGGGACACACACATACATAGATCTAAAGTTAAATGTTGGTGACTTTTCCCTTCTGTAGGCAGTAGTCAGCTGTTCAAGTTCTGCACTGTATAACACGCATGCAAACCTTTCGTATGCTAATGCCCACCTGGCTCTTTTTATTTCCCACGGTGGCAGTGTACCACAATTTACCAGCGTCTCCTCGTGAAGGTAAACTCTTGAATATCAGCGGATCACACCCAAGCAGAGAATTAAAACCAAAATTTCCGTTTGTTTTGGTCACAGCAATTTACAGATCGATTAAGCTTCCCACCCTTCTATATACTAGCACAGCGAGATCTTTTCTCTTGCCATTATTCCTTCCTAAGTTATCCCCAACCAGAGAATGTCAGACATTTCTCATCTACCAGCGACCACTGTAGCTGGCTTTGCGGAAATTGTGATCAAGATAGATGGATACTCAAGTATCAAGGAGCGAATCAAGCATGGCAAATGCTTGAACTCTAACCCTTTTAGTGTTGGAGGTCACAACTGGTCTCTGGAGTATTACCCAAACGGTGTCATCTCAACGAATAGTGAAGGCGGTTTCATTTCTTTTTTTCTGGTTCTTGATTCAGTTGTTGCCAAGGATGTGAAGGCGAAAGCAAGATTTAGTATTCTTGACAAGGTGAAGATTAGGGAGAATGAGTTGATTGCATTGATCGAGTACAGTTACAGTACAAATAGGGCCGGTAGTCTGGGTGCGTGGGCAGGGGCACACGCAGGTGCATGCCTTGCACATAGAACGGAAGCAGTTCCTGAATACTAGGACCTAGCTATGCATGCAGTAGTGGTTCAACACCCCCCGCAGTCGGAACGGTGCTTGGGAGCACATTCAGACTGGAACGAAACTCCTGGAACACCGTCGTGGGCAGCCCTTTTGTGAAGATATCTGCATACTGAGAGCTCGTCGGGACGTGGAGAACACGAGCTTCTCCTAGGGACACCCGGTCACGGACAAAGTGGAGGTCGATCTCCACATGCTTGGTGCGCTGGTGCTGGACGGGGTTCGATGACAGATACATGGCGGAAATGTTGTCACAGTAGACGACGGTGGCGCTCGTGGTCGGCTGATGGAGCTCGTGGAGGAGTTGGCGAAGCCAACACGATTCCGCCACGCTGTTGGCGACGGCCCTGTACTCGGCCTCCGCACTCGATCGCGAGACCGTGCTCTGGCGTTTGGATGACCAGGAGACAAGGTTAGAGCCGAGGAAGATACCGAAGCCAGAGGTCGACTTGCGCGTGTCGGGACACCCGGCCCAGTCCGCGTCAGAGTAGGCAACGAGATCATGTGAGGGGTCGCGATACAGCTGGAGGCCGAAGTGTGTGGTGCCGCGGAGGTAACGCAGGATGCGTTTGACGAGCTGGAAGTGGTGGTCGGTGGGGGCATGCATGAATAGACACACCTGTTGCACGGCGTAGGAGAGATCGGGCCTCGTGAGGGTGAGGTACTGGAGGGCACCAGCTAGACTGCGGTAGAGGGATGGGTTATCAAATGGTGTGCCACTGTGGAGGGATAGTTTAGAGGTGGTGTCGATGGGAGTGGAGACGGGGTGGCAATGGAGCATGCCGGCGCGATCCAGGACCTCGAGGGCGTACTGCTGCTGGCTAAGAAAGAGACCACTGGCAGTGCGCTGGACGTTCACCCCAAGGAAGTGGTGGATGTCCCCCAGGTCAGTCATCGAGAGGGCGCCCGACGGCAGCAAGGTCGTCGGCGATCTGCTGGAGTTTGCTGGCGTAGTCGGCGACGGACAGGTCACCGCGAGGCGTGGCGCGGAAGCTGGTGCTGAGGAAGTGATACCGGGAGGCGTCGCGGTCGAGGAAGAAGCGGTTGATCCGCGCCCAGGTGGAGCCAGCGCGTCCATCAGCTCCTTGGACGAGACGAAACAGATCGTCAGAGAGAGTCGCCATGAACCAGAGCGACAAGTGGATGTCGACGGCGAGCCAACCGTCGTCGGGATCGCGTGGCGCAGCTCCCTCGGAGACGTGATCGAGGGTCTTGTACATGGTGAGAAGCCATAGAATAATCTGCCGCCACTTGGAGAAATTGTCGCCGGCGGTGTTGACTGTAAACTTGATGTAATTTTGGATGTGAACACTAAGGATCGGATGAGCAGGGGGGTTGGGGGAAGAGAGCATAAGGGGTTGGGTTTGGACAAGGGGATTTGGGTTGTGGGGAATCAGATCATGAGGGGGTGGAGGGAACGGAGCTATCGAGGTGGGCGGCAGATCGGAACGGACGCCGAAGGCTGCGTCGGGAGTGAGAGGAGCGCGAGGCGTGGTCATGGGGAGAGGGGTTTGGGGGTCTGAGTCCAGGGGGTTGATCGGAGTAGAACCGGAGGCAGGGAGGACGGTGGAGGTTGTTGAGAAGGAAGAAGCCATGAATCTTGAGCCTAGTGCTCTGATACCATGAAGATTAGGGAGAATGAGTTGATTGCATTGATCGAGTACAGTTACAGTACAAATAGGGCCGGTAGTCTGGGTGCGTGGGCAGGGGCACACGCAGGTGCATGCCTTGCACATAGAACGGAAGCAGTTCCTGAATACTAGGACCTAGCTATGCATGCAGTAGTGGTTCAACACAAGGATGGGGAGCCAGTCGCGTTACACAGCCGCACCACCGAAGAAAATATCTTCTTTAGAAAAGGTCGAGGTTGGGGTTTCCGCAAATTTATGAAGAAGGCTGATCTCGAGAGTTCTGCTCATCTAAGAGACGATAGTTTCAGCATCAGGTGCGATGTTACTATCATAAAGCAAATACAGAAAGGTATTCTGTTTTTCATTCCACCCAGGAACTTACATCAGCATCTCGGTGACCTCCTAAACAGCATGGATGGTGCGGACGTGAACTTTCATATCGGCGGGGAGAGTTTCTCAGCTCATAGGTGCGTGCTCGCCGCCCGATCAACCGTCTTCAGAGCGGCACTCTTTGGCTCAATGAAGGAGAATGCTGGGTGTCCAATTGAAATCAGTGACATGGAGAGTGACACATTCAAGGCCTTGCTTCATTTCGTATACACTGATTCACTGCCAGCTCCTGGAGGTGATGCACGCATAGATGGAGTGATGGCCGGCCATCTCCTGGTTGCAGCAGACAGAGACAGGTACAACATCCAGAGGCTGAAGCTGATTTGCGAGGAGAGGTTGTGCAACCTTATCGACTCTGATATCGTGGCAACCAGTTTGGCTCTCGCTGAACAGCACAACTTCCGTAGAATCAAGGAGGCTTGCTTTGAGTTCCTCGCTTCTCCATCCAATCTGGAGGCGATGAGGATGAGCGATGGGTACGAGCATCTGAAGACCAGCTGCCCGTCTGTTCTCAAGGAGCTGGCTGCTAGCTTCCTGCCGGCTGAGCTGAAGGCGGTCAAAGACATGATTCTGGAAATTTAGTTGCGTGACTAATAATCATCATATGTAATCCAATTTAGTAGTACTCCTACTATCTATGCTCTGATCTATGTCTCAATGTATGGCTTAGTATGCATGTCTCATCGCAAAAATTTTGACTTCTGTCTTTGCAATCAAATGTCTGCAGCTTATGCACCTTAATTCCAGCTCCAACGAATCCTTTCTTAAAACGTTCTAACCATAAAAACGTTCTTGAAGTGATTACTGTAAGCATGTTGGTTTTCAGTCTTGTGCGTGGGGATGTGTTTTCAGTATGACCACAGTTTATCTGCTGAACTCTGGAAATCACGCCATCCCAGCTCCAATGAATCTTTTGTTACTGCTGTGCGCTAGTCAATCAAATGGAAACTAACTGATTTTGGCACAGCCGCACAGCCCCAGATCAGTGCACGCACGCGATGGTGGAGTCAGTACCCAAGCCCGAAGAATACAGAAGAACATAGGAACAGGTGGGAGACGGGTATTTCCGACTGGATGAAGCTCTGCATCTTTTCGGCTTGTTTCTTTTATTCCCTTCGCGTAACAAATTCAGAACTAAACTACACATGATCCGTGGCACAGATTCACGGTTCTAACGTCTCGCTCAGAGAGACCATCTAAGACTGAAAATAACTGAACTGAAAGCAAAACACGTCTCTGACCCCTATCCGCACATCCTAATTTTTTTGACAAAAAGGTTAAATCTGCTACACTATATGATGTGAATATTGAAGTCCCCATATATTGAAATGTTAAAAAAGATATATTACTAACATATGAGTATGACAATTGTCTAAATTAATATCTGATTGTGGTTCATACTATTTTCTGTTATCCCCTGTTTGGATGCTCGAAAAAGGGCTTGGAATTGGGAAAATATCTGTGTAAGCGCACCTGTACCGCACTATCCTGTACGTCCATATTTCTTGGGATAAGAAATCTATCCATGTAATTGTTCGTGCTTAGAAGGCATGGTTAGTGCAATTCCTAGCTTTGGCAGCCTTGTTTTACTGACTGCTGAGGGTTGCAGACTAGGACTAAGGTAGGAGACAAAAGCCATGTGAACCCACACTTGTGTACTGTCACAAGGAAGAGACAAAAGAACATGACAAAATCCTAGGAATGCACAAAAAGGTACATCATGCATGCGGTTTTCCATTGTTTTCTCAAAATTAATTGGTCTGTTTTCTCATACTCGCTTACCAAACAACTACTGCCATTAAATTCTTGATGCAACTTAACCTTTCTTTTGAGACAATTTACAATTTAATTGTGCTTGTCCATTCCATAACACAGGATGTTTTAGGTGTTTTACATGTTGTCTAGTTTGGATTAAAATGAGTATACATATACACTAAAACATGTATAGATACGTTGTGTATACGTGAATGTGAAAAATGGCTAAAACATCTTATATTGTGGAACGGAGGGAGTATTACATACTGATTTTTTTCTTGACAGAAAACCTTAGGAGTCTATGTCATATATTGGACATGTGTTTTTTTTATAGTTGTCTCTTTATTTTGTTTGTAGTGATGAAATGTCAAACTTTAAATATTCCAAACGGCTGATCTAATTACTACTACTTTTTTTTTCCAAAATAATATAGAAGTACCTGCAAAAGGAAAAAAAATCCATTTTAGCTCCCAAATACAAATATTCCCTCCATTAAAAAAAAAATCAAAAAATTCCGAAATAAAATTTGCCAATGCATATGCATCCTGTATTTGAAGAACTCATGAAATTAGGAAATGAGGCTTGACAACGATTTCTCTCTTGGTCAAAAAGCTGAGACATGGGCAAGTTGTGTTTTGTCTCTTTCAAGAAACAAACAAACAAGAAGCTACAGCAGTACAGTACCCTACGGCCCCAGAAATACTGTTTCTCCACTTCCAAATGACCTGACAAACCATGTTCTGCCATCGCACATCTCGATGAACAGCACGGAACGCCGATGGCCAGGATAAGGAGGGACATACGCGTAGGCTTACTAGATCCGCTCTCCTTGGAATTTTCGGCGCGAATTCTGCTGTTTGGCGTGGTCAAGGAATTGGGCCCTGGAAACTCATGTGAATTCCACGCGAGGCACCCGCGCGCCTCCGCATCTCTCTCACCGATTCCGAGCCTACGACCTCGCAAAGGCACGGAAAACTTATGTCCTTCGCTTGACCCCCTTGACCTCGCCGAGGCCCGACGTGGAGAAGACTAGCGGTGGCGACACCGGTGAAATCCCATGACATCCTAACCACCTCTCCCTCCCCCAGTCTTCGCCATCCTCGCCCTCTCCCCGCCCTCCTCTCCTTGCCCCAGTCACATCCATCCTATTTGTATGTCCGCCCTCCTCATATTCAAGATCAACGGGATAGGGGTTTTGATCTTGGCTCGGTCCACCTCAAGGCATGGCGGCGGCGATAGGTGATGGACGGCGGGAGCGGAGCGTCATTCTCGCCCTAGTGCACCCGAAGCCATTCTCTGCCAAGCCTCTCCCTTACCCAGGCTCATAGCCCTGTTTTTTCTTGACTCCTTCGATCCAGTCCATCGTACCAAAAAATTTGTGTTGGACATGAGGTTTATTTGAACTGTGCAAGTTCTTAGGAAAATTTAGGAACATAAGCTATTGTTGTTCTAATACATGGTTGCAATCTCTTCTATAGTTGTTTGGTGGAATAAAGTATGCACCTTTAATTGTGCTCGGTGATTTTCTATATGCACTGCAGCATGACATGCATCAATTATTTTCATTTATATCATGTTTAGGGTATGTGAATCATTCGATTTTAGCTTGTTCATATCATAGCTGTCATGCAACTATGTGTGGAGCTGTCGAGAACCGTTAGTATATGGCTAAATGTCAACTTGAAGCATCCTAGCATATTGAGCCAAGAACAACAAATTAGCAACACTTGTGTTCATAGGCTTAGGGAAATTAGGTGGCACTTGCGTTGTTTTTTAACTATATATGGCATGTCTCGCCCACATGGCTTGGCGGTATATGCTGGCAGGCCCCGCTTTTGTGGTTGCGAACTTGCTGCCACCGGTTTGTAGAAGTGTGGGTGTTCTGGATCGTTGATAGTCATTTATTTCTCTATAATTTTTTTCCTACTAGTGTAGGGAAGTGTGCGCTCATGGATTATACTATGTTCCGCACAAAAAGAATCAAACTCGTATGAAAAATACTCTCATTCACTATCGGACCTAAGACTCTTGATTTTTGGATCAAGTTCGTTTTCTGCTTTAGCTTTACATCTTGCTCAATAGTTCATTCATCTCACAAAGACTTGAATGTATGATCTCAAGAGCTGTCAAATCTCGTACCTCTAGAGTCGTATGGGACTTGCGAGGTTGATTTTCTTGCACAAATACTTTACCTAAATTCGTTAGGTCTAGTTGCCTGATGCATCCAAAGTTAACGTGGCAAAGACGTGAGTGCCAATCATTTGATTCACTATTGATACAAACATGATTCACAAATTTATTACAAACTTTAGATAAAGAAAATTGGAATAAGACTCTACACTCATTTTCTTTGCCAATTAAAGTTCCACACCTTGACACTCCAATTTATTGGACTAAAAAAGTAACTTGTAGCCTTCTCGACACATAAGAGATCCACTACTAATATTTTGTTGGATGGATGGTACATTATGAACGTTCTTCACGCACATGATCTTCCCTAAAGTAAATTTCAGATCGACCGTACCACCACCACGAACAGAAACATGTGACCCTCCACTAAATTTTTTTATTGATGGCCGCGTCGAAACATTTCAAGGTCTCAAATTAGAGAGTGACTCTCGCATGAAACTCCTTCAAATTTGCCCCATTGAAAGGAGGATACCTGAGTTAAGCAGAAAATCTAACCGTGAAAGTTGTCTATATTAATGTTTTGGGATTGTTCGATATATGATAAATATTCCAAGTGAATTAGTCCATACAGACAGTTGATAAAACATGGAAAAAAGGAAATAAACTAGACATATGGTCTACCGGAAAGTATAAAACCATCGAGTCTAAACAAATTCGTATAAACAGTGTGTACATCATGTCAAACAGAAGCAAAAGCAACACACATGGTGGAGTAGTGAATAACTCGCGTTGCCTAAAGAAGATATGTTGTCGAAGAGGTCGTGGACGTCGGGGAAATAGTCATCACCGTGTTGATGAAGAAGTGAATAGTTGCGCGACAGTACTCCACAAAAACCTTATCGCGCTTCTCTCGCACAGAATCCAAAGGGACGGGATTCTGGAGCCCTACTTTCTCGTGCGCGGTGCACGTCGTGGAATAGGATAGATACCTCTTGATTGGGGCGCGGTTCTTGAGAACCAGGTGGCGGTCGCATATAAGGCGGGGTGTGTCTATGTGAGAGGAGCGACCTCACTTATATAGTCCACTAGTGCAGCCGAACAACCACCAATTACACTACAAGAAATATGTTGATACATGACCCTTTTATAATGACCATGGATGAACTGGTCATAGATCCATGGCCATTTTTAATTTGTTGGTCATGACATATTTGGGAGGGACAAAACTCCTATACATGGTACATAATACATGGTGTATGACTTTTTTTTTTTGCTTAACTAAGACCAATTGCATTGATCATGAGTTTGTTGGCAGCGACCTCACTTTATTTCATTTGTCCATTCATGAGTGAAAAAAGGAAGGTTTTCGTGTACACGTGGCATAGGTCTTACCTCAGCTCAGCTCATTCTCAGACAACGGTGGAGGAGCGCACGTGTAGGTCTTTTTTTCTCATGCTTATATATCAAGTGGAAGAGCCTGATAAGAATGTCAATCTCACTGAGCTAGCAAACTGGGAATAAACATTTATCCACCTTTTACCATACACAAATGGTCCACATGGACATCTAGAATTTTATGGAAAAATTGAAATGGGCTCTGCCATTTAGGACAAAATTCCAACAATAGGATACAAATACCAGGATCAATTCATAGTTTGTTGCTATGCACAATGCATTATTGAAATATTTTTCCTTTTTTTTAGAACGTGATTTCAAACATATTTGTTCGGATTATAGCAAAAAATACCTAACCAAACGGTTAAACATGTCAAATATCATAAATATTTTTTTAGAAATATCGCAATCCACCACATACCAGATAGCTCAACATAATCCGCGATGTATGTTTGACAAATCTGATGCTCTAAGTATCTTTTTCATAAATTGGGGGTACATGATCTTGGACGCGATAAAACCTTCTAGATGTAAGCTGCGAAAGCCGATACCGGTTACATGGTCACCGTGGGGTTGTTCAATTGCATTGGTGCATGTACTGTAATTCCGGTCGCAGATTTACAGTATCGATGCTCTTCCAAACTTGAAGTAACGCAAAAGCATTTTCAAACCCTTCTCTAACACTTTCAAAGCCATTTTTTGATGGGTTATTTAACAGGGTGCCCTCAGTTGGCGCCACGACCTCAGTTTTACCCCTAGCGCCAAATCGACCTCAGTTTTTCCCCTAGTCTGTCCGTAAGAACTCGTTTCGCTGCTCCCACCGTAACTTTCTGCCCCCGTTAGGATGCTGACATGTGGGACCCATCATAGAACCGTTGGCCCGGCTTGTGGGTCCCAGCTGTTGAGCGTTGGCGCGCCTTGTGTGCCCCAACTGTTGACGGCAGGCGCTGCATGTGGGCCCCAGTTGTTGACCGTTACTTGCGGTCCAATGTCAAATGAGGCCCAATGTCAACATGCAGACTACACATTATCCATTTATATTTATTAATCACTACATGTAGACTACACATTATCCATTTATTAAACCATCAAATTATTCGTATTAATAATATAAAATATATACCGTGATCAACTGAAATTTGTGTATTATCTTAGAAAACATAATGCATCACATCTCTTATATATAAATTTTGTTTACAATGTACAGATTTTAAAGCGATAATTAGAAAGGATAAAACTTCTAAACAGTGGGTCATTTGGACAAATATAAGAACATAACTTTATATATAATTAAACATACTTAGAAAGGATAACTGGCCCCACTTTACATATATTCAGTGGGGCCCGAGGGACATTACATTTAATTTTAAAAAAAAGGCCTAGCCCTAACTGCTCCCGCTCTGCGTGCGGGAGCCCTTCCCGCCCTCCGGCGCCGCCCTACTTCCTCCACTCCGCCGCCCGGATCTCCATCTCCTGCTTGATCCGGGCGAGGCGGTTCTCTGCCCGCATCCTCTCCTCCTCCCTCTCAATGGACCGCTCGATGCTGGCCCGGAGAGCCTTCGCCTCCTCCTTAGCCTCCTTCTTCTCCTCCGCCGTCAACTCCTTCTTCTCCAGCCGCTCTAGTTTCTTGAGGCGGCGGTTCGTCTTGGGGGAGATGTCAGAAGTCTTGGGGGCGGTGGAAGGGATGGGGCGGTGGACGAAGGGAGGCGTCGGCGATCGCTCCCGTTTGGGAGAGTCGACGGGAAGCTCGATGGGCAGGACGTCCAACTCCTCCTCGGGCCACTCGGCCTCGTACCAAGGCCGAGCCTTGGGGTGGTTGTCCTCGTCGGAGACAGACTCTGGGCTTGAAGGGAGAGAGTAGGAAGACATTGGTCGGGGCTTGAAGGGAGAGAAGGCAAAGGGCTGGAGAGGGATGAGAAGATGGGGGACGAGTGAAACGGGCTATTTAAAGACACGATGAGACGTGAATTAATTGGGGTAGATGAAGCAAACTGTGTGAAAGCATTAGATGCAGTGTAGAAGAGTCGATGCATGGTCAAAGCGGTGTAGAACAGGCGTAGGCGTAGGACAGCTAGTGATACGGAGTACGAGCGTGTGCATTAGGCAGTCAAAGTGATTCAACATTGCATGTGTGTATTAAAGAGGTGAAGAGAAGAAAGTCTAAAGTCTCACGCCAAATCCTGCCTCGCTGCATATGCATTGATGTGTATCTTCTGAAAACGAGGCGTGGAGGGCTGCGTCGCTGCAAATGCGACGCGACTCCTGTTTCTGAAACGAGGCGTGTAGGGCTGCTGCAAATGCGACGCGACTCGTGTTTCTGAAACGATGCGTGCAGGACTGCTGCAAATGCGACGCAACGTTTACTCTTTTCTTCTTCTGCACGTTGTTTACTCTGAAAATACGAGGCGTGCATGCATCGGGCTGGTGAACGGGGCCCCACTAGACAGTGTCCGTTGATGCATGCAGTTACACTGAGACAAAACACCCAGTCCATGCACTGCGTCATTTTCGATCGTTTGATCGTAAGGAACGGTGCAGATCGAGTCCATGCATGCAAACTATGGCGGCAAGGGCCTGTGGACGCTCAGACGAGCGCTTCTCTGTGCGGGAATGGGATCCTCTAACTTTAGGTCACTAACAAATAGAGCCCATCACACACCGGACCCACGTGTCATGGGAGAAAGTCAGAGAACGTAAGGTGGGCAAAGTAAGAGGATCTGGTTCCCTCTGTTTTTAGGGCATGTAAAATAGTGTAGACGGGTGCTGTCTGCACTACTCCGCCATGTCATTTATAGATATTTTTAGAGAAAGTTGGTACAGTGCGGTGACCCCCTAGCTTGTGTTGGAATCCACACGCTCCGTAGGCCCCCTCCCAGTGAAACCCTAGACCCGTTGGAGAAATACCGGACTTATACGGAAACACGCGGTAACGGCGACGAAATGGGGTAGAAAAGTGGAACTATTTGCTTCGTTGTTCTAGGATAGCCCATAGGAACACAAAACGAAAAGGTAGAACCCACCTCTTCGGAAGATTCACGATGTTTGGTCCGATACAAGAGTTTCACCCTATAAGCGCTCACGAGAGAGAAGTGGATGCCGGTGAAGCGGGTCACACCCCGGAGAGAAATCTTTGACATCCAAAGCACACAACACACCTATACTAACATGGTATGGCACCCCCTATCTTGTGTTGGGATCCATACGCTCCGTAGCCCCCCTCCCGGTGAAACCCTAGACCCGCTGGAGAAATACCGGACTTATACGGAAACACGCGGTAACTGCGTCGAAAGGGGGTAGCAATGTGGAACTATTTGCTTGGTTGTGCTAGGATAGCCCATAGTAACACAAAACAAAAAGTTAGAACCCACCTCTTTGAAATATTCACGATGTTTGGTCCGATACAGGAGTTTCACCCTATAAGCGCTCACGAGAGAGAAGTGGATGCCGGTGAAGCGGGTCACACTCCGGAGAGCAATCTTTGACATCCAAAGAACACAACACACCTATACTAACATGGTATGGAACCCCCTAGCTTGTGTTGGGATCCAAACGCTCCGTAGCCCCCCTCCCGGTGAAACCCTAGACCCGCTGGAGAAATACCTGACTTATACGGAAACACGCAGTAACTGCGTCGAAAGGGGGTAGCAATGTGGAACTATTTGCTTGCTTGTGCTAGGATAGCCCATAGGAACACAAAACAAAAAGGTAGAACCCACCTCTTTGGAAGATTCACGATGTTTGGTCCGATACAGGAGTTTCACCCTATAAGCGCTCAGGAGAGAGAAGTGGATGCCGGTGAAGCGGGTCACACCCCGGAGAGCAATCTTTGACATCCAAAGCACACAACATGCCTATACTAACATGGTATGGCACCATCTAGCTTGTGTTGGGATCCAGACGCTCCGTAGCCCCCCTCCCGGTGAAACCCTAGACCTGCTGGAGAAATACCTGACTTATACGGAAACACGCGGTAACTGCGTCGAAAGGGGGTAGCAATGTGGAACTATTTGCTTGGTTGTGCTAGGATAGCCCATAGGAACACAAAACAAAAAGGTAGAACCCACCTCTTCGGAAAATTCACAATTTTTTCACCTCATATTCTTTGAAATCTCTACTATTGTATTCGAGGAATCACATTTTAGTGAAGGCTTTCGTTCTAATGTTTATAAATCCTATTTATATTTTTCCTAGACTTGTATTCGACCTATATAATGTAATTCCGAAGCCTAAAAATTTATTGGATGAATATTCGTATTATTTATTTTCTTTTGAATAATAATGATTTTAATCGAAAATCGTAAATAAAACAAGTTTAAAACATCAAAATGAAAAAATAACTTTGGATCCTTCTTAGTCACACCAAAATGAAGCTTTGGTGAGATTTTGACCTTATTTCATCTCCAAAGGTTTGAAACTCATCTCATTTTCTTGAACTCTCTACTAGTCTGTTCAAGATATCACATATTAGACAAGGCTTTTTCGTTCCATTGTTTATAAGACAGTTTTATATTTTTTTCTCGGTACTATATGACATAACACTACTATGTGCGTCGGCTTTATATTTTTTCGAATTTTTTGAATTATGTATGCTCATTTCAAGCTTGGTCAACTCTCTGTTTGACCAGCCGAAAAGCTTCTAGAAGGACACCCAGAGATTCGACCTGGGTTGTTGGATCGACGCCTTCTAGAAGAAATCGTGCATCGGACGGATGCGCTCGCAGCCACAGCGATCCGCGAGACGCTCGTTCTGCGCTCGGATTGGTTGGTCCGTTGGCCACTGGGATCGATGGTTTCTATCTGTTCTACATATGATTTCTTTTCTATTAAGTATTAAACCATGTTATTTAAATAAAAAATATAAAAAATAGAAGAATTACTCAAAACATAATGAAACTTCAGATTTACTACAGTGATGATTTTTATCAGTTTTACATATGATTTTTCTATTAAACCATGTTATTTAAACAAAAACTAAAAAAAAATAGAAGAATTATTCAAAACATAATGAAACTTCAGATTTACACTATATATGTAGAATAGATGTCTAGGAAATTAATTTAGTTGATTTAGAAAAGATGCCAAAAAATGTTGAAGCATAAATGGGGGTATTTACCCTACCTTCGGACCTCATTTGAAGCACATTTCTCACGTGAATAGAGCGATGGTTGCAAATGAGCATAAATAATTCAAAAAAAATCAAAATGACATGAATCCAACGCACAATTTTGTTATATGTGATATAGTTGCTCCTCAAATTTATTTGGATAATTTTCGCAAGGTCGAATTTTTCATGAAATTATAAAACGGGGTATTTACCCTAGCTTCGTACCTCATTTGAAGCACATTTCTCACGAGAATAGAGCGATGGTTGCAAATGAGCATAAATAATTCAAAAACAATCAAAATGACATGAATCCAACGCACAATGTTGTTATACGTGATATAGTTGCTCCTCAAATTTATTTGGATAATTTTGGCAAGGTCGAATTTTTCATAAAATTATAAACGGGGGTGTTTATCCTAGCTTCAGACCTCATTTGAAACACATTTCTCACGAGAATAGAGCGATGGTTTTAAATGAGCATAAATAATTCAAAAAAAAAATAAAACTGACATGAATCCAACGCACAATTTTGTTATATGTGATATAGTTGCTCCTCAAATTTATTTGGATAATTTTGGCAAGGTCGAATTTTTCATGAAATTTCAAGCGGGAGTGTCTACCCTAGCTTCAGACCTCATTTGGAGCATATTTCTCATGAGAATGGAGTGATGGTTGCAAATGAGCATAAATAATTCAAAAAAAATAAAAATGACATGAATCCAACGCACAATGTTGTTATATGTGATATAGTTGCTCCTCAAATTGATTTGGATCGGATAATTTTGACAAGGTCGAATTTTTCATGAAATTCCAAACGGTGGTATTTACCCTAGCTTCAGACCTCATTTGAAGCACATTTCTCATGAGAATAGAGCGATGGTTTCAAATGAGCATAAATAATTCAAAAAAATCTAAATGACATGAATCCAACGTACAATGTTGTTATATGTGATATAGTTGCTCCTCAAATTTATTTGGATAATTTAGGCAAGGTCGAATCTTTCATGAAATTTCAAACGGGGGTGTCTACCCTAGCTTCAGACCTCATTTGAAGCACATTTGCCTAAAATTTTGGAATGACTTGGTTCAACATCATACAACATTATTCAAGCATCATCCAAACTACTCCCTCTTTTCGCTTTTAATCTACATTCTGGCTCGTGATTTTGTTCAGAAATACTCAAAATTAATTACAAAACGGCGAACTGTTTAAAATATGCGCAAATTCACAGATTCGACGATATTTTTACAGAAAGACGGCATAATTTAACTAAAAACATTAAAAAACTTTAAAAAAAACTACGGCAGGCCGAGGCTCGCCGCGATCACCCGACCTGGTCGTCGCGCTCCACTTAGACGTCGTTCTCTTCCTCGTCGTCCTCCTCGCAGTCGTCGTAGGCCAGCATGTTGGAGGGCCCCGCCTCGTGGTCGTTCTTGGCGAAGACCGATGGGTCGCTTGGCGATGGGTTCGCCATCGTAGCGAGCGAGCGCCGCTCCGCTCTGCCTTGGGTCCGCAGCCGGTGCAGTTGCGCCTGCTCGGAGGGATGGCGGCGGTTCCGCCTCTCGCTCTTCAGGGCAACCTTGCGCATGTCGCTCTCGTACAGCGCGACGAGCGCCTGCTGCTCATCCGACGCCGCGGTTGCGGTGAGCTGCCGGTAGACCTGGCGCTCCGCCTCCTCCCTCTGGTGGGTCTCCAGGGACGCACGAACAGCGGCAGCCTCGGCCGCTGCGGCCGCCTCCTGGAGCCAAGCGCGCACCTGGTGGAACGCATCCTCGTTCCGCCATGTTTGGAACGAGTAGAACGCCGCGTGCTGCTCGGGCCAGATTGGCTGCCTCCTCCTGTGCCTCCTCTAGCGTTGCGCCGGCTGCTGCTCGGGCGCCGCCTCCTCATGCGCCGGCTGCTGCTCGGGCGCCGCCTCCTCCTGCGTCGGCTGCTCGTTCTCCTCGTAGTAGATTTGTTGTCGCTATCGCCGTCACTTTGGCCCCGCGTTGTGGCCGCGAGTCGGCAGTACAACGGCGAGTTGCGGTTTGCACGGAGCCGGCGAGGCATCGTCTCGAGGTGTCTAGGTGAAATGCGACGAGGGCGATGAGAGTGAGTGCGGTGAGGGAGAGAAGATGAACGGCGAGAATGCGGAGAGCGGTGAGCGGCGAGGGGCCTTTTGTAGCCCTGGCGAGGCATTTACTGCGCCGCGCGTGCCGTTACTCCGGCAGACTTTGACCGACGCGGGGGCCCGCGGTTTTCCCACGCGTCGCTGACAGCTCTGGCCCGCGTGGGCTGCCCCGCCTTTTCACCCCCCAAGCCGAACCCAGCGGTGGTGGTGGTGGTGGTGCCGCAGGTGCTCGTGGCGCAGCAGGGGGTGGTGCGACGGTGGTGGCGGCGAGAGCGGCAGGCACGGCGGTGGTGGCGGCGAGAGCGGCAGCGCACGACGGTGGTGGCGGGAAGCTCGGGTGTAGACTATTCAACATAGTCAACTAACTTCGTGGTCCCACCTGTAAGCTCCGGATGGTTTCAACAAACTTGGCAATCCCACCCGGACCCACTTCGCGAAACGGAGTCTGACTCCTCGGACCCACTTCGCAAAACGGATTCGACTCTAAACTTACCGTTCCGGCCTCTCCATAGTAGTTGTGCACGGACTAGGGGCAAAACTGAGCACCATTCGGCGCTAGGGGTAAAATTGAGTAGTAGTGGACCGCTGTGGGCAATTCGATAAATAGCCCTTTTCTGATTAGACGTAGGTGGGTCCAAGTGTATCTTACATGTTTTAAAAGGAGCGTATATTAACATCGCAGAGATACTAATTATACCCAGCCGCTACATAGTTACAGTCCTTGGAGCAGTAGTACAACCACAGCCAAGACAACAGCTGATGTCTAATATCTCCAAAAGCAACGCCTACAATAAGTAAGCAGTGCACAAGCGTCGTCGTTGCCCGATCGGAGATCTTGAGTTTTCACCCTAGAGATAGTCTCCGCTCTAAAAAGTGTGTCTTGATCAAGACCATTGCCAGACACAACCAATTAAGGTCAGCGCTTGGATTTTCACCCTGAAAGGTAAGACTTTGAACTTCACCTATTCTGCCGCCACCACTTTCATATTGATGCCACAGTTTCTAAAACTCCAAGCTAGTTCCTCATCGATGCAAAGACTCCAATCACCATTTCTAGTCCTCCAATCTCATATTTCATGACATTCTCCGCATCTAACTTCACCATGGATATGCCCATGGTGGAAAAAGAAGCAGAGCTTCGCGCTGCTCCTTGTGTTGCGACCGAATCACACCTGATCATTAACGTTCGTGGAAGATCGCCGGCAGAGCCTTCTAGAATCCAACACTCTGGCCTATTCAAAGAGGACAAGCGTGAGGTAGTTCTTCGTCTTGACGTAGGCGGAACCCTAGGACCGCCGCCTTTAATCCAGAACGCCAACATACCCCACGCCGTTGGACAAAAATATCGAGCGGATCAGACACACGTGACAACGACATGAGGAAGACTGCAGCGCACCCTAGGCATTTGCAGTAGCGCTATCACCGTAGGGTTCGCGCCGTCACCTCCAGACATCACCTCACGCTCGCCCCTCTCACCCCCATCCACACCTCCCAACATTGCGACGACAGACGCGGCACATGGCGAAGCGCCGCTGTCCCTCCACCAAACCTTCACCAACGCCGCCAAGAAGCCCCCCCCCCCCGCACGAAGCGAATACGGCAGGCTACACCAGCCCCGCCTGCTTTCTTTGACAGCCATGGCGTGGCCGCCACCACCGGTGCCGACGGCAGTAGCGATCGGTGGGGGAAGATCGAGCGTCGGTCTTGTAAATTGGACCGGGGATCCTCCGGAACCGCCCTCTTACGGGGCGACCCGGGGGTCAATTTGGGGATGGATGGAAATAGGACGACGGGAGCTTTCCGGATGTGTGTTTAGATTGGCCGGAGGTGGCCGGAGACGGGCGATCAGTTGCTGGCGTCGGCAGCAGCGTCCGGTTAGGTATGCGCGTGCGTTTGCGCGTCTGGTACCCTTCGCGTGCATCATTCGTGCATTATGCGCCTGCTCGGCCCTCCGTTCCACAATGTAATCATTTTTAGGATCCACAATGTAATCATTTTTAGGAAGCTGGTTTAGCTTGCTACACTACAACACGGTAGATATTTAGGGGCACTTAAAAGTGCCCCTAAATATATACTTGGTGCCCTTAAAACCTTTTAGTGGCACTTTGCGAAAGTGCCCCGGTTGAGCTTTTAGTGGCAATTTGGCAAAGTGCCACTAAAAGTCTATGTATAGTGGCACTTTGGCAAATTGCCCCCAAAACCTTTTAGTGGCACTTTGGCAAAGTGCCACTAAAGTGGTCAACTAATTTTTTAGTGGCACTTTGACAAAGTGCCACTAAAAGTCTATGTATAGTGGCACTTTGGCAAAGTGCCACTAAAATGGTCAACTAATTTTTTTTAGTGCAGCATCCAAATAAGCAGAGGTTTTTTTTACTTCTGTTGTGAAGTGCAGCTTTGTTTTTCATGGCTCACTTATTGGGCCGAGCATGGCCTCCCTCATGCGACATCCTGCAACTCTTGTTGGGCCGAGGAGGCTGCAAAGGCCCGTTCTTCACGCCCGGGCAATCCCCACGTGGTTCGCTCAACAAATCCACTGTTGGGCCTAGCGAATGCGGCCCGATTTCTTTCGGATGTTAAATCGAGCTAGCGAATACGAATCTCTGCACGCTGGGCCTGGTTCCCCATGGACCCACTTGTCAAACACATGTCCTTTGTACTGATTTGCTGGTACACGGACGGTGAGTACGCGGTATAAAGTTGATGTCCATCTCTCCGATTTTCCAATGTGGGACTAAATTTTTGTGACGACTGACGCGACGCACCTGACGCGCGGCCAAATAATTGCGGCTAAGGCGTGGACAAAACGCAGAAGTGGGGCCCTACCTAGCCTAGGGACAAGCAGAACGTGCCCACTACGGCCTTCCGTAATGTAGTATCTTAGCGCGTTATCATAGGTAGGAGTACAATTTAAGAAACAACCATCCTAATGCATTGTTTCTTATACATCGTATCTAAGTTAACTTGCATTAATTGATTTTGGCCTAATACTTGCTTGTGGTTGGACTAGCAACAATTTTTGCCTATGATCTCGTGCAAGAGTTGTATCTTATATAAGATACAACCACACTCTCTTTCTTCAATTAATAGGGTGCCACGTAAGAAAATTGCCTATGATATCGTGCCAAGATACTCCCATTAGGGAAGGCCTACTAGCTACTGTTGTTCAGCTAGTTTTTGCTTTTTGCCATGCATGCATGAATCTCGAGGTGATGAGCTGCCGTTGACCAGGTTCGTTTGTTTTACGAGCATGCATGCAGGGATCTAGAGTGATGAATGGAACAGATGACTCAGACTAGTCATAGTGGGGAGTAACATACACAAGTATCATGCATATGATACTAGTATATGATACTACCTCTATAATGCATAGTATAGTAGTATCATAATATCATGCTATTTATTGTTTTGTAGAATCTCAATGCACACATCAGCTTTTTTGTGAGTCCAAGTTGCATGATACTAGCTATGATACCACCACTATGGCTAGTCTCAGTACTCCATTAATATTTAATTTCAACAATCTACTACTGATATTATATGTACATACGGGTGCAAAAATTTGGACCAAAAGCAGAACAGAAATTTTAAAAAAAGTGCCGCAAACTTTGATGACCATAAAAATTATGAGTATAAAGTGAAACAATAAATCCTGATTAAGTGATTTTTTTTTTGAAAAAATCATGAGTATGAGAAAAAATAATATTCTAGACCAAGAGGACAAAAAATAGAAACATATGTAACAAAAAAATTGATGAAATGAATCGAGAAAAGTTTGGCCAAACGAACTCAGTTAAAAATAGTCATAGTGCATATAGTTGGTTATGGAGTTTATATATTGTCTAATTTCTTACTCACGTGTTGTTTTCGCATTGTTTACCGGCACGTTCAAAATACGAAAAATAAAACAAAATATTTATCTCTCACGTGGAACCTGGTTGAATAAAAAGTTGAACAAAATTTTAGCGTCCAAACAAATAAATAATAGCTACAGGTTTAATGATAATTGATCCATAATTTTAGAGCCGCAGAAGAATCACGAGTAACAAAAGGAAAAAAAGACTTTCAAGGAAAAAAAATGATCCATGAAGTTCTACGGATGCTACTCATGAGCAAAGAAAAAAGTAATAATGTTCTACAAATGCTACTCATGAGAAAAGCCACGCTTTACTACCTCATTCCAACTTCTTGGGCACAAATGTTTTCCCAAAAAACCATGAAACAAATAATTGTTTCTCGAGGAACAATTATCTTGAGCGCGCGGTCCCGCCGCTGCAGCTGCTCCGCCGTGGACATGATGAATGGCACGTACCGCTCCAGCGCCTTGTCCGTGTGCTCGGCGTCAGAGGTGAGCTCCAGCGTCTCGCGTGGCGCCCGATGGGCATTCCCCTTCTTGCCGTCGTCGCCGCCCGTCTCGATGGACGTCCACTTGAACTCGACGCCGACGAAGGCGTCGGTGGCGGAGCCCCCGTCGTCCATGCACAGGAGCCTGCTCCAGCTGCTGCTGCTGCCGTCGGGCTCCTTGTGCCGGGAGCGCGCGAGGCAGAGGCGGCGCATGGCCCGCGGGTCGATCTTAGTGGCCAGGTACATGCGCGCCGCGTCAAAGAGGTGGTTCTCGCTGTAGCCGCCATCGAACTGGCGGCGGATGACGATGGTGTGTCGCTCCTTGTCACCGGCTCCGAGGCGGGCGCGCTGGAACGCCGCACCCCAGCTTCTTGTCACCGCTTCGACGTAGTTTCCTGGAAGGTCCCATGAAACAAATGTCTAGCGGTTGACGCCGAACACACAGGTCTCCTCTGTTTCCTACTCCAGTCATTCTTCAACGCTTGTTGCCTTCATTTTGTTATGATGAAAAAACTATTTAACTTTTTTACTTCTCTTCAGGGAGGCTGCACATGCATGTGATTCGAGAGAACGAAGGAATCTCGCGATGGATTGGCAAAGCGTTGCGTTGTGTCCATGTCGGATGCTGGGTCATGTTCGACGCGGCGTGGAATATTTTTCCGCCTCGTATGATCGAATCATAGCTTTCTTGCAATATTCTAAGTCTAGCGTGTCACCACTCACCAGTCACCACACACAAGGGCCAGTGATTTAATTAGTGGCACTTCGGCTTAGTGCCCTTAAATGATTGTTATCTACATTGGCACTTTGCCAAAGTGTCACAATAGCCGTGTCATTTGGTGGCATTTTGGTGTAGTACCACTAAATGTCGTGATATATAGTGGCAATTTGGAAAAAAGCCACTATAGGACAAGAAATTTAGTACGGTTCGTTAATTCGTGTTAGACCATGTACTGTACATAGAAGTGGCTTTTCCATTGGCCAAGAGCTGTGTTTGGATCTACCGACAACAAAACTGATTAACTGGCGCGATTGAGTATGCAAGCATGTTGATGCTACCTACTACCTAGCTAGCTAGCTGCTTGGCTGCTTTGTGATATAAACAGTACTAGACGAAAAGCGCGCTCCGCTGCGCCGGCTGCACGGCGTTGTGTCATAGAGTGGCTAGCAGGGTACACACTCGCAATCCCTTTGTTTTCTGACACTACGTGTCTTTTTTGTGTTGTTTCATTCTAATGGCATAGATTGAAGTAAATATGTATTTGTTCTATGCAAGAGGGGTGTGCGGTTTAATATAATATAACCTGAAAGAATAGCGTTTAGTGTTTGTTGTCAAACTTCTTCCTTGTCTTCCGTCAACAGGCGGTTTCCTCTCAAGTGGGTTCTATGAACGAAAAACAAACAATACGGAGTTGCGCAATGTCACCTAGCATCATAAGGCACTGTCTTCTCTTTCTTAAACAATCGAGAGTGCAACTCTGGCAAAGCTCCAATCTTCTCGCTCCTTTTGGTGCATCCTTCGGTAAGCATTTCTTGATCGGTTGTAATAGAAAAGATATAAACATTTGAAACAAAGTAACAAACCAAAACATTAGCAGGTGAGGTATGTGATCGGCCATCACATCATCTTGTTTTCTAACGTCCTCTTATCCACATAGTAAATTTACGAACACATTAAACAATAAACCATGTGAACATCAAACTCAACATATTTGAAATATTCCTCACCAAACATAGTAGAGACAACCAATTTGCCAAACTTAGCACCGGGTACTTACAAATCCGCACAAAAGCATTGTCTCCAGAAACAAAATAGAACCTAGAAATAAAAATGTCATCTCAGCAAACAGAATAGTGTGGACAGTCACATCATTAACTTATCTCCTCCCAACTAACCCAGAGGTTTCAGCATAAGATTCCACCACAAGAAACGAAGTCTTACGCCACACCAACATTAGCACCGTGAACATTTGAACCTTTGCCTGTAACTATGACTAACATCCTGTACCTGAATTAAAGGAAGAAAAGAAAAACTTTGTAAAATACAGTATTTCTAATATGGAAATAGAGTAGCCACAATCCATGAAGGGCATATCTGCTAGAGTTATATTTATGTTGCCCTTTGCTTTTCTACATTTTGCCCTTTAGCCTCGGTAAGACTAAACTACTCTCCCTAACATAGTATCAAGAGCCAATTAGTTTCAGATTTTTTTTCCTCGCACGTGCTCGGCCGATGCCATTTTGCCTCTGGCAGTCGTCAGTTCGTCTGTTCTTCCGGACGCTCGTCGTCGACTATATCCTCGTGTCGACTGATATCTCCATTCTTCCGCTGCTACTCAAGGTCGCGGCCTCCATTCCGTGGCCGTCCTCAGCCTCGCTCCCGACCGCACCATGCGCATGTACGTCTCAAGTCCTCGAGAGTCGTCATCTGCTAGCCTCGCGCAAGTCACTGGACGCCCGTGGGTGTTTGATTGGTCATATCGCCGGTTGCTTCAGGTCGTCGTGGCATCACGTTCCACTGAACTGCCGCCGTCCTTGTTGTTCCCTGCTGGCGCTCGATCTCCGCCCTCCACCTGAGCTCGACATCTGCCTCCCGCCGGCGCCCGTCGCTTGACCTCTACCTGCCCGCTGCCGGGGCCCAGCGCTTGATCCCCACCCTCGGCCTGAGCTCGACCTCCGCCCGTCGCTGGGGCTCGGCCCGACCTTCCTCCGCTGGCGCTCGATCTGCCTCACCCGACCTCCGCCCGTCGCTAGGGCCTGGCGCTTGACCTTCCCGCCGACGGCGCCCGCCGCTCGGCCTCCGCCCACTGCCGGCGCCCGGCACTTAGTCACCGCCATCCGCTGCCTCTCCACAACCCGGCGCCGCCCCGCCCGTGTGTTTGTCGTTCTGTCTCTCCGAGCCAACATGTGCCCAACAGCCCAATAGTCTAGCAAATAAAAACGTGCGACCAAGAGGCAAAGACCCACATCCAGCTAGACAACGCGCGGCAGATGGCCTGAGAGGAGTCCCTGTCCATGGAGATTATAGCTTGAAGTAATGTATAAGATCGACATTTGTTGATGCTACCTACTAGCTAGGTAGTTGCTTGGTTGCTTCATGATTTTAATAGTATGTATAAGATCGACATCATGGCATGTTAAAACTGATTTAAATAGTACATTGTCCGGATTAGCTAGCGACGGAACATAAGTAGTGACATATGCGCGTCTGACAACATACTTTTCGGCCTATAAATAGAGCCTATAAGAGGATGTATCGTAGCTAAACATGTCATTTAAACATGACCTATAGTGACATTTTGGCAAAGTGCCACTAAATGTCCGGTCCTATAGTGACACTTTCTTAAAGTGCCACTAAATGTCCTAACCTATAGTGACACTTAGACAAAGTGCCACTATAGACATGACTTATAGTGGCACTTTGACAAATTACCACTATAGGTTAGGACATTTAATGGCACTTTGCCAAAGTGCCACTATAGACATGACATATAGTGGCACTTTGACAAAATACCACTATAGGTTAGGATATTTGGTGGCACTTTGCCAAAGTGCCACTATAGACATGACATATAGTGGCACTTTGACAAAATACCACTATATGTTAGGATATTTGGTGGCACTTTGTTAAAGTGCCACTATAGACATGTCTATAGTGGCAATTTGACAAAGTACCACTATAGGTCATGCCTATAGTGGCAATTTGGAAATGCCCCTGCCAAAGTGCCCCTAAATATGTACCGTGGTGTAGTGCTAGAAAGGTTTACGTAATGAAACGAAGGTAGTACCTACAAGGAGGAGAATGCATTCATTCTCGCTCTCCGTTGAGGTATCTCTATGTTGTGACAGAACCAAAGAAGTGTCCCGTTTTCCAATCGACGGGTTCAAGGAGAGGCATGTTGAGGATGACACCCATATAGTCTAGGCAAACACAATTCGGACGCCAAAGTGGTGCGATTAGGCTATGCTAGACATAAAGTTAGATGCAAGGGGGCTAATGAAACATACAGAAGCCGTAGTCGTTTTATGGACATACGTGCATATCTTAGTAATGAAAAATTGAGTGTGGGCACTTGCGAAAGTTGAAAGCCTGGAGAGTGACCTTTAACCAAAATGATTTCAACAAGTAGCATAAAGACATAATCACATAATAGCATTACTTGAACAATAATGTTCCACTGAAACAGAGGAATATACCTGTGGTTAAATCAGTCCAGGTTGCCTTGAAGTCAAACACTACACCAGCTTGAAATATGAAGAAATACACTATGTGGTTAGTTCATTTTCTCTACACTATTGTGGGGCGTTATCCTTAAGACTTGTCAAGAAAATAATTGACCGCTTTCATGATTGTCCACATATGTCCATTGGTTCTACATGATGTCCGACATATGTCCATATACATTGCCAATATGACTATCATTGGTTCTACATTCTGTCCGACAGAACCAATGATGTTGTTTTCTGTCCGTCAAAGAAAAAAATTCAAAGAAGGTAAATAAAAACCTTAGGAAGATCAAGGGCACTAAGTCTTGGTCCAAACAAAACTCTCTAAATGCAAACTGCAAGAACTAAGATTGGTTTCGTGGACACCCCGTAGTGCAATTGGTTTGTCTGTTCGTATCCATCGGCATGTATCATAGATGTACACCATCGAGAAATACGGCCTGTGACAAGTTTCGCACAAGATCAGCCTGTTTCCATCACGTAACATCCTCAAAGGTATCACCGGGAAAGACCGGGACGAATACAAAGGTATTGTGTACAGCTTAACCCATGTGATCTTGTTGGGATTAGTGAGGAGCCATATGTTTGTGTACATATGATGGATGCTTTGAACATCCGGTTGAGCCATACACAATGAACCGTCGAGATCGCACAATGTAGAGTCACACTTCCGAAGGTCCACGTTTGGTGGGCCCTTGATCGCCTTCTTCCACTTCTCGGTCGCGAGGTCAAAACAAAGTACACTGTCTCCATCTAGCTGCGATGCTAGCATCAAATGCAGAACACCATTGAGAACCACCGGGTCGCTATCATAAGAGATATCGCTGCTTGGAGGCAACGGCATCGGTCTCCACCCAACGCCATCTCCTACCGTGAGGATATTGCAGACGTTGACATCGATGTCGACCATCTTGTACAGACTTGCCTGGGCAGTGCAGCCGAAACCGGGAAGGCCAGTTTTCCGGCAGGTCACGAGCACCTCTCCGCTTGCAAGGTCGATCACCTTGACTTGACCCGATTCGCTAATGGCACAAACAAGGTTGTCACGGCCCGTGCAGATCAGCTTCCGAAAACAACCGATGCCTTTGATGACTTTCACCATGTTGCCGTCTATGTCGATTAGCCGCAGGGACTCGTCCCGGTGGGAGCCGACGACGAGAAGCGGGTTGGCGAGAGACTTGTGCACGGCGACGAAGGCGGGGTCGGAGATGAGCGTGTGCCACTCTTTGGACACGCAGCGGAATCGGCTCAGATATTTCACCGGGATCCAGGAGAGGATATCAAAGATGACGTCGTTTGGTATCGAGACGGTCGTCTTGGCCGAGGAAAATCGTAGCAGCGTTTGTGCTGCACGGTGAAGAAGACTTGGCGTCCTGGAGGACGTGATCCCCATGGGTTGCAACTGGCTTTGTGCCTTTGTCCCTGCAGATTTCGGTCCACGCTAGCTTCCCGGCGGCGGCTCGAGTAAAATTTGAGGGTTGGCCAAGCGGCTTTTCTCTATTTTGGCGTATGTGTTCCTTTGAAGTTTGATTTCTTTTGGGAGATCGCTGCCGGCCGAAAGATTATGTCGAGGTTTGACGCGATGTACAATAAAATCAGAAAATATCTAGGTCTAGATCGATTCGGATGGGAGTCTCTAGGTACGTACGTAACTTACCGTGCTTCAACTTTTTTTTTTAGCATTACGGGATCCCCGATCCCCTATATAGCGCTTCTAGCGAGTCCTACCGTCGACTCGCCCAGCTCCGCTCCCTCATGGGCCTTGACAACTTGCCCAGTGCGTCGGGCAGATCGGTTCTTCTTCTCGCATCTGTTTTCCTTCTTCCAGGGTACAGTAACCGAGAGGACTGGAGACTGGAGCTAGCTAGCACGAGCTTTAATCTGAGGGATAGCGCTAGCAACCGGAAAAAATATGGTAAACCAAATAACATATCTTTATCTTTACCTATTAATAAAGGCGTTAAGGTTTCCCTGGTTGGTTACTTGGTCGGTCGGTGTGTCATCGTAACCACCCTTGTAGTTTAGAAAATTTACCCACCTCTGCCACCGGTAAGTCACGTACCGGTTTGTTTTTTTCCTTGGTGTGTATCTTCGTTTCCTACCTGATCAATGATTATGTGCTCGCTAGACAGAATATAAAACACGCACGGGTCCAATGAATACATGTGGCATAAGAAGACAAGATCGCTAGGTGAAAAAAACTAACCAATACATGCTCTAACCTACGGCCATGGATCGATGGAACAAGAAGAAGCTTAGGGCACAATGATTAAGGGTGTCTGATCTCGACGACTCGCCGGAAGGCCATGGCCTCGGTGTATGTGAATAAGTGGTTCTACATGTTCGACCTGTGATGCAATTATGTTCTTCCCACCATAGATTGACGGGCCGCCGCTTCCCCTACCTACCTATCCAGTCCAAAGTTGGTGATGCCTACTCGATTCCCTCTCCGATGTCCAGTAGAGCGGCGGCGCTGCTGAGTTCTGGCAGCAATGGCCTCTCCACCCTGCTGCCCTCCAACTCAGAGTAGGAAGACCTGACAAAGGACACCGAGGAACGAGATTGACCTTGCTCCGCCTGCCTGTCCGGGGGACGCTGGTGGCTGCCACATGATGATGAACTGCGGCTATGCATCCTGGTATGAAGTGTCGATCCCCCTTTTGCGTTTTCTAGCTGGTGGTGACGAACGTGATCAAATACTTTTGAGGAGCAGCGAGCTGGATTCAGTGTGCGCAGGTACGCGAGCTGCTGCCTACTCCAGCTAGGAAAAAAAATTCTAGACAAGGCGATCCATACATGTGTGTGATACACAGCACGAGTCTAGCAAATCGAGCGAGCTTTTTGGTAGGAAAACGCTGTTGATCAGGCGGGGGATCGCGCCCTCGCGTCCCCCGCATCGCGCTTCTGCCGCGTGTCCCGGACGCGCGGAGACAGTTGCCTCGTGAGGCCCACCACATGCGTCTTATCTGCTTTCTCCTCCACTCGTTTCTTCCATTTTTTTCTCTCTCCTCGCGAGGACACTGCACATCCTTTTCCCTGGGTTCCCAATCCGCCGCCGGCCTGGCCACGAGCCTCCGTCTCTCGCCTTTCTCCTGCCCACCGCTCGGCCTGCCGGAGCGCCGCCCGACTCCTCCCCTCTGGGCTGCAGAAGGTGGCCGCGGTTGCTACCGACGGGCAGCAGGTGATGCGCGTCCGCGTGTGCTCGTCCATGTCCGCGCCTCACCGTCGACGACGGCTACAAGCGCTGCTGGCCCATGGGCGCCGCCGGGCAGAGCTTCTCCACGACCTTGCCCGTCGGAGTCTATCACCAGACTCCGCTCCGTCCTCACCCGACGCACCGTCGAGCTCCCCTCGTCCTCATCCGCGCGGAAGCCACCCCGCTCGAACCGCGCCTCACCGTCGCTGTGTCGTGCTGGAGGGTGCCCATCTGCTCCATGGATGGCCGAGCTGGAGGGCGTGTGGTCGCCGGCGTCCGCGACGATGGCTGAGCGCCGTCTCCTCGGCCCTCAGCTCCGGTGATGCTACAAGCCTCCAATCCTCGCGGCGATGGCTGAGCGCCGTCTCCTCGGCCCTCAGCGCCGGCGTCCGTGACCATGCCTCCAAGCCTCGCGGGGGAGAAACATGCTACAATCGGCGGCGGGCGATGCTCCCGGAAGACTAAATTTTTTTTGCTACTTTTGTGTAATTTTTTTGCTTTTTTTTTTTACAAATTTTTTGCTACTACAATTCCGGCGAGGTCCGATTATTTGCTCTAATAGAATAATTCTTTTGCTACAATAACGTTATGTTTTTGCTTTTTTAGAATAAATTTTTTGCTGTGCTATTCCTCCGGCGAGCAAAAGTCTCTGGTGATGGCTCCGGTGAAATTTGACTTTTTGCTACTGTAGCTGAGTCTCCGGCGCGGTCTGAATTTTCCTGTTCATTTTTGGGCGAAACGTTTTTGCTACATAGAAGCAAAATCGGGGTTTTTTTTTTGCTACACAGAGCAAATACGAGGTTAGGCAAAAAAAAAATGGACACGTGTCAAACAGGGGACCCGGGGGCTGAAAATTTTCTATCCCCCGGGGAACGCCCAACGCCCAGTGCTGTCCTTTTTGCTATCAACACCAGTCTAGCAAAATATGTTGATGCACGTGCACCTACTTTCGATTGGTCGGGTCTTGTACCAATGATGCCTTCGCGACATAGAGTTTCCTTCACCGTTGCAGCACACGGGGCAGGTTTCCTATCTACCTATATCGACTACAGGCTTCGTATGAGCGGAAAACATTTGCCATCTGCTACCAAATCCTTCTGAATTTATGGGAACTAGGAGATACTATAGTATCCTTCTGTCGAGCTGGTAAAGTGTACCGAAGGGGAAATGTTGATGAAATAATGTAAGAAGGATTACTGAACAAATCATTGCATAAATAAGACAAGGTCTTTACTATTTCAGATTGTATGGCCTACAAGCAATGGTAACCCGAACTTAGACCTAAAACCGAACAAGAATAAAATAGGAATCAAATCCGGGCTCAAAAACCGAATTACCCTGACAATTTAGTCAATTTAGCTCGATTTTCTCAATCCACATTCTGGCTCATCCCACAATGATTATCTACCTTCGTGTTCTTCCTATACTCTTAGACTCCGATGGAAGCGGATGCTTTTACAAAGTGAGGTGATGCGATGATGGTGGCACATGATTCTACTCGTGTTGGTGCACGTGTATCAACAAGAACATATTTTGGTCGCCTTCACTGTGCAGATTTTTTTCTCCCGTTGCAACGCACGGGTACAATTGCTAGTGAACAAAAAATTTGAAAAGAAAAAAAATTCGGCTGAACTAATCGTGGGAAGTGTAATAACAGTGAACCAAAAATAATGGTAAACCAAAAATGTCGGTGAACAGATCACACGTGGTATAGTGAACTAAAAATGCCGGTGAACCAAAAAAATTTATAGTGAACCGCAAATGGCGATGAACAAAAAATATCGATGAACAGAAAGTATCAGTGAACAAAAAATAATAGTGAACCAAAAATGTATGTGAACCCAAAAATAATAGTAAGCCCAAAATAGCCGGTAAATAGAAAAATGCCGGTGAGCCAAAAATAATAGTGAACAGAAAATGCATATGAACCGAAAATGCCAGAACCGCTGAAGCAAAAATAATTTGGTGAACCGAAAATAATAGTGAACAAAAATTTTGATGCACCAAAAATACCGATTAACCAAAAATGGTACCAATTTTGAAAATGGTTCCACATTGGAGAAAAGTTCAGTAAAATAGAAATAAAAAATGATTAAGATTTTTAAAAATAAAAACGAAATATTTAGGCTAAAAAGAGAATATAAAAGGAAAATAAAAACGAAAAAAAAACAGAAAAGAAAATGGAAAAATGAAAAACAGAGAGAATAAAAAGGTTAAAAAGAGAAATTTTGACATGAACGCGACATGGCTATGCCGTGGTCTTAGGTCCGATCCCTCTTTTTTAGGCTCTTATTTTCAGTTTTCCATTTAGCTAATGGGCCGGCCCATATGAGGGAACTCGTGCGGACGAGTGCTAATAGGACTCGCAATGGGCGACCTATAGTGCTTGCGAGCATTACCGTGCTTCAACTATGTATCCAAACGGAGAGGGATGTTATTGTGCATCTTTACCTAGCCATACGACTCGGCCCGAGTTTTAGTGGGCTCGTTGCAACCTTGACTCGGTGTGACCTTCACTGGACCGTCGAGAGGTCGCGCTAAACCAGGCTAGGCTCGGGCTGACTCGTTTGGCCCGTTAGACGTGGTATCATTTTATCACCAAGCGAGAGAATTAATGGCCAATCCTATTTGCCGCCCGCAGGAAGCAAAAAATTGGAGGGCCGGGGTAGTGGGCCGGCGCAGCCGAGGAACGAAACTCGGGGTTTTTGGTTCAGTTTTTTTCAATTATTTTTCCGGTACAAAATTTTTTATTCAATTTTTTTGTTTTCTTTTTCCTTTTTTTTCTATTGTTACTTTTATTTTTGTTTCAATAAATTTTTGTTCATTTTTCTTTTTGCTCGGAATTTTTTTGTGCTGGAACATGCGAAACCGTGTTAAATGGGCCGGCCCAGGAAGCATCGCCCCGCAAGCGACACGGGAGGACGAGAAGTGCCGCATGCTGGCGGAAAATAGGAGCTCCCACAATTAATCGTGAACCGTTGGCTCATTTGTCTTTCCGCAGTGAAAATTACAGCGACGACACTTCATCATCTTCCTCTCCCCCAACACAAATTATGTTTTCCAAGCGCAACCGCCCCAAGCCGTTTTCGACGTCGTGCTAGCCTGCCATCCAAGGAGTCCGGTTTTAGGCCTAATTCTTTTGCCAGCTTAAAAAATAAGCTACCCCCTCCCCAGCTTCCCCCATAAGCCGTCCGGCTTATTACTTGAGGCTTCTAGTTTAGTTATGATATAACTAGTTTAGAAGCCTCGAGTAATAAGCTAGCGGGCTTTATCGAATCTGCATCTCAACAAGTCCCTCGGGTGAACCCATATGGTTTCGAATAGGAGAACCTGTAGGCGCTGGTGACGATCGTCAGCTAGACAGGAGGCACGATTTACCCAGGTTCGGGGCACTCGTAGAGGTAAAACCCTTACTCCTGCCTCTGTCGATCTGTATTATCGAATAGATCGGTTACAATGGGGGTCTCTTAAGTCGAGAGTATGATCTCGAGTTTAAGGCTTGGTGGTGCGGTATTGCCTGGTCCTCTTCCGGTGGTTCTCCTGGCCTTATATAGATGGCTAGGTATCAAACCGTACCCGGGGAGGACTCGAACTCTAATCCTATGTCGGTTACAAGTTTCCTATCTTAACCCGCAAGGCATAGCGGGTGGGTTTCAACTGGGCCTTCTAGAATATTCCAAAGGCTTCCCTTCTTGGGCTTCAGTCTTGGGCCTAGGAACGGGTGTCCTTACTCACCGGGTCTAAGGTTCATCCCTTCGTCAATAGCCCCCGAGCGTTTACTCGATTGGGGTTTTCCCAGTCGGGTAGACGCTCAGATTTTCATCTTGCTTTCTTTCGGATGACCATTATAGTCGTTTTCCATTCGGAGGGTGTATACCCTGTGTGGTGAGCTTTTTATACCAGAGTATCGAGTGATGAAAGTGCCTGTGTTTTTGGCTATTTTCGCAGAAGGATGTGGCGCAGCAGCTTGGCTCTCCTGAAAGATCAGGGCCAATTAATTGCAACTAGGGCAAAAACAGTTCTGGCCTACACAGATTCGAGACCTCCGAATCGAACCCGATGAGGTGATCATTGCGACTGGGCCGTAGAGGTCTTACCGAGTCGGACTTAACCTATAGGGGTACCCGGCGCGTCCGCTAGGAATTTTCTTCGTGTTTTTGACATGGAATTTTACCGGAGGACGCAGCTTGAGTGTGATTCGAGGCCCTCAAGAGAGATCTTTTGGGTCATACTGTCGGGACATCGTAGTAGTTTTCATAGACGGGGGTGCCATGAGACTACGGTAGAGACGTGGGGTAACGTGATCGCGTGGTGGAGAGTGAACACAGGATTTACCCAGGTTCGGTACGTCGCGACAGTACTACGTGCCTACTCCTGCACTTCTCACTAATCAGGACTAAAGCCTGGATAGAGAATTACAATGTGAGGTTTAGATCTAGCTATTCGCAGAGGATCCACTTCCCGGCGAGTTAGCCTATAGCCTCTTTTCTGTTATTCGTTATCAAACTTATCTCCCGTCCGGCTTTATATAATAGCCGGATTAGGGCTTACAGAATAGGAAACCTAGAAGACTACGGTAACTATAACTTGGAAAGTAAGGAATCCGTCTTCTCCTCCAATCCAGATCACGTGGGCCGTGATCCGGGTCCTTCTAGAATCCGGCTTCTGTGCGTCGGGTTACTGGGCCGCCCAATGGACCACAGCCCACTACCGCTTGGGCCACCCTGGTAATCCGGCACTTTGACTACCATCTGATATACCCCTATTTAGTATATATCCGACAGTAGCCCCCAAGAAGGATTAAAACTCTGATTCGCCGCCTTTCGCCAAATGTGCTTTGTCCGAGAAATTTCGATCAGCAGTCTTGATTCTTCTTATTCTTCTTTGAAAAGAGATGGTAACGTGAAACTCGGAATCCTGAAAATCAGGATTTTCTCTCACGATCCTTCGCGGAGAAGGAACTTCCTACGTCAGCGCTTTAATCATGCTGACGTAAGGGTCGTTTGGGTTTCACGCGGGAAACCCAGTAACGTATCTCTGACAGATTCTCACGGGAAACGAGGAGATAGCCATCATTACCCTGTCGTTTCATTTCCCGGATTTTCCGGCGAATGACACGCGTTGATCATCCAACGGTCAAAAATAGTCGTTGGCACGTATCTTGACGGATTTCTGGCTATAAGTAGCCGTCTTTGTCCTCGCTGAAATCCTTCCGCACTCTCACTCTCCACGCCATTGCTGCGCCCGAGCCCTCGAGCGAAGAACCATTCCCGAGCGCATATCGCACCCAGAGCACCACCGGAGTCGAATCGTGCCGCCACCTAATGGCATCCTCGCCGTCTTCCCCCACTCGCTCCGCCGCGCACACCATCGACGAAATCATCAGCGACTTAGATCCACAGCTAGGATCCCCGACGCACGCCGGCGGCGAGCCGGAAAACACCGCGGCTTCTGCGGCCGGCGGAGGTGATCCTTCCGGCACCGCGAACGTTGCGGGCTCGAGCTCCGCACCTTCCCCGCCGTTCGCTCCTGAGACGGCGGAGGAGAAGATCCAGCTTCTCGGCGACGAGCTCGCCGCTGCGGAAGCTTCTGCGTCCGCTGCCGCCGGAGCAGACGAAGAGGTGGAAACTGCTGGCAACTGGATTGCCTGCAGCATTCCGCCAGCCCTCCTTCCAAACCTGGAAAAGGAGGGACTGATCCTGAAAGGGAAATGGCGGCTCCCTGAGGACGAGAACGAACCTATGCCGAACAATGGCGAAATGGTTCTTCTCTCCTCCCATCTCTTAAGAGGTATGGGGTTACCGCCTTCTGCTTTCTTCCTTCAAGTCCTCTCCCACTATAACATCCAGCCTCACAACCTGCCACCCAACTCCATTCTCTATATGGCCGGGTTTCAGGCTCTGTTCGAGGGTTTCTTAGGTATAGAACCTAGGCTAGATTTCTGGATGTATTGTTTCGGGGTTAAGCGGAACTCTTCGGACTTGCGGAACCATCTCCTTTACTCTTAGGAGATTTAGGGAAGATTGGTTCCTCAAGATCAAGACATCGGAATCCGTCAAATTTTGGACGGGTTCTTTCTTATACCATCCCGATGTGCCTTTCCCAAAAAAGGCCATCGGGGTTCCACCTTTTTCAAACACTGCTGCTGTTCCCCAAAACAATTGGGGAACGGAAGCCGTCCAAGTCTTGCCGCCTGATCTTCTAAGGATTAAGTGGCGCATCGCCAAGCTCACCTCTTCCGATCCACCTCTAACCGGCATGGACACGGTCCTTTGCTGGTTGGATAGGCGGATCCAGCCGTTGGCCAATCACGGTGGCCGCCTTCTTTGCGACTACACGGGTGCCAACGACCCAATGCGGACAACCAGCAAAGACTGGTCCGCGAGGGATCTTCGACGGCGCGTGAACCAGTTGGTCGCATCACGCGACCAATACGAAGCGAGTCGGCCAATGTATACGGCCGACAATCCGGCTCCCAAGGTATTTTTTCGGTCATTTGGGTAGAGTTTTGACATTCTTTCTCGGATTTTGTCGCTTCTAACTCTGATTTTTATTTTCAACAGATCGCTGAACTTCTAGACTCGGAGCTGGCCTCCGAAGCTGAGCTGGACGCATTGCGTACCGCCTCTACAGGTGGGCGCAAGCGCAAGAAGATTTCTTCCTCTGAGGAAGTTATCGACCTTGACGGAATTCCCGTCGCCACCTCCAGGTTAGATCATCCGGGTTATTTTTCTTTTGTCGAAGTTTTTCTGTCGTCTTCGGAATTTTAACTTTTTCAGGGTTTTTGGTTTTTAGCCTACCTCCCTCCAACCTAAAGCCGAAGAAGCTTAAGAAACACAAAGTTGTGTCCAGCCGAGGCGCTCAACCTTCTCCCGTCATCGCCCCGGACACACCGTGCACGATGGCGGAAGAGCATGCTACAGCCCCCACCACCAAGCCGCTAGAGCCCAGCCAGCCTGTTGTGTCGAACACGGACACGAGGGAAAGGGCGGCTCCAGAGGTGGGAAAATCTTCTCGAACATTCGACGAGGAGATTCCCACCTTTGACAAGGACTTCAAGATCATCAACGACGGCCTAAGCGCAGCCGGAACTCTTTTTGCAGAATACGCAAAAGGGTTCAATGAAAACTTGGCGGGTTTGCAACGAATGAGCCAGGTATGTAACTCTAGCCCCCAAGCATTAAACAAAATGTATGCTTTTTTGTCTTGATGCTTTATGTTCATTCTTTTCCTTGTCATGTTCCAGCAAACCGCTGAAGCCATTAACATGGAAGTTTTCAAGAAACTCTCCATCAAGAATAAAGAAGTTAGAAATCTTCTTTCTATTCTTGAGGAGAGAGAGACAGAGCTGGCATCGTCTCAGCTGGCGTTGTTGGAAACAACAGGTAAGCGTTTTTCCTCTGAAGTTTTCGATTCAACTTTTTGTCTAAGTACTTATTCCGAAAGTTTTCTAAACTCGGAATTTTCCTTGCTTTCCAGCTCCTTTGGCTAAGGCCAAGCAAATAGCTGAAGACGCCGGCAATGCCGAGTTTCTCTGAAAGGAGAATTTGGACCTTCACAAGGATCTTGTGAAGGCTCAAAAAGATCTGGAAGCCAGCAATTTGGCCCTTGGAGTTTCTCAATCCAAGGCTTCCACACAGGCGGAGAAGGACCAGTCCACCATTCGGGACTTGGAGGCTGCTCTGTACCTGCGCCTGGAGGAAGGCTCCGAATTTGACAAACTTGTCGGTAAGTTTTTTCTGCATTTACCATTCTTCCCAGTCTTGCTGTGTTTCTCTGCTTTTTTACTTAACCTTCTTGGTTGCTTTTGCTGAAAAACAGGAGATAGCCCAGATCTTTCTCGGATTGAAAGAATCCGAGCTTTTGGGAAGAAGACCTGGACTTCGATCAGAGCTGCTGGCATGCAGTTGGTCAACAAGTTCATTCCCTCAAGGACTGGGGAGTTCTCGGAAGTTGAAAAACTTCCGGGTGCCATCATGGAGGTGGCGGAGTCCAGGGAATCCATCCTACGCTCCGCTGCACGGGGCGGTGCACGCATGGCGCTTGGCCTTATGCGTATGCACTACCCTGGTGCAAAGTCTTGGCGCGTGGCGTCCGGTATCCCTCAAGGATACACGGAAGCTCAACGGAATACAATCTTTGATGAAATCAAAGGCCATGCCACCAAGATTGCCTCCATGGTAAATATCTCCATCACTTATCCGGAAGAGGAGGTCCCTGCAGCCCCCGAGGATGATAGCAGCGAAGAAGAGTCGGATGCTTGAAGGGCTGCCTTGAACCTGGATGGTGAAAGTAGACAAATAGGAGCATTACTGTACTTTTATGATGTAATTCAAATTGTAATGCTTCTATTACTTTTGCATGAATGAGAACTCCGCCTTTTGCAGTCTTAATTATGAAATTCTTTGCAAGGTTTTCGGATTTTATTATTCCTTTATCTTCTAAGTTCTCTGGCGTATATGTTTTAACTGTCCTTAGTGTTTGAAATGGCTCAATAGCATTATGAATCGTCATGCCGAGTAACTGGGTATAACCAATCAGTTTAAACTCGGAAACATGGATCATACTAAAGGCATTTTTACTGCCTAGCTCCAGTGACCCAACACATAAGCAATCAGATAATGCTTAGAGAAGCAAGGAATTTTTTAAATGAAACTTGGGCACGCAGGCAATTCAAGTTTCCTTTAGCCGTTAGCAGGATGAAAAATCATTCAGTTTTTTAACGCCGAGTACGCAGGCACAATTCGGGTTAACATTGAGTATTTTGTAAGATCATTGGGAAATAGATGAGGCGGAATCATGCTTTATACTAGAAAGAACTTGTAAAAACATGGATATCAGACTTCCGACACTTTACTTCATGATCTCAAAAGATGTTTACATAGAAATTGAACTAAGTATAGAAGGGACATAACTGCTAGATATTCCCAGGCCTTCGCTGTCCACTTGAACTTGTCGGATTTCTTCAGCAACTTGTAGAGTGGTAAGGCTTTATCCCCCAGCCGACTAATAAATCTGCTGACGGCAGTGGCGGAACCCGTCAATCTTTGGACATCTTTCACGCACGTAGGTTTCGAGATGTTCAAGATGGCTTTGATCTTTTCCGGGTTAACCTCTATTCCTCTGTGAGAAACGATGAAACCCAGAAGTTTTCCTGAGGGCACCCCGAATACGCACTTAGATGGATTTAACTTCATCTTGTAGGTGCGCAAGTTTTCGAAAGTTTCTCGCAGATCCTCAAGGAGTGTATCTTTTTCCTTGGTTACGACAGCAATATCGTCCACGTAAACATGGACGTTTTTGCCAATCTGACTATGCAAACAACGTTGCATGCAACGCTGGTAAGTTGCACCTGCGTTCTTCAGGCCAAATGGCATGGTTACATAATAGTACGTCTCGTATGGGGTTATGAAAGAAGTCTTAATTTGATCTTCCTTTTTCATGCGTATTTGGTGGTACCCGGAGTATGCGTCCAAAAAGCACAAAAGCTCAGAGCCTGCAGTGGCATCTATTATTTGATCGATTCGTGGTAACGCGAACCTATCTTTCGGACACAATTTGTTCAAGCCTGTGTAATCTATACACATTCTAAGAGCAGTAGTGTCTTTCTTCGGTACTAATACCGGATTTGCAGACCATTCAGTGTGGATTACTTCCTGGATGAAATCTGCTGCTAAAAGCCGGATAATTTACTTGCCAATATCCTTCTGTCTTCTTCCGTCAAATCGACGGAGACCTTGTTTGACGGGTTTTGATCCTGGAATCACCTTGAGTTGGTGCTCAGCAAGTTCCCTGGGTACGCCTGGCATGTCAGCTGGACACCGGGCAAAAATATCCCAGTTCTCACGGAGGAACTTGATGACCTCGCCTTCCTATTTGTCAGTCATCCCAGTCCCTACGACGATGAACTTTGTCGGATCTTTGGGGTCTAGGATTACCAGTTTTGTATTCTCAGACGCCTTGAAGCTGTCTGTTGGCTTCCGAGTTTCTTTTCCTGCCGGCATTTCTGTCGGCGATACCTCCTTGGCTAATCCTTCAGTTCTTCCTTTGCTATGACCCTCTGAGCGCAAAGGGCGTTTTCTTTCTCCAACTCGTTTGCCAGCTTGAAGTCACCGGCTATGGTGATTACTCCTCCTTTGGGTCCTGGCATCTTCAGCTTGTTTTAGATATAACAGGATCTTGCCATGAATTTGGCGAAAGCTGGACGTCCGAGTATTGCGTGATACACGCTTTCGAACGGCACTACTTCGAAGGATACTTTTTCCTGCCGGAAGTGATCTTTATCTCCGAAGGTGACATCTAGGGAAATTTCTCCTAGGGATCGTGCTTGTCTGCCAGGAACAATGCCATGGAAGCGTATGTTGCTGTAATTGAGATGGGACTCGGAAATCTTCACATGCTTCAGTGTATCCATGTACATTATGTTAATGCTGGATCCTCCATCCATCAGCACTCTTCTTAGCCTGGTGTTCTAGACAATAGGGCTTACGACAAGAGCTTGTGTGCCGGGTTCAGGGATATTCCCGGGATGATCAGACTGATCCCAGGTAATTGGTGTGTTCGAGTACTTCAAGAATTTCGGGGTTGCCGGAACAACCGCGTTTATTTCTCGAAGTGTTCTTTTGGCCACCTTTGCTGACGGAGTTGCCAGGAATGTTAGCATTGCTTCTCCATCAACTCTCGGAAATTTGGGTTCGCCCTTTCGCTGTTGTTCCTGGATTTTTTCATCAGTATTCACTGTCTTCTTTGTCAGCTTCTGGCTTTTGTTTGGCGGGTTTCCTTTTGGAACCCTTCCCCTTATTCCCGGATCCTGCACTGCCTTTCATGTGCTTATTCAGCCGGCATTGCGCGTTTGTATGGGTGGGTTTCCCAAATTGTGAATGGTGGACACAGGGTTCTGACTTAATCCTTTCCCACTCCTCTGGAGTGTAGTTGATTGGATCTGGACTGCGTCCTTTCCACTTATTCCCTTTTTCACTTCCAAAGGCTATGTTGACCTCTTTGGGTTTTGTCGTTGTTTCTGGAGTTCCTTTTTTGTCAGAACGAGGAGTTTTCTTGGCAAGTATCAGCGATTCGATATTGCCCCCTCTTGCTCTGATGTCGTCTTCGGCTGCAGCGTGTTCGTTGGCAGTTTTAATCATAGATCCGAGATCTTTGTGCTATTTCGAACCAACCATGAACGGTACAAGTCCGGGTTTTAGGCCATTGACGAAAGCATGCATTGCTTGTACGTCAGTTACTCCCGAACAACTATTCTTCATTGCCGTCCATCTGGAGATGAAATCCACGTATGGTTCATCCTCGAATTGGGTGCAACGGTTCAGCTGGTTGATGCTGTTCGGGCGTTTGTACGTTCCCTGGAAATGCTGAGTAAATACTCTAGCCATATCATCCCAGCTGTCGACAGTTCTTGATGGTAATACATTGATCCAATCTCTGGCTCCGTCCAGTAACATTAGGGGAAGAAATTTGACAACTTCCAGGTCTGTCTCATTGTTGATCTGGACGGCTGTATAGTAGTCTGAGAGCCAAGTGTCCGGGTTTGTGCTGTCGGTGTATTTCTGGTACGTTGGACCGACTTTGGCAAAGCCAGAATGTAGGGTTATCCTTCGGATCCTGTCAGTGAAACAATTAGGACCAAAATATAGATCATCCTTTTCCGCTCTATCAATGTGTGCAGAATATCTTCCAGCTGAATGGACAGAAGGGGATCTACCCCTTTCTTTTCCATTGTTGAGCGGACGCGCTTTTCCGGGATTGTGTCTATCTCTTCCATGATCACGCCCTTTTGGATTAGGCGGAGTTCTGCTCCTGTGCCTTTCTTTATCCTTAGGAGGTGTCCGGGATCTCTCACGTCTGTTAGGTATATCGTATCTTCCGGCTTTCTCAGCTGGGTTTCTCGGAGGTGGCATTGTTTTGCCGTCATTCCGGTATTTTTCTTCCCGATCGTGGAGTTTGAGTCCACCTTTCGGGGGATGGGATCCGGTTCGGGACGCTTCATCCCTATTGTCGGGGTTTTTCTTGTCTTTTCTCGGATCCTCTTTTTTATCCTTTGAATTATCCGAATATCCAGGTTCCTCTGGTCCAGGTGCTCCAGCGGCGCAAGTAGCTGTTTTGCATAGGGCGGAGTTATCATGCAGTCTTCCTGATCGCTCTTGGGCCTGTTGTTGTTGTTGCAATGCTTTTCCTAGGAAAGCATACACCCCCTGGAGTTTTTCACCATTGGAGTACAAGTCATTGTTGAGGATGGCAAACACTGCTTCCGCGTTTTCTACTGCGGTTTTGTATATTGGTTCGCCTCTGGCATCTTTGTCGTTTACCTGCTTTTGCCAAGATGGGTTGTGAAACCTTTCCTTTGGCGGCAGTACTTTCGGTCTTACGATTCTGGGTAACCTTGTAGGTTTAATGCCAGATCTATTCTTTCTCTCGTACTCCTCGATTTCTTCCTTCATGAGCTTAATGTCATCCTGGGTTTTTTGGAGGTGTTCACGAGTTCTGAGTAGATGTTGATGTTGCCGTTGGAAAGCTCGTCTCCTGGCTTCCAGCATCTCAGGGGGTTTGTTTAATCCCACTGGCGTTTGCAACAGCTGCTGTTCTTCCTGTTCCGTCATTGGCGGAGCAAGGATTTCTTTGATTTTCTTCTCCGCAGGCTTTGTCCCGCTAGCGTCTCCTACTTCCAGGTTTTCATCAGCTAGATCAGCTGATTTTTTCTTCCGGATTTTGTATTGGAGTTTCTTAGCAGCACGGTTCTTCTTCTTGGAAGAGGGAGGCTTTTTGACAGGCTCATCTTCTGTCAATTCCTTTACATTAGGAAATATCAGAGAAGTTTCTCCGTCTTCTCTCTCTTCCTCTGGCGGAGGAGTTTTAGGGCTTTCCTGGCTGCCGGCGTCCGTGGTATCAGCCGGTTTCACCATTAGTACTTCATGGAATCCCTCTTGAAAAGATTTAACTTTCCTTTCGAAGGCGTCCGCGTCTTCGTCTTCGGAATCAAAATCATCTTATCCGGTTTCTGATTCTAATCTTGCCTCAATGGCGGCTAGTACAGAGTCAGCTTCCGCGTTCATCGTCATGTTGACAGATGTCGGATCTTCCGCCTGTATGACAGGTGTCAGATCTTCCGCCTGTATGACAGGTGTCGGATCTTCCGTCTCTGTGACGGGTGTGTTTTTGTCTACCTCTTGCACGGGGTTTCCGTCATCCGTGTTTTCGGCGACTTCGGATTGCACCATGTCGATAAAGTGTGTATCACTTTTTTGTCGGCGATCTGAGCAGAATCCGGTATCATAGTCATCTTTGACTGGGTATAGGGCGGGTGGGAAAATTTGCTTCCTCCGCAAAACCCCATTGCCTCTGCAGTTAGTCCGATAAAGATGTTAGTAGATCCGATCGGTAACACGCAGGCACTTACTAGGTGGTTTTGCGCCGGTATGTAGGATCCGTTGTCGAGGAAGCGTCCGACGTCGTCGTCGAACTCTAGGCTTCTGACAGTGATTGCTCTTCCGATTCCGCCGAGTATCCCAGATCGGAACTTCACGCCTGACGCCGTTTGCCCCACGGTGGGCGCCAACTGTCGAGACATCGTAGTAGTTTTCATAGACGGGGTGCCATGAGACTACGGTAGAGACGTGGGGTAACGTGATCGCGTGGTGGACAGTGAACACAGGATTTACCCAGGTTCGGTACGTCGCGACACTACGACGTGCCTACTCCTGCACTTCTCACTAATCAGGACTAAAGCCTGGATATATAATTACAATGTGAGGTTTAGATCTAGCTATTCGCAAAGGATCCACTTCCCGGCGAGTTAGCCTATAGCCTCTTCTCTGTTATTCGTTATCAAACTTATCTCCCGTCCGGCTTTATATAATAGCCGGATTAGGGCTTACAGAATAGGAAACCTAGAAGACTACGGTAACTATAACTTGGAAAGTAAGGAATCCGTCTTCTCCTCCAAGCCAGATCACGTGGGCCGTGATCCGGGTCCTTCTAGAATCCGGCTTCTGTGCGTCGGGTTACTGGGCCGCCCAGTGGACCATAGCCCACTACCGCTTGGGCCACCCTGGTAATCCGGCACTTTGACTACCATCTGATATACCCCTATTTAGTATATATCCGACACATACCTTCATATTAGAAAGAATATGGCATCCGGATGTGCCTAGTCGGCTGAACAATCCAGGTCTGTGATGTGTAAACATCTTGTGATGGAGTGGTAGGATCCACGCACCCGCAAAGTTTTAGGTCTGTGATTTCTCGAGTAAGAGAATCACGATGTTTTGTCCATACGAAAGAGTTTTCGTGTCTGAAGTCTTTATGCCCATACGAAAGAGTTTTCGTGTCTAGGGTTTTATTTTATGCGAAAGAATTTTCGCGTCACAAATTTGTCCATACGAAGTTATTTCGTGTTTGGAGCTTTATGCGAAGGAGTTTCCGCGTTTTGATCTGCCCGTACGAAGTCTATTTCGTGTTTGGGGCTTTTATTCGAAGAATTTTCCAGCTTGATGATGTGCGCTATGACGTCATGGCGCACCTTCTCCTCCCGATGGGACACGACAGAGCGAGAGCAGAGGCGTTGACCCACCTTGTCAGCTTTTTGACCGGAAACGAGACGTCGTTTCCGGTTTTTACGCGAACCGTGCGCAGTAATTGCGCATGATCTACTGTTGGGATCGTGGTGTCTCGTTTCCGGTTTTTACGCGAACCGTGCGTAGTAATTGCGCACGATCTACTGTTGGGATCGTGGCACGAAACAGCTTCCACCGCCCTTTTGTTTCAACTTCATGTGTGGCAGCTGCGATGGGCGCCACATTGCTTGATGAGCGGCCAGGATTGGACGGCTTCGTGTATAAATGTGGCCCTTAGGTAAACGGTGAAAATTTCCCGTCATTCGCTTCCAGCCTTCGTCTTCCTCGCGCTTAACCCTTTCTCTGCGAGCTCGCACCAGCACCCATGGCGGGAGGCAAGAAATGCAGTGCAGCCGTTTCCTCCTCGAGGGCGACGGAGGAAGTTCCCGCGCCACCCGCTCCGCGCTCAGGCGACTGGCGCTCACCCAATACGACGAACAAGAGCATCAAGGAGATGCAGAGGGAGGGACTGCTGCCTCCGGAAACCGAGAAGCGGGTGCGCCTCGGTAATAAAGAAGATGTACCAAATCCCCGCGCGAACGAACGGGTGATCTTCGCGGATCACGTTTCGCGCGGGCTCTCCTTCCCCCTCCATCCTTTCCTCGTGGCGTTGCTGTATGTCTATGGCATACAGCTCCACGACTTGCCTCCAAATGCAATGCAACACATCTTGTGCTTCATTGTTTTTTGCGAGTGCTTCCTAGGCATCCGCCCTCACTGGGGCCTTTGGAAAGCCCTCTTCAAAGTGCGTGTCTTCCACGAGAAATCGCGGGTAGAGACTGAGCTCGGAGAGCCGCTGTGCACCGGCGGCTTTGGAATCCAGGCGAAGTCGGACAACTGCTACTTCGGGATGCACTTCATCGACTCCGCGCAAGGATGGAGAAAGAAGTGGTTCTACGTCGTCGACAACAGCACGGGTGGAGGTCACGAGTTCCACCCGTTCGCTGTCCTAAAGAGGTGGAAATCCTGGGCGCACAAGCTTTCGTTCGAAGAAAACCGGATTGTCACCCCGCTACTCGCCAAGGTGGCCGCCCTTCGTGACCAAACCGCAGGAGTTGTGCTGAACGGCCTGCAACTGGCGAGCGTATTCCTCAAACGCAGGATCCAGCCTCTGCAGGAGAGGCCTTCCACGATGTGGGAATATCAGGGTGTTGAAGACCCCAACCGCGTGAGCCGAGAAGAACTCTCGAATGTTGAATTCAAGAAGAAGATTGCGGCCATCACCAGTTTGAAAGTGGGCGAGACCTTCCCTGACTGCCCTGTCGCAGCTTTTGAGGCATCGAGGCCTCCTCCACCCGAAGTAAGCTCAAATTTTTTCTTTGTCTTTGTCTCTCTCTTGCTCGAAAGTTTTGTCAACTGAATTTCTTCTTCCTTTTCTTCTTTTGTTTTCTTGTAGAGTTTAGCGGTGGTTACCTGCTACCCGCCAGTCTCCGGTCAGGAAGTCTCGGACTTGTTGGCTAGCAACTTGGATGCCCCATCCGACACCAGCGTGGCCGAAGACGATTCGAGTTCTGAGCATGATTCATCGGATGACGTGGAAGAATCGGGTAGCGATCTTCGCCACCGCAAACGCCTTCGAGCGGAGGACGATGAGGCCACCTCCAAGGATAATTCCTTGGGTAAGGAATCTGACAAAGCGCCTCTCATCGTGACTCCGTTAAGTGCGTGCACCCCTTCTGCTTCTTTGCCAAAGATCCATACCGCCTGGAACGCGGATATGTTGGATGACGAAGATGACGAGTAGGTTCTTGCTTTCTTGTTCCAGTCGAACGTTCCCTTTTTGTTTCTTCTGGCATGTTGTTTTCTTCATGACAGGCTCCAATCCATCAGCCCCGGCCGGTTCGTCTCTTCCCTTCCTCTTGAAAAGAGGAAAAGAGCTGCTGCTGCGGGTGGGACCCTGACTACAGGCACCGTCCAGAATTCACCGAGTCCAGCCCCCGTAGCGGCGGCTACGGAATATAGGATTCCTAGCTTTGCAGTTGGGGCCTCGACTCCGAAAGAAGTGTCGGGTAGGTCGGCTGATCCTCTCTGCATTGCCCAAGGCCAGGTAAATCATGCTATTTTCTTTTGCATCTTGCACTTTGTCTATTTGGGATTTTTTATCGGGTGCACGGCAGTGCTCCTGATGGGAGTAGCCCCCGAGGCTGTAGTTAATCGTGTGTGATTGGTTACAGGCTCAAGGACTTAAGCTCTCTCTTCTCTTCATTTTATCGGGTGCACGGCAGTGCTCTCGATGGGAGTACACCCCGAGGCTATACTTGAATGTTTGCAATCGTGTATAGGCTCAATCTTCTCCTCTTTGACTTTTTCATCTTCATGTTTTTGCAGTCTCTTCTTGACTCCCTTGTAGCCGTTGGCCGTCGCGTTATTTCGGCCGAGACAGAATACGTGACCCTTCGGGCAGATCGCGATCGACTCGTCTCGGAAAGCGAGCTTCTTCAAGGTAAATTTATCTACTCCTTCTATCTCATCTTTCCATTCATGCGAATTCCTTTGGGTTTCAAACTTGTTGCTGTGCAGCTCAAGCCGACGCGTTGAAGGCCGAAAAGATGGATGCTGTCACTCGGGTAGGCGCCCTGGAGGCTCAGTTGGAAGCTGCTCGACATGAGCTCGAATCCTCTCGTAAGCAGTCGACTGACCTTGAGGGAAGTTCCCAGGACGCCCTGAAAAAATTGGAGGAAGCTGGCACCAAGCAGGACAACGATCTTGTTGACTTCCTTGGACCTTTAGCCAAGCGTTTTGCAGGTAAGTTGCACTTATCCTTTAATTTTTCAACTGGCTGGTGAGTTCTTTGGATTTTGACTTTTCTTTCTACACATCTTCTTGGCGTTGCTGTTGAGCTTCCCGGGGTTCAGCGAGTGGACGCCTTGATAGATTCCTGCACTCAGCTTCGAAAGCATTCTAGCGGGATTTGCACCCTGATTGGCGATGCTACTCGAGTGCTGACGCAGCTTCACGGGCGTCTTCTGGTCGACGCTGTGGTTCCGCCCACAATCAATGATCTTCTGAAGGACTTTCTCGAGGGCAATCTACTTGATGCCAACTCGGTTGCTCAGTCAGAGTCCGGGGCAAAGACTGCTATCCAGTTTGCACTGGCGCACGGAGTCGCAGGCTTGGAGGAGGCGTATTTGAACCTTCCAGTCGATGCTACTATGGTAAAAAAAGGTAGCGCTTCGTCCTTTTGTCGATCCAGCTGGAGTACTTGCTCGGAAGTTATCTGATTTGATCGCCCGTGCTAGTCGTAGGGGGCAAACTGCTGCGAGTGGCAGCATGTCTGTAGTTCCTTAGGATAGTTTCTTCGTGGTTTGTGCTTCTGATGTAATGAACCCTGGGATGCATTCCCGTATTCTACTTTTAATCGAAATGCTCTTTTGCTATATGAGATGCTTCCTGTGATTGATTGTCATGAGTTTCTCCCGATGGGAGTAGCCCCCGAGCTCCTGTCGAATAGGTGGTTTTATATCTCGAATGGACCATCTTATTTATTAACTTTCCTTATGTTTTTCCAGGTAACCGGAGTTGTCGCGGAGTCTTCGGGTGGATCTGCTGCCCAAGTAGATCCTCTTGTTGCTGCTGTTGGTACTTTTGCTGGCCTCCGTGACCGTGTTGCGGATGGTGAGCGCAAGCTAAAAGTTCTGCGTGGGGTGGCGGATGTAGGCAAGTCCAAACAAAAATTTGCGGTTGAACGTGAGAAGTTTGTGATGGATGAGTTGGCGGTTGTTGCCAGGGATTTGCTCTGTAAGTATCTCATCCCCCTAGCTTTCTGTGTCTTCTATCTTCCTTTGATTCTGTACCTTTCTTTGCAGTTGTTCAGCCGGATGATAGGTGTGAGAAACAGTGGGTGGAGAACCATATCCTTCACGAAGCCGGTAATTCAAAACCGCATGCAAATAACTTTTGGTCCGATCGTAGCCGAGGCTTTGTGCTTGCTACCTTGAAGTATCGAGTAATCCAGGCGAAGATGCTTGTGAGTTCCTTTCACGAGATTTTGATTGTTGTGAACTCTACTTTCTATCCGTTCGAGAGGGGTCCAGAAGATTGCAGCCATCTCCTCAGGACTTTCGGGAGAGAAGGAGAAATTCGCTAGTGTGTCCGCAATCAGATGATCTGCGGCTCGGTAGTGGCCCTTTCCTTCGTCCGATTGTGGCATACTGAGGTGAAATTCAGCTTTGTAGCTAGGCTTCCTGATGGTCTAATCGACATGGCCCCTCATTATAGATTTGTTCCGCCTGCAGCAGAGGAGATTATTCGATTGACCTCGGAAGAGGTGGATCGGGTTTTGGCCGCGGAAAATACTCATCGCCATATGTAATCATAGGATGTATGTATCCTGTTATTTTGTATAGTTGCTCAAAACTTTGTAAGGTGTCTACCTTGTTTGTAACTTTGTGTATATGAAATTCTTCCTATTATGCTAAGTTAGGCGTAACCCCCGTGTATTTGGGGGTGTATACCTATTATTTAGCATGCAGGGATAAAGACTGCGAGTAGCTATGGTTGAAGAACCATGTATTTTTATTGAAATGACTGAGAAGTCATGTGTTTCTTTCGAGCTACAGGATGGCTAATATGGCCTTATTTTGTATGAGTAGAATAAATCTTGGGATAGAATTTGCGGAGGTGTGCAACATTCCATGGGTTGGAGTAGATGCCACCAGTCGTCGGGTTCTTCAGTCGATAGGCGCCACCTGGGATAACTTCGTGTATTATGAAGAGTCCTTCCCATGGTGGTTCGAGCTTGTTCCCTTTCTTCTGCTTGAGCCGTAGCACCAAATCTCCCACCGCGAAGGCCCTGTGACGTATGCGGCGACTGTGATAGCTTCGCAACGACTGTTGGTATACTGCGTATCTTGCGAGTGCAATATCGCGTATTTCTTCGAGTGCGTCCATATCATCCGCGAGTGTCCTGTTAGAGGTTTCTTCGCTGTAAGCAACGACCCGTGGGGCGCTGAATCTGAAATCCTAGGGAAGGGCTGCTTGAGCCGCGTATACCATGAAAAATGGTGTGTATTTTGTGAATCGATTAGGAGTTGTGCGGAGGCTCCATAGCACGGAGGATAGCTCTTATTCCCAATGTCCCGCTACTGGGTGTAGGCGGTCGAGTAGTCGTTTCTTGATGCCAGTCGAAACAAATCCGTTGGATCGTTCGACCTGGCCGTTGGTTTGCGGATGAGCCACTGAAGCGAATTTGAGGATGATTCCCTTTTCTTCGCAAAACTGATGTGTTTCCTTTGCCGTGAAGTTGCTGCCATTGTCGGTTATGATGTTGTGTGGTATGCCAAATCTGCATACGATGGAGTCAAGGAATTTGACGGTGCATTGGGCGCTAGCCGAGGTTACTGGCATTGCTTCGATCCACTTTATAAATTTGTCGACTGCGACCAGCAAGTGTGTGTATCCACCGGGTGTGGACTTGCGTAATGGACCTACCATGTCCAGCCACCATTGTGCAAAGGGCCGGGCGATTGGTATCATATGTAATTCTGTAGCGGGAGTGTGTGGTTTGGGTGCAAATCGCTGGCAAGCGTTGCACCTATCGACCAAATCCTTCGCATCTCTGGCCGCTGTAAGCCAGTAGAATCCTGCTTGAAAGGCTTTGCCCACAATTGCTTTCCAGCTGGCATGATGTCCACAGTCTCCTTGGTGTATGGCTCGCAGCAATTCCTTGCCATCTTCGGGTGCTATGCATCTTTGCAATATGCCTGAGATGCTCTGCTTGTATAACTCGCCGTTGAGTACCCGAAAAGATTTGTTGCGTCTAACTATTTGTCGAGCCTCGCGAGGGTCTGCTGGGAGCTGTGTCGAGACATCATAGTAGAATTCATAGACGGGGGTGCCATGAGACTACTGATAGAGATGTGGGGGGACGTGGTTGTGCGAAGGACAATGACACAGGGTTTTACCCAGGTTCGGTACGACGCAATAATGCGGCGTTCCTACTCCTGCAATCTCACTATTCAGGACTAAAGCCTATGAATACAAAGTACAATGTGAGGTTCTATTAGCTGCTCGTCAAGGATCAACCTCTCGGCGAGTTAGCCAGTAGCTTCTTGTCCTCTTTTATCTTATCTCCCGTGGCTTTATATAATAGCCGGATTAGGGCATACAGAGTAGGAAACCTAGAAGACTACGGTAAATCTTAACTTGGAAAGTAAGGAATCCGTCTTCTACTCCAAGCCAGATCACGTGGGCCGTGATCCCGGTTCTTCTAGAATCCGGCTTCTGTGCATCAGCTTACTGGGCCGCCCAATGGACCGTAGTCCACTACCATTTGGGCCACCCGGGTAATCCGGCACTTTAGACTACCATCTGATATACCCCTATTCGGTATATATCCGACAGTAGCCCCCAAGAACTATTAAGATTCCGATTCGCCGTCTTTCGCCAAATGCATCTTTTCCGAGAAATATCGGCTTGCAGTCTTGATTCTTCCTTTTCTCCTTAAAGGATGTTGTAACGCAAAACTCGGAATCCAGGAAATCCGGCTTTTCTCACATGATCCTTCGTGAAGAAGGAACTTCCTACGTCAGCGCTTTAATCATGCTGACGTAAGAGACGTTTGGGTTTCAGGCGGGAAACCCAGAAACATATCTCTGACAGATTCTCGCGGGAAACGAGGAGATAGCAATAATCACCCGTCGTTTCATTTCCCGGAATTTCCGGCGAGTGACACGCGTTAATCATCCAATGGTCAAAAGAGCCGTTAGCACGCATCGTGACGGGATTCCGGCTATAAATAGCTGCCTCCGTCCTCCGTGGAAATCTTCCGCTCTCACTTTGCAGCACACCATTTCCAGCGCCCAAAGTTCCCGCAGAGCACCTCCCGAGCACCCGAACGCACCCGAGACCTCACCGGAGCGACCGAGCGCTGCCCCTCGATGGCATCACCAAGTTCTTCCCCAGCCCGAACTGTCACAAAAGACATCGACGAGATCACCGACACGATGGATCCACAGCTGGATTCACCGGTGCATGTCTCCGGCGACGAGCCGGCGAATGCCACGAGCGGTGCGGCGGGCAAGGAAATTCGTCCCGCCCCCGCAGATCTTGCGGGATCTTCTTCCGCGCCTCCTCCGTCGTTCGCGCCCGAGACGGCGGAAGAGAAACTCACGCTCGTCGGAGACGAGCTCGCGGCCACGGAGGCCGCAGCGTCCGCCGTCGCCGGAGCAGAAGACGAGGCGGAAACCGCCGGCAACTGGAGTGCCAGCAGTATCCCGCCATCCCTCGTTCCGACAATGGAGAAGGAGGGGCTCGTGCTGAAGGGGAAGTGGCGAATCCCGGAGGACGAGACCGAGCCAATGCCGAAAGATGGAGAACGCGTCCTCCTCTCCTCTCATATACTAAGAGGTATGGGTTTTCCACCATCCGCCTTTTTTCTCCAGATCCTAGCCCACTACAATATCCAACCCCACAATCTGCCACCCAACTCCATCCTCTATCTAGCCGGATTTCAGGCCCTTTTCGAGGGATATCTAGGTATAGCGCCTAGGTTAGATTTCTGGCTTTACTGCTTTTGGGTTAAGCGGAACTCTTCGGAGGGCGCACTCCCAACTTGTGGGACCATTTCCTTTACCCTGCGTAGATTCAAGGAGGATTGGTTCCCCAAGATTAAAACATCGGAATCCGTCAAGTTTTGGACGGGTTCCTTCTTTTATCATCCCGGCGTTCCCTTCCCTGGGAAAACCACCGAGGTTCCACCTTTCTTGAACACATCCGTTGTTCCCTAAGAAAACTGGGGAACTGAGGCTGTCCAGACCCTGCCGCCTGATCTTCTCAGGATCAAGGGGCATATCGCGAAGCTCGTCGCTTCTGATCCGCCTCTAACCGGCATGGACACAGTCCTTTGCTGGTTAGATAGGCGGATCCATCCCTTGGCTCACCACGGTACTCGCCTTCTCTGCGAGTACACGGGAACCGGCGACGAAATGCGGACAACCAGCAAGGTTTGGTCCGCAAAGGATTTGCGGAAACGCGCAAATCAATTGGTCGCATCCCGCGACCAATATGAAGAAAGCCGGCCAATGTACACGGCTGAGAATCCGGCTCCCAAGGTTACAATGGGGGTCTCTTAAGTCGAGAGTATGATCTCGAGTTTAAGGCTTGGTGGTGCGGTATTGCCTGGTCCTCTTCCGGTGGTTCTCCTGGCCTTATATAGATGGCTAGGTCTCAAACCGTACCCGGGGAGGACTCGAACTCTAATCCTATGTCGGTTACAAGTTTCCTATCTTAACCCGCAAGGCATTGCGGGTGGGTTTCAACTGGGCCTTCTAGAATAGTCCAAAGGCTTCCCTTCTTGGGCTTCAGTCTTGGGCCTAGGAACGGGTGTCCTTACTCACCGGGTCTAAGGTTCATCCCTTCGTCAATAGCCCCCGAGCGTTTACTCGATTGGGGTTTTCCCAGTCGGGTAGACGCTCAGATTTTCATCTTGCTTTCTTTCGGATGACCATTATAGTCGTTTTCCATTCGGAGGGTGTATACCCTGTGTGGTGAGCTTTTTATACCAGAGTATCGAGTGATGAAAGTGCCTGTGTTTTTGGCTATTTTCGCAGAAGGATGTGGCGCAGCAGCTTGGCTCTCCTGAAAGATCAGGGCCAATTAATTGCAACTAGGGCAAAAACAGTTCTGGCCTACACAGATTCGAGACCTCCGAATCGAACCCGATGAGGTGATCATTGCGACTGGGCCGTAGAGGTCTTACCGAGTCGGACTTAACCTATAGGGGTACCCGGCGCGTCCGCTAGGAATTTTCTTCGTGTTTTTGACATGGAATTTTACCGGAGGACGCAGCTTGAGTGTGATTCGAGGCCCTCAAGAGAGATCTTTTGGGTCATACTGTCGGGACATCGTAGTAGTTTTCATAGACGGGGGTGCCATGAGACTACGGTAGAGACGTGGGGTAACGTGATCGCGTGGTGGAGAGTGAACACAGGATTTACCCAGGTTCGGTACGTCGCGACAGTACTACGTGCCTACTCCTGCACTTCTCACTAATCAGGACTAAAGCCTGGATAGAGAATTACAATGTGAGGTTTAGATCTAGCTATTCGCAGAGGATCCACTTCCCGGCGAGTTAGCCTATAGCCTCTTTTCTGTTATTCGTTATCAAACTTATCTCCCGTCCGGCTTTATATAATAGCCGGATTAGGGCTTACAGAATAGGAAACCTAGAAGACTACGGTAACTATAACTTGGAAAGTAAGGAATCCGTCTTCTCCTCCAATCCAGATCACGTGGGCCGTGATCCGGGTCCTTCTAGAATCCGGCTTCTGTGCGTCGGGTTACTGGGCCGCCCAATGGACCACAGCCCACTACCGCTTGGGCCACCCTGGTAATCCGGCACTTTGACTACCATCTGATATACCCCTATTTAGTATATATCCGACAGTAGCCCCCAAGAAGGATTAAAACTCTGATTCGCCGCCTTTCGCCAAATGTGCTTTGTCCGAGAAATTTCGATCAGCAGTCTTGATTCTTCTTATTCTTCTTTGAAAAGAGATGGTAACGTGAAACTCGGAATCCTGAAAATCAGGATTTTCTCTCACGATCCTTCGCGGAGAAGGAACTTCCTACGTCAGCGCTTTAATCATGCTGACGTAAGGGTCGTTTGGGTTTCACGCGGGAAACCCAGTAACGTATCTCTGACAGATTCTCACGGGAAACGAGGAGATAGCCATCATTACCCTGTCGTTTCATTTCCCGGATTTTCCGGCGAATGACACGCGTTGATCATCCAACGGTCAAAAATAGCCGTTGACACGTATCTTGACGGATTTCTGGCTATAAGTAGCCGTCTTTGTCCTCGCTGAAATCCTTCCGCACTCTCACTCTCCACGCCATTGCTGCGCACGAGCCCTCGAGCGAAGAACCATTCCCGAGCGCATATCGCACCCAGAGCACCACCGGAGTCGAATCGCGCCGCCACCTAATGGCATCCTCGCCGTCTTCCCCCACTCGCTCCGCCGCGCACACCATCGACGAAATCATCAGTGACTTAGATCCACAACTAGGATCCCCGACGCACGCCGGCGGCGAGCCGGAAAACACCGCGGCTTCTGCGGCGGTCGGAGGTGATCCTTCCGGCGCCGCGAACGTTGCGGGCTCGAGCTCCGCACCTTCCCCGCCGTTCGCTCCTGAGACGGCGGAGGAGAAGATCCAGCTTCTCGGCGACAAGCTCGCCGCTGCGGAAGCTTCTGCGTCCGCTGCTGCCGGAGCGGACGAAGAGGTGGAAACTGCTGGCAACTGGATTGCCTGCAGCATTCCGCCAGCCCTTCTTCCAAACCTGGAAAAGGAGGGACTGATCCTGAAAGGGAAATGGCGGCTCCCTGAGGACGAGAACGAACCTATGCCGAACAATGGCGAAAGGGTTCTTCTCTCCTCCCATCTCTTAAGAGGTATGGGGTTACCGCCTTCTGCTTTCTTCCTTCAAGTCCTCTCCCACTATAACATCCAGCCTCACAACCTGCCACCCAACTCCATTCTCTATATGGCCGGGTTTTAGGCTCTGTTCGAGGGTTTCTTAGGTATAGAACCTAGGCTAGATTTCTGGATGTATTGTTTCGGGGTTAAGCGGAACTCTTCGGACTTGCGGAACCATCTCCTTTACTCTTAGGATATTTAGGGAAGATTGGTTCCCCAAGATCAAGACATCGGAATCCGTCAAATTTTGGACGGGTTCTTTCTTCTACCATCCCGATGTGCCTTTCCCAAAAAAGGCCATCGGGGTTCCACCTTTTTCAAACACTGCTGCTGTTCCCCAAAACAATTGGGGAACGGAAGCCGTCTAAGTCTTGCCGCTTGATCTTCTAAGGATTAAGCGGCGCATCGTCAAGCTCACCTCTTCCGATCCACCTCTAACCGGCATGGACACAGTCCTTTGCTGGTTGGATAGGCAGATCCAGCCGTTGGCCAATCACGGTGGCCGCCTTCTTTGCGACTACACGGGTGCCAACGACCCAATGCAGACAACCAGCAAAGACTGGTCCGCGAGGGATCTTCGACGGCGCGTGAACCAGTTGGTCGCATCACGCGACCAATACGAAGCGAGTCAGCCAATGTATACGGCCGACAATCCGGCTCCCAAGGTATTTTTTCCGTCATTTGGGTTGAGTTTTGACATTCTTTCTCGGATTTTGTCGCTTCTAACTCTGATTTTTATTTTCAACAGATCGCTGAACTTCTAGACTCGGAGCTGGCCTCCGAAGCTGAGCTGGACGCATTGCGTACCGCCTCTACAGGTGGGCGCAAGCGCAAGAAGATTTCTTCCTCTGAGGAAGTTATCGACCTTGACGGAATTCCCGTCGCCACCTCCAGGTTAGATCATCCGGGTTATTTTTCTTTTGTCGAAGTTTTTCTTTCGTCTTCGGAATTTTAACTTTTTCCGGGTTTTTGGTTTTTAGCCTACCTCCCTCCAACCTAAAGCCGAAGAAGCTGAAGAAACACAAAGTTGTGTCCAGCCGAGGCGCTCAACCTTCTCCCGTCATCGCCCCGGACACACCGTGCACGATGGCGGAAGAGCATGCTACAGCCCCCACCACCAAGCCGCTAGAGCCCAGCCAGCCTGTTGTGTCGAACACGGACACGAGGGAAAGGGCGGCTCCAGAGGTGGGAAAATCTTCTCGAACATTCGACGAGGAGATTCCCACCTTTGACAAGGACTTCAAGATCATCAACGACGGCCTAAGCGCAGCCGGAACTCTTTTTGCAGAATACGCAAAAGGGTTCAATGAAAACTTGGCGGGTTTGCAACGAATGAGCCAGGTATGTAACTCTAGCCCCCAAGCATTAAACAAAATGTATGCTTTTTTGTCTTGATGCTTTATGTTCATTCTTTTCCTTGCCATGTTCCAGCAAACCGCTGAAGCCATTAACATGGAAGTTTTCAAGAAACTCTCCATCAAGAATAAAGAAGTTAGAAATCTTCTTTCTATTCTTGAGGAGAGAGAGACAGAGCTGGCATCGTCTCAGCTGGCGTTGTTGGAAACAACAGGTAAGCGTTTTTCCTCTGAAGTTTTCGATTCAACTTTTTGTCTAAGTACTTATTCCGAAAGTTTTCTAAACTCGGAATTTTCCTTGCTTTCCAGCTGCTTTGGCTAAGGCCAAGCAAATAGCTGAAGACGCCGGCAATGCCGAGTTTCTCCGAAAGGAGAATTTGGACCTTCACAAGGATCTTGTGAAGGCTCAAAAAGATCTGGAAGCCAGCAATTTGGCCCTTGGAGTTTCTCAATCCAAGGCTTCCACACAGGCGGAGAAGGACCAGTCCACCATTCGGGACTTGGAGGCTGCTCTGTACCTGCGCCTGGAGGAAGGCTCCGAATTTGACAAACTTGTCGGTAAGTTTTTTCTGCATTTACCATTCTTCCCAGTCTTGCTGTGTTTCTCTGCTTTTTTACTTAACTTTCTTGGTTGCTTTTGCTGAAAAACAGGAGATAGCCCAGATCTTTCTCGGATTGAAAGAATCCGAGCTTTTGGGAAGAAGACCTGGACTTCGATCAGAGCTGCTGGCATGCAGTTGGTCAACAAGTTCATTCCCTCAAGGACTGGGGAGTTCTCGGAAGTTGAAAAACTTCCGGGTGCCATCATGGAGGTGGCGGAGTCCAGGGAATCCATCCTACGCTCCGCTGCACGGGGCGGTGCACGCATGGCGCTTGGCCTTATGCGTATGCACTACCCTGGTGGAAAGTCTTGGCGCGTGGCATCCGGTATCCCTCAAGGATACACAGAAGCTCAACGGAATACAATCTTTGATGAAATCAAAGGCCATGCCACCAAGATTGCCTCCATGGTGAATATCTCCATCACTTATCCGGAAGAGGAGGTCCCTGCAGCCCCCGAGGATGATAGCAGCGAAGAAGAGTCGGATGCTTGAAGGGCTGCCTTGAACCTGGATGGTGAAAGTAGACAAATAGGAGCATTACTGTACTTTTATGATGTAATTCAAATTGTAATGCTTCTATTACTTTTGCATGAATGAGAACTCCGCCTTTTGCAGTCTTAATTATGAAATTCTTTGCAAGGTTTTCGGATTTTATTATTCCTTTATCTTCTAAGTTCTCTGGCGTATATGTTTTAACTGTCCTTAGTGTTTGAAATGGCTCAATAGCATTATGAATCGTCATGCCGAGTAACTGGGTATAACCAATCAGTTTAAACTCGGAAACATGGATCATACTAAACGCATTTTTACTGCCTAGCTCCAGTGACCCAACACATAAGCAATCAGATAATGCTTAGAGAAGCAAGGAATTTTTTAAATGAAACTTGGGCACGCAGGCAATTCAAGTTTCCTTTAGCCGTTAGCAGGCTGAAAAATCATTCAGTTTTTTAACGCCGAGTACGCAGGCACAATTCGGGTTAACATTGAGTATTTTGTAAGATCATTGGGAAATAGATGAGGCGGAATCATGCTTTATACTAGAAAGAACTTGTAAAAACATGGATATCAGACTTCCGACACTTTACTTCATGATCTCAAAAGATGTTTACATAGAAATTGAACTAAGTATAGAAGGGACATAACTGCTAGATATTCCCAGGCCTTCGCTGTCCTCTTGAACTTGTCGGATTTCTTCAGCAACTTGTAGAGTGGTAAGGCTTTATCCCCCAGCCGACTAATAAATCTGCTGACGGCAGTGGCGGAACCCGTCAATCTTTGGACATCTTTCACGCACGTAGGTTTCGAGATGTTCAAGATGGCTTTGATCTTTTCCGGGTTAACCTCTATTCCTCTGTGAGAAACGATGAAACCCAGAAGTTTTCCTGAGGGAACCCCGAATACGCACTTAGATGGATTTAACTTCATCTTGTAGGTGCGCAAGTTTTCGAAAGTTTCTCGCAGATCCTCAAGGAGTCTATCTTTTTCCTTGGTTACGACAGCAATATCGTCCACGTAAACATGGACGTTTTTGCCAATCTGACTATGCAAACAACGTTGCATGCAACGCTGGTAAGTTGCACCTGCGTTCTTCAGGCCAAATGGCATGGTTACATAATAGTACGTCTCGTATGGGGTTATGAAAGAAGTCTTAATTTGATCTTCCTTTTTCATGCGTATTTGGTGGTACCCGGAGTATGCGTCCAAAAAGCACAAAAGCTCAGAGCCTGCAGTGGCATCTATTATTTGATCGATTCGTGGTAACGCGAACCTATCTTTCGGACACAATTTGTTCAAGCCTGTGTAATCTATACACATTCTAAGAGCAGTAGTGTCTTTCTTCGGTACTAATACCGGATTTGCAGACCATTCAGTGTGGATTACTTCCTGGATGAAATCTGCTGCTAAAAGCCGGATAATTTACTTGCCAATATCCTTCTGTCTTCTTCCGTCAAATCGACGGAGACCTTGTTTGACGGGTTTTGATCCTGGAATCACCTTGAGTTGGTGCTCAGCAAGTTCCCTGGGTACGCCTGGCATGTCAGCTGGACACCGGGCAAAAATATCCCAGTTCTCACGGAGGAACTTGATGACCTCGCCTTCCTATTTGTCAGTCATCCCAGTCCCTACGACGATGAACTTTGTCGGATCTTTGGGGTCTAGGATTACCAGTTTTGTATTCTCAGACGCCTTGAAGCTGTCTGTTGGCTTCCGAGTTTCTTTTCCTGCCGGCATTTCTGTCGGCGATACCTCCTTGGCTAATCCTTCAGTTCTTCCTTTGCTATGACCCTCTGAGCGCAAAGGGCGTTTTCTTTCTCCAACTCGTTTGCCAGCTTGAAGTCACCGGCTATGGTGATTACTCCTCCTTTGGGTCCTGGCATCTTCAGCTTGTTTTAGATATAACAGGATCTTGCCATGAATTTGGCGAAAGCTGGACGTCCGAGTATTGCGTGATACACGCTTTCGAACGGCACTACTTCGAAGGATACTTTTTCCTGCCGGAAGTGATCTTTATCTCCGAAGGTGACATCTAGGGAAATTTCTCCTAGGGATCGTGCTTGTCTGCCAGGAACAATGCCATGGAAGCGTATGTTGCTGTAATTGAGATGGGACTCGGAAATCTTCACATGCTTCAGTGTATCCATGTACATTATGTTAATGCTGGATCCTCCATCCATCAGCACTCTTCTTAGCCTGGTGTTCTAGACAATAGGGCTTACGACAAGAGCTTGTGTGCCGGGTTCAGGGATATTCCCGGGATGATCAGACTGATCCCAGGTAATTGGTGTGTTCGAGTACTTCAAGAATTTCGGGGTTGCCGGAACAACCGCGTTTATTTCTCGAAGTGTTCTTTTGGCCACCTTTGCTGACGGAGTTGCCAGGAATGTTAGCATTGCTTCTCCATCAACTCTCGGAAATTTGGGTTCGCCCTTTCGCTGTTGTTCCTGGATTTTTTCATCAGTATTCACTGTCTTCTTTGTCAGCTTCTGGCTTTTGTTTGGCGGGTTTCCTTTTGGAACCCTTCCCCTTATTCCCGGATCCTGCACTGCCTTTCATGTCCTTATTCAGCCGGCATTGCGCGTTTGTATGGGTGGGTTTCCCAAATTGTGAATGGTGGACACAGGGTTCTGACTTAATCCTCTCCCACTCCTCTGGAGTGTAGTTGATTGGATCTGGACTGCGTCCTTTCCACTTATTCCCTTTTTCACTTCCAAAGGCTATGTTGACCTCTTTGGGTTTTGTCGTTGTTTCTGGAGTTGCTTTTTTGTCAGAACGAGGAGTTTTCTTGGCAAGTATCAGCGATTCGATATTGCCCCCTCTTGCTCTGATGTCGTCTTCGGCTGCAGCGTGTTCGTTGGCGGTTTTAATCATAGATCCGAGATCTTTGTGCTATTTCGAACCAACCATGAACGGTACAAGTCCGGGTTTTAGGCCATTGACGAAAGCATGCATTGCTTGTACGTCAGTTACTCCCGAACAACTATTCTTCATTGCCGTCCATCTGGAGATGAAATCCACGTATGGTTCATCCTCGAATTGGGTGCAACGGTTCAGCTGGTTGATGATGTTCGGGCGTTTGTACGTTCCCCGGAAATGCTGAGTAAATACTCTAGCCATATCATCCCAGCTGTCGACAGTTCTTGATGGTAATCCATTGATCCAATCTCTGGCTCCGTCCAGTAACATTAGGGGAAGAAATTTGACAGCTTCCAGGTCTGTCTCATTGTTGATCTGGACGGCTGTATAGTAGTCTGAGAGCCAAGTGTCCGGGTTTGTGCTGCCGGTGTATTTCTGGTACGTTGGACCGACTTTGGCAAAGCCAGAATGCAGGGTTATCCTTCGGATCCTGTCAGTGAAACAATTAGGACCAAAATATAGATCATCCTTTTCCGCTCTATCAATGTGTGCGGAATATCTTCCAGCTGAATGGACAGAAGGGGATCTACCCCTTTCTTTTCCATTGTTGAGCGGACGCGCTTTTCCGGGATTGTGTCTATCTCTTCCATGATCACGCCCTTTTGGATTAGGCGGGGTTCTGCTCCTGTGCCTTTCTTTATCCTTAGGAGGTGTCCGGGATCTCTCACGTCTGTTAGGTATATCGTATCTTCCGGCTTTCTCAGCTGGGTTTCTCGGAGGTGGCATTGTTTTGCCGTCATTCCGGTATTTTTCTTCCCGATCGTGGGGTTTGAGTCCACCTTTCGGGGGATGGGATCCGGTTCGGGACGCTTCATCCCTATTGTCGGGGTTTTTCTTGTCTTTTCTCGGATCCTCTTTTTTATCCTTTGAATTGTCCGAATCTCCAGGTTCCTCTGGTCCAGGTGCTTCAGCGGCGCAAGTAGCTGTTTAGCATAGGGCGGAGTTATCATGCAGTCTTCCTGATCGCTCTTGGGCCTGTTGTTGTTGTTGCAATGCTTTTCCTAGGAAAGCATACACCCCCTGGAGTTTTTCACCATTGGAGTACAAGTCATTGTTGAGGATGGCAAACACTGCTTCCGCGTTTTCTACTGCGGTTTTGTATATTGGTTCGCCTCTTGCATCTTTGCCGTTTACCTGCTTTTGCCAAGATGGGTTGTGAAACCTTTCCTTTGGCGGCAGTACTTTCGGTCTTACGATTCTGGGTAACCTTGTAGGTTTAATGCCAGATCTATTCTTTCTCTCGTACTCCTCGATTTCTTCCTTCATGAGCTTAATGTCATCCTGGGTTTTTTGGAGGTGTTCACGAGTTCTGAGTAGATGTTGCTGTTGCCGTTGGAAAGCTCGTCTCCTGGCTTCCAGCATCTCAGGGGGTTCGTTTAATCCCACTGGCGTTTGCAACAGCTGCTGTTCTTCCTGTTCCGTCATTGGCGGAGCAAGGATTTCTTTGATTTTCTTCTCCGCAGGCTTTGTCCCGCTAGCGTCTCCTACTTCCAGGTTTTCATCAGCTAGATCAGCTGATTTTTTCTTCCGGATTTTGTATTGGAGTTTCTTAGCAGCACGGTTCTTCTTCTTGGAAGAGGGAGGCTTTTTGACAGGCTCATCTTCTGTCAATTCCTTTACATTAGGAAATATCTGAGAAGTTTCTCCGTCTTCTCTCTCTTCCTCTGGCGAAGGAGTTTTAGGGCTTTCCTGGCTGCCGGCGTCCGTGGTATCAGCCGGTTTCACCATTAGTACTTCATGGAATCCCTCTTGAAAAGATTTAACTTTCCTTTCGAAGGCGTCCGCGTCTTCGTCTTCGGAATCAAAATCATCTGATCCGGTTTCTGATTCTAATCTTGCCTCAATGGCGGCTAGTACAGAGTCAGCTTCCGAGTTCATCGTCATGTTGACAGATGTCGGATCTTCCGCCTGTATGACAGGTGTCGGATCTTTCGCCTGTATGACAGGTGTCGGATCTTCCGTCTCTGTGATGGGTGTGTTTTTGTCTACCTCTTGCACGGGGTTTCCGTCATCCGTGTTTTCGGCGACTTCGGATTGCACCATGTCGATAAAGTGTGTATCACCTTTTTGTCGGTGATCTGAGCAGAATCCGGTATCATAGTCATCTTTGACTGGGTATAGGGCGGGTGGGAAAATTTGCTTCCTCCGCAAAACCCCATTGCCTCTGCAGTTAGTCCGATAAAGATGTTAGTAGATCCGATCGGTAACACGCAGGCACTTACTAGGTGGTTTTGCGCCGGTATGTAGGATCCGTTGTCGAGGAAGCTTCCGACGTCGTCGTCGAACTCTAGGCTTCTGACAGTGATTGCTCTTCCGATTCCGCCGAGTATCCCAGATCGGAACTTCACGCCTGACGCCGTTTGCCCCACGGTGGGCGCCAACTGTCGAGACATCGTAGTAGTTTTCATAGACGGGGTGCCATGAGACTACGGTAGAGACGTGGGGCAACGTGATCGCGTGGTGGACAGTGAACACAGGATTTACCCAGGTTCGGTACGTCGTGACACTACGACGTGCCTACTCCTGCACTTCTCACTAATCAGGACTAAAGCCTGGATATATAATTACAATGTGAGGTTTAGATCTAGCTATTCGCAAAGGATCCACTTCCCGGCGAGTTAGCCTATAGCCTCTTCTCTGTTATTTGTTATCAAACTTATCTCCCGTCCGGCTTTATATAATAGCCGGATTAGGGCTTACAGAATAGGAAACCTAGAAGACTACGGTAACTATAACTTGGAAAGTAAGGAATCCGTCTTCTCCTCCAAGCCATATCACGTGGGCCGTGATCCGGGTCCTTCTAGAATCCGGCTTCTGTGCGTCGGGTTACTGGGCCGCCCAATGGACCACAGCCCACTACCGCTTGGGCCACCCTGGTAATCCGGCACTTTGACTACCATCTGATATACCCCTATTTAGTATATATCCGACACATACCTCATATTAGAAATAATATGGCATCCGGATGTGCCTAGTCGGCTGAACAATCCAGGTCTGTGATGTGTAAACATCTTGTGATGGAGTGGTAGGATCCACGCACCCGCAAAGTTTTAGGTCTGTGATTTCTCGAGTAAGAGAATCACGATGTTTTGTCCATACGAAAGAGTTTTCGTGTCTGAAGTCTTTATGCCCATACGAAAGAGTTTTCGTGTCTAGGGTTTTATTTTATGCGAAAGAATTTTCGCGTCACAATTTGTCCATACGAAGTTATTTCGTGTTTGGAGCTTTATGCGAAGGAGTTTCCGCGTTTTGATCTGCCCGTACGAAGTCTATTTCGTGTTTGGGGCTTTTATTCGAAGAATTTTCCAGCTTGATGATGTGCGCTATGACGTCACGGCGCACCTTCTCCTCCCGATGGGACACGACAGAGCGAGAGCAGAGGCGTTGACCCACCTTGTCAGCTTTTTGACCGGTGTGACGCCCCGAGATCGGGCACTATGCAGATTTCAGCCTTCCCGCTAAATCCGCATAATAACCGATTCCAGGTTGCCATTTATGAGAACATTACAATAGTTCACGAATAATCCACAATTACAACAGAAACAGATAGATACAAGATGACTCACACGAGCCGGGGTTACAACTGATACAATACAAAGATCCAAATAACAGCGGAAGAAACGAACGTCCGTCTACGGACAAGATCCAAATTGGACTAAGAGTCCTGAAGATAACCGAAGGCGTCCAATCCCTGCCCAGGCCAAGCCGGAGGGATTCCCAAGCTAACGTCGTCAGACTTCAAACCTGTTGACTGCAATTTGGAATTTGCAGCCACGAAAGAGATTCGTGGGTCAGTACGGTTAAGTACTGGCAAGGGGGATAAAGCCCATACTCACAAGTTACCGGCGTAGCCAGTCATCACAAGATACAAATACTTTAGGATCAACGGAAAGGAAGGGGTTATGGCAAATAAGCGACAGCAGGCTGCACTAACCAACTACAGAGATTCTATTACTTCCAACTATCAGAAAGGAGATAAGATCGAGGGATAGTAACCAACTGAAAGATAACTTCAAACAAACCCATCCTGGATCTCGCCCCTTATCCGAAGAAGCAATCCGAGGATAACTCACACCGTGGTATTAAAGATGAGTCAAGTTTGTTGTGTGAATAACCTATTACTAGTCAAGTTATTAACCATTGGGTGAAACATGATTGATCATTATGTTGAAGTTGTCCTGAGTACTTGTTAGCCAGTACTTTCACCAAGTAATCCATAACCGCGGAAAACACGGCTTCTCGAGAAGATTTACCCTGCAGGGGTGCACCATAGTAACCGTACACGCAAGAATAACCCGCCAGATGGGATGCCTCCCACCAAGCGGGGTACTCTACACAACCAACCCTTCTTCGCATCAAGCCCAAAGGACCGCGTGCGAGTGCTGCGCCGTGGTGTGGGTGGAGGCGAATCAGGGGAAGGGGGAGGCGATCGGGGCTCACCGGCTGGTTGCTGTAGAGGCTCGGTCGACGGAGAGGGAGGCGACGGTGGCCGGCGACGGCGCGGCCGCTACGGCATCTCCCGGCAGCAGGCGAGGACACGGGGAGAACCAGTAGGACGACGCGGTTCCATTCCCGTCGCCGGTTGCCCCTCGAGGCGACCCTAGCTACCGGCGTGAGGGGAGGAGGTGGTGGCCAGGCTCGGTGGTGTTCGGGTCTGCAGAGTTTCAGAAACGTGGTTTCAGAGAACAGAGGAAAGGAGGTGGAAGGAAAGAGAGGAGAGAATGGCGGCGGGGCGGATGGTCTAGGGTTTGCAGGGGCTCGGGAGAGGGATGTTTTAAGGGGGAAGGGCAAGGGTACGGCAGGCCATCCGGTGGGGAAGGGGGGATCGGAGGGTGGTTCTCTGCTCGTACAGCCATGACGAACGCAAAGAGGAAGACGACAAGTTTTTTCCTGGGCTGGAAATAGAACGGGCTGAGAGGGGAAGGTGGGCTAGGAAAAAGATGGGCTGAGGAAAAATAAACAATTGGGCTGGGCAGGTTTTCTCCCTCTCTCTTTGCTGTTTTTGTTTGTTATTATTTTTTTTTGTAGAAAACCAAATAGAAGGAAAAGGAGATCCTTTAGGTTAGTAAAAATTTGGTAACAAAAATAGGGTTAGCTTAGTTTTTTAAATAGCAACTAGAAACCAACTTTTGTTTTCCAAAAGTTTTCAAAATTATTGCTGTTTAGTATTTAAACCAAAATTGGATGATTTTTTCTTTATTAGATGAACATTGATAAAACCACACTTTTAAATAGGGTGATCCCTATGAATTAACTTGATTAAATGTTGTTGATTGGCTGGTTAAAGTTTTTTTTAAATTCAAAAGTGGTTATGGTTGAGGCATTTGATTTGAAAATGAAGGTGGTTTAATTAATTGATTGAGAATAGTTGTTTGATTAAACCCAACAATTTAATGAGTGATTTGGTTTAAACTTTTGAGTTAACCATTAGGGTTTTAACAAGAGGGGGGGGGGGAAATTAACAAGCAATTGGATTAAACAATTTTCAAACTATTGAAGAACAAATGAGGGGTGTAGTTTGCAAGTTGAAATTGCAAATTTTGAGCAAGGGTGAAAGTTTAAATTGTTTTGAAATTTCAGTTGTGATGCAAACATGGTGCAATGCAATGTGATGCATATGATGCAAGCAAACAAACAGGTAACAGCCCAGGTGTTACAGACGACACCACTAACAAGGGATTGCGCCCTCGCAATCCACCTGCTAACCCAGGAGGGGAAAGAAGTTCGACTATCGATTCTTCGTGCTTCCAGTTGATCTCCTCGACACCACTTACAAGGGCTTCTCGACACCACTAACAAGGCATTCTTGCTGGGAGTGATGACGATGTTCTTCCACCAGGAATCTTCCGATGATCGAACCTATTAGGTTAAAGGCTCAGAAAACGTCCACCCACGTAGGATCCTAACACTTTGAAAGCTTGAGTACGAGAGCAGACTCCAAAACAAATAAGATGGGAGGGGAAATAGAATAGGGATAAGGAGAAAACAAGAATCCTATCGAGATGTTTTTCCAAAATAGTTTAGCAGAAATAGTTTTTGACACTCTAGGAACAACGACCGTTAGCGAGGTTATCCTACAGGCTTTGCGGACCCGTTGCTTCGATAACCATTCGTATCGAAACAATATCGGGAATCGGAACCAAGGCTCTGATACCATTTGTGACGCCCCGAGATCGGGCACTATGCAGATTTCAGCCTTCCCGCTAAATCCGCATAATAACCGATTCCAGGTTGCCATTTATGAGAACATTACAATAGTTCACGAATAATCCACAATTACAACAGAAACAGATAGATACAAGATGACTCACACGAGCCGGGGTTACAACTGATACAATACAAAGATCCAAATAACAGCGGAAGAAACGAACGTCCGTCTACGGACAAGATCCAAATTGGACTAAGAGTCCTGAAGATAACCGAAGGCGTCCAATCCCTGCCCAGGCCAAGCCGGAGGGATTCCCAAGCTAACGTCGTCAGACTTCAAACCTGTTGACTGCAATTTGGAATTTGCAGCCACGAAAGAGATTCGTGGGTCAGTACGGTTAAGTACTGGCAAGGGGGATAAAGCCCATACTCACAAGTTACCGGCGTAGCCAGTCATCACAAGATACAAATACTTTAGGATCAACGGAAAGGAAGGGGTTATGGCAAATAAGCGACAGCAGGCTGCACTAACCAACTACAGAGATTCTATTACTTCCAACTATCAGAAAGGAGATAAGATCGAGGGATAGTAACCAACTGAAAGATAACTTCAAACAAACCCATCCTGGATCTCGCCCCTTATCCGAAGAAGCAATCCGAGGATAACTCACACCGTGGTATTAAAGATGAGTCAAGTTTGTTGTGTGAATAACCTATTACTAGTCAAGTTATTAACCATTGGGTGAAACATGATTGATCATTATGTTGAAGTTGTCCTGAGTACTTGTTAGCCAGTACTTTCACCAAGTAATCCATAACCGCGGAAAACACGGCTTCTCGAGAAGATTTACCCTGCAGGGGTGCACCATAGTAACCGTACACGCAAGAATAACCCGCCAGATGGGATGCCTCCCACCAAGCGGGGTACTCTACACAACCAACCCTTCTTCGCATCAAGCCCAAAGCACCGCGTGCTGTGCGTGCGCGGCTAATCGAGCCCCACGAAGAAAAGGGGACCCTCATAGCACTGGAAGACCACGCCGCCCTAAATGCCGACTACAAAAGTTCCACCCTGGCGCCAAGGGTTCGTACCTGCATATGATGCAGCAAATGGAACACCCGAACTAGTACGGCGATTTGGACGAGATGCGAATCGAGTCAGTTGAGGGGGGCGCCCATACTCGCTTCCCACATGCGGGTAGTGCGCTCATCATGGATCAGTAGACAAGACCCTTTTCCTATTAGGGTCGACACTAGCGGGCCTCAAAACCTAAAAGGGCCTCTCGCCGGTGCCTTATCATCAAATTATTATTAACAGCAGCATTAACAGGATTGATTGATTAACATTTCGAGCCCCCGGAACGGTAACAACAATAATAGTACGATAGTAAGAGAAGTAACCGACAACACGCTCGAGCAAAAGCAACTCTAATCATGCTAGATAAGAACAGGCACAAACAAAGGCTGTAGGTATGGAGGTGAGGCAATATCAAGGTTAAGGGATTCATGTGATGGGTTCGTAACAGAAACAACTACCACTAAGGCTAGCAGAAAAGAATCAACGGAAAGAATCGGTAACAAGTGATGAAAGGCAGCCATGTGGCATGCAAGTGAGTATACTTGCCTGAGATCCCGCAAGGTAGTAGAACTTGTCGTTGCTCACATCATCTCAACGTCCTATCCGAGAAGAAGCAACGAACCTCGAACAAACACCGGATGCAACAATTACTACTACGGTAAAAGATCCAGCATGATCCTATTTATATGCATGGCATGGCAAGATGCAACAGGAGAAACAACTTAAGCAATTTAATCAGAACCGGAGTCCGGAGAAATAGGGATTGGTTCAAGTTGTTTATCTAACCATCAATTTAAATGTTGTTTAGCATGGCAAACAATAAGGTAGATGAGTTACGCGATTTAAATGGAAGGGGGCAACAGCTGGAAATAATTAGCCCACACATTCCATATGTTGTCATATAGGTGAACATGCATAACAAGATCTAAAATGCACAAGATAAGGTGCAAACAGAGATATGGATGGCATGAACATGTTAAGGACATGAAACTGATTGGAAAACATACTTTATTTGTTTGATTTGGAATTAATATGAATTATTTATGAATTGTTGCAAATTGCAATTGAATTATTTGAATTCAAATTTGAATTGCATTTTGAAAATCCAAAACAGAAAACAAATTGCATATTTGAAAAGAGCATTTAATTTTGATTGGAATACATATAAAATTTGTGTTATTTGGAGTTGTGGGTTGAAAGTTGTGAGCATTTGAATTTCAGGTTCTATTTGCAAAAGGCAGGGCCTTGAATGTGATGAAAACAGAGAAAAGGAGGGCTTAGGTGCAAAAAGGAGAAAGGCAGGGGCCTAGTTGCAAACCGCCAGATCCAGATCTGGATCTGGGGTCGGTTCTCACCGGGAGTGGCCCCAGCCGCGGTCGCTGACGCGCGGGCCCGAGGGCCACGCGGCGCTGACGCTGCGCGGGTGGCTGCTGAGGTGGCCTCCGCGGTCACCGACCCGTGGGACCCGGCGCCACGCGAAGAAAATGCGAAAAAGGGTGGGCGTCCTCAGGGATCGAACCCTGGACGGCTGCGTGTGCGCGCGGTTGCTCGGCCAGTGCGGCTGGCGCTGATTCGTGTCAGATACGCGTACGAGGGGAGGTTATCCTTCAGCTAAAATAACTGAACCTTGATTTCTATCTGCAGTTTCTGACGAACAGCGAGCGAGGCGGACAGGGAGGCGGGCGCTGCTCGCGGTGGCCAGCCCCGCCGGTGCTCGTGCGGCCGGTGCGGTGCGGACCGCGTGCGAGTGCTGCGCCGTGGTGTGGGTGGAGGCGAATCAGGGGAAGGAGGAGGCGATCGGGGCTCACCGGCTGGTTGCTGTAGAGGCTCGGTCGACGGAGAGGGAGGCGACGGTGGCCGGCGACGGCGCGGCCGCTACGGCATCTCCCGGCAGCAGGCGAGGACACGGGGAGAACCAGTAGGACGACGCGGTTCCATTCCCGTCGCCGGTTGCCCCTCGAGGCGACCCTAGCTACCGGCGTGAGGGGAGGAGGTGGTGGCCAGGCTCGGTGGTGTTCGGGTCTGCAGAGTTTCAGAAACGTGGTTTCAGAGAACAGAGGAAAGGAGGTGGAAGGAAAGAGAGGAGAGAATGGCGGCGGGGCGGATGGTCTAGGGTTTGCAGGGGCTCGGGAGAGGGATGTTTTAAGGGGGAAGGGCAAGGGTACGGCAGGCCATCCGGTGGGGAAGGGGGGATCGGAGGGTGGTTCTCTGCTCGTACAGCCATGACGAACGCAAAGAGGAAGACGACAAGTTTTTTCCTGGGCTGGAAATAGAACGGGCTGACAGGGGAAGGTGGGCTAGGAAAAAGATGGGCTGAGGAAAAATAAACAATTGGGCTGGGCAGGTTTTCTCCCTCTCTCTTTGCTGTTTTTGTTTGTTATTATTTTTTTTTGTAGAAAACCAAATAGAAGGAAAAGGAGATCCTTTAGGTTAGTAAAAATTTGGTAACAAAAATAGGGTTAGCTTAGTTTTTTAAATAGCAACTAGAAACCAACTTTTGTTTTCCAAAAGTTTTCAAAATTATTGCTGTTTAGTATTTAAACCAAAATTGGATGATTTTTTCTTTATTAGATGAACATTGATAAAACCACACTTTTAAATAGGGTGATCCCTATGAATTAACTTGATTAAATGTTGTTGATTGGCTGGTTAAAGTTTTTTTTAAATTCAAAAGTGGTTATGGTTGAGGCATTTGATTTGAAAATGAAGGTGGTTTAATTAATTGATTGAGAATAGTTGTTTGATTAAACCCAACAATTTAATGAGTGATTTGGTTTAAACTTTTGAGTTAACCATTAGGGTTTTAACAAGAGGGGGGGGGAAATTAACAAGCAATTGGATTAAACAATTTTCAAACTATTGAAGAACAAATGAGGGGTGTAGTTTGCAAGTTGAAATTGCAAATTTTGAGCAAGGGTGAAAGTTTAAATTGTTTTGAAATTTCAGTTGTGATGCAAACATGGTGCAATGCAATGTGATGCATATGATGCAAGCAAACAAACAGGTAACACCCCAGGTGTTACAACCGGAAACGAGACGTCGTTTCCGGTTTTTACGCGAACCGTGCGCAGTAATTGCGCATGATCTACTGTTGGGATCGTGGTGTCTCGTTTCCGGTTTTTACGCAAACCGTGCGTAGTAATTGCGCACGATCTACTGTTGGGATCGTGGCACGAAACAGCTTCCACCGCCCTTTTGTTTCAACTTCATGTGTGGCAGCTGCGATGGGCGCCACATTGCTTGATGAGCGGCCAGGATTGGACGGCTTCGTGTATAAATGTGGCCCTTAGGTAAACGGTGAAAATTTCCCGTCATTCGCTTCCAGCCTTCGTCTTCCTCGCGCTTAACCCTTTCTCTTCGAGCTCGCACCAGCACCCATGGCGGGAGGCAAGAAACGCAGTGCAGCCGTTTCCTCCTCGAGGGCGACGGAGGAAGTTCCCGCGCCACCCGCTCCGCGCTCAGGCGACTGGCGCTCACCCAATACGACGAACAAGAGCATCAAGGAGATGTAGAGGGAGGGACTGCTGCCTCCGGAAACCGAGAAGCGGGTGCGCCTCGGTAATAAGAAGATGTACCAAATCCCCGCACGAACGAACGGGTGATCTTCGCGGATCACGTTTCGCGCGGGCTCTCCTTCCCCCTCCATCCTTTCCTCGTGGCGTTGCTGTATGTCTATGGCATACAGCTCCACGACTTGCCTCCAAATGCAATGCAACACATCTTGTGCTTCATTGTTTTTTGCGAGTGCTTCCTAGGCATCCGCCCTCACTGGGGCCTTTGGAAAGCCCTCTTCAAAGTGCGTGTCTTCCGTGAGAAATCGCGGGTAGAGACTGAGCCCGGAGAGCCGCTGCGCACCGGCGGTTTTGGAATCCAGGCGAAGTCGGACAGCTGCTACTTCGGGATGCACTTCATCGACTCCGCGCAAGGATGGAGAAAGAAGTGGTTCTACGTCGTCGACAACAGCACGGGTGGAGTTCACGAGTTCCACCCGTTCGCTGTCCTAAAGAGATGGAAATCCTGGGCGCACAAGCTTTCGTTCGAAGAAAACCGGATTGTCACCCCGCTACTCGCCAAGGTGGCCGCCCTTCGTGACCAAACCGCAGGAGTTGTGCTGAACGGCCTGCACCTGGCGAGCGTATTCCTCAAACGCAGGATCCAGCCTCTGCAGGAGAGGCCTTCCACGATGTGGGAATATCAGGGTGTTGAAGACCCCAACCGCGTGAGCCGAGAAGAACTCTCGAATGTTGAATTCAAGAAGAAGATTGCGGCCATCACCAGTTTGAAAGTGGGCGAGACCTTCCCTGACTGCCCTGTCGCAGATTTTGAGGCATCGAGGCCTCCTCCACCCGAAGTAAGTTCAAATTTTTTTCTTTGTCTTTGTCTCTCTCTTGCTCGAAAGTTTTGTCAACTGAATTTCTTCTTCCTTTTCTTCTTCTGTTTTCTTGTAGAGTTTAGCGGTGGTTACCTGCTACCCGCCAGTCTCCGGTCAGGAAGTCTCGGACTTGTTGGCTAGCAACTTGGATGCCCCATCCGACACCAGCGTTGCCGAAGACGATTCGAGTTCTGAGCATGATTCATCGGATGACGTGGAAGAATCGGGTAGCGATCTTCGCCACCGCAAACGCCTTCGAGCGGAGGACGATGAGGCCACCTCCAAGGATAATTCCTTGGGTAAGGAATCTGACAAAGCGCCTCTCATCGTGACTCCGTTAAGTGCGTGCACCCCTTCTGCTTCTTTGCCAAAGATCCATACCGCCTGGAACGCGGATATGTTGGATGACGAAGATGACGAGTAGGTTCTTGCTTTCTTGTTCCAGTCGAACGTTCCCTTTTTGTTTCTTCTGGCATGTTGTTTTCTTCATGACAGGCTCCAATCCATCAGCCCCGGCCGGTTCGTCTCTTCCCTTCCTCTTGAAAAGAGGAAAAGAGCTGCTGCTGCGGGTGGGACCCTGACTACAGGCACCGTCCAGAATTCACCGAGTCCAGCCCCCGTAGCGGCGGCTACGGAATATAGGATTCCTAGCTTTGCAGTTGGGGCCTCGACTCCGAAAGAAGTGTCGGGTAGGTCGGCTGATCCTCTCTGCATTGCCCAAGGCCAGGTAAATCATGCTATTTTCTTTTGCATCTTGCACTTTGTCTATTTGGGATTTTTTATCGGGTGCACGGCAGTGCTCCTGATGGGAGTAGCCCCCGAGGCTGTAGTTAATCGTGTGTGATTGGCTACAGGCTCAAGGACTTAAGCTCTCTCTTCTCTTCATTTTATCGGGTGCACGGCAGTGCTCTCGATGGGAGTACACCCCGAGGCTATACTTGAATGTTTGCAATCGTGTATAGGCTCAATCTTCTCCTCTTTGACTTTTTCATCTTCATGTTTTTGCAGTCTCTTCTTGACTCCCTTGTAGCCGTTGGCCGTCGCGTTATTTCGGCCGAGACAGAATACGTGACCCTTCGGGCAGATCGCGATCGACTCGCCTCGGAAAGCGAGCTTCTTCAAGGTAAATTTATCTACTCCTTCTATCTCATCTTTCCATTCATGTGAATTCCTTTGGGTTTCAAACTTGTTGCTGTGCAGCTCAAGCCCGACGCGTTGAAGGCCGAAAAGATGGATGCTGTCACTCGGGTAGGCGCCCTGGAGGCTCAGTTGGAAGCTGCTCGACAGGAGCTCGAATCCTCTCGTAAGCAGTCGACTGACCTTGAGGGAAGTTCCCAGGACGCCCTGAAAAAATTGGAGGAAGCTGGCACCAAGAAGGATAACGATCTTGTTGACTTCCTTCGACCTTTAGCCAAGCGTTTTGCAGGTAAGTTGCACTTATCCTTTAATTTTTCAACTGGCTGGTGAGTTCTTTGGATTTTGACTTTTCTTTCTACACATCTTCTTGGCGTTGCTGTTGAGCTTCCCGGGGTTCAGCGAGTGGACGCCTTGATAGATTCCTGCACTCAGCTTCGAAAGCATTCTAGCGGGATTTGCACCCTGATTGGCGATGCTACTCGAGTGCTGACGCAGCTTCACGGGCGTCTTCTGGTCGACGCTGTGGTTCCTCCCACACTCAATGATCTTCTGAAGGTCTTTCTCGAGGGCAATCTACTTGATGCCAACTCGGTTGCTCAGTCAGAGTCCGGGGCAAAGACTGCTATCCAGTTTGCACTGGCGCACGGAGTCGCAGGCTTGGAGGAGGCGTATTTGAACCTTCCAATCGATGCTACTATGGTAAAAAAAGGTAGCGCTTCGTCTTTTTGGCGATCCAGCTGGAGTCCTTGCTCGGAAGTTATCTGATTTGATCGCCCGTGCTAGTCGTAGGGGGCAAACTGCTGCGAGTGGCAGCATGTCTGTAGTTCCTTAGGATAGTTTCTTCGTGGTTTGTGCTTCTGATGTAATGAACCCTGGGATGCATTCCCGTATTCTACTTTTAATCGAAATGTTCTTTTGCTATATGAGATGCTTCCTGTGATTGATTGTCATGAGTTTCTCCGATGGGAGTAGCCCCCGAGCTCCTGTCGAATAGGTGGTTTTATATCTCGAATGTACCATCTTATTTATTAACTTTCCTTATGTTTTTCCAGGTAACCGGAGTTGTCGCGGAGTCTTCGGGTGGATCTGCTGCCCAAGTAGATCCTCTTGTTGCTGCTGTTGGTACTTTTGCTGGCCTCCGTGACCGTGTTGCGGATGGTGAGCGCAAGCTAAAAGTTCTGCGTGGGGTGGCGGATGTAGGCAAGTCCAAACAAAAATTTGCGGTTGAACGTGAGAAGTTTGTGATGGATGAGTTGGCGGTTGTTGCCAGGGATTTGCTCTGTAAGTATCTCATCCCCCTAGCTTTCTGTGTCTTCTATCTTCCTTTGATTCTGTACCTTTCTTTGCAGTTGTTCAGCCGGATGATAGGTGTGAGAAACAGTGGGTGGAGAACCATATCCTTCACGAAGCCGGTAATTCAAAACCGCATGCAAATAACTTTTGGTCCGATCGTAGCCGAGGCTTTGTGCTTGCTACCTTGAAGTATCGAGTAATCCAGGCGAAGATGCTCGTGAGTTCCTTTCACGAGATTTTGATTGTTGTGAACTCTACTTTCTATCCGTTCGAGAGGGGTCCAGAAGATTGGAGCCATCTCCTCAGGACTTTCGGGAGAGAAGGAGAAATTCGCTAGTGTGTCCGCAATCAGATGATCTGCGGCTCGGTAGTGGCCCTTTCGTTCGTCCGATTGTGGCATACTGAGGTGAAATTCAGCTTTGTAGCTAGGCTTCCTGATGGTCTAATCGACATGGCCCCTCATTATAGATTTGTTCCGCCTGCAGCAGAGGAGATTATTCGATTGACCTCGGAAGAGGTGGATCGGGTTTTGGCCGCGGAAAATACCCATCGCCATATGTAATCATAGGATGTATGTATCCTGTTACTTTGTATAGTTGCTCAAAACTTTGTAAGGTGTCTACCTTGTTTGTAACTTTGTGTATATGAAATTCTTCCTATTATGCTAAGTTAGGCGTAGCCCCCGTGTATTTGGGGGTGTATACCTATTATTTAGCATGCAGGGATAAAGACTGCGAGTAGCTATGGTTGAAGAACCATGTATTTTTATTGAAATGACTGAGAAGTCATGTGTTTCTTTCGAGCTACAGGATGGCTAATATGGCCTTATTTTGTATGAGTAGAATAAATCTTGGGATAGAATTTGCGGAGGTGTGCAACATTCCATGGGTTGGAGTAGATGCCACCAGTCGTCGGGTTCTTCAGTCGATAGGCGCCACCTGGGATAGCTTCGTGTATTATGAAGAGTCCTTCCCATGGTGGTTCGAGCTTGTGCCCTTTCTTCTGCTTGAGCCGTAGCACCAAATCTCCCACCGCGAAGGCCCTGTGACGTATGCGGCGACTGTGATAGCTTCGCAACGACTGTTGGTATACTGCGTATCTTGCGAGTGCAATATCGCGTATTTCTTCGAGTGCGTCCATATCGTCCGCGAGTGTCCTGTTAGAGGTTTCTTCGCTGTAAGCAACGACCCGTGGGGCGCTGAATCTGAAATCCTAGGGAAGGACTGCTTGAGCCGCGTATACCATGAAAAATGGTGTGTATTTTGTGAATCGATTAGGAGTTGTGCGGAGGCTCCATAGCACGGAGGATAGCTCTTATTCCCAATGTCCCGCTACTGGGTGTAGGCGGTCGAGTAGTCGTTTCTTGATGCCAGTCGAAACAAATCCGTTGGATCGTTCGACCTGGCCGTTGGTTTGCGGATGAGCCACTGAAGCGAATTTGAGGATGATTCCCTTTTCTTCGCAAAACTGATGTGTTTCATTTGCCGTGAAGTTGCTGCCATTGTCGGTTATGATGTTGTGTGGTATGCCAAATCTGCATACGATGGAGTCAAGGAATTTGACGGTGCATTGGGCGCTAGCCGAGGTTACTGGCATTGCTTCGATCCACTTTATAAATTTGTCGACTGCGACCAGCAAGTGTGTGTATCCACCGGGTGTGGACTTGCGTAATGGACCTACTATGCCCAGCCACCATTGTGCAAAGGGCCGGGCGATTGGTATCATATGTAATTCTGTAGCGGGGGTGTGTGGTTTGGGTGCAAATCGCTGGCAAGCGTTGCACCTATCGACCAAATCCTTCGCATCTCTGGCCGCTGTAAGCCAGTAGAATCCTGCTTGAAAGGCTTTGCCCACAATTGCTTTCCAGCTGGCATGATGTCCACAGTCTCCTTGGTGTATGGCTCGCAGCAATTCCTTGCCATCTTCGGGTGCTATGCATCTTTGCAATATACCTGAGATGCTCTGCTTGTATAACTCGCCGTTGAGTACCCGAAAAGATTTGTTGCGTCTAACTATTTGTCGAGCCTCGCGAGGGTCTGCTGGGAGCTGTGTCGAGACATCATAGTAGAATTCATAGACGGGGGTGCCATGAGACTACTGATAGAGATGTGGGGGGACGTGGTTGTGCGAAGGACAATGACACAGGGTTTTACCCAGGTTCGGTACGACGCAATAATGCGGCGTTCCTACTCCTGCAATCTCACTATTCAGGACTAAAGCCTATGAATACAAAGTACAATGTGAGGTTCTATTAGCTGCTCGTCAAGGATCAACCTCTCAGCGAGTTAGCCAGTAGCTTCTTGTCCTCTTTTATCTTATCTCCCGTCCGGCTTTATATAATAGCCAGATTAGGGCATACAGAGTAGGAAACCTAGAAGACTACGGTAAATCTTAACTTGGAAAGTAAGGAATCCGTCTTCTACTCCAAGCCAGATCACGTGGGCCGTGATCCGGGTTCTTCTAGAATCCGGCTTCTGTGCATCAGCTTACTGGGCCGCCCAATGGACCGTAGTCCACTACCATTTGGGCCACCCGGGTAATCCGGCACTTTAGACTACCATCTGATATACCCCTATTCGGTATATATCCGACAGTAGCCCCCAAGAAGGATTAAGACTCCGATTCGCCGTCTTTCGCCAAATGCATCTTTTCCGAGAAATATCGGCTTGCAGTCTTGATTCTTCCTTTTCTCCTTAAAGGATGTTGTAACGCAAAACTCGGAATCCAGGAAATCCGACTTTTCTCACATGATCCTTCGTGAAGAAGGAACTTCCTACGTCAGCGCTTTAATCATGCTGACGTAAGAGACGTTTGGGTTTCAGGCGGGAAACCCAGAAACATATCTCTGACAGATTCTCGCGGGAAACGAGGAGATAGCAATAATCACCCGTCGTTTCATTTCCCGGAATTTCCGGCGAGTGACACGCGTTAATCATCCAACGGTCAAAAGAGCCGTTAGCACGCATCGTGACGGGATTCCGGCTATAAATAGCTGCCTCCGTCCTCCGTGGAAATCTTCCGCTCTCACTTTGCAGCACACCATTTCCAGCGCCCAAAGTTCCCGCAGAGCACCTCCCGAGCACCCGAACGCACCCGAGACCTCACCGGAGCGACCGAGCGCTGCCCCTCGATGGCATCACCAAGTTCTTCCCCAGCCCGAACTGTCACAAAAGACATCGACGAGATCACCGACACGATGGATCCACAGCTGGATTCACCGGTGCATGTCTCCGGCGACGAGCCGGCGAATGCCACGAGCGGTGCGGCGGGCAAGGAAATTCGTCCCGCCCCCGCAGATCTTGCGGGATCTTCTTCCGCGCCTCCTCCGTCGTTCGCGCCCGAGACGGCGAAAGAGAAACTCACGCTCGTCGGAGACGAGCTCGCGGCCACGGAGGCCGCAGCGTCCGCCGCCGCCGGAGCAGAAGACGAGGCGGAAACCGCCGGCAACTGGAGTGCCAGCAGTATCCCGCCATCCCTCCTTCCGACAATGGAGAAGGAGGGGCTCGTGCTGAAGGGGAAGTGGCGAATCCCGGATGACGAGACCGAGCCAATGCCGAAAGATGGAGAAAGCGTCCTCCTCTCATATACTAAGAGGTATGGGTTTTCCACCATCCGCCTTTTTTCTCCAGATCCTAGCCCACTACAATATCCAACCCCACAATCTGCCACCCAACTCCATCCTCTATCTAGCCGGATTTCAGGCCCTTTTCGAGGGATATCTAGGTATAGCGCCTAGGTTAGATTTCTGGCTTTACTGCTTTGGGGTTAAGCGGAACTCTTCGGAGGGCGCACTCCCAACTTGTGGGACCATTTCCTTTACCCTGCGTAGATTCAGGGAGGATTGGTTCCCCAAGATTAAAACATCGGAATCCGTCAAGTTTTGGACGGGTTCCTTCTTTTATCATCCCGGCGTTCCCTTCCCTGGGAAAACCACCGAGGTTCCACCTTTCTTGAACACATCCGTTGTTCCCTAAGAAAACTAGGGAACTGAGGTTGTCCAGACCCTGCCGCCTGATCTTCTCAGGATCAAGGGGCATATCGCGAAGCTCGTCGCTTCTGATTCGCCTCTAACCGGCATGGACACAGTCCTTTGCTGGTTAGATAGGCGGATCCACCCCTTGGCTAACCACGGTACTCGCCTTCTCTGTGAGTACACGGGAACCGGCGACGAAATGCGGACAACCAGCAAGGTTTGGTCCGCAAAGGATTTGCGGAAACACGCAAATCAATTGGTCGCATCCCGCGACCAATATGAAGAAAGCCGGCCAATGTACACGGCTGAGAATCCGGCTCCCAAGGTACAATTCTTCGCCTTTTGGGGTTTAAATCCTTTTCGTTTACTCGGTTTTCGTGTTTTTATCTCAGCTTTTACCTTCTTAACAGATTGCCGAACTTCCTGAGTCGGAACTTGCTTCCGATGACGAGCTGGAGGCATTGCGTGCCACCTTTGCCGGTGGGCGTAAGCGCAAGAAGATTTCCGCTTCCCAGGAAGTCATTGATCTTGACGGGGTCCCCGTCATCACCTCTAGGTTCGTACATCTGGGTTGCTATTTTTCTTTGTCGGAGTTTTTCCTTTGCCTTCGGAGTTTAAACTTTTCCGGCATTTTGCTTTTTTAGCCTGCCTCCCTCTACTCCGAAGCCAAAAAAGCTGAAGAGGCATAAGGCTGTGGCCAGCAGAGGCCCCCATCCTTCTCCTGCTACCGCTCCGAATACACCAATCACGGCCATAGAAGAGCATGCCGCAGCCCCCACCACCGAATCTCTGCAGACCAGCCAGCCCATTGTGCCGGAAACGGACACGAGGGAAAGGGCGGTCCCTCTCGGATAACTGAGGAGGAGATCCCCACCTTCGATAAGGATTTCAAGAACATCAGTGATGGCCTTAGCCCGGCCAGGACTCTTTTTGCTGAGTACGCAAAAGAGTTCACCGAAAACTTGGCAGGTTTACAGCGGATAAGCCAGGTATTATCTCTAGCCCCCAAGCAATAAGTCAAAATGTCTACTTTTTACTTACTGCTTTGATAATCATGCTTGTATATAACTTAAACACGATGTTTCACTTCCGTGTTTCAGCAAACCGCTGAAACCATAAACCTGAAAGTTTTCACCAAGCTTACCGTCAAGAATAAGGAGGTTAGAAACCTTCTATCTATTCTTGACGTTAAGGAAGCGGAGCTCGCATCATCTCAGCTACGGCTAGATGAAACAACAGGTATGTTTTAATTCTCTGAAGTTTCTTTGTCTAGAGTTTTTTCTAAGTACTTTCCCGAGTTTTCTTAACTCAGAATTTTGTTCCTTGCTTTCCAGCTGCTTTGGCGAAAGCCAAGCAAATTGCTGAAGATGCCGGCAACGCCGAGAATCTCCGCCGGGAGAACTTGGACCTTCATAAGGAGCTTATGAATGTTCTGAAGGATATGGAGGCCAGCAATCTGGTTCTTGGGATTGCTCAATCCAAGGCCTCCCAACAGGCGGACAAGGACAAGGACACTATCCAAGATTTGGAGAACGCCTTGAACCTGCGCCTGGAGGAAGGCTCCGAGGTGGACAAGATCCTCGGTAAGTTATCAACTTTTACCGGATTTTTCTTGCTTTAACTTATTTCTCTGCATTTTCACTAACCCTTCGGTTATTTCTCTGAAAAAACAGGAGATGACCCAGATCTTACTCGGATTCAAAAAATCCGAGCTTTTGGGAAGGTATTCAATGCGATCAGAGCTGCAGGCATGCAGCTGGTGAACAAGTACCTTCCCGCAAGAACTGGGAAATTCTCGGAAGTTTAAAAACTTCCGGAATCTATCCTGGAGGTGGCGGAATCCAAGGAGTCCACCTTGCGCTCCGCAGCACGGGGTGGTGCACGCATGGCTTTAGGCCTTATGCGTATGCATTACCCCAGTGCCAAATCTTGGCGCGTAGCGTCTGGTATCCCCCTTGGATATTCGGAGACCCAGCGGACCACCATCTTTGATGAAATCAGGGGTCACGCCACCAAGATCGCCTCTATGGTGAACATGTCCATCACCTATCCAGAAGAGGAGATTCCAGAAGCCCCCGAGAACGACAGCAGTGAAAAAGACTCGGATGCCTGAAGGATTCTTCTTAACCTGGATGGTGGAAATAGGAAATAGGAGCATTACTGCACTTTTACAATGTAATTTATATTGTAATGCTTCTATTCTTTTGTGTAAACAAGTACTACAGTTAATATTTATGAAATCCTTTGCAAGTTTTCCGGGTTTTATATTCCTTTACCTTCTAAGTTCTCTGGTTTATGTGCTTTAACTGTCCTTAGTGTTTGAAATGGCTCAGTATTACTTTTAATCTTGATGCCGAGTTACTGGATAAAACCGATCAGTGTAAACTCGGAACATGGATCATACTAAAGGCATTATTACTTACTAGCTCCAGTGACCCAACACATAAACAATCAGATCATGCTTAGAGAATAATAAGGAATTTTTTTGAAGGAAACACAGGCACGCAGGCACAATCCGAGTTTCCTTTAGCCCTTAGTAGGCTGAAAATCATTCAGTTTTTAAACGCCGAGAACGCACGCATAATTCGGGTTAACATTGAGTATTTTGTAAGATCATTGGGAAATAGATAAGGTGGAATCATGTTTTTGTACTATAATAAATTTGTAAAAAACATGGATATAAGAATTCCGACAAATTTATTTCATGACCTCAAAGATGTTTACATAGAAATTGAACTAAGTGTAGAAGCTCCGTAACTGTTGGATACTCCAGGGCCTCTTTGTCTCTCCTAGTTCAGCATCTATCTTTCTCTTTCTTTTGCGATTGGGCTTGCCAGGATGATCCTCCGTGTCACAAATATCTACAAGGTAGTATGATCCATTTTTCATAGCTTTGCTAATGACGAATGGTCCTTCCCATACTGGGGCCAATTTGTGCTTTCTTTGCTGCATCAATCTTAGCACTAGGTCACCTTTTTTAAAAGAACGATGCCTGATTTTCCGACTATGGTAGGGTTGTAAACCTTGCTGATAAATGGCGGATCTTTGAATCACAAGTTCTTGTTCCTCTTCTAAGAGATCGACGACATCCTGTCGTGCTTTTTCGGCATCCAAGTCGTCGAAATCCTGCACTCTTGGGCTATCATGGATCATGTCCGTTGGAAGAATTGCTTCCGCACCATAAACTAGGAGAAACGGGGCTTGCCCGGTTGACTTGTTTGGTGTCGTTCGAATACTCCAAAGCACGGAAGGTAGCTCTTGTACCCATGCTCCAGCTGCTCTATGAAGAGGATATTCGAGTCTTGGACGTATTCCTTGTAGGATTGAGCTATTCATTCTTTCAAGCTGTCCGTTGGATTGCCGGTGTGCCACAGATGCGAGATCTAGGCGAATTTCCGTTTGTCGGCAGTATTTTGCCAACTCTCCAATGGAGAAGTTGGTCCCGTTGTCGGTACTCCGCCTTTTGCAGTTAATATTTATGAAATCCTTTGCAAGTTTTCCGGGTTTTATATTCCTTTACCTTCTCAGTTCTCTGGTTTATGTGCTTTAACTGTCCTTAGTGTTTGAAATGGCTCAGTAGTACTTTTAATCTTCATGCCGAGTTACTGGGTAAAACCGATCAGTGTAAACTCGGAAACATGGATCATACTAAAGGCATTCTTACTTACTAGCTCCAGTGACCCAACACATAAACAATCAGATAATGCTTAGAGAATAATAAGGAATTTTTTGAATGAAACTCAGGCACGCAGGCACAATCCGAGTTTCCTTTAGCCCTTAGTAGGCTGAAAATCATTCAGTTTTTAAACGCCGAGAACGCACGCACAATTCGGGTTAACATTGAGTATTTTGTAAGATCATTGGGAAATAGATAAGGTGGAATCATGTTTTTGTACTATAATAAATTTGTAAAAAACATGGATATAGGAATTCCGACAAATTTATTTCATGACCTCAAAGATGTTTACATAGAAATTGAACTAAGTGTAGAAGGGACGTAACTGCCGGATACTCCAGGGCCTTTTTGTCTCTCCTAGTTCAGCATCTATCTTTCTCTTTCTTTTGCGATTGGGCTTGTCAGGATGATCCTCCGTGTCCCGAATATCTACAAGGTAGTATGATCCATTTTTCATAGCTTTGCTAATGACGAATGGTCCTTCCCATACTGGGGCCAATTTGTGCTTTCTTTGCTGCATCAATCTTAGCACTAGGTCACCTTCTTTAAAAGAACGATGTCTGATTTTCCGACTATGGTCGCGTCGTAAACCTTGCTGATAAATGGCAGATCTTTGAAGCACAAGTTCTTGTTCCTCTTCTAAGAGATCGACGACATCCTGTCGTGCTTTTTCGGCATCCGAGTCATCGAAATCCTGCACTCTTGGGCTATCATGGATCATGTCCGTTGGAAGAATTGCTTCCGCACCATAAACTAGGAAAAACGGGGTTTGCCCGGTTGACCTGTTTGGTGTCGTTCGAATACTCCAAAGCACGGAAGATAGCTCTTCTACCCATTCTCCAGCTGCTCTATGAAGAGGAGATTCGAGTATTGGACGTATTCCTTGTAGGATTGAGCTATTCATTCTTTCAAGCTGTCCGTTGGATTGCGGGTGTGCCACAGATGCGAGATCTAGGTGGATTCCCGTTTGTCGGCAGTATTTTGCCAACTCTCCAATGGAGAAGTTTGTCCCGTTGTCGGTTATTATGTTGTGTGGAACGCCGTATCTCATGACTATGTCAATGATGAAATTTCTGGCAGTTACACTGTCAAGCTTTTTGATGGGTTTAGCCTCCACCCACTTGGTATATTTGTCCACAGCTACTAGTAGATGTGTGAGTCCACCTCGTGCAGTTTTGAATGGTCCCATCATATCTAGCCCCCAGACCGCGAATGGCCATGTAATGGGGATAGTTTTGAGTGCTTGGACTGACATATTAGTCTGCTTGGCGTAATACTGACATCCTGCACATGTATTTACTATGTGCTCAGCGTCTGCCTTGGCTGTTAGCCAGAAAAAAAACCGGCACGGAATGCTTTTTTGACCATGCTTTTTGATTGAGCATGATGTCCGCAATCTCCGGCATGGATTTATTGCAGTATTTCTCGTCCTTCTTCTGGTAAAATACATCGCAGAAAAATTCCGGAAGTACTGCGTTTATACAGGCGATTGTTAATTACCGTGTATCCTTTGCATCGACGCTTGATCTGTCTTTGCAAGACTTCATCTGCTCCCTCCGGGTACTTCTGATCAACTAAGAAGTTTAGATATGGGATTGTCCAATCCGGGACGAGCATGACTTCAATTGACTCGGAAGCCAGATAATAATCAACATCTCCACCTTTTATCGATGGTTCATACAAATGTTGGACGAATACACCTGGTGGTAGGATTTTTACCCTTTCTGATCCCATGCGGGCTAATGCATCCGCGTTCCAGTTTTCCTCTATTTTAACATGGAGTACTTCGAATCCGAAAAAACATATGGCAAACTCGTCCATCGTTCTCCGGTATTCGGCCATTATAGGGCTTTTAGCATCCCAAGTTTGGTTGAGCTGGTGCTGTACCAAATCTGACTCGCCATAGCATAAAATGTGTTTGACCCCTATTTCTTTTGCAATATGCAAGCCGTGAAGCAGAGCTTCGTATTCTACCACATTGTTGCTGGCGTTGAAGTGTATTTCTAATACATACTCCATTGTATCTCCTTTAGGGGATTTTAGGACTACACCAGCTCCAGCGCCCTCCTTCATCTTGGATCCGTCAAAGTGCATGATCCAGTACTCGGACTCCGGCATTGGTGTTTTTTCCATTGCTTCCGTCCAGTCGGCAACAAAATCTACCAATACCTGGGATTTTATTGCTGTCCTAGGCTGATACTTAATATCGAATGCTGCTAGCTCGATGCCCCATTTGGCTACTCGGCCAGTCGCCTCCGCATTGTTTATTATATCCCCTAGTGGCGCTTTGCATACCACTGTTATGGAATGTCCTTGGAAGTAATGGCGAAGTTTTCTAGATGCGAAAAATACGCCATATGCCAGTTTTTGGTAGTGCGGATATCTTTGTTTGGACTCGAAGAAAACTTCACTTACATAATATACCGGATGCTGGTTTGGTATACTCTGTTCGTCTTTCTTCCTTTCCACAACAATTACTGCACTAATAACCCGGTTTGTAGCTATGAGGTACAATAGCATAGGTTCTTCGTCTTTTGGGGATGTCAAAATCGGAGCTTTCATCAAAGTTTCCTTTAACTGGGTTAATGCTGCATCTGCCTCTTCTGTCCACTCAAATTTGTCGGATTTTTTCAACAACCTGTAAAGTGGTAAGGCTTTATCCCCCAGCCGGCTAATAAACCTGCTGACGGCTGCAGCGGAACCCGTCAATCTTTGCACATCTTTTACATACGTAGGTTTGGAGATGTTTAAGATTGCTTTGATCTTTTCTGGGTTTACTTCTATTCCTCTGTGAGAAACGTTGAAACCCAGAAGTTTTCCTGAGGGAACCCCGAATACGCACTTTGATGGATTTAACTTCATTTTGTAAGTACGCAAATTTTCGAAGGTTTCTCGCAAATCCTCAAGGAGCGTGTCTTTTTCCTTGGTAACAACAGCAATGTCGTCCACGTAAACGTGGACATTTTTGCCAATATGCCTATGCAAACACCGTTGCATGCAACGCTGGTAGGTTGCACCTGCATTCTTGAGGCCAAATAGCATGGTTATGTAATAGTACGTCCCATAAGGGGTTATAAAAGAAGTTTTAATTTGATCTTCCTTTTTCATGCGTATTTGATGATACCCGGAATATGCATCCAAAAAGCATAAAAGCTCAGAGCCTACAGTGGCATCTATTATTTGATCGATTCGCGATAACACAAACCTATCTTTTGTACACAGTTTGTTCAAGCCGGTGTAATCTATACACATCCTCAGGGTAGTAGTATCTTTCTTCGGCACTAATACCGGATTTGCAGACAATTCAGTGTGTATAACTTCCTGGATAAAATCTGCTGCTAAAAGCCGGATAATTTCCTTGCCAGTAGCCTTCCGTCTTCTTCCGTCAAATCGACGGAGACCTTGTTTGACGGGTTTGGATCCTGGAATTAGCTTAAGTTGGTGCTCAGCAGGTTCCCTGGGTACACCTGGCATGTCCGCTGGACACCAAGCAAAAATATCTCAGTTCTCACGGAGGAACTTGATGAGCTCGCCTTCCTATTTGTTGGTCATAACAGTTCCCACTACGACGAATTTTGTCGGATCTTTGGGATCTAGGATTACCTGTCTTGTGTTCTCGGAAGCCTTGAAGCTATCTGCAGGTTTCCGGCTTTCTTTGCCTTCCGGCATTTCTGTCGGCGATGCCTCTTTGGCCAGTTCTTTCAACTCTTCCTTTGCTATGATCTTCTCAGCGCAAAGGGCGTTTTTTTTTCCAGTTTGTTTGCCAACTTGAAGTCTCCAGATATGGTGATTACTCCTCCTTTTGGCCCTAGCATCTTCAGCTTGTTATAGATATAACATGATCTAGCCATGAATTTGGCGAAAGTTGGACGTCCGAGTATCGCGTGATACACGCTTTCGAACGGCACCACTTTGAAGGATACTTTTTCCTGACGGAAGTGATATTTTTCTCCGAAGGTTACATCTAGGGAAATTTCTCCTAGGGATCGTGCTTGTCTGCCAGGAACGATGCCGTGAAAACGTATGTTACTGTGGTTGAGCTGGGTCTCGGAGATTTTTAGATGCTTCAGTGTATCCAGGTACATTATGTTAATGCTGGGTCCTCCATCCATCGGCACTCTTTTTAGCCTAGTGTTTTGGACAATAGGGCTTACAACAAGAGCTTGTGTGTCGGGTTCAGGGATGTTTCCGGGATGATCAGAATGATCCCAGGTGATTGGTGTGTTTGAATACTTCAAGAATTTCTTGGGGCGTTCTTTTTGCCACCTTTGCTGAGGGAGTTGCCAAGAAAGTTAGGTTGCACTCTCCATCAACTCTCGGAAACTTGGGCTCGCCTTTTCGCTGTTGTTCCTGGATTTTTTCGTCAGTGTCCGATTCCCTGTCTTCTTTCTCAGCTACTGGCTTTTGCTTGGAAAATTTCCTTTTGGAATTCTTCCCCTTGTTTCCGGATCCTGCACTGCCTTTCATATGCTTGTTCAACCGGCATTGTGCGTTAGTATGGGTGGGTTTCCCAAATTGCGAGTGGTGGACACAGTTTTCCGACTTAATCTTTTCCCACTCTTCCTTGGTGTAATTGATTGGTTCCGTACTTCGTCATTTCCACCTATTCCCTTTTTCACTTCCAAAGGCTGCGTTAACCTCTTTGGGCTTTTGAGTTGCATCTGGAGTTTCTTTTTTCTTAGGGCGAGGATTCTTTTTGGCCTGTATCAGTGTATCGATATTGCCTCCTCTATCTCTGATGTCGTCCTCGGCTGCAGCATGTTCATTGGCGGTTGTAAGCATAGATCCGAGATCTTTGTGATTTTTGGAACCAACCATGAACGGTACGAGTCCGGGTTTTAGGCCATTGACGAAAGCATGCATTGCTTGGTCCAGAGCAGCTATTCTTCATTGCCGTCCATCTTGAGATGAAATCCACGTATGGTTCATCCTCAAATTGGGTGCAACGGTTTAGCTGGTTGATGCTATTCGGGCGTTTGTAGGTTCCCCGGAAATGCTGAGTGAATACTCGAGCCATATCCTCCCAGCTGTCGACAGTTCTGGAAGGTAATCCATTGATCCAGTCTCTGGCTCCATCTAGTAACATTAGGGGAAGAAACTTTACAGCTTCCAAGTCTGTCCCATTGTTGATCTGGACGGCTGTATAGTAGTCTGAGAGCCAGGTATCCGGGTTTGTACTACCGGTATATTTTTGGTACGTTGGACCAACTTTGGCAAAGCCATAGTGCAGGGTTATCCATCGGATCCTATCTGTGAAGCACATAGGTCCAAAGTATAAATCATATCTTTCCGCCCTATCCATGTGTGCGGAGTACCTGACGGCTGAATGGACAGAAGGGGATCGACTTCTTTCTTTTCCATTGTTGCACGAACGCGCTTTTCTGGGATCTTCTCTATTTCTTCCGAGATCATGCCCCTTTGGATGAGGTGGAGTTCTACTCCTGTGTCTTTCCTTATTCCTGGGGGGTGTCCGAGATCTCTCACGCCTGTGAGGTACATCCTGTCTTCCAGCTTTTTTAGCCGGGCATCTCGGAAGCGGCATTGCTTTGCCGTCATTCCGGTACTTTTCTTCCCGGTCGTGAGGATTGAGTCCACCTTTCGGGAGATGGGATCCGGTTCTAGATGCTTCATCCTTGTTGTCGGGATTTTTCTTATCTTATCTCGGATCCGCTTTCTTCTCTTTTGAATTGCTTGAATCTCCAGGTTCTTTCGGTCCAGGTGCTCCAGCGGCGTATGTAGCTATTTTGCATAGGGCTGAGTCGTCGTGCAACTTCCCTGATCGCTCTTGCCCTCGCTGTTGTTGTTGCAATGCTTTTCCTAGGAAAGCATACACCCCTTGAAGTTTTTCACCGTTGGATTACATATCGTTGTTGAGGATCGCGAACGTTGCTTCCGCGTTTTCTGCTGCGGTTTTGTATATTGGTTCGCCTCTGGCATCCTTGCCGTTTACCTGCTTTTGCCAGGATGGGTTGTGAAACCTTTCTTTTGGTGGCAGTACTTCCGATCTTACGATTCCGGGTAACCTTGTAGGTTTAATGCCAGATCTATTCTTTGTCTCGTATTCCTCGATTTCTTCCTTCATGAGCTTGATGTCATCCTGGGTTTTTTGGAGGTGTTCACGAGTTCTGAATATATGTTGTTGTTGCCTCTGGAGAGCTCGTCTCCTGGCTTCTAGCACTTTAAGGGGTTCGTGCAATCCCACTGGTGTTTGCAATAACTCCTGTTCTTCTTGTTCTGTCATTGGCAGAACAAGGATTTCTTTGGTTTTCTTCTCCGCGGGCTTTATTCCGCTTGCCTCTCCTACTTCCGGGCTTTCATTGGCTGGATCAGCCGATTTCTTCTTCCAGATTTTGTACTGGAGTTTTTTAGCGGCCTTGTGCTTTTTCTTGGAAGAGGGAGGTTTTTTGTTAGGTTCATCCTCTGTCAATTCTTTGACATCGGGGTATCTTGGAGAAGTTTCTCCGTCTTCTCTCTCTTCCTCTGGCGGAGGAGTTCTAGGGCTTCCCTGACTGCCGGCATCCATGTTTTCAGCTGGTTTTGCCATCAGTACTTCATGGAATCCGTCCTGAAGAGATTTAACCTTTCTTTCGAAGGCGTCCTCATCTTCATCTTCGGAATCAAAGTTGTCTGATCCGGTTTCTGACTCTAATCTCGCCTCAATGGCGGGTAACACAGAGTCAGCTTCCGAGTTCGTCGCTACGTTGACGGATGTCGGATCTTCCACCTCTGTAGTGGGTTTGCTGTTTTCTGCCTCCTGCACGGGATTGCCTTCATCCGTGTTTTCGGCGATCTCGGATTGCACCATGCCAACAAAGTGTGATTCACTTGTATGTCGGCGATCTGAGCAAAACCCGGTATCGTAGTCATCTTCGACTGGGTATAGGACGGGTGGGATAAATCTACTTCCACCGCAAAACCCCATGGCTTCTGCAGTTAATCCGATAAAGATGTTTGCAGATCCAATCGGTAACACGCAGGCACTTACCAGATGATTTTGCGCCGGTATGTAAGATCCATTGTCGAGGAGGCGTCCAACGTCGTTGTCGAACTCCAGGCTTCCGACAGTTATGGAACTGCCAATTCGCCGAGTATCCCAGATCGAAACTTAACTCCTGACGTCGCCTGCCCCACAGTGGGCGCCAACTGTCGAGACATCGTAGTAGAATTCATAGACGGGGGTGCCATGAGACTACTGATAGAGATGTGGGGGGACATGGTTGTGCGAAGGACAATGACACAGGGTTTTTACCCAGGTTTGGTACGACGCAATAATGCGGCGTTCCTACTCCTGCAATCTCACTATTCAGGACTAAAACCTGTGAATACAAAGTACAATGTGAGGTTATATTAGCTGCTCGTCAAGGATCAACCTCTCGGCGAGTTAGCCAGAAGCTTCTTGTCCTCTTTTATCTTATCTCCCGTCCGGCTTTATATAATAGCCGGATTAGGGCATACAGAGTAGGAAACCTAGAAGACTACGGTAAATCTTAACTTGGAAAGTAAGGAATCCGTCTTCTACTCCAAGCCAGATCACGTGGGCCGTGATCCCGGTTCTTCTAGAATCCGGCTTCTGTGCATCAGCTTACTGGGCCGCCCAATGGACCGTAGTCCACTACCATTGGGGCCACCCGGGTAATCCGGCACTTTAGACTACCATCTGATATACCCCTATTCGGTATATATCCGACAAGCTGTTTGGCGCACAAGTAGTCGAGGTATTTCTGCGTCCAGACTAGCTCGACCAAAAAAACTTGTCGCGAAATACCGTGGCTGAGCTCAATGATAGCAATTTGCGGGCTGACCTCTGTCTTCAATGCTACGGGTGCTCCTGAAGTGTTCTTGACTTTGACTGAACGCTTGGTTATCCGCTCGAAATATATTCCTGGCGGTATGGGCGTGTTTGTGGACCCCATGTTTGCCAGCATGTCTTCCTCTTCGTTGCTGAATCTTGCAATGTGCTTCAGCTCGCATCCTTTGGAACTTCCTTCGAGTAGGTTGTACATGTCCCGATAGGCGACCATGTTTTCAGCGATAGCGTCGCACTACTTCATTGTTTGTTGAACGATGAGATTAGAATCGCCATAGATCATCAATCGGGTGGCTCCGCACGCGATTGCGATCTTCATCCCATGCAACAGGGCCTCGTATTCTGCGTCGTTGTTTGATGCTGGATCGTCGGTGTGACGCCCCGAAATCGGGCACTATGCAGATTTCAGCATTCCCGCCAAAATCCACATAATAACCGATTCCAGGTTGCCACTTGTGATAACATTACAACAGTTCACGAATATTCCGCAACAACAACAGAAAAGATATATACAAGAGGACTCAAACGAGTCAAGGATACAACTGATACAATACAAAGATCCAAATAACAGCGGAAGAAACAACATAACGTTCAGCTACGGACAAGATACCAATTGGACTAAGAGTCCTGAAGATAACTGAGAGCGTCCAATCCCTGCCCAGGCCAAGCCGGAGGGATTCCCAAGCTAACGTCGTCAGACTTTAAACCTGTTGACTGCAATGTTGAATATGCAGCCACGAAAAAAGATTCGTGGGTCAGTACGGTTAAGTACTGGCAAGTGGATAAACCATACTCACAAGATATCGGCGTAACCAGTCATCACAAGATACAAATACTTTGGGTTCAACGGAAAGGAAAAGGATTATTGCAAAGAAGCGGCAGCGGGCTGCACCAACTAACTACAGATACTCGATACGACATCCGGATAAAAGAGGGGGATAAGATAGCGTATCGTAACCAACTACAACTAACATCAAACAAACCCATCCTGGATCTCGCCCCTTATCCAAAGAAGCAATCCGAGGATAACTCACACAGTTTGATTAATGATGGTTCAAGTTATTGTGGCATTAAGACTATTACTAGTCAAGTTATCATTAGTTGGGTGTAAGTTGTTCTGAGTACTTGTTAGCCAGTACTTTCACCAAGTCATCCATAACCGTGGAAAACACGGCTTCTCGAGAAGATTTATCCCTGCAGGGGTGCACCAATTTGGCCGTACACGTAAGAATACCCCGCCAGATAGGAAATGCACTTCCACCAAGCGAGGCACTCAACACAACCCAACTCTTCTTCGCATCAAGCCCAAAGAACCCCGTGCGATTGAGCGCACGGCTACTAAAGCCCCACGAAGAAAAGGGGACCCTCATAGCACTCTAAGAACGTGTCTCCCTAAATGCCGACTACAAAAGTTTCACCCTGGCCACGGGTTCGCACCTGCATATGCATGCGGCAAATGGAAAACCCGAACTAAATGAGGCGAATTGGACGAGATGCGAATCGAATCAAATTGAGGGGGGCGCCCATACACGCTTCCCACATGCGGTTAGTGCGCTCATCATGGATCAGTAGACAAGACCCTTTTCCTAATTAGGGTCGACACTAGCAGGCCTCAAAACCACGCCGGGTCTCCTGCCGGTGCCTTATCATCAAATTATTATTACCCAAAACATTGACATGTTGTTGATTGAATTGAAACCCAACTATCAAACTAAACAGGTGATAAGACGGACAACAAGACTTGAGCGCAAACAACACTAAGAATGCAACTACGACACGAGGGCCAACAGGGTAAACAAACAACAGTTAATAGGAAGTGGGAGGAAGGCTATATCATGGCTGCAAGGTAACATATGATAGGATCGAGACACAAGCATCGAATCATAAGGCTAGAATAAGAACAATGGAAAGAATCGGTAACAAGTGATGAAAGGCAGCCATTTGGCAGCAAGTGAGTATACTTGCCTGGAATCCAGCAAGTAGAGGTACATCCGCAGAACTTGTTGTTGCTCACATCATCTCAACGTCCTATCCGCGAAGAAGCAACGAACCTCGAACAAACACTGGATGCAACAATTACTACTACGGCAAAGGTTCCAGCATGATCAAGATATGGATGCATGACAAGTTTAAGGATGCATCAAAGATAAACTAGTTGACATGGTAAACATATTTAAATGGGCCCATATGCATTTTGGATTGCATATGGAAAAGCCCATGAATTAATGTTGAATTAAATGATCTACAGCTAACCATCATGTGAAAGTTGATTAGCATGATGCATGTATGAGGAAAACAATGAGAAAACAACAAGGGATTCAATTTTAAATGAAGTTTACCAAGTTTGGAATTTTATTTATTAAGTTGAGAAGGTTTGTTTCTTAAAGGAGTTACTTAAGCATTTTTGTTTTCACCAATTTAAATTGTTCAAAATAGATAACAAAGTTCATATTTGGAAAGTACACAAAATTTTAGGTGGAAAACATGTTTCAAATATTGAAAAAGGAATTAAGATGAATTAATTATGAATTAAACAAGTTTAAACAAGATTTAAATGAATTTAATTCAAGTATGAAATTATTTGAATTTTTATTTGTTCAAAACATTAAATGAAATTCATATTTGGAAAGGTTATGCTTTTCTGGTTTGAAAACATATTTTATATGTCCAAAAAGAATTTAATTTGACCAAGTTATTAATTTAGCAATTTTAAATGATTTAAACAAGATTTAAATTATTTAACCACTTTTAATTATTCAAAACAGGAAACAAAGTTTATATTTGAAAAGGTGGTTCAATTTGGCATGGAAAACATATTTCATATGTGACATTTGAATTAATATTGAATTAGTTGTGAATTTCACCATTTAAATGATTTAATTAAAGCATTAAGTAATTGCATTAATTTTATTTATCCAAAACAAAAAACAAATGTTATATTTGGAAAGAGCATGAAATTTTGGTTGGAAAACATATTTTATATGGGCCATTTGAAATATACTTGAATTTGTTATGGATTTAATCAAATCCAAAAGGAGTTATTTGAATTTGAATTTTTGAACCCATTTGAAATATTCAAAACAGAAAACAAAATGCATATTTGAAAAGGTCATGATTTTCTGATTGGGATGCATATTTTATTTGTGCAATTTGAAGTTAAAATGAAGAAGATATTAATTGTTCAATATTTAGTTTTAATTTCTATTTAAAAGAAATGGGACAGGGCATTTTACAGAGGCAGAGCCACCCACGCTGGCTGACAGTGGGCCACGGCCAGCGTGGCGCCACAGTGGCGTGGGTGCACAGTGAGGTGGTGCAGGGGGTCGCTGAAGGGCGGGGCCCGCAGCGCGCGGAGTAAAAGGAAGAAAAAGGGGGCCTTTTGCGCCCCCGGGGTTTCGAACCCGCACTGCTGGGCGTACGCGCACGGGGGGATAGCCACTGGGCTAGTCACAACTTTGTAACACCTGGGGTGTTACCTGTTTGTTTTGCTTGCATCATATGCATCACATTGCCTTGCACCATGTTGCATCACAACTGAAAATTCAAAACAATTTAAACTTCCAATTTCAAAATTTCAAAACTAAACCACTCAATTGTTTTTCACTGGTTGAATTTGTTCTAATCAAATTGCTTGGTAATACAAATCTCCCTGTTATTAAAACCCTAATGACTAATTCAAAAATTCAAATCAAATCACTCCTATTACCATACTTCAATATGGGTTTAAATATAAAATTTTGCAAACCAATTAAATTCAATAATGTTTGTAGAATTGATTGAATTTATTAAATAAACTTTGTCTATTTCCAACCCAAACCCTATTTGAAAAATTCAACTAACAACTTAATTTAATTAAAATTTCAACTTGAGAAATTAATGCTAACCTTGCTTTCATTTTTTCTGTTTTGAGAAAAGTAATAAAAATATTTAACACAATAAAACCCCAAAACCCCTATCCTTTCTCTCTCTCCCTCTTGATCTCTTACAAAAAAAAAGAAAGGAAAAAAAATCCCAAGAGGAGGAGACAGGCCACCCCTTACCTTTTCTTCCCCCAGCCCACTTCTCTCTTGGCCCAGTACCCGTTCGTCTGTCGTCTTCCTCCTAACAGACGTCATCACAGTACGAACATGTCCCCCACCGTAGATGATCTTCTCCCCCTCCCGGATGAGCTGCCGTACTAGGTACCTCCCTCCTTAAAACAAGCCTACCACCTCCCCTCTGTAACCCTAGTCCTCTCCCCTAGCGCCGCTGTCGCTCTTCTCTCACCCTCCCCGTTTAGCCGCTGTATCTGAACCCCTGTAACCGCACCTCACCACCACCGACAGACAGCACCACCGTCTCCCCTCATCGCCGGCCACCACCTCCACCTCGAGGAGCACCCGAGGGTGGGAATGAGACCGGGGCGTTCCCCTGCATCTCCCCGTCCCGTCGCCGTTTGCTGGGAGGGCCTGTGGTGACACCGCCATCGCCGGCCACCGTCGCCTCTCTCTCCGTCGACAGCAGGCGCGTCATCGACTACCACCGAGGTGCGCCGCCCCTCTCCCGCAATTCCCTCCCCCTCATCTCCCTTCCTCCCTCCGCCACGAGCACCGCGCCGTGCGCCCACCCCACGGCCACCGCGGCCCGACGCACGGCGGCCACGGCAAGCGATCGAACCCCTGTCGAGTTACAGCCATCGCCTGTACAGGTTCAGATAACCCAATGTTCAGTTAACTGCGTCGACGCTACCTCTTCTTTCGTCAGACTCCCGTTGTATCACAAACAGCCGAACACCGCAGCGGTTCAGTCCGCTTCCGCGCAGCGGGCGCTCCCGGGATCGAGTCCCCGCGGACGCGCAACCCCCCCTTTTTGCGATTTAACTGCGCACGCACCGGACCCACACGTCATCGGCCCTGGATGCCACCGTGGCAACACCCGCGCCAGTCAGCTTCTGCGTGGCCCTCGGGCCCGCAAGACAGCCGCTGTGGCTGGCTAGCAGCGCGGTGACAAAAGAAATTCCAGCACGTTTCTTTTAATCCAAGCCCTTAAAAAATTGCAGAATGGTCCCTAGATTTCAATTGCTCACAACTTTAATTTTATAACTCCAATAAATGAAAATAAAATATGCACACTGGTCCAAATTTAATTCTCTATCTAATGGTACCAATTGTTTCCTGTTTTGAAATTTCCAAATGCAATTCAAATTTGAATTCAAATAATTCAATTGTAATTTGCAACAATTCATAAATAATTTATACTATTTCCAAATAATGCAAATAAAATATGTTTTCCATACCATTTTGAATACCCTTTTCAAATATAAATTTTGTTTCATGGTTTGAATAATTTAAATTGCCTAAATAATTTAATACTTGTTTAATTCATTTAAATTTGATAAAATCATAACTTGCTCAAAATAAAATAATTTTGAACATGCAAAATATGTTTTCAAACCATCAAAGTGTGAACTTTCAAATGTGAGTTTGAATTTATGTTTTGAACAAATAAAAATTCAATTAAATTCAAATTTGTTTTAAATTCATTTAAAACTTGTTTAATATTGTTTAATTCATAATTAAATTATCCTAATTCCAATTTCATTATTTGAAACATGTAATCCAACTAAAATTTGATGTTCTTTTCAAATATAAATTTTGTTATCTGTTTTGAACAATTAAACTTGATGAAAACAACAATTGTTTGTGTGACACCCTTAAGGAACCAAAATTCTCTAACTGAATAAATAAATTGCCAAACTTGTTAAACCTTATTTCAATTGGTTCTATTGTTGTTATTTTGTTGTTTTCCTCATCCATGCATCATGCTAATCCACTTTCACCTGTTGGTTAGTTGGAAAACAATTGTTTCAACCATAATTCATGGGCTTTTCATATGCAACTCAAATTGCATATAGGTCCATTTAAATCTGTTTATCTTGTCAACTAATTTACCTTGATGCATCTTTAAACTTGTCATGAATCCATATCTTGATCATGCTGGATCTTTTGCCGTAGTAGTAATTGTTGCATCCGGTGTTTGTTCGAGGTTCGTTGCTTCTTCCCGGATAGGACGTTGAGATGATGTGAGCAACGACAAGTTCTGCTACCTTGCGGGATCTCAGGCAAGTATACTCACTTGCTGCCAAATGGCTGCCTTTCATCACTTGTTACCGATACTTTCCGTTGTTCTTTTCTGCTAGCCTTAGTAGTAGTTGTTTCTGTTGCGAACCTATCACATGAATCCCTTAACCTTGATATTGCCTCACCTCCACACCTATAACCATTGCTTGTGCCCGTGTCTTACTAGCATGCTTAGGTTGTATTGCTCGAGTCTGTTACCCGTTACTTTCTGTTATTACATTCATTATGTTCTGGGGGCTCGATGTTAATCAATCCATCCTGTTAATGCTAATGGTAATAATAATTTGATGATAAGGCACCGGCAGGAGGCCCTTGTGGTTTTGAGGCCTGCTAGTGTCGACCCTAATAGGAAAAGGGTCTTGTCTACTGATCCATGATGAGCGCACTACCCGCATGTGGGAAGCGAGTATGGGCGCCCCCCTCAATTTGACTCGATTCGCATCTCGTCCAAATCGCCTCATTTAGTTCGGGTTTTCCATTTGCTGCATGCATGATCTTGCGAGCCCTTGGATCCCGGGTGGAACTTTCGTAGTCGGCATATAGGGGGACACGGTCTTAGAGTGCTATGAGGGTCCCTTTTCTTCGGGGCTCGATTAGCCGTGCGCCCAAGGTTCTTTGGGCTTGATGCGAAGAAGAGTTGAGTTGTGTTGAGTACCTTGCTTGGTGGGTTAGCTCCCCATCTGGCGGGTTATTCTTACGTGTACGGCCAAATTGGTGCAACCCTGCAGGGATAATCTTCTCGAGAAGCCGTGTTTTCCGCGGTTATGGATTACTTGGTGAAAGTACTGGCTAACAAGTACTCAGGACAACTTAAACCTAATGATTAACCATCTTACACCCAATGATTAACAACTTGACTAGTAATAGGCTTATTGACACAATAATCTGAACCATCATTAATCCAACTGTGTGAGTTATCCTCGGATTGCTTCTTCGGATAAGGGACGAGATCCAGGATGGGCTTGTTTGAAGTTATCTTTCAGTTGGTTACAATACTCGATCTATCTATTTTCTGTTAGCCGGAAGTTGTAGTATCTCTCTGTAGTTGGTTAGTGCAGCCTGCTGTCGCTTATTTGCAATAACCCCTTCCTTTCCGTTGATCCTAAAGTATTTGTATCTTGTGGTGACTGGCTACGCCGGTATCTTGTGAGTATGGGTTTTATCCCCCTTGCCAGTACTTAACCGTACTGACCCACGAATCTCTTTCGTGGCTGCAAATTCCAAATTGCAGTCAACAGGTTTGAAGTCTGACGACGTTAGCTTGGGAATCCCTCCGGCTTGGCCTGGGCAGGGATTGGACGCTCTCGGTTATCTTCAGGACTCTTAGTCCAATTTGGATCTTGTCCGTAGACGGACGATATGTTGTTTCTTCCGCTGTTATTTTTGGGATCTTTGTAATGTATCAGTTGTAACCCTGGCTCGTTTGAGTCATCTTGTATCTATCTGTTTCTGTTGTAATTGTGGAATATTCGTGAACTATTGTAATGATTATCACAAGTGGCAACCTGGAATCGGTTATTATGTGGATTTTGGCGGGAATGCTGAAATATGCATAGTGCCCGATCTCGGGGCGTCACAAATGGTATCAGAGCCTTGGTTCTGATTCCCGAGATTGTTTCGATACGAATGGTTATCGACGCAACGGGTCCGCAAAGCCTGTAGGTTAACCTCGCTAACGATCGTTGTTTCTAGAGTGTCAAAAACTATTTTCTTCTAAACTATTTTTGGAAAACATCTCAATAGGGTTCTTGTTTTCTCCTTATCTCTATTCTATTTCCCCTCCCATCTTATTTGTTTTGGAGTCTTCCTCCCTTGTCTATCTTTCAAAGTGTTAGGATCCTACGTGGGTGGACGTTCTCTGAGCCTTTAACCTAATAGGTTCGATCATCGGAAGGTTCCTGGTGGAAGAATTTCGTCATCACTCCGAGCAAGAATCCCTTGTTAGTGGTGTCGAGAAGCCCTTGTTAGTGGTGTCGAGGAGATCAACCGGAAGCACGAAGAATCGATAGTCGAATTTCTTTCCCCTCCCGAGTTAGCAGGTGGATTGCGAGGGCGCAATCCCTTGTTAGTGGTGTCGTCTGTAACACCTGGGGTGTTACCTGTTTGTTTTGCTTGCATCATATGCATCACATTGCCTTGCACCATGTTGCATCACAACTGAAAATTCAAAACAATTTAAACTTCCAATTTCAAAATTTCAAAACTAAACCACTCAATTGTTTTTCACTGGTTGAATTTGTTCTAATCAAATTGCTTGGTAATACAAATCTCCCTGTTATTAAAACCCTAATGACTAATTCAAAAATTCAAATCAAATCACTCCTAATTACCATACTTCAATATGGGTTTAAATATTAAAATTTTGCAAACCAATTAAATTCAATAATGTTTGTAGAATTGATTGAATTTATTAAATAAACTTTGTCTATTTCCAACCCAAACCCTATTTGAAAAATTCAACTAACAACTTAATTTAATTAAAATTTCAACTTGAGAAATTAATGCTAACCTTGCTTTCATTTTTTCTGTTTTGAGAAAAGTAATAAAAATATTTAACACAATAAAACCCCAAAACCCCTATCCTTTCTCTCTCTCCCTCTTGATCTCTTACAAAAAAAAAGAAAGGAAAAAAAATCCCAAGAGGAGGAGACAGGCCACCCCTTACATTTTCTTCCCCCAGCCCACTTCTCTCTTGGCCCAGTACCCGTTCGTCTGTCGTCTTCCTCCTAACAGACGTCATCACAGTATGAACATGTCCCCCACCGTAGATGATCTTCTCCCCCTCCCGGATGAGCTGCCGTACTAGGTACCTCCCTCCTTAAAACAAGCCTACCACCTCCCCTCTGTAACCCTAGTCCTCTCCCCTAGCGCCGCCGTCGCTCTTCTCTCACCCTCCCCGTTTAGCCGCTGTATCTGAACCCCTGTAACCGCACCTCACCACCACCGACAGACAGCACCACCGTCTCCCCTCATCGCCGGCCACCACCTCCACCTCGAGGAGCACCCGAGGGCGGGAATGAGACCGGGGCGTTCCCCTGCATCTCCCCGTCCCGTCGCCGTTTGCTGGGAGGGCCTGTGGTGACCGCGCCGTCGCCGGCCACCGTCGCCTCTCTCTCCGTCGACAGCAGGCGCGTCATCGACTACCACCGAGGTGCGCCGCCCCTCTTCCGCAATTCCCTCCCCCTCGTCTCCCTTCCTCCCTCCGCCACGAGCATCGCGCCGTGCGCCCACCCCACGGCCACCGCGGCCCGACGCACGGCGGCCACGGCAAGCGATCGAACCCCTGTCGAGTTACAGCCATCGCCTGTACAGGTTCAGATAACCCAATGTTCAGTTAACTGCGTCGACGCTACCTCTTCTTTCGTCAGACTCCCGTTGTATCACAAACAGCCGAACACCGCAGCGGTTCAGTCCGCTTCCGCGCAGCGGGCGCTCCCGGGATCGAGTCCCCGCGGACGCGCAACCCCCCTTTTTGCGATTTAACTGCGCACGCACCGGACCCACACGTCATCGGCCCTGGATGCCACCGTGGCAACACCCGCGCCAGTCAGCGCCTGCGTGGCCCTCGGGCCCGCAAGACAGCCGCTGTGGCTGGCTAGCAGCGCGGTGACAAAAGAAATTCCAGCACGTTTCTTTTAATCCAAGCCCTTAAAAAATTGCAGAATGGTCCCTAGATTTCAATTGCTCACAACTTTAGTTTTATAACTCCAATAAATGAAAATAAAATATGCACACTGGTCCAAATTTAATTCTCTATCTAATGGTACCAATTGTTTCCTGTTTTGAAATTTCCAAATGCAATTCAAATTTGAATTCAAATAATTCAATTGTAATTTGCAACAATTCATAAATAATTTATAATATTTCCAAATAATGCAAATAAAATATGTTTTCCATACCATTTTGAATACCCTTTTCAAATATAAATTTTGTTTCATGGTTTGAATAATTTAAATTGCCTAAATAATTTAATACTTGTTTAATTCATTTAAATTTGATAATATCATAACTTGCTCAAAATAAAATAATTTTGAACATGCAAAATATGTTTTCAAACCATCAAAGTGTGAACTTTCAAATGTGAGTTTGAATTTATGTTTTGAACAAATAAAAATTCAATTAAAGTCAAATTTGTTTTAAATTCATTTAAAACTTGTTTAATATTGTTTAATTCATAATTAAATTATCCTAATTCCAATTTCATTATTTGAAACATGTAATCCAACTAAAATTTGATGTTCTTTTCAAATATAAATTTTGTTATCTGTTTTGAACAATTAAACTTGATGAAAACAACAATTGTTTGTGTGACACCCTTAAGGAACCAAAATTCTCTAACTTAATAAATAAATTGCCAAACTTGTTAAACCTTATTTCAATTGGTTCTATTGTTGTTATTTTGTTGTTTTCCTCATCCATGCATCATGCTAATCCACTTTCACCTGTTGGTTAGTTGGAAAACAATTGTTTCAACCATAATTCATGGGCTTTTCATATGCAACTCAAATTGCATATAGGTCCATTTAAATATGTTTATCTTGTCAACTAATTTACCTTGATGCATCTTTAAACTTGTCATGCATCCATATCTTGATCATGCTGGATCTTTTGCCGTAGTAGTAATTGTTGCATCCGGTGTTTGTTCGAGGTTCGTTGCTTCTTCCCGGATAGGACGTTGAGATGATGTGAGCAACGACAAGCTCTGCTACCTTGCGGGATCTCAGGCAAGTATACTCACTTGCTGCCAAATGGCTGCCTTTCATCACTTGTTACCGATACTTTCCGTTGTTCTTTTCTGCTAGCCTTAGTAGTAGTTGTTTCTGTTGCGAACCTATCACATGAATCCCTTAACCTTGATATTGCCTCACCTCCACACCTATAACCATTGCTTGTGCCCGTGTCTTACTAGCATGCTTAGGTTGTATTGCTCGAGTCTGTTACCCGTTACTTTCTGTTATTACATTCATTATGTTCTGGGGGCTCGATGTTAATCAATCCATCCTGTTAATGCTAATGGTAATAATAATTTGATGATAAGGCACCGGCAGGAGGCCCTTGTGGTTTTGAGGCCTGCTAGTGTCGACCCTAATAGGAAAAGGGTCTTGTCTACTGATCCATGATGAGCGCACTACCCGCATGTGGGAAGCGAGTATGGGCGCCCCCCTCAATTTGACTCGATTCGCATCTCGTCCAAATCGCCTCATTTAGTTCGGGTTTTCCATTTGCTGCATGCATGATCTTGCGAGCCCTTGGATCCCGGGTGGAACTTTCGTAGTCGGCATATAGGGGGACACGGTCTTAGAGTGCTATGAGGGTCCCTTTTCTTCGGGGCTCGATTAGCCGTGCGCCCAAGGTTCTTTGGGCTTGATGCGAAGAAGAGTTGAGTTGTGTTGAGTACCTTGCTTGGTGGGTTAGCTCCCCATCTGGCGGGTTATTCTTACGTGTACGGCCAAATTGGTGCAACCCTGCAGGGATAATCTTCTCGAGAAGCCGTGTTTTCCGCGGTTATGGATTACTTGGTGAAAGTACTGGCTAACAAGTACTCAGGACAACTTAAACCTAATGATTAACCATCTTACACCCAATGATTAACAACTTGACTAGTAATAGGCTTATTGACACAATAATCTGAACCATCATTAATCCAACTGTGTGAGTTATCCTCGGATTGCTTCTTCGGATAAGGGGCGAGATCCAGGATAGGCTTGTTTGAAGTTATCTTTCAGTTGGTTACAATACTCGATCTATCTTTTTTCTGTTAGCCGGAAGTTGTAGTATCTCTCTGTAGTTGGTTAGTGCAGCCTGCTGTCGCTTATTTGCAATAACCCCTTCCTTTCCGTTGATCCTAAAGTATTTATATCTTGTGGTGACTGGCTACGCCGGTATCTTGTGAGTATGGGTTTTATCCCCCTTGCCAGTACTTAACCGTACTGACCCACGAATCTCTTTCGTGGCTGCAAATTCCAAATTGCAGTCAACAGGTTTGAAGTCTGACGACGTTAGCTTGGGAATCCCTCCGGCTTGGCCTGGGCAGGGATTGGACGCTCTCGGTTATCTTCAGGACTCTTAGTCCAATTTGGATCTTGTCCGTAGACGGACGATATGTTGTTTCTTCCGCTGTTATTTTTGGGATCTTTGTAATGTATCAGTTGTAACCCTGGCTCGTTTGAGTCATCTTGTATCTATCTGTTTCTGTTGTAATTGTGGAATATTCGTGAACTATTGTAATGATTATCACAAGTGGCAACCTGGAATCGGTTATTATGTGGATTTTGGCGGGAATGCTGAAATATGCATAGTGCCCGATCTCGGGGCGTCACAAACTTCGTGATAGCAACTGAGGGCGAAACGATATGAGGTAACTCCGCACGATTTAGTCTGACGAAACTGAAAATTCAAGGTGCAGTTGACAGGGTGCAGCACGGGGACAGATCGGTGACGTAGCCACGGACGGGCGGCGCCGCCGTGCGCGTGAGTGCCGCAGTGGTGCAGGACGTGTGGGGTGCTGAGCGTGTAGCGGGGAAGGGAGGAGGACGGGAAACGGGGCGCACCTGCTGCCGTCGAGGGAGCAGAAGGCGTCGGAGATGGCGACGTCGACGTTGCGCACGGGAGGAAGACGGCGACGACGGCGGCCGATGCAGGCGTCCCCCGGCCGGGGTGTCTTCGGGAGAAACGGGGATGGAACCCTCCTGGTTCCATTCCCGTTGAGGGCGCGGCCCGGCAACGAACAGCGCGGCGGCGCCATGGTCGCCAAAGTACGGCCACGGTGAACTTCAGAGACAGAGAAAAATTCAGAGAGTTTGGAGGGGGATTCCGAGGGGGAAAGGAAGGATGGCGGCGGATGGGAGAAGGAGGAGGAAGGAAGGTGCGGCCTAGGGTTTGGAGGAGGTAGGGGATGATAAGGAGGGGCAGGTGCACATGGGGGGAGGTGGTGGTGCGCTGTTGCTTTTCTTGAGAGGAAAACGACAGAGAGTCGTACGGAGGTGGGGGAAGGAGGTGGTTGGGCCTTGGGCTTGGCCAGGTGGGCTAGAGGGGAAGAAAATGGGCTGGTCTGCCTCTCTTTGTTGTGTTTTAATTTTTTTTTTGTTTGCACACCCCTTTTTTGTAGAAAAGAGAGAGAGAGAGAGAGAGAGAGAGAGAGAGAGAGAGAGAGAGAGAGAGAGAGAGAGAGAGAGAGAGAGAAAAGGATAGGGATTGGGGTTTTAATTTTTAGGAAATAATGTTATTAATTTTAAAACAGTAATGTCAAAGCAATGTTAACCTTAATTTCAAAAATTTGAAATATTAATTTGATTTTTAATTTGTTAGTTGAATTTCAAATAGGGTTTTTCACATAGCTTTTTTTTTTAAATAAACAAGTTTTATTTAATAAGCTCAAACACTATGAAAACTTGGTGAGTTTAAAATGCTTGCAAGATTTTAATTTGTAAACCACAATTGGATCATGCCTATTATAAATGATTTGATTTGAAGTTGAATTGGAATTTACCATTAAGGTATTAATTAAAGGGAAAATTTATTAACAAGCAATTTAAATAAATCAACTTCAAAACTATTGGAAACAAGTTGAGTTGGTTAGGTGGCAATTTTTAAATCGGGAATTATGGACATGTTTTGAAAGTTTAAATTGGTTTGAATTTTCCAGTTGTTTTGAAAACATGGTGCAATGCATATGATGCATGTGATGCAATGCAAAAAGAAAACAACCAACTTTCTAACTTAGGGGGAACACCCCAGGTGTTACAGACGACACCACTAACAAGGGATTGCGCCCTCGCAATCCACCTGCTAACCCGGGAGGGGAAAGAAGTTCGACTATCGATCCTTCATGCTTCCAGTTGATCTCCTCGACACCACTAACAAGGGGATGTTGCTCGGGCTGATGACGATGTTCTTCCACCAGGAATCCTCCGATGATCGAACCTATTAGGTTAAAGGCTCAGAAAACGTCCACCCACGTAGGATCCTAACACTTGAAAATAGACAAGAGGGGAGAATCCAAAACAAATAAGATATGGGAGGGGAAATAGAATAGAGATAAGGAGAAAACAAGAATCCTATTGAGATGTTTTTCCAAAATAGTTTAGCAGAAATAGTTTTTGGCACTCTAGAAACAACGACCGTTAGCGAGGTTATCCTACAGGCTTTGCGGACCCGTTGCTTCGATAACCATTCGTATCGAAACAATATCGGGAATCGGAAACCATGCTCTGATACCATTTGTGACGCCTCGAGATCGGGCACTATGCAGATTTCAGCATTCCCGCCAAAATCCACATAATAACCGATTCCAGGTTGCCACTTGTGATAACATTACAACAGTTCACGAATATTCCGCAACAACAACAGAAAATATATATACAAGAGGACTCAAACGAGTGAAGGATACAACTGATACAATACAAAGATCCAAATAACAGCGGAAGAAACAACATAACGTCCAGCTACGGACAAGATACAAATTGGACTAAGAGTCCTGAAGATAACCGAGAGCGTCCAATCCCTGCCCAGGCCAAGCCGGAGGGATTCCCAAGCTAACGTCGTCAGACTTCAAACCTGTTGACTGCAATGTTGAATATGCAGCCACGAAAAAAGATTCGTGGGTCAGTACGGTTAAGTACTGGCAAGTGGATAAACCATACTCACAAGATACCGGCGTAACCAGTCATCACAAGATACAAATACTTTGGATTCAACGGAAAGGAAAAGGATTATTGCAAAGAAGCGGCAGTGGGCTGCACCAACTAACTACAGATAGTCGATACGACATCCGGCTAAAAGAGGGGGATAAGATAACGTATCGTAACCAACTACAACTAACATCAAACAAACCCATCCTGGATCTCGCCCCTTATCCAAAGAAGCAATCCGAGGATAACTCACACAGTTTGATTAATGATGGTTCATGTTATTGTGGCATTAAGACTATTACTAGTCAAGTTATCATTAGTTGGGTGTAAGTTGTTCTGAGTACTTGTTAGCCAGTACTTTCACCAAGTCATCCATAACCGCGGAAAACACGGCTTCTCGAGAAGATTTATCCCTGCAGGGGTGCACCAATTTGGCCGTACACGTAAGAATACCCCGCCAGATAGGAAATGCACTTCCACCAAGCGAGGCACTCAACACAACCCAACTCTTCTTCGCATCAAGCCCAAAGAACCCCGTGCAATTGAGTGCGCGGCTAATCAAGCCCCACGAAGAAAAGGGGACCCTCATAGCACTCTAAGAACGTGTCTCCCTAAATTCCGACTACAAAAGTTCCACCCTGGCCACGGGTTCGCACCTGCATATGCATGCGGCAAATGGAAAACCGAACTAAATGAGGCGATTTGGACGAGATGCGAATCGAATCAAATTGAGGGGGGCGCCCATACACGCTTCCCACATGCGGTTAGTGCGCTCATCATGGATCAGTAGACAAGACCCTTTTCCTAATTAGGGTCGACACTAGCAGGCCTCAAAACCACGCCGGGCCTCCTGCCGGTGCCTTATCATCAAATTATTATTACCCAAAACATTGACATGTTGTTGATTGAATTGAAACCCAACTATCAAACTAAACAGGTGATAAGACGGACAACAAGACTTGAGCGCAAACAACACTAAGCATGCAACTACGACACGAGGGCCAACAGGGTAAACAAACAACAGTTAATAGGAAGTGGGAGGAAGGCTATATCATGGCTGCAAGGTAACATATGATAGGATCGAGACACAAGCATCGAATCATAAGGCTAGAATAAGAACAACGGAAAGAATCGGTAACAAGTGATGAAAGGCAGCCATTTGGCAGCAAGTGAGTATACTTGCCTGGAATCCAGCAAGTAGAGGTACATCCGCAGAACTTGTCGTTGCTCACATCATCTCAACATCCTATCCGCGAAGAAGCAACGAACCTCGAACAAACACCGGATGCAACAATTACTACTACGGCAAAAGATTCAGCATGATCAAGATATGGATGCATGACAAGTTTAAGGATGCATCAAAGATAAACTAGTTGACATGGTAAACATATTTAAATGGGCCCATATGCATTTTGGATTGCATATGGAAAAGCCCATGAATTAATGTTGAATTAAATGATCTACAGCTAACCATCATGTTAAAGTTGATTAGCATGATGCATGGATGAGGAAAACAATGAGAAAACAACAAGGGATTCAATTTGAAATGAAGTTTACCAAGTTTGGAATTTTATTTATTAAGTTGAGAAGGTTTGTTTCTTAAAGGAGTTACATAAGCATTTGTTGTTTTCACCAATTTAAATTGTTCAAAATAGATAACAAAGTTCATATTTGGAAAGTACACAAAATTTTAGGTGGAAAACATGTTTCAAATATTGAAAAAGGAATTAAGATGAATTAATTATGAATTAAACAAGTTTAAACAAGATTTAAATGAATTTAATTCAAGTATGAAATTATTTGAATTTTTATTTGTTCAAAACATTAAATGAAATTCATATTTGGAAAGGTTATGTTTTTCTGGTTTGAAAACATATTTTATATGTCCAAAAAGAATTTAATTTGACCAAGTTATTAATTTAGCAATTTTAAATGATTTAAACAAGATTTAAATTATTTAACCACTTTTAAATATTCAAAACAGGAAACAAAGTTTATATTTGAAAAGGTGGTTCAATTTGGCATGGAAAACATATTTCATATGTGACATTTGAATTAATATTAAATTAGTTATGAATTTCACCATTTAAATGATTTAATTAAAGCATTAAATAATTGCATTAATTTTATTTATCCAAAACAGAAAACAAATGTTATATTTGGAAAGAGCATGAAATTTTGGTTGGAAAACATATTTTATATGGGCCATTTGAAATATACTTGAATTTGTTATGGATTTAATCAAATCCAAAAGGAGTTATTTGAATTTGAATTTTTGAACCCATTTGAAATATTCAAAACAGAAAAAAAAATGCATATTTGAAAAGGTCATGATTTTCTGATTGGGATGCATATTTTATTTGTGCAATTTGAAGTTAAAATGAAGAAGATATTAATTGTTTAATATTTAGGTTTTAATTTCTATTTAAAAGAAATGGGACAGGGCATTTTACAGAGGCAGAGCCACCCACGCTGGCTGACAGTGGGCCACGGCCAGCGTGGCGCCACAGTGGCGTGGGTGCGCAGTGAGGTGGCGCAGGGGGTCGCTGACGGGCGGGGCCCGCAGCGCGCGGAGTAAAAGGAAGAAAAAGGGGGCCTTTTGCGCCCCCGGGGTTGCGAACTCGCACTGCTGGGCATGCGCGCACGGAGGGATAGCCACTGGGCTAGTCACAACTTCGTGATATCAACTGAGGGCGAAACGATATGAGGTAACTCCGCACGATTTAGTCTGATGAAACTAAAAATTCAAGGTGCAGTCGACAGGGTGCAGCACGGCGACAGATCGGCGACGTAGCCACGGACGGGCGGCGCCGCGGTGCGCGTGAGTGCCGCAGTGGTGCAGGACGTGTGGGGTGCTGAGCGTGTAGCGGGGAAGGGAGGAGGACGGGAAACGGGGCGCACCTGCTGCCGTCGAGGGAGCAGAAGGCGGCGGAGATGGCGACGTCGACGCTGCGCACGGGAGGAAGACGGCGACGACGGCGGCCGATGCAGGCGTCCCCCGGCCGGGGTGTCTTCGGGAGAAACGGGGATGGAACCCTCCCGGTTCCATTCCCGTTGAGGGCGCGGCCCGACAACAAACAGCGCGGCGGCGCCATGGTCGCCAAAGTACGGCCACGGTGAACTTCAGAGACAGAGAAAAATTCAGAGAGTTTGGAGGGGGATTCCGAGGGGGAAAGGAAGGATGGCGGCGGATGGGAGAAGGAGGAGGAAGGAAGGTGCGGCCTAGGGTTTGGAGGACGTAGGGGATGATAAGGAGGGGCAGGTGCACATGGGGGGAGGTGGTGGTGCGCTGTTGCTTTTCTTCAGAGGAAAACGACAGAGAGTCGTACGGAGGTGGGGGAAGGAGGTGGTTGGGCCTTGGGCTTGGCCAGGTGGGCTAGAGGGGAAGAAAATGGGCTGGTCTGCCTCTCCTTGTTGTGTTTTAATTTTTTTTGTTTGCACACCCCTTTTTTTGTAGAAAAGAGAGAGAGAGAGAGAGAGAGAGAAAAGGATAGGGATTGGGGTTTTAATTTTTAGGAAATAACGTTATTAATTTTAAAACAGTAATGTCAAAGCAATGTTAACCTTAATTTCAAAATTTTGAAATATTAATTTGATTTTTAATTTGTTAGTTGAATTTCAAATAGGGTTTTTCACATAGCTTTGATTTTTTTTAAATAAACAAGTTTTATTTAATAAGCTCAAACACTATGAAAACTTGGTGAGTTTAAAATGCTTGCAAGATTTTAATTTGTAAACCACAATTGGATCATGCCCATTATAAATGATTTGATTTGAAGTTGAATTGGAATTTACCATTAGGGTATTAATTAAAGGGAAAATTTATTAACAAGCAATTTAAATAAATCAACTTCAAAACTATTGGAAACAAGTTGAGTTGGTTAGGTGGCAATTTTTAAATCGGGAATTATGGACATGTTTTGAAAGTTTAAATTGGTTTGAATTTTCCAGTTGTTTTGAAAACATGGTGCAATGCATATGATGCATGTGACGCAATGCAAAAAGAAAACAACCAACTTCCTAACTTAGGGGGAACACCCCAGGTGTTACAGTCTGGTGGGAAGTCCAATCGCAGGACGTACTGCAACTTGTCTCCTCTGGGTGATATTAGGACGATCCCAGCTCCAGCTTCTTCATTACTTTTGGACCCGTCGAAGTACATGATCCAGTTACTCGTATATTCCGGCGGTCCGGGCGTTTGTAATTTTTTCCACTCGCTCAGAAATTCCACTAGTACCTGTGACTTCACGGAATTGCGCCCTGCATAGATAATATCCCAGGCGCCTAGCTCGATGCTCCATTTTTCTATTCTTCCGGATGCCATTGGATTGATCATGATTGTACCGAGTGACGCATCGTTGACCATTGTTACGGTATGTTCCTGGAAGTAGTGTTTGAGCTTTCGAGCTGTGAGAACAACTCCATATGCGAGCTTCTGGTAGTGAGGATATCGTTGTTTGCACGGCGAGAGCACCTCGCTGATGTAGTATATCGGTCTTTGAACTCCATATGCATTTCCGTCCTCAAGTCGTTCGACCACAATGGCTGTGCTAATGACTTGATTTGTTGCGGCTAGGTATAGGTATAGTGGCTCCCTTTCTTGTGATGTTGCGAGAACGCGTCTGCTCTGTAAGGATCGTTTCAGGTCTGTGAATGCCTGTTTTGCTTCTGGTGTGCACTCGACCTTTTCCGTCTTTTTCAACAGCTTGTAGAAGGGTAACGCATGCTCGCCCAATCGCGCGATGAATCTGCTCAAGGCGGCTAGTCGCCTTGCGAGCTGCTGGACTCCGCGTAGATTGGTGGGCTCCTTCATTGTCAAGATTGCTTGTATTTTCTCCGGGTTGGCTTCGATTTCTCTGGTGGATACCAGGTACCCGAGAAGTTGTCCTGCTGGGACGCCGAAGACGCATTTTGTCGGGTTGAGCTTAATCCTGTATGCGTTTAGAGCGTCAAACGTTTCTCTGATGTCCTCGAGGAGCGTATCCTCTACTCGAGTCTTGATGACGATGTCGTCAACATAAACTTGTACGTTCTTGCCAATGATCATGGCGAGGCATTTTTGCATGCAGCGCTGATATGTTGCGCCTGCGTTTTTGAGCCCGAAGGGCATTGTCGTGTAGCAGTATACACCGTGAGGTGTGATGAATGCTGTCTTTTCCTCGTCTTCCTGTTTCATCCTGATCTGGTTGTACCCTGAGTAGGCGTCTAGGAAGGAGAGGCGTTGGCAGCCTACAGTGGAGTCCACGATCTGGTCGTTTCGCGGGAGGGGAAAGTTATCCTTGGGGCAGTGCTTATTCAGCGATGTGTAGTCGATGCACACTCGAAGGATGTTGGTGTTCCTCTTTGGGACCAGCACTGGGTTTGCTAACCAAGTGGATATTTTTATTTCTCTGATGAATTTTGCTGCGAGCAATCTGTTTACTTCTTCTCCAAGCGCTTTCTGCTTGGGTTCTGAGAACCGTCGGGTGGTCTGCTTGATGGGCTTTGCATCTTTGTAGACTTCGAGTGAGTGCTCGGCGAACTCCCTGGGTATCCCTGGCATATCTGAAGGCTGCCAGGCGAAAATTTCCCAGTACTCACGGAGGAGTTCGACGAGCGCGATTTCCTATGCTGGCGAGAGGGTAGTAGAGACAATCGCCGTTTTCGCAGAATCTGTCGGGTGTACTTGATGTTTGCGAGTATCGCTGTTGGCACTGAATTCTAGCTCTGGTGCGTTTTTCTTTGTGAGGGGCATCACAGAGTGGTCCGTGGTCTTTGCTATCTCCTCTAGTTCTTCTTGTGTCCCGAAAGATTTCGCAATCTCGTTGAACTCGATGTCGCACTTGTTGGATTTTTGGAAATCTCCGTCGATGGTGATTGTGCCATATTCCCCAGGTAGCTTGAGCTTCAGATATGCGTAATGTGGTACTGCCATGAATCTTGCGAACGATGTTCGACCAAGAATGGCGTGGTACTGTGAGGGCCAGCCGACTACTTTGAAGTCGAGGAACTCTCTCTCCTGTAATTGCGTCGATTGCCCAACACCACCTCCAGATTGATTGTTCCGAGTGGACGGATTGCCTTTCCTGGAACTATCCCGTGGAAGGATGTTTCTGATTCTGCGAGTCCCTCTAGGTTCCTGTTCATCCGACGGAGCGTATCCGCGTAGATGATGTTGATGTCGCTGCCCCCGTCCATGAATACACGAGCCAATTCGTAATCGCCAATTTGTGCTTGGATTACTAGGGCAGCGTGTCCTGGTCGATAGACTCAGGGGGGGAGGGGTGGTCTTCCATGGAGAAGGTGATTGGCTGATCCGCCATTTTCAGGTACTCGGGTCTTGTCGGTGGGGTTTGCACATCCATGCATAGTTGTCGTGTGTTTGTCTTATGAGCTTTGCGGGATGGGCAGACTTTCTGTATCATCCCCAACAGTCCAGCCGGGTTCGTGTATGCGTTGGCTCCGGCGTTTTCTACGGCTGGCGCAGGTAGTGCGGCTAGCACCGTGTTCTGATTTCCTGGTGGAGGCAGGGGTTGTGGCGGTTGGAACCCTTGATGTCCTCCTCCGGGAAGTTGCGGGTAGCTTTGACTAGCTGCTGATCTACTTTTCTTCGAGAAGGCCTCGTGGATTTCAATGAACTTTCGGCAATCCTTGAGAAGGTGTGTTGCCTTAGTTTTTCCATTGCGCTTATCTGTAAATAGATGTCCTCCTCGGGAGTTTTGTCCTCAGTCTTTGGTTTCCATTCGCGACTTCCACGGCATCCGCTATCGCGATTTCACGTGAATTCCGCTGCTACCAGTTCTTCTCGGTCGTCGTGATTGTAGTACTTCCTTCTTTTCTTTCGACCGTGGCGGTCGTCCTCGGGTGCGGGCGAAGATGCCCTCTCGTTGCGCACCGAGTCCTCTCCGTTAGCCCATCTATCGGATATGATCATCAGTTCTCCAATAGTCTTGGGTGCGGCTCGTCCCAGTTCTTCTATGAAAGCAGTTCGTCGAGCACCTTTTGCGAAGGCTTCAACCGCTACTTCCTCTTATATGTTTTCTGCGGTGTTCCTGAGCGTGGTCCATCGCTGGATGTATTCGCGAGTGGACTCGCCGCTTTTTTGTTTGCAGGCTCGCAGTTCTTCGATGGTCGCTGGTCTTTTGTAGGTGACTTGGAAATTTTTGCAAAAATCGAAGTGCAGATCGTCCCATGATGCGTGGCAGGACTTCGATCTTGCTTCCAGCCAGCTACGTGCCGCTCCTACCAAGTGTAGGTTGAGGTACTGCATAGCCGTGTTCTTGTTCCCACGTTGGTATTTTACTTCCGTGAGGTAATCGTTTATCCACGACGAAGGTTCAAGTGAACCATCGTATTTTGTTACTTCTGTGCTAAGCTTGAATCTCTTGGGTAGAGGCGTTTCGCGGATGCGGCGAGCGAAGCACAGTGCGCCGCAGGTCTCGTCATCCGAAGATCCGTATGAGGAGTGTGCGCGGTTCCTTGATGCTCTCGCCTTGTCCACTCTATTTTGTGCGATATCCGACCGCGCGTTATATCCAGGTTGATCACGATCGCTTTCCTTCCTTGGTTCCTTACTGCGTTTTCGCGAGCGGCTGCTGTGATATCACGAGCCGAGATCTCTATTTCTTGGGCTACCTTCGCCGCTGCTTCGGCTGTCATCGCGTCGCCGGGCTTCTTTTCCTCGACCCCGGCGAGGCGATTTTTCTCTTCTGGGTGAAGCACTCCTATGCTTGCGCGACGCTTCCTTCTCCTTCTCCTTCTGTTCGGCAGCTTTCCTGCGATCATAGGAGGCAAGCCTTGAGGCTGCCATGCCTAATCCTTTTCGAACTTGCTTGTATTGCTCCGCTCGGGGGTTGTTTTCCCCTGGTTGATTCATCTGCATGTAGGTTGCTGCGGCTAAGATTGCGGCAGCGGGAGTTTGCGGATAGACGTTTCCTTCCTCGTCAACCCGCATGAGGGAAGGTCCGTGTGATCTGCTGATCCCTCCTAGGGACTCGTCGTCCATGGACTCCGTTCTCGATGCGTATCCCTTCCTTCGGGTCGAGTTCCGACAGAAGGTGTTAGGGACAGTTCGGCTCGGCGTTGACTCGATTCGTCCGCTAATTTTTTCCGATGGGCTAGATCTATCCGAGCTTCCTTGTTCGCGGTGGCCGCTCTCACTAGATGATAGTGGTAGGCGACCATGTCTTCGTGTGGGGCTCCGGCTACATGTGGCTTGCTCGTTCGGATGGCCTCCTTTGCTCGATCCCAAGCGTCTCGCGAGACTCCAATCTCGGCGAGTTCCCTTCGCTGTGTTCTGTTTCTGGGGGTGGTTGTTCCGATCCTGCCATGCAGACCTGAGCCAGTCGTGGCTCGTGAGTCCTAGGCGCAGCTCGGAAAGCTTTCTTGACCCGAGAAGGTTCCTCTGTAGACAGGGTATGGAAGTTGCTGGCGTTGAAGCGGATGGACTCGCCACTTTTCTCCAGGTAGGGTCGCGAGTCGACAGCTCCTGACTCAGATCCTGATTCCTCAGGGAAATGGAGGATCCCGTCTTTGTTGGTAGAGAACTTGAAGCTTCCGAACGTCAAGGTGACGCTCTTCTCCAGATCGCCGAATACCGGGCATGATTCCGGCGAGTGAGGGGTGACCACGACAGATCCGATCCGAATAGGGTTGGTCGGAGTCGAGGTCGAAGGTTTCCAACGTGAGTTGGTTGATGAAGCCGAAGATGCCGGAGATCCAGCGCCCGTCGTTCCCACAGACGGCGCCAATTGTCGAATCTGCATCTCAGCAAGTCCCTCGGGTGAACCCATAGGGTTTCGAATAGGAGAACCTGTAGGCGCTGGTGACGATCGTCGGCTAGACAGGAGGCACGATTTACCTAGGTTCGGGGCCCTCGTAGAGGTAAAACCCTTACTCCTGCCTCTGTCGATCTGTATTATCGAATAGATCGGTTACAATGGGGGTCGCTTAAGTCGAGAGTATGATCTCGAGTTTAAGGCTTGGTGGTGCGGTATTCCCTGGTCCTCTTCCGGTGGTTCTCCTGACCTTATATAGATGGCTAGGTCTCAAACTGTACCCGGGGAGGACTCGAACTCTAACCCTATGTCGGTTACAAGTTTCCTATCTTAACCCGCAAGGCATTGTGGGTGGGTTTCAACTGAGCCTTCTACAATAGTCCAAAGGCTTCCCTTCTTGGGCTTCAGTCTTGGGCCTAGGACCGGGTGTCCTTACTCGCCGGGTCTAAGGTTCATCCCTTTGCAGGCTTATGGGAGAATCTGGGAGGGGCGGCTTATTTCATAAGCTGGCAAAAGAACTAGGCCTTAGATCCTTAGACATGCAAATCTCTTCCAGCTTCTCCCAAAGTCGTTTCGTGGATTCCTCCTTCAACAGCTTGTCAGCGTCTGTCCACTTCTTCAGATCCGCTTCCTTGAATCCAACCAGCGCATCATCAAGTTCTCCAGAATTGGAGAGCACCGCCCTCATCTCGAGTTTCCGCAACGCGAATCTCGTCTTGTAGTCCAGCAACGGTAGATCAAACTTCAACACAACGAACACAAAACCCTAATCTGTAAACAATGGCTCTGATACCACTTGTTATAAAACGATAGCAAGAATAAGCTATGAATAAAAAAGATCGACACACGGGGACACGAGATTTTAACGTGGAAAATCCTTCCAATGAGGAAGAGAAAAAACCACGGGCGCCAGCCAGTAGAACTTTACTATTTTTGTGTGTGTTACAAATGCCGGGATTTGCATCTTGCGACTTATCTCAACCGGCGTCTTACACGAGGTATATAAAAGGGAAAAAACCTAAACAAGGTAGAATCCTGATCCAACTCGTCAACAACTCATACCGTGCCTAAGCCTCCTGGCGACGGGGCTCGTTTCGCTCCGTCCGAACTTTCCTTTATCTTTATATGAATTTGGATCACCACAAAATAACAGCAACAAGCTCATAAAACACCGTGCTAAACCGAGGGATCTAGCGACGGGCGATCACCTGAGCCACGTGTTTTTTTATTACTCCCTCCAATTCATAAATGTCACTCACTTAGTAAAAAAAATTATACTAACTTAGTATAAAATGAGCAATATTTATTTTATAAATTGCAGGGAGTATAATTGTTTAGCCGACCCGATTGACATATAGGATAGGATCACTCTTTGGACCTACCCCGGTAGGCAGACGCAGCCCAGCGAGATACCAGCGGCCCGAAAGGGCACTCCTTGCCAATCTCGTGCGAAAGGTACATGTGGCAAAACAAAATTTCATGGGATTGTAACTCAGGCTAAAAAATTGCAAGGGCACAAGTGAAATAAGAAAAAACCCACTCAACGGGGGCGTGAAGCCATAGTCCAAATTCCAAAACATGATGACACAATAACTTGTACTGAAAATAGATTGAAAATTTTGACAATCGTGTTTGAATACAAAAGCTCCATAGGAAATTACTCTTAAATTTCTGAAAGACACACTGGCCCAGAAAATGGAGGGAAGCTTCCATCGGTGAAGATGTTCAAACTTGCACCTGCCATTTGGAGAAGAAATGTAACGAAAGCTACGTTCCAATGATGCAAAATGATCTGCACCCACCAACACCAAACCAAACCCCGCCGGTACGTCCAATAAAATGATTTTTGTCCCACACTATAATTGCATGGTTGCCTGATTATATAATTATTTAAGCGTACAGCCATTCCGAAGAATGATAACTCGGACTTATTTTTTCGATGTTACTTCACCTTTTAGACTGCGTATACGTCTTCTCTAAAATTTTGGTTCTTGTACTTTTGTGTCTGTTGAGCCGTAATTGTTGAAATTGATGGGAGTTGAATTCTTTTTTTCCCTCATAGTTAGAAACGGTATGAAAAGGATTTGAAACAACTGGTAATATTTGTTGGATTAATGTTGATATTTTTAATTTTTTTGATACAAATTTGAATTGAGCATTATATTTTTTTTTTGAAACCCGGCAAGAGGCTATGTGTCTTCATAAGGGGAGACTTCCGTGGGAGAAAGGGAGAGAATGCATGCTGCTTAGATAAGGTAGAATAAGAGAGGACTTCGTTTTCTTGTAGACTTTTAAAGAGGAATCAACGAAATTTGTTTTGCTTATATTTCAAAACTGTAGTTATTTAGCTAGTTAATTAAATCCTAACCAGAATGATTTATTTTATATATGATGATTGGAGTTTGTTTTGGCATCACAGGATGGGTTGATCCCAACGACCATCTTGAGTGAAATCACGAGATATTTCCCTCTCTTTTTTCTTCAAACGAAAAAAAAGCAAGATCGAGGACTAGGAGAGAGAAAGGCTCAATAAAGGCGTAAAGACTGTCCGCCTCTCTTTCCCCATTCCCACTCTCCAGCGTTCCCGGCGCCCACCTACCCGGCTACCCCACTTCGCCGGCGGCGGGAGGAGTCGTCGCCGGATCCTCCCCCGCCGCCGTTTCCACGCCGCTGTCTGACGAGGAGTAGCTCGGGACACGGCCATGGGACACGGGGTGAGCTGCGCCCGGACCAGCGACGAGCACGACTTCTTCCGCGCGGCGCAGCTCGGGGACCTCGACGCCCTGGGCACGCTCCTCGCCGCCGACGGATCGCTCGCCCGCCGCGCCACACTCTACGACCGCCTTTCCCCGCTCCACATCGCCGCCGCCAATGGCCACCTTGAGGTCAGCATCCGACTCCTCCTTGCCTCGCCGCGCACACCGCCATGGATCCCATCGCACCCGCTTGCTACTACTGGTCCCTGAAGTCTCTTCCTCCTCGCAGGCGCTCTCCATGTTCCTGGATCGCGGCGCGCAGCCGGACGCGCTGGATCGGCACAAGCAGGTGCGAGATCCCATTTCAAAATCTCGCTAGCGTGAACATCCAACCAGCTCCCCGGAAAATATCATCTTTTTTTTTGTCCTGTTCCTCTTGCTCCAGACTCCCCTGATGCTCGCCGCCATGCACGGCAAGATCGGCTGCGTGCTAAAGCTCCTGCAGGCCGGCGCAAATGTGAGCAAAATCTGCAGAATTTCTTGTGCAAATCCTTTTGAAAATTCCACTCACTAACCATGGAACTTGCCTATGTGTCAGATCCTGATGTTCGATTCGGTGCACGCTCGGACCTGCCTCCACCACGCCGCGTACTACGGCCACGTCGACTGCCTGGAAGCCATCCTCTCCGCCGCACATACCACGCCGGTGGCCGATTCATGGTGAGCTCTCGCTCCAGTCTGTGGCTGTGCTGAGCTTTGGTTAGCTTGTTTTGCAAGACTGCTCACCTGTTTCTGTGAAAGCTTTGCAGGGGGTTTGCCCGGTTTGTAAATGTCAGAGACGACCATGGTGCCACGCCGCTGCATCTCACGGCCAGGCAGGGCCAGCCGGGGTGCCTGCAGGTGCTGCTGGAAAACGGCGCCATCGTGTCGGCGTTGACAGGATCATATGGGTAATGCTGCTGATCCTTGCCAGCCCTGTTATTTGGGGATAAGCTCAGTTGGTAATTTGATTAGGCCAATTCTGATGTATGTGTTGCTGCTGCAGCTTCCCTGGTAGCACGTCGTTGCATTTGGCCGCTCGCAGTGGGAACTTGGATTGCATCCGGAAGCTGCTCGCCTGGGGAGCTGATCGGCTCCAAAGGGACTCGGCTGGGTGAGACATAGATCCCTGTCATGCAGCTCATACTCTGTTTCCATAATTAGTACTAGCACTCAACTAGCCTAGTAATACGTGAACTCACTAAACATTTTCTGAATCCACATTTGGAAAGATCTCAAAGCTTAGTAGCAAGTGAACTCACTAAGCATTTACTGAATTCACATTTGGAAAGTTCACCAAACCGTGTGACTATGAGCAAACTTTCGATATGTTATTTTGATCAATTAACTGTCTGTTGCCGGAATGCTGAAATCTAATGACAAATGTTATCATCGCTCAGGAGAATACCATATACTGTAGCACAGAAGCGCAACCATGGGGCATGTGCGGCATTGTTAAACCCTTCTTCGGCAGAGCCTATGGTCTGGCCTTCCCCGCTCAAGTTCATCAGTGAGCTCGACCCTGAAGCGAAGGCTCTCCTGGAAGCAGCGTTGATGGAAGCCAACAGGGAGAGGGAGAAGAAGATCCTGAAGGACGCAAAGTACTCACCGCAGTCCCCTTCACACTACGACGATAATATCGATGAAGATACATTCTCTGAGGTATATCTGACGCTTGATTTTCACAAACATATTATAGGATTTATGTTCATTGTTGGTCAGTGAGGCTGATGCATCAATTGTGCACAGGTGAGCGACACGGAGCTGTGCTGCATCTGCTTCGACCAGGCGTGCACCATCGAGGTGCAGGACTGCGGGCACCAGATGTGCGCACCCTGCACGCTAGCTCTATGCTGCCACAACAAGCCCAACCCGAGCACGCTGACCCTGCCCTCGCCGGCTTGCCCGTTCTGCCGCGGCAGCATCTCGCGGCTGGTGGTGGCTCAGACAAGGACAGGCAGCGACGCGGACCGGCCAACCTCCCCGCAGATTGCCCACCGGCGGTCCAGGCGCTCTCAAAACCTCAGCGAGGGCGGCAGCAGCAGCTTCAAAGGGCTGTCCTCGGCCATCTCGAAGATCGCCCGCGGCTCGAGCCGGATGGCTGGCAGCGGCGACGGCAGTGCGATGGACAAGCCGGAGCATGATCCATGATGCAGAACGCGCTGACACTGGCAGTATTGAGCTCCAGCTTTTGAGGACCCCATATGAGAAAGAAATCCAATGCCTTGTTGGGGCGCTTTGAGGGTGATCCATGGAAGATATAGGTAGGAACTAAATAAGTTTCCCTCAATTCCCATCTATCCTATATATTTTTTGAATCTCCAGCCCAAGCTTTAGCAGTTGTTACCTATGGTCTGAAAGTGAAAGAGCAGAGAGAGAGAGAAATGAGCTGTTCATCAGTATGGGCTCTGTTGCTGATGAATGAATATGCAGAGGCGCGAGCAATGCTGGTTACTGCTGCCTCACTGTCCATCTCAGAAGTGCCATGCCGTGGCATGTGACACTGTCCCCGGTGTGTCCTCTGTGCGATGGATCACGCCCTTTTTTGGCCCTTGATGTCTGTCGTTAATGTCGCGGTTAGTGGAGTACTGGCAGTGGCAGCAAGCAGCGTGGTCCTTGGATCGCCATGAAAACTTGCTGCCCGGATGAGTGGATGACATTGTAGATCGTACTAGCCTTTTAACCGTTGTCCGGACTCACTGCCCTCCCATCTTTCACGGGTCATTGTAATGTCTCCTTTGTATTTGTATGCTGCTCTGACCGTTGTATTTGTTATCTCGTGGGATCTACTGCATAGCTTCATCCATCTTATTTACCGTCAAACTAGGTGCAAAAAGAATCTATGTCAGATTTACCGTAAGAGCTACTCATCTCCAGTGTGGACTAGAGTGAAATTCAGAAACTTCTCCGATTGAAATTTCTTGGCTCCTTGTGTAGATATTGTAATCCCTTGGAGAAAATATCTGGGGGTGGTGACGCAGCTCGTAATAAGCTGACAAAACAACAAGTCGCCTGGCGTAAGTAAGTCATTGGAGTGGGATTGGTTCAAGTCAAGACAGACGTGTCGATAGCGACAGTCCCTCACCAGAAATTGCAATTGCTTCCAAAGGGGCTTAGATTAGATTGACGAACTGCATGTTGTCTTGTGTCTCTATTCCACTGATGACAGATCGCTTCGCCTTTTTAAGGCCCAACCAAGAATTAGGTGTTTGCCTACACACGCGAACACCTTGTAATATATACTACTCGCTCCGTTCTAAAAAAAGATGCCTCAAATTTGTTCTAAGTCACATGTAACACTAAAACACACATGCAAATTTAGACAAAGTTAAGACATCTTTTATCTTTTTCTTTACGACGGAGGAAGTAGTAGATAGATACAATCTACTCGTTTATGACCAGCAAATCGGTGAACTTACAACACAAGAGTTGTGCGAAACCCACGAGATAAAACGAATCCTCGGAAGAAATATCAAATGGTCGATTTGTGTGCGATCATTTGACCAAATCCATCTAAAAGAAATCCAAACTTGAACACAAATTTGAGAAATGTCAGCTAACGAACTTGTAATCATTTATGGGAATGAAATCACATCGCATTCCTTACATTTTTCACAAAGAGCTCGTGATGAAACGACAAATCAGAAATTGAGTTACGCACATGGACACGCTACACTACAACCACACCAGCAACCCTTGTGCTATAAACAAACCGACGGTCTTCGAAAGCTCCTCTTTTGAGGCAATCATCTGGCCATCTCCATCGATCATCGATGGATGGTGTCCCTCAAACACCACCCCGTTCTGGTGTCTTCACAAGCACCAACATGTCAACATGATGGTTGTCCACAAGTCATTCGCGTCGGCTCCCACCGAGGTACTAGTTGGTGTTGAACCCGCAAGATCGAACTAGTCTAGATGCAATCAGTATTAACCATTGACTATGCCTACAATTACGAGAGAGAATTCGAGAGGGAGAGAGAGAACAGAGAGAGAGAGAGAGAGGGAGAGAGAGAGGAACCACCTTCTGATCCCTTAGATGATGATGCAGCGGAGGCAGACATGGTGGTGCAGCGAGGGAGGCAGTGGCGGCGGTGGTGGTACTTCCCATGCCTAGCGCTAGACATAGATCGGATGTGGTCGTATCGATGAGGGTTGTGGTGGCGGCGAACTTCGTATCCCGTGCCCTGGACCCCACCTATGTTAATATAGCGCTCGCATAGGGGCCCACCAACCAGATGAGGTTGGGCGCCTCCGATCAGGGCACATAGACTAGAGGGCCTGCTAGAGGAGATCAATCTAACATTCTCCCCCTTGATCTGAACTTTTACTTTTAACTTTATACCTTTTACTTTTACTCATTTCATCACATATTGGTAAATAGAGCATGTTTCATCGTTACAATTCAATTGCCGATAGAATCAGACACCTACAATATACCTTTCTATTTTGAAACAAAAAAATGTTCCTTTTCGGGCCTCTCTTGATCCAGGAGTCATAGGCTTTCCCTTAAACCCATGCTGGCTAAGTGTTCCTTGAACACATTGGGTGGTAAGCCTTTCGTAAGAGGATCCGCAAGCATATCCTTTGTCCTTATATGCTCGAAAGTTATAGTTTGATCCTGGATTTTATCTTTCACGACATAATACTTTATTTCTATTGGTTTGGTAGCATTACTCGACTTGTTGTTGTGAGCATAGAAGTTGTTGCAGTACATCTTTAGTGATTTGTTAATACAATCTACCACTTTCAATTCGGTTATATTTTTCTTAACCATATCGCTTGCCCCTTGGCCTCATAACATGCTATAAATACTGCATACATCGTGGATGATGAAAATATTGACTGTTTGGACCTTCTCCACGAAAAGATCCTCCTACGAGAGTAATTATATATCCCGACGTGGATTTTCTATCATCTTTGTCTCCCGCAAAATCTGCGTCTGAATACCCTCTTATCTCCCAGGAATCAGATCTTCTGTATGTTAGCATGAGGTCGTTGGTTCCTTGCGCATAACACAATGCTTTCTTTACCATATTCCAGTGGTACATGCATGAATTCTTTTGATATCTACCGAGTACCCTGGTGATATGCACACTTGTGCATATTGTAAGCTTCCAACAGCTTTCATTCGATCGATCTCGTACTGGTTCTTGGGACATTGGAATTTCCCAAAACTGTCGTCCTTGACTATAGGAACATGTGTGGCAGAAATTGTATGCATATTATACATTTTAAGAACCTCTTCAAAATATTCCTTGTGCGATAGTCCTAAGACTTCATTTCTTCTATCTCGGTGAATCTCTATGCCCAAAACATATGATTCTTCACCAAGATCCTTCATATCAAAGTTTGAGGATAAGAACTTCTTTGCTTCTCATAGCAGACTGACATCACCGCTAGCAAGTAAGATGTCATCCACATACAAGATTATAAAAAATGCATTCCCACTTTTAACTTTGCATTAATGCAGTTATCCTCAACATTCTCTTTAAATCCAAATCTCTTAGTTGTATCATTAAATTTCAGAGACCACTGTTTAGAAGCTTGCTTTAACCAATAAATGGATTTCTTCAGACGGCATCCCATATCTTCCTTTCCTTCTATCATAAAACCCTTGGCTTGTTTCATGTAATTTTTTTCTTTTAAATCCACATTTAGAAAAGCCGTCTTTACATCCATTTTATGTAACTCTAAATCAAAATGTGCAACTATTGCCATTATGGTTCTGATGGAATCCTCACATGATATAGGAGAAATGTCTCATTGTAATCTACACCTTCTATTTGTGTGAATACTTTTGCCACAAGTCTTGCTTTATAATTTTCTACATTCCCATTAGATTCATACTTTGTTTTGTAGACCCATTTACAACCTACTATTTTGGCTCCTTTAGGAATATCCTCTAAGTCCCAAACATCGTTGGAGTTCATTGATTTCATATTTTCTTCCATTGCATCCACCCACTTGGATGAGAGACAGCTTCTCATGGCTTCTTCATATGAGATGGGATCACCTTCCATATCATTCGTTTCTGTGTTATAAACTTTATAATCACTAGAAATTGATGACTTTTACGTCTTGTAGACCTTCTAAGGCCTTCATTCTCTGGTTCATGCCGTGCCTCAAATTCTGGCACATCCTCTACAAACGGTTGATGCACCTCCATTTCATGCTCAACTTCGGGTTCAGTCGGATCCTGCCGGGTAGGTTCCGAATCTTCACCTCTAGTTTTCATGGTTGGAGTTACAAGAGGTGCTTGCACCGCAACCTCAGGGATTGACGATGCAGGTACAACATGTAGTGAGAAAAATGGCTCCTGAATCATCAGATTAGGTGCACACACCCTCTTCTCCTCAAGATCAATTTTCCGAGATACCATGCTCCCCCTCATCATTTCGTCCTCTAAGAAGACTACATGTATCATTTCTACAAACTTTCTGAATCTGTCCGGATAGTAGAAATGATAACCCTTTGATCTATCACGATAGCCAATGAAGTGGCAACTGAATGTTTTAGGATCCTAACTTTGCAATATTTGGATAAAATATTTTGGCCTTAGCTGGGCTCCCCTACATCCTGAACTGTTGTACAGAGGGTACTCTTCCTATCCACAACTCGTACGGTGTTTTGGGCACCAACTTGCTTGGTACTCTATCGAGAATGTGAATGGCGGTTTTAAGTGCCTCCATCCATAATCCCAATGGCAAGGTGGAATAAGTCATCATGATGCGCACCATATTCATAAGAGTACGGTTACGCCTTTCAGCTACTGCATTTTGCTGGGGATCCCCCGACATTGAATACTGGGCCACTATACCATTCTCCTGTAAGAACCTTACAAAAGGTCTAGGGACTTGGCCATATGGAGTGTGTCGACCGTAGTACTCCACCCCACGATCATACCTGACTATCATTATTCTTTTATCATGTTGATTTTCAACTTCAGCTTTGAATATCTTAAATTTATCCAACGCTTTAGATCTTTCTTTGATTGGATAAATGTATCCATATCGGGAGTAGTCGTTTTTTAATGTTATGAACGAGTCATAACCATCCACACTTTTCTCGGGAAATGGTCCACAAATATCAGTGTGAATGATTTATAGTGTTGATGTGCTTCTGTTTGCACCTTTTTTAAATTTGTTTTACATATTTTCCTTTAATGCAATCTATGTATTGCTCTATGTCTGAGAACTCTAGTGGAGGAAGAATATCATTTTTAACTAGTCTTTCTATTCTCCCCTCTTGAAATATGGCCCAAATGACATTGCCATAATTTTGATGAGTCATGAGTTCTCTTTCTTTTCTTTTGTTCTTTATCCGACGTAGAAACATGCTCATTCACATTGCACACCGAATAAACTTTTTCACGCAAATATAATAAATAAAGCTCATAGTGGAGGAAAGCTACCCCCACATGAGTATTATTACACCATATGGCACAGTTGTCATGTCCAAAATAACAATCATAATTATTTTTGTTTAAACATGAAACACAAACAAGTTCCTGTGTAGTGAAGGAACATATAAGATATCTCTAAGCAGAATCGTGAATCCATTAGCTAACTCCAGAGAGATGTTGCCAACAGCTTCAATGCCTGCTTGAACTCCATTTGCAACTTCAATGCATCTTTCGCTTCTTTCGGTAGTCCACGTCAAATGGAATCCCTCTAAAGAATTTGCAACATGAACAGTTGCACCTGAGTCAATCCACCAAGTAGATTTTGAAAACTGTGTATACATGGATTCATTTACAAAGGAAACAATGTTGTTTCCTTTCTTTCCCATTATGAACTTTAACTAGTCTGGGCAATCTTTCTTGTAATGCCCAGTTTTGTTACGGTGGAGACATGTGTCTTTGTCCACTAGAAGAGACCTCTGCTGATGCTGATATTGCGAGGGAGATTTTCCATGTGCCTTTGAGGGAGAACCATTATTGCTTTGATTATAGTTCCTTTTCTTATTATCCTTCACATAGTTGAGAGAACCACCATGTAAGGTTTTAAGTCTGTCCTCTTCTTGCGCACACATGGCTATTATCTTTTGTATGTCCCATTTTTCAGGTGCCATGTTGTAGTTTATAACAAAGTTGTCAAACTGATTTGGTAGCGACGCCATGATCAGATGAACAAGGAGTGTAGGCTTGAGCTCCAAATCAGAATCCATGTGCTTAAGTTTAGCTGCCATGTTGCTCATCCTAAGGATATGCTCTCTTATGCCATGTGCACTTGAAGTGTACTTTTCTGTACCAACTGTTTAAGCAACTGGATAGCATATACCTTTGAAGAACGAGTGAACCGACTCTTTATCTTTTCTAGAAACTCCGTAGCGGAAGTACACTCTGCAAGAGCCCACAATTGTGTTCTCAATTGTGTTCTTTATAAAATCCATGCACTTTTTGTTGGTTGTTAGCCACGTTTAGTTCTCGAGGGTATAAGACATCTCCAAAGGAACAAAATCCCTCTTCTTTTTCTCCCAAGAAGCATCATCATCAACTGCTTCTCTTTCTGGCTCTTTTGGCTTAACTGGATGTGGAATGTCCACAACCCAGTCTACCTCAGCACAAAAGAAGGCCAAATCCACCTTCTTCCTCCATTCACTTTAGTTGTCGCCTCTTAGGGTTAGAACATCCTTTATGCAGCTCATCAAGTAGTACTCTCCTCAAAACGACAATGAAATGAGAATATAACAACAATTACATGTAATAATCCAACGTTGGTCAAAATTAAACATACAATTGTCTATGCAATCAAAACTATATCACCGTTGGGCAGAAAATAGCAATAAAAGCACATATATAACAATAAATCATGATTATGTTATTAACTATGTTGGTCATATAATAACAAAACAAACCACAATTTTCACTTTGACATGCTCTTAAGAATTTTAATTCTCACTTTAATCTTATTTCCTAATAAAAGATCACTTTTATTAATTTGTAGCGGCAAACATGAATAAAAAATTCATGAACTATATGTATTTTATTAGTATTTGTTTTAGTTTTACATTCTCTAAACAAAATTTTCATTGGAAAATTTGAATAGGAAAAAAACTAGATCAATTTTCCCAAAAAATGAAAAAAAAAACTGTTAATTCTGCTTCTCCTAAAAGAAAAACAGAAAATAAAAACGTCCTGGCCCACGACCTTCTCTATGGCCCGGACCAAGCCTGCTCCGCACGTGCTGGGGCGATCCTGTCCTATCCAACACTACGCGCAACCAGCCGTAACGGCCTGCTTGATGAGGGGATAGTAACCCGGTAGACTAACTCCCGGGTGTGATCCGGCCCAAGCGACGGCTGAGCCCACTCTGGCTGGAGACAAAGAAACTTCTGGAAGGCCCAGGGCTTGTAAGGTTCGTAACCCGGATTGTGGGTTACGGTAAGGAAAGTTAGGATTTGTATGTAGAGTTCGAGTAGGACTCAGAGAGCACTCCGTAGGGCAGGCCAAGGGGGGTATGAGTGCTATATAAACCAACCCCTAAGCTTAGCCTGGAAGATTCAAGTCATAGTTGTAATACCTGTTATCGAGTATCCAGCATTATTGATATCGAGATCCGGCGAGTTATTCTCCGGTTCTTAGATCGCTTTCGCCATGTCTTCCTTTGAGCTAAACCCTCTCCCGAATACCTGTGTCGACTTGCCCCAAGATCAGTTACCCCAGGTAACATCTGCCGTGATTATCCCACGACAGTTGGCGCCCACCGTGGGGCCTGCGTCCAAAGGTGTTTACATCACGGGAGAAGCTCGGAAGAACATGAAGAACTTTGTCATCGGCGAGATCTACTCCAATGACGAAGGAGAAGAGATAGTGGACAATTCCGGATGGGAGTTGGAGCCGGATCACTTCGAATCCGGATTCATGGTGTCAATCGGCCAAATCAGTATCTTCATCGGCATGGTACGTACGCTCAATTTGAAAGGACAATATCATGTGCATGTTACAGGGATTTCCAGCAGGGACAAAAGGGCGTTGAAACAAACAGTGAATCCAGCCTTCTCGAGCCCTCCGGGATACTTGAGATGGGCAGAGCAAGAGGTAACGTGGAGCAGGAGAGATCATCCAGAAGGAATAGAGCGCCCCGGGACCTTGGCGTTAGTAGTCTCGCCACAGGTCAATGGTTACGAATTGAAAAAGGTGTTGATGGACGGAGGAAGCAGCATCAACATCCTATATTGGGAAACTTTCTTGCGCATGAACCTCAAGGAGTCCCAGCTACAAAAAAGTTCGACGGTGTTCCACGGGATCGTGCCGGGTCATTCGGCACGCCCCGAAGGAAAAATTGCATTGGAAGTAGCCTTTGGAGAATCGGTAGATAACTATCGGGTGGAGTGGCTCACGTTTGAAGTAGTCAAGCTGCATAGCCCCTACCACGCTCTGTTCGGAAGGCCGGCTTACGCTAAGTTCATGGCTAGGCCGTGCTACGTATATCTGCAACTAAAGATTCCGGGCCCCAAGCAGACCATCACTATCCACGGAAACCGGGATATAGCAGCCGAATGCGACGAGGGAGATTCAGTAATGGCCGAGCAAGCCTGCAGGAAGGAGGAACTTCAGTATTACCGGTCTCAGGTGGATCCGGATGATGGTACAGCATTGAGAAGACCAGATGCCGAAGACGAAAGAGTAAAGTTTAAAGCGGCTCAAGACACCAAGAAAGTAGATTTTGTGGAAGGAGACCCCACCAAACAGTTCACTATAGGGTCCAATTTAGAGGATGCGCAAGAAAAGGCTCTAGTAGAGTTCATCCGTTCAAATGCGGATGTATTTGCCTGGACACCCAGCGACATGCCGGGTATCCCCACCGAGTTGGCGGAGCACAGTTTGCATGTGGATCCCAAGGCCAGGCCTGTGAAGCAAGGTACGAGAAAAATGAATGAAGAAAGGAGAAGAGCTATAGGTGAGGAAATAGCGCGACTGTTAACCGCAGGCTTTATCATGGAAGTATTCCACCCTAACTGGTTAGCAAATCCGGTTCTTGTGATGAAAAAGACAAATGAATGGAGGATGTGCATTGATTTCACGAGCCTCAACAAGCATTGCCCAAAGGATCCGTTCGCGCTGCCAAGGATAGACCAAATCATAGACGCGGTAGCCGGAAGCGACTTGCTATGCTTCTTAGACGCATATTCGGGATACCACCAGATTAAACTCAAGAGGGAAGATTGGGAGAAAACGTCATTCATAACCCCATTTGGGGCCTTCTGCTACAAAACCATGACGTTTGGATTGAAAAACGCGGGTGCAACTTACCAGCGGTGTATCCAGAAGTGCTTCGAGGATCAAATTGGGCGCAACGTGCACGCATACGTAGATGACGTGGTTATTAAGACCCGGAAGGCAGAGACATTCATTGATGATTTAAAGGAGACGTTTAAAAACTTGAGAAGGTATCAGATGAAGCTCAACCCAACGAAGTGTGTATTTGGAGTTCCGGCCGGGAAGTTACTCGGCTTTATAGTCTCCGAGAGAGGAATCGAGGCAAACCCGGACAAGATCAAGGCCATCCAGAGTTTGAAGAAACCGGAAAATTTGAAGCATGTTCAAAAGCTCACGGGCTGCGTAGCAGCCTTGAGCCGGTTCATATCCAGGCTTGGAGAAAAGGCAATACCCTTGTACCGGCTTTTGCGGAAATCAGATAAGTTCGTATGGGATCAGGAGGCAGATGAGGCGTTTGAAGCACTAAAAAAGCAATTATCTGAAGCACCAGTACTAGCGGCGCCAGGTCCTAAAGAACCTATGCTATTATACGTAGCAGCCGGTCCCAAGGCCGTCAGCGCAGTAGTTGTCGTAGAGCGTAAGGAGGATGGGAAGGGTTACCCGGTCCAAAGGCCGGTTTATTATGTCAGCGAGGTGTTATCGGAAGCAAAGCAGCGTTACCCACATTGGCAAAAGTTGGTGTTTGGGGTCTTTATGGCCAGCCGGAAGTTGAAGCCATATTTCCAAGAACATCCCATAACAGTGGTTAGTTCAATACCAATGTCGGATATCATCAGAAACTCGGATGCAACGGGAAGAATAGCCAAATGGGCGATAGAGATGGGGGATTATCATATCAGCTACGAGCCTAGATCGGCAATCAAGTCACAGGCTTTGGTTGATTTTGTTAACGACTGGACGCACACCGGAATGGCTACCACAGTCCCAAATTCCGAGTCATGGACCATGCACTTCGATGGATCAAAGCAGTACGAGGGGTCAGGAGCTGGAGTGGTGCTGACGTCGCCAAAGGGGGACAAACTAAGTTATGTGCTACAGATTCACTTTGATTGTTCAAATAACGTGGCCGAGTATGAGGCTCTACTGCATGGCTTGAAGGTAGCCAAGGAGATGAACATTAGAAGGATACGATGCTTTGGGGACTCAGATCTTGTGGTGCAGCAGGTATCAGGAACCTGGGATAGGAAGGATGCCACTATGGCAGCATATCGCAGGGAGGTTGATAAGGTTGCCGGGTGTTTTTCCGGGTATGAAGTAGAGCACATAGACAGAAGAAAAAATGAGGCAGCGGACGCACTCGCCAGACTCGGCTCGCGTAGGGAGCCGGTTCCACCTAATGTTTTCCTGGACGAGCTATGGCGACCATCAGTAAAATCCGAGTCTGAGGAAGAACTCGCGAATCGAGACCCGGATGTGGAGTTTGTAGCCACAATACGTGCTGTGCCCGAGTGGACAGAGCCATATCTGGCCTACTTATCACGAGGCGAACTGCCAGAACAAGAAGTATTAGCAAGGCAAATCCTGAGGCGGGCAAAAGGATATACTATTATCAATGGGGAGTTGTACAAAAGAAGCGCAGCAGGAGTCTTTTTGCGCTGTGTGACACCGGAAGAAGGCCGACAGATCCTTAAGGAGATCCATGAAGGCGATTGTGGGCATCATGCGTCCACAAGATCCCTTGTGGCCAAGGCCTATCGGCATGGGTTCTTCTGGCTCACGGCTCTAGCAGATGCGGAGCGGATAGTGGCAAGGTGCGACGGATGTCAAAGGTACGCTCGCCAAACTCATGTGCCGGCTATGGAGTTACGGACCATCCCATTAACTTGGCCGTTCGCTGTTTGGGGTATGGACATGGTTGGTCCCTTCCACATGTCACCTTGCAAGAAAACACATCTTTTAGTGGCTATCGATAAATTTACCAAATGGGTGGAGGTTATGCCGGTCACCAATTGTGAAGCAGCCACAGCAGTCAAGTTCCTGAAAAGAATTATATACCGGTTTGGATATCCCCACAGTATAATCACCGATAATGGAACCAACATGTCCCTTGGAGAGATGGAAAAATTTTGTGGCAGCAACGGAATCAGGCTTGATGTAGCATCAGTGGCACATCCGCAAGCCAACGGGCAAGTGGAGAGGGCGAACCAAGAGCTACTTCGAGGATTGAAACCACGACTGAGGGTTCCCTGTATCAGGGCCGCCGGGGCATGGGTTGAAGAACTTCCTTCCGTGGTCTGGGGTATCAATACTACGCCTAACCGATCCACCCAGATGACACCTTTCTTCATGGTCTACGGCGCAGAAGCAATATTACCAAGCGACATCATTCATGATTCACCAAGAGTGACAGCCTATGTCGAAGTGGAGAACGAGAAGAACCGGCAAGACGCTGTGGATATGTTAGAAGAGCAAAGAGAGCAAGCCTTGGAAAGGTCAGCCATATACCAGCAGGATTTGCGAAGATACCATAGTCGGCGGGTGAAAAGCCGGGTCTTCCAGGAGGGAGACTTGGTCCTGCGCTTGGTTCAGACAAACGAGGGAAAGCACAAACTATCGCCACCGTGGGAAGGACCTTTCATCGTAAGTCGGAGTCTACATAATGGGTCATATTACTTGATAGATGCAAGAGAAGAATCGGCTACAGTCAACGATACTGCCCACACTACTGCACCTATGCAAGAAAGAGATAGACCATGGAACGTGGCTCAGCTACGTCCGTACTATACTTAGCAGAAAACGATGTAACAGGCAGCAGGTTTCAGACGCACTCTTTTCCTATCCGGGGCACCCTTGGGGACTGGATGGGTTTTTAATGAGGCGGCTTGCTGGCCTAATTTTCTCATATCAAATAAAAAGGGGATTATCAAGAAAAGAGGCAATTGTTATTTATACGGCGTGCATATTCAGGTCTTGAGGGCTGGTTGCTCCTACAAGCACAGCTGCAAACTCAAAAGAGACCCGGCCTTGATGCCAATGAGTTATAGGGGTCGGCTACTCGAAAAAACGAGTGCGGCTACAATCTTATAACCGGACAAAGAAGTCCAAATTTCTCGGCTATTCTTACTTAAGCTCGATGTGACTCGCAACAAAGTGGCATGATTTGTTCGCCTACGATTACCATCAGTCATGAGACCCAAACGGGACTTGCTTGACCCCGTTTTCGTATTGATGTAACAACATGGTATCCACGCGAAAGCCGGCTTATAGTACAAGATAGTCGAAAGGGTCATCTAAACCACAAGTTATGCAGAGTATAAGGCCGACAGCCGGAAACTCAACGATTATCAAGCATAACTTCAAACCTCATAAAAAGCTGTCCTGAAGTCTTGAGCATTCAGCGACAGGCGATTCGTTTCCTTGAAAAAAAAAAAAAAAAAAAAACAATCATGTGTCCTAGACGTGGAAACCCGGACTGGGGACTTATGAGCTCTAAGGAAGAAACAGCATCATCCAGCCGATAAAATTACAACGAGCCACGCATCCGGGTCTCAGGAGCTTAGGGATTCAGGTGTAAAACCGTTCCCTAGACGCCAACGGCACCCGGAGGACGGGTCTTGCTAAGGAAAGTATAAAAAAAAGTATAAGGTATCGAGAATAAAGCAAGTGGATATCAAGAACAAGCAAATGCAAAGACGCATTCATCAAAAGCCCAAAGGGGCGCAAAGTGCATCGGGAGTTTAAATAAAAGTATTACAAAAACCATAAAGTATCAGAAGAGCACAGGCGCTCTGCTTAAACGAATAGTAAAGCTGTTTTAACGATGCTTTGCCGGCTGACGTATGTGGAATGATAGGTATTACTTCAAGCTGCAGGGTCCATCTTGGCCTTGCCCTTGTCGCCACCGGTAGTTGCGGCGCCACTCGGGTCAGCAGCAGTCCCGGGTTGTGCAGCAGAAGTTGCAGGAGCAGAGTCGGCCTCGGTCTTCTTGGCGGCTTCTTCCTTCATCTTGATCGCCTCCTCCCTCCAACGGGCAAGCATATCGAACGGCTGGGGGCGGTTCGCCTTGACAACCTTGTCATTAGCATCATAAGCCGGGAGAATCACATCAATTTCTAGGGCATCAGCGATAACACTAGCCGGATGACGGACTTCTTTCTGAATAGCCTTGAAGTCCTTTGGCAAAAACTTGGACCCATCCAAGTTGAACTCTGGGAATCCGCTCATAAGTTTGGCCAGCTCTAGCTTGGGAGCGTAGGCCTTAGCCAACGCGAGTCCCCGGGTTACCCCAAATCGGCAGGAGGACCGTTTCCAGTGCCAAATCCACTCGGGGATTGTAGAGCAGCATTCCAGTAATCTCTTCATGTTATCTGGCCTGACACCCGGCAGTCGCAACTCATCAAGTATCCAACTGACTCCGCTGCAAAGTTGGCGAAGAGTATTCTTGATGGTTTTAAGCTTGGCAGCATCATCTTCTTCGGGGGCAGCATCACGTGGGCCTGCTAAAAAAGGCAAAAGGAGCAAAGATAGTAGGCAAGCAAGTGCAGTTGTTCAAATCAAAGCAATCCGAGTCATAAAAAGGTGAAATTTAAAAATCTTACCAGTCGCAGTACGGTGAACATCAGCAATTTGAGCAGAAAGAGTTGTAAGTTTGTCCTTAGCCCTGTGAGCTCTCTTCCTGTACTTTTTCGTCATCTTTTGGCACCTGCGAGCCTCAGTTTCAGCAGCCTCACGAAGGGCCGTTTCTTTTTCAATACGCTTGGTGGACTTGGCCAGCTTCTTCTCCAACTGTGAAACATAGTCCTGTAAAGAAGCGTGAAGAGGGATCAGCCAGAAACATTATACAAAGTTCCAAGCAAGTTACCTAGTAATTTACTCGGAACTTGGGGACTATGTATGGAAACAATTGATGATTAGTCGGGATTACCTCGTGCTTGGTTATTAAGGCATCTAGTATGTTTTCTTCGTCGCCCTTCAAGGTATTTGAGCAAAGGTCATGTCTTCAGGGCGAAGTTGAGAAGGGCCGGAGGATTGGCCCTCTTGTGGAGGAGTTGTTCCGGGTTTGGGGGTCGAAACCCGGATTGTTTGAACGTCCGGGTTAGGAGAGCCCGACTTGGTCTCCAAAATGATGTCTTCGTCCACTTCTTCAGAGGGCTGGGGTGATGCAGTCTTTGGTGGAATTGGGTCCTTAAAAGGATCTTCTCCATTTTCGTCCTCGGCCTCGTCCTCAACCTCAACGTCCATGTCATCACTCGGCTTCTCTTCTCCCTGCTCTTCTGATGCAGGGATATCCGGGTCGCTCAGCGTAACTGTGGCGCTGAAGAAAAGAAGGGAGACATTGATCAATGGAATATACGGAAAAAAGAAAGGTAACCAGTACGAGAAAATGTAAGTAAAGGTAGCTTACCCGGTGTTCACGGCATAATCCGGGGGAAGCTCGCCGCTGGAGGCGGATGACGTTGGTAAGAGCACTGGCTGCGGTACGCGAAATTGCCCGGCAAGTGGATGATTAGGAGACGGATTACGTTGAGGAGATTGGGAAGGTTGAGCTGGAGGGGTACTGGCTCGATGAGTGGGTGAAGTGGAGATACCCGGGTTAAGGGGATCATCCCCCGGAGAATTCCGGGTCACCCTACGTTTAGTCGGGAGAGGGTCCTTCAAGAAGGGTGAATGTGATAATCGCTCGTTAAGTTCATGCATAGCAGCAAAGGAGTAAGGCGCACGAGACATAGAAGAGAAGGGAACCTTTTCAACTACCCCTCTAGCCTTCCTTTTGTTTCCAACTGGGGGCTCCTGGTCAGACTCGGTGGCTTCCGGGTCATTTTCTTCTTCCTCCTCTTCATCCCCCGACCCTGAAAGCCGAGTAAGTATCAGATAAGAGAAATAGCACAGATGAAGGGCAGGTGTAAAGGGTATGGGAGAGTACCCTCATCATCATCAACAGACTCGGTTTCCTCTTCGGGGTCTTGAGAAGGAGGAGGGTTTTCGACTTTCCAGAAGGGATCGTCAGCCTGTGAACAAATAAACACAAGTGGTGGTTAGAGACTATAACGGACGAAAGTACTGAAATAAGAAAAAGGAGTCAGGTCTTACCGCTGGGGCGGGATTTTCCCGAGTAAACGGGGGTAACCCGGCAGTGTTCTTTATAACATCTAGTCTCTCCATCAGGAAGCCCTTGATGGTCTTGTTGGTGTTACCGGCAGGGAAGTTCTTGGTGGAGTAGCGGAGGGAATCTGTGACGTGACCCGAATATTCGTGTAACAACTTCGAGCGAATCGAGTTGGGCTGAACCCGGAAGTCTACCCAAGTCTTTATTAGATTGAGCCCAAGAAGGCCGTGGGCTGAGAGAGCTGCTAGTTTGGTCAGAAGGGGCTGAATCGCTTCCCTATCAAGATCAGATGCAAAAGCACTGAAAGACTCGGAGGGCTCGAGAAGGCTCTCCGAATAACCCGGCAGTTTCCTCTCACCATCCGGAGAAGTGTCGTGGCAATAAAAGAAGGATAATTGCCAGTTTTTGGCGTTGGAGTTCAGGTTGAGGGGTGGCATCAATGAGTGTTTGCGGCGCTGGATGGATACCCCGCCGCAGGTAAGAAGCGTTCCGTCACCGCTCTCATGGCATGGTTCGCATTGGAACAATTCGGTAAAAAGAGCAAGGTTTGGTGGAGTGCATAAGTACGACTCGGACAAAACTATGAAGTGGGTGATGTTCAGCATAGAGTTAGGCCCTATGTCGAACACCCGGAGGCCGTAGTGGCTCAAGACTTCCCGGAAAAAAGGGTGACCCGGAGGACGGAATCCTCGGGTCACATGCTCGGTAAAACAAATTACCTCGTTCCCGGTGGGAGTGGGACGGGTCTCATCGCCAGGAGCCCTCCAGTGTATTTCCTTTTGAGAAGGAAGGATTCCTAACTCGGCCATCCCATCTAGCTTGGCCTTTGTCGTTGAAGACCGACCCCAGTTGGCAGAAGTGGTTCGAGAGGCCTTTGCAGAAGCCGGGTGTTTTCCTTGTCTTTTAGGAGCCATGGAGTTGACCTGCGAGGGACAGGAAATGTATGGAGTAAGATTCGGAACATCAAATCATTCGAGTCTGGAGACGTCAAGGCGTTGAAGGCTAAAATGAAACCCGGATAATGCACTACGATGTTAAATGCGGAAGATTTTCCGGGTGTCAGATGAGGTTGAGTAAATTGTTAATTACTTACGCGTTGAGGTGAATTGGGTGAACATGGATGGTTGCCCATACCTTTATTGTGGAGGGATTAGCTGGAAAAAGAGGATTTTCCGGGTGTTAATGCGACAGGCGGAAAGAACAAGGTGGAACGGATCTAGATCGAAAAGCTTGCAAGCAATCTTATGCAAAGTTGGATGGCCAATAAAGGCGCGGGGATGAGCTGCGACTACGCATCAGGTGATTAAAGGAACTAAGGTCTATCGAAGCGGTTCAATTTGATGATATCAGAAAATTAGTTTACGGGTTGACCCAGATCCAATCTTGGTCAGATTGAAAAGGTTGCGAGTTTTAATTGAATGGTTGAGAAAGGCTTACCAAAGGAGTTGAGGTCCGAAGTGAGGGTGGTGCGTGGCGCGGCTTGAGTGTCACGTCACGGCCCTCGATGAGGAAGCGCGGGTGTGACCGCGATGCTTAATGGCGGTGCTGGATAGCTCGAGGACGAGTGCGGCCGGTGGTGGCCTTATCTTTCTTGGAGCGTGCGAACCCGGTGGCAGAAATTGCGAGGGAGCGTGGAGAAAAGGGATGATGAAACGAGATGAATGGCTTAGGGTTACCATCGGCTGATATTTATAAGGGAGGTGGTGAGCTCACCTACGGCCCGAAAGCCGGAAATTACGGAACAGTAATTATCCGTGCGGATCTGGCGGCATATGCATTCGGAATTAGGCAAAATATCCCGTTGACGGGGGAAGTGCAGCTTGCCCCGAGATATCAGGGATCTTTATCGAGTAGGGCCCTGACATTTTAGGGTTTAAATTTGGAAAGGCCAGTTAAGCATTCAAGGAAGGATCGAGCTATCACATGACAGACATGGAGCTGTGTCTGGTCATCTGTTAAAGCAACTTAACCCGGTTCCCATAGGCTTGGGCGTTTCACATCTTTTTCAGGGAATAGCGAGTGCTCCGAGGATGAATCCGTGAAGCCCAGGCTATTCTGGGGACTACTGATGAGGGGATAGTAACCCGGTAGACTAACTCCCGGGTGTGATCCGGCCCAAGCGACGGCTGAGCCCACTCTGGCTGGAGACAAAGAAACTTCTGGAAGGCCCAGGGCTTGTAAGGTTCGTAACCCGGATTGTGGGTTACGGTAAGGAAAGTTAGGATTTGTATGTAGAGTTCGAGTAGGACTCAGAGAGCACTCCGTAGGGCAGGCCAAGGGGGGTATGAGTGCTATATAAACCAACCCCTAAGCTTAGCCTGGAAGATTCAAGTCATAGTTGTAATACCTGTTATCGAGTATCCAGCATTATTGATATCGAGATCCGGCGAGTTATTCTCCGGTTCTTAGATCGCTTTCGCCATGTCTTCCTTTGAGCTAAACCCTCTCCCGAATACCTGTGTCGACTTGCCCCAAGATCAGTTACCCCAGGTAACATCTGCCGTGATTATCCCACGACACTGCTCCCCAAATTGCTTCTCTTTTTCGCTCGCGCTGTACAAACTCAGCGAAAAAGGCCGAAATCGGCCCGTTCGGCTCGCTCTCTCGAGGATGGACCGGCCTAGCGCCCACTGCTGGTTGCTCTGCTTCTCTCCTGGCTGTCCGATTAGATCCAAGGGACTAGCGCGCATTTCGCCCGAAGAAAAACTGCGTCCGCGACGCCCTCCACCTCCGTCTCGCCCCCGGGGTGTCTATTTTGGGTTTGCGTCGTCGACGGGTAAAACGACGGCGCGTCACCGTGCCACCGCCCCACCGTGCTCGCGGACCCCTTCCCCTTTCTCTTTATTTCCACCTCCTTCCCCACTGTAACAGAGAGAGAGAGAGGGTGGGGGAGAGAGAGAGAGAGAGAAAGAGCGCCACGGGCGAGCTTCCTCTGCTTGCCCCTGTGACGCTTGACGGCGAGCTTTCTCCGGTGGCTCTGTGGCCTCCCCTTTCGCCTGTCGCGCGTTCCCTCGCGGTGAGCGTGCCATCATCAAAACAGAGTTGCTGTGGTACCTCTTTCCCCACCCCGGTGGTTCTTCTTCCAAGACACCTCGGCTTGCCGATGCGCGTCCGAAATTGAGGGGAACAGCGCGGCCTTGCGGCATCAATGACAGGTGAGTCCTTTTTCCCCTCTCCCTATCTTCTTCGTTAGTGTTAGGGTTTTGCTTTTAGGTGGGGATTCTTTTCTTCTTCTTTCTTTCTTTTTCTGTCACCGAAAACCGACTATAACCTAGTGAAGGCTCTGATACCAATGTTGAACCCGCAAGATCGAACTAGTCTAGATGCAATCGGACTATGCCTCTATGAGTACAATTGAGAGAGAGAATTCGAGAGGGAGAGAGAGAACAAAGAGAGAGGAACCACCTTCTGATCCCTTAGATGATGATGCAGCGGAGGAGGACATGGTGGCGCAGCGAGGAAGGCAGTGGCGGCGGTGGTGGTACTTCCCGTGCCTAGCACTAGATCTAGATCGGATGTGGGCGTATCGTGAGGGTTGCCCCGGACCCCACCTTTGTTAATATAGCGCTGGCATAGGGGCCCACCAACCGGATGACGTTGGCGCCCCCGATCTGGGCGCGTAGACCAGAGGGCCTGCCAGAGGAGATCAATCTAATAGTTGGCAGCCTCTCATCCAAACGATCTCCTAGTGATGGGTTCCACTCTATCCTGCCCCACTTCCTGAAAAAGGTTGTCCAAACCTCTCCGGAAAGGACACAACCAAGGAGTAGATGATCAATGTCCTCGTCCTACTAGACGCAGAAAAGCACAGAGCCGTGATACGTCATAAACGTATCCTTAATTTCTGAGGCTCCATGATCATATTATGCCAATTGCTACATGTTTTTTCCCTTCTTTATGTCATTTTTATCAATTTTCCGGACTAACCTATTAACAAGATGCCACAGAGCCAGTTCCCTGTTTTTTGCTGTTTTTTAGTTTCAGAAAATTTGTTCTCGAAATATTCTCGGAATTGGAAAATTCGAAGCTCGGAAGTCCTATTTTCCCCGGAAGCATCCAGAGGACCGAAGAGGAGCCAAAGAGGGGCAGCAGGGGGGCCACACCATAGGGTGGTGCGGCCCCCCTGGCCGCGCCAGCTATCGGTGTGGGGCCCCGCGGCCTCCACCGCCTTTGCCCTTTTGCCTATTTAAGCCCTCCGGATGGAAAACCCTAAACACATGATCAAAATCCCCGAAAAAGTTCCGTAGCCGCCGTCAGCGTCAACCCCAGATTAGGGGGGTTCTGAAGCTTTTTCCGGCACCCTGCCGGAGAGGAGATCATCACCAGAGGCCTGTTCGTCACCATGCCTGCCTCTGGAGTGATGCGTGAGTAGTTCATCCTTGGACTACGGGTTCGTAGCTGTAGCTAGATGGTTGTCTTCTCCTCATATGCCTCCATGTTTAGATCTCGTGAGCTGCCTATCATGATCGAGATTGATCTTATGTAATTCTCTATGATGTGTTTGCTAGGATCCGATGAATATTAACCTTATGCCAAGTTGATTATAGTCTTTATTTGCATATGTTATTTGTGATCTTGCATGCTCTCCGTTGCTAGTGGTTATTCTGGCCAAGTAGTTGCTAGTGACTCCAAGAGGGAGTATTTATGCTCGACAGTGGGTTCATGCCTCCTTGTTGCCTTACTCGAGTGACAGAAACGTGAAGGGGGAGGATGTGCTGTTTCCATTAGGGGGAAAAGAGCGGTGAGAGTGCCCGTGTGCATAATCATTGCTTACATTACACACTTTGTTTAATACAATTATCTGTTGCTTGCAACTTAATACCCGAGGGGGTTCGGATGATAACCTGAGGGTGGATTATTAGTCATAGATGCAGATGGATGCCGGTCTATATATCTTGTTGTAATGCCCGGACTAAATAGCATAGTATTCTTCATGTCATATTGTGCCCTACGGTGCAACCTTTATTTTTCAATTTCCCAGCTATAATTTCCTGCTTTCACACTGTTAAACAAACCAAAACAATTTCCTGCTTTCTTTACTTTCTGCAAGCATACACTGTTTTCCACACTATACGTCTAATCTTTGTTTTCAGCAAGACCGGTGAGATTGACAACCTCACTGTACCGTTGGGGCAAAGTATTTTGGTTGTGTTGTGTGCAGGTTCCACGTTGTTGCTGACACCGGTGAAGCCCCAGCACCACCGTCAGTGGCATCAACCTTCCAAAGATTCTCTTTCTCCTACTGGATTGAGAACCCTGGTTCTTAACTAAGGGGAAAACTCCAACCATTGTGCTCATCACACCTTCCTCTTGGGGTTCCCAACAACGAAGAGAAAGAATTCAACTCTACCAGCAACAAGCCGCGTGCGGCAGCCCTCAATCACTGGTCCGTAGTCGAGACCCTGTTACGAAGGGCCAAACAGAGGAAAATCTTGCACATGTTTGGGATGGAGGAACCCCAAACCCGACGTGCACCATCTAGTCCCAACCTGCGGTCACACAACGCCCGATAGGCCGGATGAGTAGAGTACTACTCGTGGTTAGCCTTCCACTTCCATCTGAACTCGTAATCCAATCCTTCCGTGAGTGTGACTCCCGCCACGTGATCTCCTAAGGAAACAACTTTTGAAGCTCCTGTGCATTAAGGTTTTGTGGGGTTTTTCCATCCAGCACCCAACAATCCTTTCGCAAACAATTATAGTAGCACGAGCTTGCTTCAGCACCCTAAGAGCATCAAAAATCGCAACCCCGCCAAAGCCCATTCCCGCCCGAACGAGCCCCAACACGCCTGATACGTCCATTTTGCATCACTATTTTATATCATGATTTTCTGTTATTCATCGATATATTTCATGTTATGATGCACCTCTTATGTTATTTTATCTTATTTTGCATGTTTTATAATATTTGGAGAATAAACACCGGGACTAGAAATCTGATGGAAAAAGCACCGTCGAGATACCATATTTCAGAAGTTCGGAAGAAGAAGGGGGACATCCGGGGGTTCCTAAAAGTCCCGAGGAGGAACACAGCCAGAAGCGGAGCCAGAGGGGGGCTACTAGGGGCCCACACCTAGGGGTGGCGCGCCCTCCCCCTGGTCGCGCCACCTAGGGGTGTGGCCACCCTGGCATACCTCCGGGGGTCATCTTTGGCTCCCTGACCCCAAGGGAACCCTAAACCTCATTCCATCCTCGAAGAATTATTCCGACGCCGCTGCGGGGCGGAAAACACCCGAGAGAGAAAAGCTCTCTGGCAGGGAGAAATCTACCGGGGAAATTCCTCTCCGGAGAGGGAAATCACCGCCATCGTCACCGTCATCGCTCCGGGCATCATCAAGATCGTCATCATCATCGTCATCACCAACAGTACCATCACCCTCATCATCCACCTTCATCCCGCTGTAGCAATTAGGGGCCTCTATCGTTGTTTTGCATTATATCTCTCTCCCGGTGTGGATTACTTATTAGTAGTTGATGCTTGTGAGATTTATCGGTGTTTGCACTTTATGACCAGATTATTATCATCCATTATATCACCTATGATTATGATCCATATGATGTGTTGTGAGTAGTTCGTTTTGTTCTTGAGGACATGGGAGAAGTCAAGTTGTTAGTAGTGAAGTAATGTTGAATAATATTAATGTTTGATATTTAAGTTGTGGTGTTATTCTTCTAGTGGTGTCATGTGAACGTCGACTACATGATACTTCGCCATTTATGGGCCTAGGGGAATGCATCATGTATTTGGATACTAATTGTGGGGTTTTCGGAGTGACAGAAACCTAAACCCTCGTTAGGAAACCATTACACGAGGGAGCGTAGGATCCCGGAGTTTAAAGATGTGGTTTGATTTATTTATTAATTACTTTCTTGTAGTTGCGGATGCTTGCAAGGGGTATAATCACAAGTATGTATTAGTCTTGTATGGGATGGTACATTAGCATAGATTCACCCACACAACACTTATCAAAACACCAAAGTAATTCAGCTGCATGGAATAAAAGCACTTGACAGAAACCTCCTGTGTGTCCTCGAGAACGTTTGTTAATCATAAGTAAACTCACCGGCTTGTACTTTGCTGAAGAAACGATTGGGCCACTCGTTGCATTTATTATTACTACATTTTATTTACTCGCACTTTATTTATCTGCAATATCAAAAACCTCTACAAATTTGTTTTCCAGTATTTACAGTTATTCCTTCATCGAAACTGCTTGTCAACACCTTCTGCTCCTCGTTGGGTTCGACACTCTTATTTATCGAAAGTACTATGATACACCCCCTATACTTGTGGGTCATCAAGACAATTTTCTGGCGCCGTTGCCGGGGAGTGAAGTGCTATTGGGAAGTGGAATTGATAAAGGAACCTTTTGCTGTAAGTGCTGTTTTTATTTCTGTCTATTACTTTATTACACTATGTTTGGAACTCCTTTTGAGTCCCTATTTGCGGGCACTGCTTCCATTACTAGGGTATTAAGTGACCCACTACATGATGATATGGATCCCTATAAAATACCTATAAAGATTGTTAAACATGTTATGGATAGCTTCTATTCAGGTGATGGAAATGTCCATCCTGGTGATCATTTACTCTTTCTACATGAATTATGCGAGTTGTTCAAGTGTGCAGGTATTACAATGAGCCAAGTGAAGAGGAAATTATTCTATATATCATTGACAGGCCGAGCCTCTGAATGGTTCAAGCTGCTGAAAAATAGCCACACTATTGAATGGGAGGAAATTGTACCTCTCTTTTATTCTAAACTCTATCTTCCAAGTGAAATCCATAGAGATCGGAATTATATATATAATTTTTGGCCTCATGACGGAGAGATTATTTCCCAAGCGTGGGGGAGATTGAAGTTACTAATGCTCAAATGCCCCATTCATGAGCTCCCCAGTAATATCATTATTAATAATTTCAATGCAAGGCTTGCTCTTCATGATAAGGATTTATTGGATGCTTCTTGTTCTCGATCATTTACACGTATGAAAGATGAAGCTAAATGGGATCTTCTTGACCGTATTCAAGAAAACACTAAAGCATGGGAGAATGACAAAGGTAGAAAGTCCGGTATGAATTATGATTATGAATGCATTAAAACTTTTATGTCATCTGAGGATTTTCATAATGTTAGTACTGCTTATGGTCTTGATTCTCAAGTTGTTGAAAACTTATATAAGGCTTTTGCTTCCTGTTTTTAGATTCCTAAAAAGGAATGGGACAAGTATCATGCTATAAATATACTATTAATTGTGTTCCTGCTAGAGATATACAAGTTCATACTGTTGATTCTATTGTGCCTGAACCTTATATTGAGAAAATGCCTTTCCCTGCTAAGGTAAAAGAACACTCTATGTTAGCTAGTGTGGTTAATAAAAGTGCAAGGGAACCTGTAGAACCTAAGGAACAAATAACTGTAGAACCTACAGTAGCAATAGTAAAGAACCTTGTTTCTGAAAATGTAGAAGAAGGACACATTATATTTTGTGAAGATGCTTCTAATATTGTCTCTCACCCTAGTAAATCTAGGAAACCTAGTGTTCCTGTGCTATCTGTTAGGATAGGTGCTCATTGTTATTATGGTTTATGTGATATTGGTGCGAGTTCTAGTGCTATTCCGTATGAGCTTTATAAAGAAATCATGCATGAAATTGGTTCTTGTGAACTTGAAGACATTGATGTGATTATTCAACTTGATAATAGGAAAACTATTTCTCCAATTGGTATTGTTAGAGATGTGGAAGTCTTGTGTGGTAAAACTAAGTATCCTGCTGATTTTCTAGCACTAGGAACTTCTTCTAGTGATACTTGTCCTATTATATTTGGTAGACCTTTCTTAAACACTTGTGGTGCTGTTATTGATTGTAAAAAGGAGAAAATTCTTACAAAGTTTGATGGAGAGTCTTATGAATTTAATTTCTCCAAATTTGCTAAAGCACCTTATGAAGCTGAATTGCCTAATGAGAATTATAAAGTTGAACAATTGTCTGCTATTGCTCTTTCTCCTATCAATCCTTTGCATCATTACATGGAAGACCACGAAAGTGATGTCTTTATGGAAGAAAGGAATGAAATTGATGAGATTTTCCTACATCAGCCAGCAATGCCGAAACATAATTTACCTGTGGAAGACTTGGGTACAACATTACCACCCAAGGAAGATCTTGTTTTTGATTTAAAGCCTTTGCCAGATAATCATAAATATTCTCATATTGATGACAAGAAATTATATCCTGTTATTATTAGTTCTCAACTTTCTGATAAAGAAGAGGAGAGATTATTGGGGATATTGAAGAAACATAGAGGTGCTATTGGTTATACTCTTGATGATTTGAAAGGGATCTCTCCTACTATTTGTCAACATGCTATTAATATTGAACCTGATGCAAAGCAAGTTGTTGAGTATCAACGCTGTTTAAATCCTAATATGAAGGATGTGGTAAGAAATGAGGTATTGAATCTCCTTGATGCTGGCATTATTTATCCTATCGCTGATAGTAGATGGGTTAGTCTTGTGCATTGTGTCCCTAAGAAAGGAGGGATGACTGTTGTGCCAAATGAAAACAATGAACTTATTCCTATAAGACTAGTAGTTGGTTATAGGATGTGCATTGATTTTAGGAAGGTTAACAAAGTCACTAAGAAATATCATTATCCTTTGCCTTTTATTGATCAAATGTTAGAAAGGTTGTCTAAGAAAACTCATTTCTGCTTTCTTGATGGTTAATCTGGGTTTTCTCAAATTGCTGTTCAAAAGCTTGATCAGGAGAAAACAACTTTCACTTGTCCTTATGGAACCTATGCTTATAGACGTATACCTTTTGGTTTATGTAATGCTCCTGCTACTTTTCAAAGATGCATGTCTGCTATATTTCATGGTTTTTGTGAAGAAATTGTGGAAATCTTCATGGATGATTTCTCCGTCTATGGAACTTCTTTTGATAATTGTTTGAAGAATCTTGACAAATTTATGCAGAGATGTGAGGAGACTAATATTGTTCTTAATAGGGAGCAATGCCATTTTATTGTTAATGAAGGAATTGTTCTTGAACATAAAATCTCTGAAAGAGGCATTGAAGTTGATAGAGCTAAAGTTGAAGCTATTGAGAAAATGCCCTGTCCCAGGGATGTTAAAGGTATTCGTAGTATTCTTGGTCATGCTGGTTTTTATAGAAGGTTTATTAAATATTTCTCTAAAATATCAAAACCACTTACTAATTTTCTTCAAAAAGATATACCATTTGTTTTTTATGAAGATTGTAAAGAAGCTTTTGAAATTTTAAAGAAGGCTTTAATATCTACTCCTATTGTTCAACCACCTGATTGGAATTTACCATTTAAAATTATGTGTGATGCTAGTGATTATGTTGTATGTGTTGTTCTTGGATAGCGGGTAGATAAGAAGTTAAATGTTATTCATTATGCTAGTAAAACTCTTGATGCTGCTCAAAAGAATTATGCTACCACTGAGAAAGAGTTCCTAGCTGTAGTTTTTGCTTGTGATAAATTTAGGCAGTATATTGTTGATTCTAAAGTTACTATTCATATTGATCATGCTGCTATTAAGTAACTTATGGAAAAGAAGGATGCTAAGACTAGGCTTATTAGATGGGTGCTTCTCTTACAAGAGTTTGATTTACATATTGTGGATAGGAAGGGTGCTGAAAATCCTGTTGCTGATAATCTGTCTAGATTAGAAAATATCCCTGATGACCCTATTCCTGTTAATGATAGTTTTCCTAACGAACAGTTTGCTGCAATAAAAGTGAGCTCTCAAGAGATTCCATGGTATGCTGATTATGCTAACTTTATTGTTTCTAAGTATTTGCCTCCTACCTTTACAACTCAGCAAAGAAGAAAAATATTCTATGATTTGAGGCATTATTTTTGGGATGACCTACACTTATATAAAGAAGGTGTTGATGGTATTATGAGAAGATGTGTTCCTGAAAATGAACAACAAGACATATTGAGAAAATGTCATAGTAGTTCTTATGGAGGACATCACGCTGGAGATAGAACTGCACATAAAGTTCTACAATCAGGTTTTTATTGGCCTACTCTCTTTAAAGATGATAGAATTTTTTTTTTATCTTGTGATCAATGCCAAAGAGTTGGAAATATTTCTAGACATAATGAAATTCCTATGAATTATTCTCTTGTTATTGAACCGTTTGATTGTTGGGGTTTTGACTTTATGGGTCCTTTCCCTCCTTCAAAAGGCTATACTCATATTCTTGTTGTTGTTTATTATGTTACTAAATGGGTAGAAGCTATACCTACTAAAAGTGCTGATGGTGAAACCTCTATAAAAATGCTTAAGGACATTATTTTCCCTAGGTTTGGTGTGCCTAGATATCTTATGATTGATGGGGGTTCTCATTTTATTCATGGTGGTTTTAGAAAAACTCTTGCTAAATATGATGTTAATCATAGAATTGCTTCACCATATCATCCTCAAACTAGCGGGCAAGTAGAATTATCAAATAGAGAAATCAAATCTATCTTGCAAAAGACTGTTAACAAATCTAGGAACAATTGGGCTAAGAAATTAAATGATGCTCTGTGGGCTTATAGAACTGCTTACAAAAATCCCATGGGCATGTCTCCTTATAAAATGGTTTATGGAAAATCTTGTCACTTGCCCCTAGAATTAGAACACAAAGCTTACTGGGTAATGAAAGACCTAAATAGAGATTTCAAACTTGCTGGTGAGAAAAGGTTGCTTGACTTAAGTTCTTTAGATGAATGGAGGAGTGAAGCATATGAAAATGCTAAGCTCTTTAAACAGAAAGTTAAAAGGTGGCATGATAAGAGAATTATTAAAAGGGAATTTCATGTTGGTGAGAAAGTGCTATTGTATAGGTCTCGTATCAGATTTTTTGCAGGAAAATTACTCTTGAGATGGGAAGGACCCTTTGTTATCGAAGAGGTATATCATTCGGGGGCAATTAAAATTGTTTCCCTTGAAGACAAATCTTCACAAGTGTTGAATGGCCAAAGACGCAAGCATTATATCTCCGGAGATCCTTATAATGAAAATGTTGATTGTATTCAAGCCATGATCCCGGAGGAGTTTATTAGGAAGCATATTTCAGAAACTTTAGAGTCAGTTTTCGAATAGGTAACAGTTTTGGTAAGAAAATGTTCGCGAAACATCTTTCAACTTATATTTTTACTATTTTTAGAAAATATGATAAATTATGAGCCGGAAAAGAGAGGGAGACGGAGCCTGGAGGCTCCACACCATAGGGTGGCGCGGGCCCACCTCTGGCCGCGCCAGCCCATGGTGTGGGCGCCCTGGAGCCCCTCTCCGACTCGTTTTTGACCTGGACTTTCCTTTCGTTATGAAACTTTTTGCTATATAATCCTCCAGACCCCCCGAGGTCCGTATATCGTTTTCTCTTCGTGTTTCTATTTCGAGCTGTTTCCGCCAGAATTTTTTTTCTGTTTTAGAAGCATCATGGTCTCCGCCAACGACAAAAAGGGGAAGGGACCCAAGGAAGATGATGTCCAAGACCTGAAGCCGGAGGAGGAGATCGAGAGTGGAGCCGAATGAGATGTAGAAGAAAACCCACGATTGCGTCCACGCGCCACCGTTGCAAGAATTGGGGTGGTGGCTAACCCCTTGAAGCTCAAGAGAAACGCGCGGATGAGCACCGGAGGGAAGGTTCCACGCTACTCCCTGGCTTCGAAGACACCTGCTGCGGGAGTCAAGAACTACTTCCACAAATTAATTCATGATTATCAGAGAAAAAAGTTGCCCAATAAGAATTTTCCCTCTATGTGGGATATGAATCGTTCTAACCGTGAAGATGAAGGAAGCTCTTAACCTAAGGAAGAGTAGGGGGGATCTTGGTGGCTGGGATTCACCGTCTGACAAGCATGCAAACTGTACTGATCGCAATACGGAGGTGATGCGTATGCTTATGTTCGCGATTGAAGATCTGAAGAAATCTATTGATAAACTCATCGAGAAGGATTCATCACCACCACCGAAGAATTGATTCGTCATGGGTTTTGGCATCCCCTCGGCTTGTTCCAAGCTTGGGGGGAGTGCCACGGTATCACATCACTATCTTTCATCTTTTTACCTTTTCAGTGGAGTCATATCATGAGTAGAGAGGTTATCATATAGGATGGTTTGCAGTATGGAAGTGTCTCTCCCTAGTTGTTTATCATTGTATCCGCTGGTCTGAGTTGTCGGTTTGAAATATTAATGAGAAGTTTCATCATTTACTTTCTATGCACTTTATTTCAGTTTTCAATTTCTGTCATATGGTTTAGCTTGTTATTAGTACTTGGTATCACTCTAGAGATCATCCAGTTAATCTAGTTGGTTTTGGCAAACTTAGCTTGGGTCAGCAGAAATAATAATTTGAGTTGCTAGTATAAGAAAGAGGAATTTTCCTATTAGCTCGTAAAATTAGTATTCACAAGTTAAGATCGTTTGTGCTTTCAATGAAGATTTCATGATTGGTCCCATCATATGTATATTTGTTTGTTTTCCTTCAACTCTTATGCTTCCTACCCAGCCTTGCTAGCCAAAAACCCTGTACTGAGAGGGAATGCTTCTCGTGCATCCAAACCTGAAACCCAAAACCTTGCCATTCGTGTCCACCATACCTACCTACATGTGGTATTTCACCGCCACTCCAAGTAAATTGCTCATGTGCTACCTTTAAAACTTTCAAATTACTCCTGTTTTGTGTTCCTGTTTGAGCTCATGAGGACGCAAATAGAGAATCTTTATCTCACTTGTTGATTGGACTCACACACCTAGACTAGTGGCTTCATCCGCTTATCCAAATGCTAGAAGAGCTCGCAGTGGGGTTCCCAGCCCCAAATAATAATACAAATTCTCTTCACTCTTTTCCCCCCTTATTTATCAGTCAAAGCATAATTGTGTAAACAAAAGAGAAAGAGGGATGACCTTCTACACCAGTTGTGTCCTTCTATGGGAGCCGCTCTTGTGAGTCTAGTTGGCTTGTGACGTACTGTATTTTCTGTTTGCCATTCGTTGACATAAATATACACCTCTCAAAATTTAGACACTCCTCCACGGTTTGTGATTGTTGGCGGGCACCCGAGGTTCGGTTAGCCATGGTTTGTGTAAGATGGATGGGAGGAGTGTCATGTATTTTATACCTCTGTTTATTAAAATAAAAGCTCTAGCACATGAGTGGTCAATGCTTCCCTCTACGAATGGCCTATATTTAACTTTTATGTTGAGTCAGTAAACCCATTTCCTTTTGTCTCCAGCAAGCATTTGAGTTGTTGTGATCACATCATCTATAAGTTGATTTATTCAATCATGTTTTCTATCCTTCTTTGTTTAGCACATGCTTTATTATCTGAATGAATATTACTTTGAAAGCCATGCATGAATCACTGAAAAAGAGTTGTTACAATTAAACATGTTAAGCTCTACAATATAAACCTTGTTATAAAGGCTTCACCTAAGATAAGTATATTTTCATTAAATGTTCTCTGACCAAGAACAAAGTTTGCCATCACCAATTTTGATTCTCTCTTTTGCATCTTTGTTTGTGACTCCCTTTACTTGTTTCAAGTTAAGTTTTATGAGAGGAAGTTGTTGTCTGTAATGATTGGTGCATAGGTAAATGTGATGCTTCTTGTCCGTATTTTATTTATCGACTCTTCACTCCATAAACATGTGGTCATGTTTCTGAGTTCAGTTTCGCTTGGGGACAAGCGAGGTCTAAGCTAAGGAGGAGTTGATACGTCCATTTTGCATCACTATTTTATATCATAATTTTCTGTTATTCATCGATATATTTCATGTTATGATGCATCTCTTATGTTATTTTATCTTATTTTTCATGTTTTTTAATTTTTGGAGAATAAACACCGGGACCAGAAATCTGATGGAAACAACACCGCCGAGATACCATATTTCAGAAGTTCAGAAGAAGAAGGGGGACATCAGGGGGATCCTAAAAGTATCGAGGAGGAGCACAGACAGAAGGGGAGCCAGAGGGGGGCCACCAGGGGCCCACACCTAGGGGTGGTGCGCCCTCCCCCTGGACGCGCCACCTAGGGGAGTGGCCACCCTGGCCCACCTCCGGGGGTCATCTTTGGCCCCCTGACCCCGAGGGAACCCTAAGCCTTATTCCATCCTCGAAGAATTATTCCGCCGCCGCTACGGCGTGGAAAACACCCGAGAGAAAAAAGCTCTCTGGCAGGGAGTAATCTGCCGGGGAAGTTCCTCTCCGGAGAGGGAAATCACCGCCATCGTCACCGTCATCGCTCCAGGCATCATCAAGATCGTCATCATCATCATCATCATCACCACCACCCGAACCATCGCCCTCATCATCCACCTTCATCCCGCTGTAACAATTAGGGGCCTCTATCGCTGTTTTGCATCAGATCTCTCTCCCGGTGTGGATTACTTGTTAGTAGTTGATGCTTGTGAGATTTATCGGTGTTTGCACTTTATGACCAGATTGTTATCATCCATTATATCACCTCTGATTATGATCCATATGATATGTTGTGAGTAGTTCGTGTTGTTCTTGAGGACATGGGAGAAGTCAAGTTGTTAGTAGTGAAGTAATATTGAATAATATTAATGTTTGATATTTAAGTTGTGGTGTTATTCTTCTAGTGGTGTCATGTGAACGTCGACTACATGATACTTCACCATTTATGGGCCTAGGGGAATGCATCATGTATTTGGATACTAATTGTGGGGTTGCCGGAGTGACAGAAACCTAAACCCTCGTTAGGAAACCATTACACGAGGGAGCGTAGGATCCCGGAGTTTAAAGCTGTGGTTAGATTTATTTTTTAATTACTTTCTTGTAGTTGCGGATGCTTGCAAGGGGTATAATCACAAGTATGTATTAGTCTTGGATGGGACGGTACATTAGCATAGATTCACCCACACAACACTTATCAAAACACCAAAGTTATTCAACTGCATGGAACAAAAGCACTTGACAGAAACCTCCTGTGTGTCCTCGAGAATGTTTTTTAATCATAAGTAAACTCACCGGCTTGTACTTTGCTAAAGAAAGGATTGGGCCACTCGTTGCAATTATTATTACTGCATTTTATTTACTCGCACTTTATTTATATGCAATATCAAAAACCCCTACAAATCTGTTTTCCAGTATTTACAGTTATTCGTTCATCGAAACTGCTTGTCAACAACTTCTGCTTCTCGTTGGGTTCGACACTCTTATTTATCGAAAGTACTACGATACACCTCCTATACTTGTGGGTCATCAACGCCCCACTCGCGCCCCCCAATGGGCCTTCCGGTCCGGACACACCCGAATTCCCGTCGGGAAAGCCCAGCCCAACTCCGTCGCGTAGGGGTTCCCGTCGAGAATAAAATGGCGCAACATGGGCGTGGGCCCAGCGCGTCAGCGACGCGGGGGCAGTCAAAGCGGAGATCTGGTCTTCGTCCTCTCCCGAGGCGTCGCAGAGGCGCAACGAGCAGTCCCACCAGCCAGTGACAAAACCCACATGGCGGCCGCGCCGTTTACTAGCGCTTGCAAGCGGTGTAAATGCGCCGCCCGCTCGCCGCGGTATATAATGCGCCCTCCTCCACCACACCGCCGCTCCCCGGCTGCCAAGCGCCACCATCTTCTCCCTCGTCGTCATCTCCTTCCACTCCGGCGCCGCCACCAATGGATCCTCTCGCCGCCAACGACTTCTGCCGCTGCTCCCTCCTGAAGCACTAGGCGAGGGCGCTCTTCCATGCCTAGTACCCGTGCCCCCCCACGATGTGCGCGTCGGGCACGGCTTCACCATCGGGCGCTCCGGCGTGCCCATTGATGGCTTTAATGCCCTCGTTGGTAAACCCCAAGAGAAAGGTTGTGAAGAGTGTAGCACCAAGTTTTCCCTCAGAAAAGAAACCAGGGTGGAATAAACCAGTAGGAGGCAAGCAATCTCTGAAGGTTGATGCAACTGAGATGGCAGGGCGCACTACCGGTTCAACAGCAACGTGGAACCTACACAACACAATCAAATCACTCTGTCCCAACAAAGCAGTGAGATTGTCAATCTCACCGGTCTTACTGAACACAAAGAGGTTAAATGTATGGTGTGGAAAACAGTATGAAAGCAGTAGGTGTTTTATCAGCATGAGGGCCTCGAGGGCCAGACGGCGGCTTTCAACGATTCGTTCAACACGCCGCCGCCGCCGCTGTCGGACTATGCCACGCGCTCGTGGCCCTTCGTCGACCATGCGCAGATCACTGTGCGCCCATCATTGACCTGGATGGCCAACAACGACGAGGCGGGGCCGAGCAACTGGCCGCGCTCTCCAGGCGGCGGCAACGATGACGGCGGCGACGACGTGAAGGAAGCGGAATTCGACGTATTCTACCAGTGAACACGTCGAGTTTAGTTAAATTTTATGTTTTTAGTTTAAGTTTCGTTCAAATCTTGTAATATTTCCTAAAATTGAATATAGTCTAAGTTTAAATTAATTTTTTTGGGGGGGAACGCTATTTGGGGCCACGAGTGGGGAGTGGCGTGCCCTGACGCCGGCTTCCCGTCTAGATAGCCGCAAAGGGCATCTCCGGCGTCCATCCATACGCCTGCTGGGAGCACGAGTGGAGATGCTCTAGTCAGTAGATTGGGGGCCAGATCTTTGATGCGCCCGCTCTCCAACGGTCTTTGTGACCAGAAGAGCGTACTCGCCCCCATACAGAAGACCAACGGTCTTTCTGACCAGAAGACCGTACTCGCCCCATACATAAGACCAAGGTGAGGCTTAATGAGCCATCCAAACGATAGGATTTTGCATCATAGGGCTACCGATCACGCGCTAAAAGTGAAAACTGGTTCCAATTGTCCGCCGTGAGAAACTGGGTTTATTTTTTACATGACACGAAACCATGTTTGATGACGTACATTTTCTAAAAACAATTAAACATCGTGCTAACAGGAAACATGTAGTGCCGTCGCTATCAAGAAGACGTAGCCGCAGGCCCCCTCCTTGTTTGTTTGGTTCTCAAATTTTGATATGGGTTTATTCCGGCCTACTAGAAATTAAATTAACACCAAATCTAGCTGATTGTGTTACATGTGGCCACTTTTCTGTTAATTTATATAGTGGTTACCTGTGGCCCTGTGCACCATTAAAATTATAGAAGGATTAATTGCGGCAATCTAAATTTTCTGTCTTTAGTTATGAATTGGCTCAATTTTTTTGTAACATAAGTTCAACACCATATTGGATTTCTGGCCATCTGAAATTGCTAATGTATCCTCCACCAAAACCCTGAGACATATCTTTAGTTAGGCTGGTCATAGTGGGGAGTAACATAGGAGTAACATCACACATTTCAAGCCAAATTTGCTTATGTGGCAATGAGTTAATGAGGAGAGAGATGCTAGTGGTAACTAGCTATGTTACCGTAACATCACACATACCAATACACTATGAGTCTACAAACTAATAAATACTCGCATGCATGACACCATACTTATGTTACTCCCCACTATGAGGGTAGTAACATAGACAAGTAATATTCGTAAGTTACTACTCTAAGTTACTTCCCACTATGAGCCGCGGGGAACCCTAAGGTAGTTTTCGTTCAGATCCAGCCGCGTAAATCGATCCTTCGCGTCTCAAATCCAGGTCCTGTTAGTGCTTGGGGGGGGGGGGGACGGAGCAAGGAGATCATCGGAGTTTCGCTGAGATTGTCTCATCTCCACCGCGCGCCATGTCCTTCAACTACAGCAGACGCGGAGGTGCTCGTGGTGGAGGGCCGCCGCCGCAGCCCAGCTACCCGCCGCGCAGACCAACAGGAGGGTACGGCACGGGCGCTTTTGAGCCTAACCGTGCAAATCCGGCGGGGGGATTCGGAGCCCCTGTTCAGCGTGGAAGAATGGAGGCCCGCCGCGACCAGGTACGTGGTGACTCCCGTTCCCGCAGCCGTGATCGAGGTCGGGGGGCTGGTCGCGAATCTGGCCGGAACAACAACCGCCTTGGTGCAATTAGCCGTGCGCCGGCGAGGAACTTTGAATCTAATCAAGCTCATAGAGATCGGTGGAATCACCGTGCGGAGATGCGCGAAGAGGACTCAGAGAACTCTATGGAGGAGAGAAGGGAATCTGCTTTCTCAAACCCTAATCAAGCACCACTAGACAACTCATCTCCAGTTGCTGGTTCGGGTGAGATTGGGAGAGATCAGGGCATCGTTCCTGTTCTTCAAACTGGAACAATCCAGGTTGGCAGAGAGGGTGCCTTCGTCACCTTCGATGGCCAGTCTGATGAAGAAACTGCTCGTGACGCTGCCAATGCCCAACAAAGATCAGTTAGCTTCCAAGAAGAGGATGCTGTGCCAATTGATACTGACTCTCTGTGTATTCTGTGTGGGGATGACCACGGAGACAGATTCCTGTTTGATGAATCTAAACCTTGGGAAATTGCCACTCCCTTTGTGGGTGCAGCAACTCCAGGTGGTGGGTTTTTTGTTATTGCTGATATTAGGAATGCAGCTCCACCAAGAGAGATGCATCAGGCTGTCATCGAGATACTGGAAGGGAACCCATCTGGACGTGAGATTGAGGAAGAATTTCTTCAATGGGCTGGCAGAAATTGCACTTGGAGGTGGTATGCGAAACCTCTCGCAGCTAAGAAATTCCTTATGCGCTTCCCCAGCTCCAGGGACATTGATGCCTGGATCCACTTTAGTGATGCTCGTCTGCGCACCATCCGTGGGGTGGTGATCAGGGTGACACACTGGACTCCAGAGTATGGAGCTACTGGGGAGTTGGACATTGCATGGTTCCAAGTCAAAGGCATACCTCTTGACAACAGAAACTGTCCCTCTGCTGCCTTTGTTGGAAGCCTGGTGGGCAGAACAATCTTTCTTGACAGACACAGCTTAAATAATGTGGATTATGTTCGTATTAAGATCGGTGCCATCGATGTTTCTCTGGTTCCACCGGTGGTTTCCAATGTCAACATTGCCAACAAGTTTTATGATATAGAATTTACTCGTGAAATTCCTGTATCCAAGCAAACTAAGAATTCTGTCTCTGATGCTGCATCCAGAGGCAATGACAGTGCAAATCCTGGAGGGGGTGGTTCCCAGCACACCCCAAAAAGACCTAGACAGGATCCTCCCAGTGCAGGGCGCTCTGATAACCCTCTCTCTGGTGGGTTCATGAGAGACGCCAGAGCATCATATGCCAGGCAGCAAAGGGATACCCAGGCAGTGGTCAACGCAAGGGACACAATTGGTGATGACAAGGGGAAGAGGAAAGCTCCAGAACCTTCTCAGAGCCTGGATGAGGATAGTGATGACGACTCATTTCCTGCACAAGTGCAGAGGCTTGGCTATAATACTAATGATCAAAGACAAATGATTCCTGTCCCTGTGGGATCCACCTCTAGGGCTGATGCAAACCCAGCCGTGGACCACTATGACAGGTACCTTGAATATCTGGCAGCTCCCAAGCAAATAACTGCAGGAGTTGTCGAGCATCCTGACGAGCCGCTGCAGAATGAATTAACATACGAAGAATTTCTCAAACAGCTCCTGAAGACTAAGCGTGATAAAGCCTGTATGTGGAAGGGTATGCTCCAACAGATACCTGGTGCCGAGCTTCCTCCTGTGGTTGAATCACCTGAAACAACCTATGAAACTGACAACCAATCAAGATCTTTCTCTGCCATGTCTGCTAACACAGCAGAGAGTCAACAACAGGTGCACCCCTCTGCGGTGCGCATCATGGAAGTGGAACAAGATGCTGTTGTGTCAAATGTTTCCAGGCCACCACCTATTCCAGTTTCTATTCCTCATGAGAATGCCCCATCATATTTTACTCCTGCTCAGCCTGCACCTTCCCCCTTGAGGAGCAGTGCCAGGATTATTGCAACTGGGAGAGCGAATGAATCCATCTTACAAAGGGCTACTCAGTCAATCGCTTCGCGAGATGAAGGTAAAACAGTTTGCTCTAATTCTTTCTCTGTTCTTGCTGATAATGATGTTCTAGATAAAGCTCTAGAATTAGGAATTGATCCTTCTTCTATTTCTTTGGAAACTGTGGATTTATTGCTTAGCTGGGAAGTGGCTAGGGCCAATTTACTAAACAAAAAAGAAACTCTTTCTGCGTCTAATCCTGTGAATGTTGCTGCACCAACACCTGTTGGGAATGCTACTTTATATTTGCCATCAATTGAGGAGGAACCTGAAGAACTATCCTCTGATAGTGATGAGAATCCCTTTACTCCTGTTATTTCTAGAAGGACAGCAAAAAAGTTGAAACAGAGATAAAAAACAAAAGACAAATCTCCTCAAGGGGTGCCCCTTGGTGGCACAAGATCCCTTAGCAGGGTCCATATCAACCACCCTCAGAGTGGTATAGTTAATGGACCCAGGGTGAGAACAAAATCCAAAAAGTTATCATGATAGGTGTTTTTCTGAATTGTAGAGGGGTGGGTAAGAGAGGTTTTGCCACTAATATGATTGATCTAATCAGGGAGTTTGATTTTGATTTTATTGGTTTACAAGAAACTATGAAAAATGTTGTGGGCCCTGAAGTTTGGAGGAAATTTGATCCTAATAACTGTTATCTTTGGTTCTGGTCTCCTTCTGTTGGCAGATCTGGAGGCATTCTCTGTGGTATCAAATCCTCTAGGTTTGATATCATTAATGCTTCTGTGGATAGATTTTATGTTAAAGCAGATGTGTTGGATAAGAAAATTAATAAAAAAATCACTCTTATGGTGGTTTATGGTGCAGCACAGGACAGGGATAAGACTAATTTTCTAGCTGCTTTTGCTAATGCTTGCTCTCTTTTGACTCTTCCTTCTTTGATTGGTGGTGACTTTAATATTTTGCGTTTTGCTTTTGAGAAGAACAAACCTGGAGGGGTCTCTAAATTTTCTGATGTTTTTAACTCCATTATCAAAAATTACTCACTAAGGGAAGTGGATATGTCTGGGGGTCTGTATACTTGGACCAATAATCAAAAAAATCCAACTCTGGAAAAATTGGATAGGGTTCTTATGTCTTCTGACTAGGAAACCATCTTCCCTTTGACAAATGTTAAGAGAAATCCTAGAGTCATCTCTGACCATAATCCTTTGATTGTGGACACTGGAGAGATTGTGACTCCTAAAAACAGAGAGTTCAGGTTTATGAAAACTTGGACAACTCATCCTGATTTTTTGGAAAGAGTACAGAAGGCTTGGATGGTACCTGTCCCCTGTGTGGATAGTGTTTCAACCATCCAGAGCAAGTTGAAGCATGTCAAAAAAAAGCCTGAAAGGCTGGGGTGCAAATATCAGAGGTGATGCTATCAGGTTAAGGAGAGACCTGTCTGAGGAGTTGAACAACCTAGAGATGTTGGAAGAGCAGTCCATCTTATTAGCAGAACAGTTTGAGAGGAAAAGTTTCATTCAGAGTGAGCTGTTTAAGCTCTGTAAAGGGGAAGAGAAATTCTGGCAGAAGAGATCTAGTGAACAATGGTTGTTAGAGGGGGACTCAAACTCTGCTTTTTTTCACAGAGTTGCCAATGGTAGGAAGAGGAAAACAACCATGTATTCTTTGGTTAATGGGGAACAGTGCATTCAGGGGACTGAGGAGCTGCTTGCTCATGCCACTTCTTATTACAGAAATTTATTTGGACCTGGGGAAGGAAATCTCATGAGATTCTCGGTAGGTATCTGGGGGGCAGAAGAGAGGTTATCTGATGTTGATAATGCTGCTCTTGATACTGCATTTACTGAAAAAGAAATAAAAACAGCCATTGATTCCATGGTTAGGAATAAAGCTCCTGGACCTGATGGGATTCCTATTGAGTTCTTTCAGGTCTCATGGGACATTGTTAAAGCTGATATAGTACAGTTATTCAATGATTGGTATGTGGGTAAGCTTGGGCTTTACAGATTGAATTTTGGCATGATCATCTTGTTGCAGAAGACCCCTGATGCAGACTGCCTTCAGAAATACAGACCTATCTGCTTGTTACAGGTCCTGTACAAAATCATTACTAAGGTAGCCACCCTCAGAGTGGAACCTTACATGGACAAGCTAATATCAAAATGCCAGACTACATTTATCAAGGGAAGGAACATCATGGATGGCATCATGTCTCTTCATGAAATCTTGCATGAGGCTAAAAGGAAAAAACAAAAGGGTGTGGTCTTTAAAATTGACTTTGAAAAAGCCTATGATAAAGTGGACTGGGCTTATCTGATGCATTGTATTTCCTTAAAAGGCTTTAGTACACTCTGGAGGAGATTGATTGAAGAGATCATCAAGGATGGAACTTTGTGTGTTAAAATCAATAATACTAGGGGTAAGGACTTTGGCAGTCACAGGGGGGGTAGACAGGGAGATCCCTTTTCCCCTTTCCTGTTCAATCTTGCTGCTGAAGGACTGGCCAAACTTATTCAACAGGCTCAGAGCAGTGATTTGATCTGTGGACTGGTACCTCACTTGGTTGAGTGTGGAGTTGCTATATTCCAATATGCTGATGATACACTGCTGATGGTTCAGGATGAGATTAGTCAAGTCAGGAAACTCAAGATGATACTTTACTTGTTTGAGGCTATGTCTGGTCTCAAGATCAACTTCATGAAAGTGAACTGTTCATGGTTTTGGAAGACTCAGACAAAAGCATCATGTATTCTGATATGTTGAACTGTCAAATTGGACATTGGCCTATGAAATACCTTGGAGTCCCTGTTTGTGGCTCCAGGTTATTGGTGGCTGATCTAAAACCTCTTGTGGAAAAACTGAGCAGAAGATTGGAAGGTTGGGTTGGCAACAATTCTTCTATTGGTGGAAGACTGATTCTGATCCAGTCATCACTTAGCAATATTCCCATTTACCACATGTCTATGTATCTGCTACCTACAACTTGTTTGGAGCAGATGACCAAGATAATCAGGAGATTCTTTTGGCAGAGGGCTAGCACTAAAAAGAAATATCATCTTGTTCGATGGAACTTAATCAATAAACCCAAAGAAAAAGGGGGTTTAGGCATCAAAGATTTGAGACTGTTCAATATTAGTCTCCTGTGCAAGTGGTGGTGGAGACTGGAAATGGAGGAAGGACTGTGGCAAACTTTGGTAAAGCACAAGTATGGGATTACACATGGTATCTGGCGAGTTAAGATGAGACAACAGGATTCCCCTGTGTGGAAGGATCTGTTAAAAGTTAAGCATTGGTATTTGCAATGTAGATCAATGATGGTTGTTGGGGGGAATGAGACAGATTTCTGGCATGATCAATGGTGCGGCCCAACACCGTTTTGTGACAGGTTTCCAGAGTTGTTTCAGGTGTGTACACTGCAGGTGTGTACTGTTCGAGAGATGGCTGACAGAAACTGGCAGATGGATTTTAGGAGGTGGATGGATGTACAGATGCAGCAGCAGGCGTCAGTCCTGCGCAGCTTACTCATGACTGTGGCCCTGGGGGAAGGCCCTGATAAACCCAAATGGAAACTCACCAAAACTGGAAAGTTTACAGTCAAATCAATGTATAAAAAGATGTCTTCCTCTAATGTGGACAGATCTTTTTCCCATTTGTGGAAAGCCAAGATTCGTTTGAAGATCAAAGTTTGGCTGTGGCTAATTTGGCATAACTCTATTGCTACCAAAGATAATATGAAAAAAAGAAACTGGAAAGGAGATTTCTCTTGCAGCTTTTGCTATGATCTTGAAACAATTCATCACCTTTTCTTTGTTTGCCCTGTTGCTTCTTACTCCCTCCGTTCCATATTAGATGACTCTCAACTAGATGTATCTGCTACTAAAATATGTCTAGATACATCTAAGTGGAAGTCATCTAATATGGAACGGAGGGAGTACATGTGGAGTGTTATTTGCTCGGTTTTGGGAGCCTTCAATGGACCTACTAATTTCACACAATACTTTTGGTGGATCTCGTCTTATTTTCCAGCACGTTTGAATTTGCATGTTGTTGGGATTGCTGCCTTGTGCTGGGCAATCTGGAAAACTAGGAATAATGCATGCTTTAATAAGAAATTCATTTCAGCCCCTGTTGAGCTGATCTGTTACTTTTGCGCTTTTCTTCGTTACTGGGCAGGTCTTCAAACTGCAGAAGGAGATAGGAGCCAGTTGGAGGCAGGAGCCAGGATGATCCAGGATGCTGCTTTGGCACAGCATGCCCGCAGTCAAGCTCGTGGAGACAGATTGATCGAAGCGGACGCCGCCTCGGATGAAGAAGTTGACGCTGTTGGTTGATGACAGCATTAGTTTGTGTTGGAAGATCTCGAGCAGTTCGCGTCGTTCGTTTAAAGCTCCCTAAGGTTTCAGTACTGATTCGTTGCTGCCTGCGTGCAGCTTAGATGTTTTGCGTTAAACTTCCCTCGGGCCGTCTGTGACCCGTCTCGTTACTTACCAGATACTTGCCTGTGTGGCTGGGTTTTCTGAGCGCTTTAAATGAGATCATCTCCTTCCTTCCTTGGAGGGGGGGGGGGGGGTATGACCTGTTTCCTTTTGCTCTTACCCAGGCCGATTTCGCTTCTTCTTTTTCAGTTTTTCTTTTGGGGTTTGTAAAAGACTTTGTTCTGTTCTCCGTTTCGGTTAATGGAACCCGGCTGTCGTCGTTTGTAAAAAAAATTAATAATTTCGCTCCATCATTTGGGGTACACATTTATTGACACACACAATCAAATCCATGTCCACTAGATTAATCACAAAGGGAGTAGTACAATATATATACAAAAAAAAAAAAATCCCGCAAAAAACTACTCGTGGCAACACAGAAAATGAGAAAAATAGTAGAAAAAAAATGAAAACTGCTTTTTTACAATGAAGATTTTGGATAATTTTTTTTCTTCCGAAGAAATTTCAGACAATGTTAACTCCAAGTGGTGGGAAGCTAGGAGACTCGGCGGCGCACATCTGGGTCGCGCGGGCCGCATATACCAGAAACCCAGAGGGCCGCGGCGGCCAACGTCGCGACGGACCACCGGAGAAGCCGCTGAACCGGTGGACCGCCGCCGTATTCCGCGTCACTGTAGTAGATGACAGGGCAGTCGCCCATGATCTGCGCTACGACGCTCCCCATGCCCCTGCTCCCGCGCCCATCGGCCCGTCGGACGGCGGTGCTCGCGGGTCTGTCGGCGGTCGGCCACTGGTTATTCTCTGGAACGTTGACTGCGCCGCTTCCGCCGGTCAGGCGTCTTACGGACGTTCCGGCGTGGCCGTCCTCGCTTGCCTGCACCCGCACGTGGATGCGGCTGGCGGCGCGGTCGCGGCTGTAGCGCGCGCGGTAGGTGAACGTGCCAGGATGCTCCGCGACGAAGCTGTACTTGATCGTGTGGCCGGTCGTCACGTCCTCGGCCGACGGCGTGCCGGTCTTCAGAAGCCCCTATATGGAAGCAGGCGGTGGAGGAAACATTCTTCATCGCGCGCGACGACATGGGATCGATCAGGAGCGGGCGGCGTATATGGGTACCTCGTGCCATCGGATGGCGATGCTTCGGGAGAGATGAGCGCCGTCCACGGTGACGGTGAGGACGACGGTGACGCTCTGCGGCGCGTGGACGACGGTGGGGGAAGTTGCTCCGCCGTCGATGATCAGCTGGGACTCGGTCCGAGACCCCTTTGCTCCAAGCCGTCGCGGCTTCGTCATAGCTTTCACCTCCTGCTGCCTACTTGTCAGTCCCTCTGACAATGGGGTATATCTACTATAGTTGGCGGGGTTTCGTAAGTTGGAAGGCTAGCTCGCAGGTTGCAGCCGTCCGATGGCAAGCGCGTTGAAGCAGCCCCGACGTGGACGGTCGTGGCGCGTTCGCGCCGTGGCTGGCTCCGCCTCCGTGTCATCCAAAGAAGCACGCCAGCCCGCAGAGTCAACTGTGTTCCTTGATTAATCGTGATTGGCTAGTCCGGGGTGGTAGGGGTGTATGTTTGCATGACAGAAGAGATCAGCCAACCTCGTGGGAGTGATGATCTTCCAAATATATAAAAATGGAGTCATGTGATCATGTCCCAATGTGGATGGCGACTTTTGAATTGGAAACGAGGTGTAATAGGGAGAGAATTTGTTTGTTTCATTGATCACGATTTCAGTTATTTACTGAGGTGGGCATACCGAATAGGTGCCCACCGTAGGATATACCCCGATGTAGTTCATCTGACGTACGTCAGGGTAAAGTGGTGTAAGCACCAAGCCGCAGATAACTCAATCAAGCAAGGATTGTCAAGAATTGGAATAGGAATTGGTGATCGCTCGATCCTCCCAACCACCCCCGAGCGAGGTCCAGTACATACGGCACTGCCGTCCTGATTACAGTTCTGTTTCTACCTAACAACAAAGAAGGGACTCGGTCCTCAAATAACACTCGCGCCCGCACTCACGTGGCCCAGTTGCCAGTTGTTAACCAATGAGGACGTCGATGCTGCCTTCGTGGCCTTGCTTGATTGGTTGAAGAGGTTCCCTCTGGATTGCCGTCGCTCACGTGGATGTCGCTTGCGTGGCCGCTGACAATCCCCTCCCCTTGAAAACCTGCTTGACCCCAAGCAGGTGCCAACGGAAACTGCTGGTGCAGAGCTTCAGCGTCTTCCCAGGAAGCAGACTCTTCAGGCAGTCCACTCCACTGTACGAGGACTTGCGCCACCGTGCGGTTCCCTTGTTGGCGAGCTCGAGACTGCAGCACACGAAAGGGAACTCGAAACGCAAGATCTGAGTCAGGTAATGGAGCTGATACCTGGACACCAGGGCCAAGACACGGCTTGAGGAGGGACACGTGGAACACTGGATGAACACGGCTAGATGGCGGCAGCTCCAGGCGGTATGCCACTGCTCCCACACGCTCGACAATGCGATACGGGCCAAAGAACTTGAAGGACAACTTGTGATTCTTACGAGTGGACACTGAGGTCTGAATGTGGGGCTGTAGCTTGAGAAAAACTTGATCTCCCACTGCAAACGAACGCTCTGTTCTGTGCTTATCTGCCTGGGCCTTCATCCGCTGTTGCATGTGAAGTAACTGTTGTCGTGCTGAAGCAATGATCAAGGAGCGCTCAGCTAGCCAGGATTGTATATCCATCGACTGAATTTGGTCTGATGCTGTAACGCCAAAGTATCTGGGCTGCCTTCCATACAGGACCTCAAAAGGAGACTTGCCTAGTGATGCATGCCAGTTGGTGTTATACCAAAACTCATAAAGGGAGAGCCATTTCGACCAATTCTGAGGATGAGCACTGATGAAGCATCGCAAATAGCACTCAATGGACTGGTTCACCCTCTCTGTTTGCCCATCTGTTTCAGGGTGGTTACTTGTGATCATTTTCAGTTGCGTACCTGTTGCTTTGAAGACAACACGCCAGAACTGGCTGGTAAAAACGGGATCTCTGTCAGACACCAGAGCATTGGGCAAGCCATGGAGGCGATATATATTTTGCACAAAGATGTCAGCAACCTTGGCAGCAGTATAAGGGTGCTTGAGGGGAAGGAAGTGCGCATATTTTGTCAATTTATCGACAACTACCAGGATGCAATTGAAGTGACGGGAGGGGGGTAGACCATCTATGAAGTCCATGGTAGCTGTTTCCCAAGGAGCAGAAGGTATGGGCAGGGGTTGGAGTAACCCTGGTGGGGCAATGCGCTCCGGCTTGGCCTGCTGACAAATTCTGCAACATTGAACAAATTTTCTGATCATTGTTTTCATTCCTGGCCACTTGAACAGGGAGTTCAGGCGTCTGTATGTGACAGGAAAACCGGAGTGCCCTCCTTGCGGGCTATCATGAAACACTGAGATTAGCTGCAGCTGCGTCTCTACTTTGTTTCCCACCCAGATGCGCCCTCGATAACGGATAATGCCTTGGATGAGAGTAAAATGCTGCACTGCAGATGCATCCAGAAGCAACTGTTGTAGCAGGTCCTGAGCCTGGCTATATCCAACATAGCTATCTTGTACTGTAGTTAGCCAGTCCGGTTGAACTGTAGTGATGGTGAGCAGCTGATAATTCTCTGGTGCTAGACGGGACAATGCATCAGCAGCTCGGTTGAGGGCTCCCTTTTTGTACACAATACGATACTGCAGGCCCATGAGTTTGGTGAGGGCCTTCTTCTGCCAATCAGTGTGGAGACGCTGGTCAGTGAGATGAGTCAAGCTTTGATGATCAGTTCGAATCACAAACTCCCCATCCTGGAGATATGGTCGCCATTGTTGCACTGCGATTGCGTGGGCCTAGAGCATGGCTGACAAACACGAGAGGGTGCCCTTCCTGGGACAGTACAGCACCAATGCCAACATCGCATGCATCTGTCTCGATGACGAAGCTTTTGCTGAAATAAGGTAAGGAGAGCACTGGGGCTGTAATTAGAGCTCGTTTCAGAGTCTGGAAGGCAGTTTCAGTAGCATTTTTTCAGACAAACAGGGATCCCTTTTTGAGTAACTCTCTCAATGGTTGAGCAATGATCGCATAGTGCTTGATAAATTTGCGGTAGTATCTTGATAGACCCAAAAATCCTCTGAGTTCTGTCTTGTTTGTTGGAACTGGCCACTTCTGGACTGTTTGGATTTTGGTGCTGTCAGTTGCTACTCCTTGAGAAGATATGATATGGCCCAGATAAGCAATTTGTTGCTGAGCAAAAGCACACTTGGACATTTTGACCTGCCAGCTGTCCTTCTTAAGAAGCTCCAGGACAGTTTCCACATGTGTCAGGTGCTCCTCGTAGCTCTTGCTGTATATAAGAATACCATCGAAGAATACCAGGGCACACTTGCGGAGCACTGGTGCCAGTGTTGCATTCATGGCGAATTGGAAGGTAGCTGGTGCCCCTGTGAGACCAAATGCTAGCACACGGAACTCATAGTGCCAAACGTGAGTCTGGAAGGCTGTCTTGTGTTCTTCCCCGGGTGCCAACCGGATTTGGTGGTATCCTGATTTTAAGTCCAGCTTGGAAAACCACTTGGCTCCGCTCAATTCGTCCAGGAGCTCATCAATGATGGGAATGGGATATTTTCCTTTGACAGTTAGGGCATTGAGATACCTGTAGTCGACTACCATTCGCCATGTTCCATCAGATTTCTTCACTAGCAGTACTGGTGATCCAAAAGCACTGTGGCTGTGCACAATTACCCCCTGGTCAAGCATTTCTTGGACCTGCCTCTCAATTTCAGTTTTCAGATGTGGTACAACACGGTAGGGGCGAATGGATACTGGCCTAGCACCTGGCACCAATGGAATTTTATGATCATACTGTCTCCTGGGTTGAAGGCATGCTGGAGCTGAGAAAACTTCCTGGTATTTATTCAGTAACTGCAGCATTTCCGGCAACAGAGGTTCCTTGTCTGGGGGCTCAGCTTCGTGCATCAGATGCAGTTCCACTACTGTGTCAGGCAGAATATTCTGCTTAATTCCTTGCAGCAACACCAATTTGTTATCCTTCTGGAAAGATATCCACCCTTGGGCCCAGTGTGTAGTCATTGGACTGTATTTTGCTAACCAATCAAGCCCGATGATTCCATCATAACTTCCTTATGGCAATATACGGAAGCTATCAACAAAGGTCTCTACATTCGATGTCCAACTGATCTCAGGGAACACTTCTACACTGTGCAGTAAAGACCCCCCAGCTATCTTGTCAGGGACAGTGGCTGGCAGTGGTCTGTTGCCCTGTAATTTCTTGGCCCTCTCACTGTCGATAAAACAAGCTGAGCTCCCGGAATCTATAAGGAAAAGCATTTCCTGCCCTTGCACCTCCACCAGAATCTGCATTGATTTTGGTGCTTCGACTGCAGAGTCCAGTGCGGCCACCGAAATCATGTGGCATTGAGCAGCTGGAGTGGGAGTTGTTGTCTCAGGTTCAGATTGCTCACTGTCACTGTCACTGTGATCTGTTGATCGCAACGAATCGATCATTTCCTGGACAATGTGTAGCTGAATCATATTCTTACATTGGTGCTCCTTGCTGAGTTTTTCACCACAAGTAAAGCATAAACCCTTGGCATGCCTGTACGATTTGAGACTTTGCCATCCAACATCTTTTGCTGACCGTGTGGATTTGGCGACCTTCTTCTCTTCCACTGTTTTGGAGATCCACTTGGCTGGAGGAGGTGGCGGTGCAGCTGGTGAATACGTTGATCGCCTTGACGAAATCGATTGCTCTGGCGTGACATTGAGCGGTATATATCCATCTCCCAGCTCCTCATACAAAAGAGCGAGCGAATAAGCAGTATCCAAATCACGTGGCTGTTGTATTGTGACCAGCACTCTGACATTTGGTTTGAGCCCGTCAAGGAAACGAGTTGTGTAGTGGACAGGATCCGGGCGTGGTTCGTAGGCAGCTAATTGGTCCATGAGTTCAGAGAATCGGGTCACATAGTCCTCCACCGTAGTGACTTGAGCGATATGAAAAAGCCTTCTGACCAATACTGTATGTTGGTTTCTGCTGAATCTGGTTAAAACTGCTGCTGCGAACTCCGGCCACTGAGGATCTGAAAACTGCTGCAGAAACGCCTCTAGCCAAGTAGCTGCCGACCCCATGAACTGCCCAGACGCATCAATCACCTTCTGATTGTCAGGAACGCGGTACCTGCGAAATTGTTCCTCGCATCTTCGTTGCCACAATTTGGGATTTGACCCGTCGAATTGCGGTAACTCAACACGGGCATCAGCACGGTATGCATCAGTGTTACAGTTGCTGCGCGCATTGTGGGTCAGATAAGAAGAATTGTTCCGGGCGAAGTTCATACCTCCGTCCGGAGGAGACGAGATGTAGGTACTCGCCATCCCCAGGTGTTGCTTCTCATAGCGGTTCCCATCAGGGCTATCGACGCCGCCCTTGTCCTTGCTGGTGGATGCTGAAGGTCGATCCGCCGCTGCTCCCGGATCCGGCCGCGGAATCCCCGCAATTGAAGCTGCCACCGCCACTATCTCTGATGCCAGCGTTTCTCGCACCGCTTCCAGGTCGGCGCTGATGAAGGTCTTGGTGGCGGCGATGTCAGACGACACCGCGGAGCGGACCTCCTCGATCGTGTCGGAGACGGTCCTGATTTCTCTGCTCGTGTCGGCGACGAACTTGCGTACATCGTCCAGCGTCTCCTTTTTGTAGTCAAGGAAACACGCCTCGTACTCCTCCGTTGACTCCGCCCTGAGGAGCTCGTAGATCGACTGCGCTTCCGGAGAGAGTTTGTCCATGGCGATCGAGCGAGAGCGAGACGAAAATCGGGTGGGATATTTGTGTGTGGGGAATTCTAGATCGGGGATCGGAGATGGCTCTGATTACCAATTGTAAGCACCAAGCCGCGGATAACTCAATCAAGCAAGGATTGTCAAGAATTGGAATAGGAATTGGTGATCGCTCGATCCTCCCAACCACCCCCGAGCGAGGTCCAGTACATACGACACTGCCATCCTGATTACAGTTATGTTTCTACCTAACAACAAAGAAGGGACTAGGTCCTCAAATAACACTCGCACCCGCACTCACGTGGCCCAGTTGCCAGTTGTTAACCAATGAGGACGTTGATGCTGCCTTCGTGGCCTTGCTTGATTGGTTCAAGAGGTTCCCTCTGGATTGCCGTTGCTCACGTGGATTTCGCTTGCGTGGCCGCTGACAAGTGGGGTCACTGTGAGGTGGGTCCGGTGTCCTTTGGGCCCATACGCAAGTGACCCAAAGTCTGCATACGTGACTTTGTGACTTCAGGGGATGCTAGTCCGGTATACCCAACCTAGATTAAACTTGTCGGACCGATGGATATCAGAGTATCCTAGGCCATCAGCTGTTGGCCCAGCCCATCAGGCACGGAAGGAGTCCGTACCAAACTACCACGAGCAAAGGAGGGTCCTCAACGGTCTCCCGCCAAGGCTAGCCCCTTGGAGAGTAGCCCTACTCCGCCCCGCTCCTTCCCAGAAGGAACCTCACTCGTTGGGAGACAACCCATGTGAGGATGATGTCCTGACCCCTGCGCGTATGACGGAGGCACCGCAGGGGACAGAGCGGCTTTGGTCACAGTTTCCATTCTCGTGTATAAAGTGCAAAGCGCCGCTGCGCGCACAAAAACCCGGTCCGAGGCTTTCCCCTTTGGTGCAAGAAGACCGGTCCGCCGCTACAAGACGGAGGGACGTCACCAGAGCCCCCACCAACGTGCCATGGACGGTGGCGACCGTCCTTGACGACCGGCGAAAGCCTACATGGCAGAGCGCTGCAGTGTACTCCTTTGACACCTTTTGATAGCCTTTCCCGCCCAAAGAGCGGGAAAGAGGTCCAAACGCCAATATAAGAAGGGCGTCATTAGCCCTTGTAGAAGAGGAGCTGGAACCATCATAGAGCCCAAGTAGTCTGTTTCGATCACAAGCTCGTATTTGTATTGTAGTCATCACAAGCAGGAGTAGGGTTTTACACCATCACGGTGGACTGAACCTTGGTAAACTCTCCGTGTCTCCAACACTAGTGGAAACAACCCCTATCGTCCAGAGGGAAAAATTCCATTCATCCCGGTTGCACAAAAATCCGGGACAAATGCTATACATTGGTCCCGGTTTGTGCGCCCGAGGCAACAGAAATCACCTGAGGGCAACTGTCCCGGTTCGTGGGGAGGCATTGGTCCCGGTTTGTGGCATGAACCGGGACCAATGCCTAGCCACATGCCACGTGGCACGCGCATGGACATTGTTCCCAGTTCATTCCACAAACCGGGACCAATGCCCCCCTTCCCCTACATATATTGTCTCACAGCCCCCTTCCCTCTTTTGTTTTGGCTTGGAGGAGTGAGAGAGGTGGGTGTTAGTGTGTGTTATTTTACTATGCACACGAGGTGTTCGACGAAATACCCGAGCCACACATAAGCTCACTGAAAATGGTATCTTCGACCGAGGTTAACAAACTTATATTTTTCATCTGTAATTGATACATAGAAAAGTAATATTTGTCGATGTACTGTGGTGATTTCTCTAAAAGATAACAAACATTTCTCTATTGAATATGTTATTGTAATGTTTTTTGTTAAACTTAATTATACGATGCAGATGGATGCACGGGAGCGATGGATGTACGGTGACCGACGCACTTCCGAGTATATGGCAGGCCTAAATGCATTTCTCGTTGTAGCTCAGGCGAACAAAGATAATGGCTTTATGTGTTGCCCATGTGTTGATTATCGGAACGTCAGGGCGCACTCTTCCTCGAGAATCCTTCACGGCCACCTACTTCGGAGAGGTTTCATGCCCAGCTATAATTGCTGGACCAAGCATGGAGAAAGAGGGGTTGTGATGGAAGTCAATGAAGAAGAAGAAGATCCTTTGTTCCCTGAATATGGTGATACTGCAATGGAAGACAATGCAGAAGAAGGAGGTGATCAAGAACAGGCATCAGAAGATCCCGATGATGATCTTGGCCGAGTTATTGTTGATGCAAGGGAAGACTGTGAAAGTGAATTGGAGAGGTTAAAACTGGACAACATGTTACAAGATCACAAAAAGTTGTTGTACCCAAATTGCGAAGATGGTAGCACAAAGCTCGGTACCACACTGGAGTTTCTGAAATGGAAGGCTGATGCATGTAAAATGCATAGATGAATTTTGCATATTTTCACATGGTTTTCTATTACATATTGCATCATATAAGGGTATAATTCAATGTTTTATAGTATTTTGGGGTTAAATTACAACGTCCCCCAACTTTTATGGAATTAACCCTGCGTGTCAGCAACCCCGTTTTCTATATTTTTGACGTTTCAGGGGGCAAACTTCCGCGAAATCACCTGAAAATCTGCGGGGGTCATTTTCTTGGAAGGAGATGACTTGCAGGCGAAGGATCCACGAGAATTGGGCAAGGAGGCCCAAAAGAGGACCCTCCACGCGGCCAGATTCCTTGGCCGCGTGAGAGGCCCCCTTTTGGCCCCTGTGGCCCCAATTCCTTCCATCTTCAACTTATCGACTCCGTCTTGACCTCAAACCGACTATAAAAAGGGTCCCCCGTACCCTTACGGAGAGGAGCACCGCCGAAACACCGAAACATCGAAACAGAGACCAGAAGTTCCAGATTGGAGGGGGAAAACTCCGGCGGGGCGCCTCCGGTGTGATCTCCTGCCCCTCCAACGTCATCTCCATCGACATCTCCATGAAGAGGGAGTAGTCCACCCCAGGGCTATGGGTTTGTGGAAGTATCACTTGTATCTCTCTCTCTATGTGCTTCACTAATTAGATCCGTATGAGCTGCCTCACATGATTACGGGCACCGTTGTAATTCCTATGTGGTGGATCTTTTCTATGAGTTATTGAATCTGAGATTGCAATTGTTTCTCTTGAGTTATTTGAGTAGATGTATCTTATGTACCCCGTTCTTATTTGCTATCTTGATCAATCTAGTTCTTGAGAGCGTGTGTGGGGTGATGGGTGCATTAGTTGGAGTAACGGGGGGTGGCTAGTGCTGTGAAAGTGACAGAAGTTCAGCGATCCACTTAGGTTTTGTTAAACCTTTCTTAGTTACCTCACTAGGGATAAAAAGGAGTACCTTGTTACCGGGGATTTGAAGTGACACTAATCAATCTCCATGACTAGATCTAACAAGTTCTTACTTCAACTTCATGTCACATTGCTTAAAGCTATACTCTGGTTTTTCCTTAATTATCGAGGTGTTATGATTTATTTCGCATCTTGGTGGAGTATAAGAGGGATTAATATGACCGTAGAGATCTCTATGCTAGGACGTGATGCCCATATGAAAGTACTCAATGTTAAACATGTTATTGTACGCTCACATGTAATTCTTTATGTCCACCGTCTACCACTTTATTTGAGAGAATGCAAGTGTGAAACCATGAACCCCGGTCCTATTTTAATTATAACAAAACACTCTACTTACTTTGCTGCAATTTACTTTACTTGCACTTTACTTTACTTGCATCTCCAATTCGAATTTACATTATCTCCATCACCACTTGCATCACAAAAATACAAAAACAATCCATTGCACATTTATTTTCTCATTTGCATTTAGTGGTAGATTTAATTATTGCACATTTACTTTCAGTTTTGCATTGCAATTTAGAAGTCTCAGACCTTGTGCTTGACAACCACTCGGTGAGGTTGAGGGCACAAAATTCTCTACTTGTTTGCAGGATCCTGGAGGAAGCTTGGAAGACAACTGCTGAAATACTGGCTCCCCAAGAGTTCGATATAAACCCTCGAGTCACCCTCGTGGGAAAGAAGGCTTGCCACTAGCTACACACTCTGCACTTGGAGTCTCAACCTAGCCATCAAGCGTTTTTCTGGCGCCGTTGCCGGGGAGCCATAGGTGAAGGAGTTGTCCAAGGGAGCTCACAAGAAGTCTTCATCACCAACAAGGTGTGCAAACACCTAAGCTTGGGAAGGTTGCACCTACGTGAGTACCGTCCTTTCTATCTCCACCTTCTTTCAAGTAGATTGTTTTGTTTCTTGTCTTGTTTTTGTTTTTGTTTTGTTTTTGTTTTGTCTTGCATATTTTATTTTAGATTGAATTTAGTTTTGAATTTAGTTATCTAGTTTATTTTAGTATTTCGAATTTGCCTAGTTACTTTACTTTTTAGTTTTGCATAAAAAAATTAAAAACTACATAAAAACTGTTAAAATGGGTGATAGAACTAAATTAAGTGACTACACAAATACACCCAATGACCAATTCATTGCTAGGCCATCTACTACACCTGAAATACAAGCTGAAAGCTATGAAGTAAGTCCTAGTTTATTGAATTTAATTACTAGAGAGCAATTTGGTGGTAGTGCTATGGAGGATGCCTCTATGCATCTTCATGATTTCATGGAAATATGTGATATGCAAAAATTTAAAAATGTGGAAAGTAGTGTTTTAAAACTGAAATTATTTCCTTTTTTCACTTTTTGGAAAGGCTAAAGAATGGTTACTTTCACTACCTATAGCTAGTATAAAGTCTTGGGATGATTTAAAAGAAGCTTTCATTAAGAAATATTATCCTCCCGTTAAAATTTTGCAAAATAGGAATAATATCCTCTCATTTAGGCAAAATGATAATGAACATGTAGCCATGGCATGGGATAGAATTAAATTAATGATTAGAACATGCCCATCACATGGAGTAAATGAATGGACCATACTACACTCTTTTTATAATGGTCTAAACTACATGTCTAGAAATATACTTGATTCTGCTGCTGGAGGTGCCTTTATGAGTAAAACTGTAGGTGAGGCTAAGAGCATATTAGTAAGAATATTGCAAAATTATAGTCAATGGAATACTGAAAGAGCACCCAATCCCACTAAGAAAATAAACTCAATTGAAGAAACCAATGATTTGTCTTCTAAAATGGACACTATTCTTGCCTTTATTAATAAACAAAATATGGAGAATGTGCCTTTGCAGGAGCTAGTTGGTAGTAATTCTGAAAGTGTGGATGTTAATTTTGTTAGGAATTATGGTAGAAATGGTTTTGGTAATGCTTACAATTCATATAGTAAACCTCCTTATGTGCCAAATAAACCTTTTGTTCCATATCCTAATGCTAATGAAAATAAGTGGAAGCCTTCTAGTGAAATTTCTGAATCTAATAAATTGCTTATGGAACAAGTTGCTAGTCACAATTCTATGATACATGAGTTAAATAAGTCTATTGCATCCATTAGTAGTGATATTAAAGGATTGCAACTTCAATCTTCGAATTTAGATAAAGTATTGTCAAAATTAGCTGATAATCAAGCAACTCTATTAAGCATGTCAGCAGGAAAGCCACAATCACAACCTAGTGTAGGAATGAATTCTATTACTATTGCTGCTCCTATTATTGAAAATATTGATCATATTGCTGAGAATACAAGTGAGCATGTCCCTACTAGCCTAGAAGAAACTTTGAATGAAATAGTGAAGTACCCTGAATATTTACTTCCATATATGTCTTATCTTGCTAGCAAAGATGAAATTAGACCTCATGAATCAAGAATGCTAGCTAAATTAGAGAGTAAAGTAGAGGAAATTATGATGCTTACTGAAATTAAGGATCCATTTCTCGATTTAGAAAAAAGTAGCTTGCAAGAACTTACTGCTACTCTACAAAAATTTGCTAGTGATCCCACTATAAATGTTAATCAACCTGGCTTTGGATCTTATATTGCTAATCGTGTCTTGCAAGAAAAAATTTCTAGGTACAAGAATGAGGCCATGATACCTCCTAATCTTGGGGATGCATGGATCCCCAAGGTGCTAGTTTCAATTGGGAAAGAAATTCACCATGCTATGTTAGATCTAGGTTCTAGTGTATCGGTACTCTCTAAAGAATTATATGAATTGCTAGAACTAGAAAATTTAGAAAAGTACTCAAGTGAATTTGTCCTTGCTGATAACTCTACTAAACATGCTATAGGACAAGTAAAAGATGTTATGATTGAATTTCACATTACTTTTGTACTCGTTGATTTCATTATTATGGATATGGGGGATAAATCCCCTAGTCCTATTATTTTGGGTAGACCTTTTCTTCGTAGTACAGGTGAAATCATAGACTCCAAGGAAGTGAATGTCAAGTTTCAGTTCCCTCACAAGAAAAGCATGGAGCACTTCCCAAGTAAGAGGGGCACGCTGAAGAACAAGCTCCGTCATGAGCTTTATCCCTCTTGATTATCAAGTAAGTAAAGCCTAGCTATATGGCTATAAAGAAAGCGCTTTACGGGAGGCAACCCGGTTATTTTTGTTTGGATTTTCCTAGTGTCCTCTTGCTGTCTCAAGAGATTAGTTTTTTTGTTTTAATTCTGTAGTTTTCAATAAAGAGTCAATTCAAACCCATTTGGACTTATAAGTTGCTATCCTAGTGCATGAAATTTCTGTTTCAGCACGAGTCTGCTCACCTTATGATTTTACGTTTTTTATTGGTATGTCGGATTGAGCTAATTTTTTAGTATGTTCTGAAACTTTTCTTCCTCTGTATTAAAAAACATTGGCTTAATTTTTTGACGAGTCTAGCTTAGGGAAAAACGTTCGTTTTTCTACTGTTGCTTTTCTGGACAGATTCTGCCTTCTTTTGTTTTATGCACTCTTTGGGCTTGGGAATCGAATTCCATGATAATTTCAAGCAAGAGAGTGAACATACAACATAATGAACCTTATTGTCTATCTACTGGAGCATTTTATTTGGAATTTTGCACAGCAAGCATGTGATTTGTTTGTCCTTGCTAATCTCACCCCACAGAAAAAGAATGGGAGAAACATGTTTTGTGAAGTTTTTTTCACAGGGAATAGAGGAGCTGCGCCTAAAGACATCCAAGAATGGTGAAAGCCATAAGCTTGGGGATGTGATGAACACCCCACTGGAGCTACACTCTTTTGGTTAGCACACGTTTACTTTCTGTTTTTCTAAGCAAAGCATTTATCGTAGAGACTTGAAGCGTCTAGTTTTTGTTTTTATTTTTGTTTTGATAAGACCACCACCATCATTTTATATGAGATTGAGCTACTGGAGTTTGGGGTTGGAATGTATTGGATGCTAGTATTATGACTTGGAATAGGGATGCCATGGTTGATTTGAAGAGCTACATATGTTTGCATGATTTATAGGCTTTTTATGTGTAGAAATTTGCAATAATGTTGTCTTGAGCTATCTCTTATTCATGTCCTTGATGTTAATTGCTGGTTTATTTAGTTTTTCATGAAATGAGTAGTTCTATGGACATATGCATGCATAGTAGCTGGTCAACTATCTCCCTCTTGCTAGCCCAAAAATTTAAAAATTCTAACAAGTAAAAACTTGTTTCCAACACTCCTTAGCCAAGTATTTCCAGTGAGTCCACCATATCTTCCCATTAGCTTCATTGCTATTCCGAGTATGTTCACCATGTTATTATGTTATTTATGTTCTAAATTAAGATATTCACTTTATTAATTGTCATGGGTTGAACTTGGGATAGGACTCTCACGAACTTTTGAAGGCACACTTTACTTTTTATGCATCTAATAAACATGACCCAATAATGGGAGCCACAAGTTTTGCGTTTGACAAGTGTGTGGTTGGGAGCTAGCTATAAACGTGTATCACCGGAAAGCTTTCAACATTGCACAAAAAATTTACATTTGGTTGATATCATGTACTTTTGTTTTTGGACTCCTGCCATGCCGAAATGAAATAGAGGAATAGTAAGTTTTGATGAGTAAGTATCTATATGACTAGAGAAACTCATTGGGACGCTAACCCAAGCCATGCTTTATCATGGTGGAAATTTACTTACAGCTTGAGTGACTTTGCAACACATCCTATAATAAAATAAGAAGCTATGCTTAATAGTGAATGAAAATAAAAAGGATGATGAGTCTACTCCGTTTGTTCATCTTGTCATTGTAACATGGTCTTGTTTCCATGTCATGGGGAAAGAGGTACCTCTTTGCGGTTCTCTATGATGTCATTAATACTTATTATGATTGTACAAAGCTTATTAGTAATGTTAAGTTGAGTAATCATGGAGTAGGTTTTCACACTCACGGGGCATGAGGCTTTCAGCCACCTTGTCATTCTCAATACTCCAATACTCACAATTTTAAGATGCTAGTGATAAATGGGAAATGAGAGTCCTAGATCAATGGATACCACATTTCAATTAGTAATTTTAGTTGAGTAATTTAGAGGCTAAATAAGACTTGATCATGTTTTACCTCTACTCAATATTCTCCAAAGTGTCCACCATATTTTCTATTCTCCATTATGCTATTCTTTGACCAATATAGGATTTTATTTTTCATTTTGTGTATTGGTCCATAGTGCTTTTATTTCATTATACACTTTGTGAACTTTCATGAAACATCTTTGCTTGCATATTTGATATTTCTTACAACATGAATTGTATATTGGTACTCATTTCTAGTATTAATCATTTGATTATATGTAGCATGAATAATCCTCCTTGATATCCCATGATTGTTTCAATATGCAAAAACCATCTTAGTTTTATCACCTTCATACTCGAGGACGAGCATGGGTTAAGCTTGGGGATGTTGGTGCATGTAAAATGCATAGGTGAATTTTGCATATTTTCACATGGATTTCTATTACATATTGCATCATATAAGGGTATAATTCAATGTTTTACAGTATTTTGGGGTTAAATTACAAAGTCCCCCAACTTTTATGGAATTAACCCTGCTTGTCAGAAACCCCGTTTTCTATATTTTTGACGTTTCAGGGGGCAAACTTCCGCGAAATCACCTGAAAATCTGCGGGGGTCATTTTCTTGGAGCGAGAAGACTTACAGGCGAAGGATCCACGAGAATTGGGAAAGGAGGCCCAAAAGAGGACCCTCCACGCGGCCAGATTCCTTGGCCGCGTGAGAGGCCCCCTTTTGGCCCCTGTGGCCCCAATTCCTTCCATCTTCGACTTACCGACTCCGTCTTGACCTAAAACCGACTATAAAAAGGGTCCCCCGTACCCTTACGGAGAGGAGCGCCGCCGAAACACCGAAACACCGAAACAGAGACCAGTAGTTCCAGATTGGAGGGGGAAAACTCCGGCGGGGCGCCGCCGGTGTGATCTCCTACCCCTCCAACGTCATCTCCATCGACATCTCCATGAAGAGGGAGTAGTCCACCCCAGGGCTATGGGTTTGTGGAAGTAGCACTTGTATCTCTCTCTCTATGTGCTTCACTAATTAGATCCATATGAGCTGCCTCACATGATTTCGGGCACCGTTGTAATTCCTATGTGGTGGATCTTTTCTATGAGTTATTGAATCTGAGATTGCAATTGTTTCTGTTGAGTTATTTGAGTAGATGTATCTTATGTACCCCGTTCTTATTTGCTAGCTTTGATCAATCTAGTTCTTGAGAGCGTGTGTGGGGTGATGGGTGCATTAATTGGAGTAACGGGGGGGGGGGGGGGTGGCTAGTGCTGTGAAAGTGACAGAAGTTCAGCGATCCACTTAGGTTTTGTTAAACCTTTCTTAGTTACCTCACTAGGGATAAAAACGAGTACCTTGTTACCGGGGATTTGAAGTGACACTAATCAATCTCCATGACTAGATCTAGCAAGTTCTTACTTCAACTTCATGTCACATTGCTTAAAGCTATACTCTGGTTTTTCCTTAATTATCGAGGTGTTATGATTTATTTCGCATCTTGGTGGAGTATAAGAGGGATTAATATGACCGTAGAGATCTCTATGCTAGGACGTTATGCCCATATGAAAATACTCAATGTTAAACATGTTATTGTAATCTCACATGTAATTCTTTATGTCCACCATCTACCACTTTATTTGAGAGAATGCAAGTGTGAAACCATGAACCTCGGTCCTATTTTAATTATAAGATAACACTCTAGTTACTTTGCTGCAATTTACTTTACTTGCACTTTACTTTACTTGCATCTCCAATTCGAATTTACATTATCTCCATCACCACTTGCATCATAAAAATACAAAAACAATCCATTGCATATTTATTTTCTCATTTGCATTTAGTAGTAGATTTAATTATTGCACATTTACTTTCAGTTTTGCATTGGAATTTAGAAGTCTCACACCTTGTGCTTGACAACCACTTGGTGAGGTTGAGGGCACAAAATTCTCTACTTGTTTGCAGGATCCTGGAGGAAGCTTGGAAGACAACTGCTGAAATACTGGCTCCCCAAGAGTTCGATATAAACCCTCGAGTCACCCTCGTGGGGAAGAAGGCTTGCCACAAGCTATACACTCTGCACTTGGAGTCTCAACCTAGCCATCAAAGGCACAGAACGGTGTGACTGACAAGTCATTTGAGAGTTTACTTCAACTAATGAAGCCGAAACTTCCAAAGGATAACGAATTGCCTGAGAGTACGTACGAAGCAAAGAAAGCTCTCTGCCCTCTAGGATTAGATGTGCAGAAGATACATGCATGCATTAATGACTGCATCCTCTACCGCGGTGAGAAGTACGATAATTTGGATGAATGTCCGGTATGCACTGCACTGCGGTATAAGATCAGAGCAGATGACCCTGGTGATGTTGACGGCGAGCCCCCCGTAAGAGGGTTCCTGCTAAGGTGATGTGGTATAATCCTATAATACCACGGTTGGAACGTCTGTTTAGAAACAAAGAGCATGCTAGGTTGTTGCGATGGTACAAAGAATACCGTAAGAAAGACGGAAAGTTGAGACACCCCGCCGATGGATCGCAGTGGCGAAAGACCGAGAGAGACTTCCTGGAATTTACAGGAGAGGCGAGAAACTTATGGTTTGGTCTAAGTACAGATGGCTTTAATCCTTTTGGGGAGCAGAGCTCCAGTCATAGCACCTGGCCTGTAACTCTATGTATGTACAACATTCTTCCTTGGTTGTGGATGAAGCGCAAGTTCATTATGATGCCAGTTCTCATCCAAGGCCCGAGGCAACCTGGCAACGACATTGATGTGTATCTAAGGACATTAGTGGAAGAACTCTTACAATTGTGGGGCAAACCATGTGTACGTGTGTGGGATGAGAACGAACAAAAGCCATTTGACCTACGGGCGTTGCTTTTCGTAACCATCAATGATTTTCCTGCTCTTAGTAACATTTCCGGACATACAAACAAGGGATACAATGCATGCACACACTGTTTAGATAAGACTGACAGTGTTTATTTGGATAAATGTAAGAAGGTTGTATACCTGGGGCATTGTAGATTTCTTCTGATCAAGCATCCCGTAAGAAAGAAAGGAGGGAATCATTTCAGAGGTGAGGCAGGTAACTGGAAGAAGCCTGACCTCCGTAGTGGTAATGATTTATTCGATATGGTCAAGGACCTAAAAGTAATCTTTGGGAAGGGTGATGGCAGCCAACCTGTTCCGAACGGCCCTGATAAGCGTGCACCCATGTGGAAGAAGAAATCTTTATTTTGGGAGCTACCCTATTGGAAAGTTTTAGAGGTCTGGTCTTCAATCGACGTGATGCACGTGACAAAGAATCTCTACGTCAACCTGCTATGCTTCCTGGGTCTGTATGGGAATCAAAAGATATGCCAGAAGCACGGGGGGACCAACAACATATGAAAGATCCAAGCAACAAGCACAGACGGATACAGGGCACCATTACTTAAGCAGCTACGCTCTTACTAAAGCAGAGAAGGAAATATTTTTTGAAGTCCTTTACAGTATCAAGGTTCCGTCTGGCTTCTCGTCGAATATAAAGGGGGGTAATAAACATGGCAGAAAAAAATTCCAAAACCTAAAGTCTCATGACTGCCACGTGATTATGACGCAGTTGCTTCCGATTGCATTCAGGGGGCTTCTACCGGAAAATGTTCGAGTATCCATTGTGAAGCTATGTGCATTCCTCAACGCAATATCTCAGAAGGTAATCGATCGAGAAATTCTGGCAAGATTATAGAGGGATATGGTCCAGTGTCTTGTTAATTTTGAGTTGGTGTTCCCAACATCCTTCTTCAACACTATGACTCATATCCTGGTTCACCTATGTGAAGAGATTCATATTCTCGGTCCGGTATTTCTACACAATATGTTACCCTTTGAGAGGTTCATAGGAGTCTTGAAGAAATATGTTCATAACCGTGCTAAGCCAGAAGGAAGCATCTCGAAGGGCTATGGAACAGAGGAGGTCATTGGGTTCTGTGTTGACTTTATTCCTGACCTTAAGACGATTGGTGTTCCTGAATCGCGGCATGAGGGGAGACTGAGGGGAAAAGGAACGTTGGGAAAGAAAACAATGATACCCAGGGACGGGAATTCTTTCACCAAAGCACACTACACAGTTCTACAAAATTATATGTTCGTGGCTCTGTATCTCGAGGAACACAAGAATATTGTATGCTCCACATACCCGGGGAAGGATGACTCATGGATTAAATGACACCACTGTTGAAGATCAGCTGTACATGTTGGCCGGGTCACCATCTTCGACTATTGGGAGTTTACAAGGGTACGAGATAAATGGGAATACATTTTACACGATCTCCCAAGATAAGAAGAGCACCAACCAAAACAGTGGTGTCCGCTTCGATACAACAAACGAGAATGGAAAAAATGACACATACTATGGTTACATAGAGGAGATATGGGAACTTGACTATGGACCTTGTTTTAAGGTCCCTATGTTCAAGTGCAAATGGGTCAACCTGAATGGAGAAGGGGTAAAGGTAGACCCGCTTTACGGAATGACAACAGTGGATCTCAACAATATTGGTTACAATGACGAACCATTCGTCCTAGCCAATGATGTGGCTCAGGTCTTCTATGTGAAGGACATGTCCTCCAGACCGGAAAAAATAAAAAATAAGCAAACAAATACATCATACGATGAGCCGAAGTGTCACATAGTTCTTTCAGGGAAAAGAAACATCGTGTGAATCGAGGACACGACAGACATGTCAGAAGATTATAATAAGTTTGTTGAAATTCCACCCTTCATAGTGAAAGCTGACCCCACTATCCCGTTAAATAATGAAGATGCTCCATGGTTACGGCCGAAGCGATCATAAGCAAGGGACAAGGGTTCATGGACCATCTCTACACGAAGAAAATTCAGAAGACTAGATAGGGATGTTGTTGGTGATGTGTAATAATAAACGTGGAATACATGATCATAGTTCTGTTGAAAAAGTGTTCACAAATATTGTTGCATCGACGCTCGCGCCCATATTGCACACAAACATGCATCTTGGATATACAGATAAAAAAGGAAGTACATAATGGAAAAAGTGGATCTAAACCTAAACGGAGAGTATAGATATCTACATAACGGCAAGACTGGATCTGATATCTGCTAGTCATACTCCTGCCTAGACCTATAGTACTCTGACTCGTAGTCGTCGTAGTCACCGCCGTCGTCGTCACTATCGTCGGACGGTGCTCTGGACTCCCTCGGAGGATCACGACTCCAGGACTGGGCGTGAGGGTAGCGCAGGCGGGGGTTATCGCCAGCCCTGATGTAGTTCATGACGCTTTGAAGAGTCCGTCCGCCGCCCCACCACAGCCGATGACCGGCCTCGTTGAAGTTCGAAGGAAGCGGGTCGTTCTCCTCGTACCTGGCGAGCGCACTCTCACGCCGATTAATGAAGAAGGCGTCCGAAGTAGGTCGGTAGTCAGGATTCCAGCTGGGATTCCTGCGCTGCTCCGGCGTGATCTCGTGGTAGTAGTGGTTCGTGATGGCCGCCCGACGCGCCACACCTTGAGGCTGGGATTCCTGCGCTGCTCCGGCGCTCAACATCCAACCGGCGGGAACGCTGTAGCCGGGCGGGCAGGGGTAGTTCGAGGCGGAAAGTGCCTCCGCCTGGATGATGGTTAGAGTGGGTACGGTAGAAGCCATGAGAGACTGGTGAGTTTATATGTGTTTATGCCAATGGTGTGGCAATGCATACATATATATAGTGAGAAGAAAACGGATCCCTTTAGTCCCGACCTGTTTTACCAACCGGGACGAAATGGTTCGGGTTTTGTTGGGAAACGGATCGTCCCTTTAGTCCCAGCCTGTTTTACCAACCTGGACGAAATGGTTAGGGTTTCGTTTGGACCAATTATAAAGAATCACATGGATCGTGTGTTTCTTTCAAGCGCTTGTGAGTCGTTGGATCAGCGGTGTGTTTCTTTCGAGCTGTTGTGAGTCGTTCGATCAGGGCTACGGTGTGTTTCTTTCGAGCGGTTGTGAGCCGTTGGATGAGGGTGTGTCTTAACCGTTGGATCAAAACCCTAGCACAACACTTTGTGAGCTAGAGGACCCTATATATATCCCACCTTCGTACACCGGTCAGTTCATCGACCAAATACAAAACATCCGGATTCACCATCATACGTCCGACCGTTCTTTTGATATGCATATATGCACTCAATAGCCACAGTCGGGCTGTATGATGGCGATACAGATTGTTTTGTTCTACATCCCCCTTGAAGGCTCATCGACCGAATACAAATCACCCGGATGACTTGTATGCGACGAAACTATGTAAATGCATGGAGTTATTATAAATTGGTCTGAAGTGCACTTATTATAAATTTAACGTACCTTGTTCTGTATTTGAAACGTGTGGAGTTATTATTTGAAACATAAAGGATATAATGGAAAACAAAATAAAACAATAGAAAACATAAAAGAAATAATGGAAAACATAAAGGAAACAATAGAAAACAAAAAAAGTAACAACATAAAACAATATAAAACATAAAGGAAAACAATAGAAAACATAAAGGAAACAGTAGAAAACAAAATAAATAAGAGAAAACAAAAAGGAAACAAGAGAAAACAAAATAAAACAATAGAACACATAAAGGAAAACAATAGAAAACAAAATAAAACAAGAGAAAACAAAAAGGAAACAAGAGAAAACAAAATAAAACAATAGAACGCATAAAGGAAAACAATAGAAAACATAAAGGAGAGAATAGAAAACTAAATAAAACAAGAGAAAACAAAATAAAACATAAAGGAAAACGAAAACATAAAAGAAACATTAGAAAACAAAATAAAACAAGAGAAAACAAAATAAAACAAGAGAAAACAAAATAAAACAAGAGAACACAAAATAAAACATAAAGGAAAACAATATAAAACAAAAAATAATTAAAAATAGGGCATTCGTCCCGGTTTTTGCAAACAACCGAGACGGATGCCCCCCCTGAGCGCGTTACACGTACCCCAGCGAGAAATAAAACAACCGGGACTACGCGTCTCCTTCCCTCCCCAAATTCATAACCGCACGCAGGGAAGGACGAACCGACGCTGCCAGGCTGCTCAAATTCTCCGTCGCCCCGGACGCCGCCCGTCGCCGCACGCCCGTCGCCTCACTTCGCCGTCGCGCCGCCCGCGCGCGCCGTACGTCTGCCTCGGTCGCGCCGCCACTAGCCCGCGCGCGCGGCGCCTCCACTGCCCGCGCCGACGGCCGCCCTCCGTCGCACGCCCGAGAGGAGGTAAGGGCTGCCTCCATCGCGCCCTAAACAGTGGGCTTTTTTTTGTTTATTTTCTTTTTTACTTACTGTTTTTGTTTTTACTTTTTTATTAGTGTTAGAAATGTTAGAATCATTAGTTATGAATTTTTACAAATGTTAGGAATTTTAGATTAGACTTAGAAATTTTAGATTTGGTAGAATTGACTTAGGAATTTTATGTTAGAAAATTAGACTTAGAAAAATTTTAGTGTTAGAAAAATTTACAAAGAAAAATTTACTTAGAAAAATTTACTTATAAAATTAGACTAAGAAAAATTTACTTAGTTATATCACTTAAGAATTTTTAGAAAATTTCACTAAGTTAGTGTTAGAAAATTTCACAAAGTTAGAAAAATTTAACTAAGTTAGAAAATTATTTCACTAAGTTAGAAAATTTTCACTAAGTTAGGAAATTTCACTAAGTTAGTGTTAGAAAATTTCACTAAGTTAGTGTTAGAAAATTTCACTAAATTAGAATAATTTCACTAAGTTAGAAAATTTCACTAAGTCGGAAAATTTTCACTAAGTTAGAAATTTTAACTAAGTTAGAAAATTTCACTAAGTTAGTATTAGAAAATTTCCTAAGTTAGTGTTAGAAAATTTCACAAAGTTAGAATAATTTCACAAAGTTAGAAAATTTCACTAAGTTAAAAATTTTCACTAAGTTAGAAAATTTAACTAAGTTAGAAAATTTCACTAAGTTAGTATTAGAAAGTTTCACTAAGTTAGTGTTAGAAAATTTCACTAAGTTAGAATAATTTCACTAAGTTAGAAAATTTCACTAAGTTAGCGTGTTAGAAAATTTCACTAAGTTAGTGTTATAAAATTTCACAAAGTTAGAATAATTTCACTAAGTTAGATTTTTTTTACTTTTGTGTTGGAAATTTCGAGCTGTTATTGCATTTTTATTTGTGATGTTCGTTCGATCTTTTGAATAAATGCCGATGATTGAAAGAGTTGGTTCACACTCAGATGGCCTTGGTGGTTCGGTGCGCCTTGTGATTTTCACAAAGTTAGGATCTTGTGCATCCCACTTGGCGCACCGGGTCCACCAAGGCTGCTTGTATGTGTCCACCCTAAATATGAGGCACATAGACCGATGACCATCTTGTTCCTGTGAAGACGTACTACATGCGGTGGTGATCCGGGAAAAGGAACGAATACGAGGGTTTCTGGATTTCTTTCAAACTAAATAATGTCACATATGTAATATTGTTCGTGAGATCCGGATGAAGCTAAACCATTTAGTGCACATGCGTAATGGTGACATTCCTCAGAAATCCCTTCCGGGGTTATGAAGAATGTCCCCATTGTGTATGTGGACAAAAGGGTCTAACCTTGTCCGGATCTCACTATTACATATATGATTTTGTTTAGTTTCAAAGATTTCCAGAAACCCTTCCTTCCCCCGCATCGCCATCACGTGTACTTACCTCGTAACAAGCACAAAATGTGAAGGTCCAACTACACATCAAGGCCCGATGACCATCTTGTTCCTGTTAAGAGGTACTACAGGCGATGGTGATCCGGGGAAAGGAGAAAGATGGGGGTTTCTGGATTTCTTTGGAACTAAATAACGTCACATATGTAATATCGTGAGATCCGAACGAAGTTAAACCCTTTAGTGCGTAATGGTGACATATCTCAGAAATCCCTTCCGGGGTTATGAAGAATGTCCCCATTATGGATGTGCACAAAAGGATCTAACCTTTTTCGGATCTCACAATATTACATATGATTTTGTTTAGTTTCAAAGATTTCCAAAAATACTTGTCCTCATCCTTCTCCGGCTCGCCATCACATGTACTTACCTCGTAACAAGCACAAAATGTGAAGGCCCGATGACCATCTAGTCCCGATGACCATGTTGTTCCTGTTAAGCGGTACTACACGCGGTGGTGATCCGCGGAAAGGAGGAAAATGGGGGTTTCTGGATTTCTTTGGAACTAAATAACGTCACATATGTAATATCGTGAGATCCGAACGAAGTTAAACCCTTTAGTGCACATGCGTAATGGTGACATTCCTCAGAAATCCCTTTCGGAGTTATGAAGAATGTCCCCATTGTGTATGTGCACAAAAGGGTCTAACCTTGTCCGGATCTCACTATTACATATATGATTTTTTTTAGTTTCAAAGATTTCCAGAAACCCTTCCTTCCCCCGCATCGCCATCACATGTACTTACCTCGTAACAAGCACAAAATTTTAAGGTCCAACTGCACATCAAGGCCCGATGACCATCTTGCTCCTGTTAAGAGGTACTACAGGCGGTGGTGATCCGGGGAAAGGAGAAAGATGGGGGTTTCTGGATTTCTTTGGAACTAAATAACGTCACATATGTAATATCGTGAGATCCAAACGAAGTTAAACCCTTTAGTGCACATGCGTAATGGTGACATTCCTCAGAAATCCCTTTCGGGGTTATGAAGAATGTCCCCATTATGGATGTGCACAAAAGGATTTAACCTTGTTCGGATCTCACGATATTACATATGATTTTGTTTAGTTTCAAAGATTTCCAAAAATCCTTGTCTTCATCCTTCTCCGGCTCGCCATCACGTGTACTTACCTCGTAACAAGCACAAAATATGAAGGCCCGATGACTATCTTGTTCCTGTTAAGAGGTACTACAGGCAGTGGTGATCCGGGGAAAGGAGGAAGATGGGGGTTTCTTGATTTCTTTGGAACTAAATAATGTCACATATCTAATATCGTGAGATCCGAACGAAGTTAAACCCTTTTGTCGACATACGTAATGGTGACATTCCTCCGAAATCCCTTCCGGGGTTATGAAGAATGTCCCCATTATGTGCGTAGACAAAAGAGTCTAACCTTGTTCAGATCTCACGATCGTACATATATGATTTTGTTTAGTTTCAAAGATTTCCAAAAATCCTTGTCTTCATCCTTTTCCGGATCGCCATCATGTGTACTTACCTCGTAACAAGCACAAAATGTGAAGGCCCGATGACCATCTAGGCCCGATGACCATGTTGTTCCTGTTAAGAGGTACTACATGCGGTTTGATCCGGGGAAACGAGGAAGATGGGGGTTTCTGGATTTCTTTGGAACTAAATAACGTTACATATGTAATATCGTGAGATCCGAACGAAGTTAAACCCTTTTGTCGACATACGTAATGGTGACATTCCTCCGAAATACCTTCCGGGGTTATGAAGAATGTCCCCATTATGTGCGTGGACAAAAGGGTCTAACCTTGTTCGGATCTCACGATCTTACATATATGATTTTGTTTAGTTTCAAAGATTACCAAAAATCCTTGTCTTCGTCCTTTTCCGGATCGCCATCACGTGTACTTACCTCGTAACAAGCACAAAATGTGAAGGCCTAGGCAGTAGTATGACTAGCCGAACAGATCCACTCTTTCCTAATAAACTTGCAAGTCGAACGGGGCATAACATCATTCCAGATTATCCTATCATGTGTGAAAACATTGCAGATCACTTCCTCTTCTTCTTTTCACACATGATATGGATAATCTGGGATGGTACATCTGTTATGTCCCGTTCGAGTCGCAACTTTATTCGGTAAGATTCGATCTGGTCTGCTAGTCTAACTTTGTTCGGATATCACAAACACTTAGGTCTTTAATTTTCTTTAGCTTCTCAGAAACCCTTGTCTTCATGCTTTGTGTTTAACTTTCATCTTATTTTTGTCATATTTCTCCATTTACTATTTTTTACTAAGTTAGAAACACTAAGGTGTTTTACTTAATTACGGAATATTTACTTAGTTCGGGCTTGTTTTTAGTTCATGTCTCTGTTGGACTCGCCGAGCGATGTCCGGGACTGGGCCCCGCCGGGCTGGCACTGGGAGCTCCTTAGTACCGTGGCACGCGGCTTGGTGAGAAATCCGGGTGACGTGGCCGACCGGGATATTCTTTGGTGGCCATCGTGTGGGCCACGCTCGGTGCGGAGAGAGCCGACCTCTGAGGAGATGGTACAACAGCGTACCAGGGAGGAGGACGAACACGTCCGTCGCTACATGTACTTGCTCGATAGGCAGTATAGCAGCAGTTGGTCGATTATTCGTAGGGTTTCTTACCACGTGAGCTATGACCCTGCGAGGGTTCATTATCTATGGATGTGTAACACGCGCGACTCAGCACCCCGCGGCTTAGGACCCAGTCGGAGTTAGTTAGTTTGAGAGATGTCATGAGACTATGTAGAAGTGATTTTATTCGATCGTGATGTATTAGGGTTAAATAAAATGAATCCGAGCTATATGTAACTCTTAGTGTGTATTATCATACGTTTAAATATTTCATGAATATGTTCCTCTTTTTGTGTATTATCTATAAGCAATTTTGATGAAATTAATGGATCATTAGTTATTATCTATAAGTAATTTTGATGAAGTGGATCTGGAACATATATTTACTCTTTTTGTGTATTTTCAGAATATATAGTATGGATCCAAGAGACGAAGATGCGGAAAACTTGCTCGAGGGTTTCATCCGCGGGGCCGACGGAGAGACCGATGTGAGCCAGTGGAAGAACAACTCCGGTGAGGGAGATCCTGTGACGCCCCGAGATCGGGCACTATGCAGATTTCAGCATTTCCGCCCGAAATCCACATAATAACCGATTCCAGGTTGCCACTTGTGATAACATTACAACAGTTCACGAATATTCCGCAACAACAACAGAAAAGATATATACAAGACGACTCAAACGAGTCAGGGATACAACTGATAAAATACAAAGATCCAAATAACAGCGGAAGAAACAACATAGTGTCCGACTACGGACAAGATACAAATTGGACGAAGAGTCCTGAAGATAACCGATGGCGTCCAATCCCTGCCCAGGCCAAGCCGGAGGGATTCCCAAGCTAACGTCATCAGACTTCAAACCTGTTGACTGCAATGTGGAATATGCAGCCACGAAATGGATTCGTGGGTCAGTACTATTAAGTACTGGCAAGTGGATAAACCATACTCACAAGATACCAGCGTAACCAATCATCACAAGATACAAATACTTTGGGTAGAACGGAAAGGAAGGGATTATTGCAAAGAAGCGGCAGCGGGCTGCACTAACTAACTACAGAGACGCGCTACAACATCCGGCTAAAAGAAAGGGATAAGATAGCGTATCAGAACCAACTACAACTACTCACCAAACAATACCCATCCAATGTTACCCCTACTAAGGAAGCAACCCAAGGAAACTCACACCGTTGATTAAGGTGACAATCATTTTTATGGTGGAGGTAATCTATATTACTAGTCAAGTTATTATCGTTAAGTGTAGGTTGTCTGAGTACTTGTTAGCCAGCACTTTCACCAAGTCATCCATAACCGCGGACAACACGGCTTCTCGAGAAGATTTAACCCTGCAGGGATGCACCAATTTGGCCGTACACGTAAGAATAACCCGCCAGGCGGGGAGCAAACCCACCAAGCAGGACAATCAACACAACCCAACTCTTCTTCGCATCAAGCCCAAAGAACCCCGTGCAATTGAGCGCACGGCTAATCAAGCCCCACGAAGAAAAGGGGACCCTCATAGCACTCTAAGAACGTGTCTCCCTAAATGCCGACTACAAAAGTTCCACCCTGGCGCCAAGGGTTCGCACCTGCATATGCATGCGGCAAATGGAAAACCCGAACTAAATGAGGCGATTTGGACGAGATGCGAATCGAATCAAAGTTGCGGGGGGCGCCCATACTCGCTTCCCACATGCGGTTAGCGCGCTCATCATGGATCGGAGGACAAGACCCTTTTCCTAATTAAGGTTGACACTAGCAGGCCTCAAAACCACGCCGGGCCTCCTGCCGGTGCCTTATCATCAAATTATTATTACCCAAAACATTAACATGTTGTTGATTGAATTGAAACCCAACTATCAAACTAAACAGGTGATAAGACGGTCAACAAGACTTGAGCGCAAACAACACTAAGCATGCAACTACGACACGAGGGCCAACAAGGTAAACAAACAACAGTTAATAGGAAGTGGGAGGAAGGCTATATCATGGCTGCAAGGTAAACATATGATAGGATCGAGACACAAGCATCGAATCATAAGGCTAGCATAAGAACAACGGAAAGAATCGGTAACAAGTGATGAAAGGCAGCCATAGGCAGCAAGTGAGTATACTTGCCTGGAATCCAGCAAGTAGAGGTACATCCGAAGAACTTGTCGGTGCTCACATCATCTCAACGTCCTATCCGCGAAGAAGCAACGAACTAGAACAAACATCGGATGCAACAATTACTTTTACGGCAAAAGATCCAGCATGATCCTATTTTATATGCATGACAATTAATTGATGCATCAAAGTAAACCAATTGACATGGTAAACATATTTAAATGGGCCCATATGCAATTTGGATTGCATATGGAAAACCCCATGCATTAATGTTGAATTAAATGATCTACAATTAACCATCATGTTAAAGTTGATTAGAATGATGCATGGATGATGAAAACAATAAGAAAACAACAATAGCTTCAGTTTGATATGTTGTTTACTAAGTTTGGAATTTTATTTATTAAGTTATGAACTTTGGCATTTTAAATGATTTAAACCAACATTTGTTGTTTTCACCAATTTTAAATGTTCAAAACAGATAACAGAATTTATATCTGGAAAGAACACAAAATTTTAGATGGAATACATATTTCATTTGTTGAATTTGGATTTTAGATGAGCAAGTTATTGAATTGACAATTTTAAATGCATTAATTAAGAAATAGTTGTTTTCAACAATTTAAATTGTTCAAAACAGAAAACAAAGTTGATATTTGCAAATTTTAGAGAATTTTGATTGGAAAACATATTTTACTTTTCAAATTTGGAGTTAAAATGAATTAGTTATGATTTATGCAATTAAATCAATTTAAATTGAGCCGGAAGCCCAACATTTAATTTAGGAGGTTCACGTTATTTATCTACCCATCAAGATTAAATGTTGTTTAACATGTATAACAAGATATCTATGAGCTACACAAGTATAAATGGAACCGGGACTAGATATATAACATCCCAACACATCCCATATTTAATTGTTATGTGATTGTTAGTTACCCGTAACCAACAAAAGATGTGATGCAAACATGATGATATGACATTCGTAAAACAGATGACATTTTATAGAAAATAGGTCATATAGGCATAAGGGATAGGGTTTGGGTTCGCACGTTGGAAGGAGGGTATTCGGATAACACCGGTGTCGTTGGTGCGTGGAGGAAGTAGACGTTCGTAGAGGAAGTAGACGTTGTAGTGGAAGTAGTCGACGTAGGGGAAGTAGCCGTTCGTTCTCATGTAGTCGAGGAAGTAGTCGTACTCGTTTCGTAGTGGAAGTAGTCGTAGGCGGGGTAGTCGGCCGTAGAGGCAGTAGTCATGGTCAAGGTACCCCCGGCATCCCCGTAGAAGATCTTGGTTGTTCTAGTCTTCATGGCGCGCACGAAGACGACCAACACAAAGCATACATGGTGGAGTAGACAAATACACGACGGAGATCATGTCGGTGGTTATCATTCTTGGGTCGAAGGTCTTGGCGTTTGCTCATGGTCATGTAATTTTCGATGAAGGCCTTGGAGGTTCCGATCTTCGGGTGCATGGGAGATCTTGTTGGCGGTCGAGGTTCACGGAAGCGAGGTCTTGGCTTGGTTCGGTGTGGCAATTTAGAGAGAGTACATCGATCGAGGCAGCACCGATCCCTGCCAGGCCACCACCATGAACAACCTCTTCTCGAGCTCGTGGAAGCGGGCGGGGGACGACATCGAGTCCGGCGTGGAAATGTCCGCCCCGCCGGGCGCCGCGGCGGGGGCGAGCCTAGACAGGTTCTTCGAGGACGTGTAGTCGATCAAGGACGAGATGAGGGACCTGGAGCGGATCAGCGCTCGCTCCACGACGCCAACGAGGGCGGCAAGTCCCTCCACGACGCCTCCGCCGTGCGTGCGCTGCGGTGAACTTGGCCGAGCGACACACGTACGCCGGCGGATCGGCTAGCTGCCTGGCTTGGAGGCTCAAGAGAGGAGGACATGGAGCGACGCCTTTTTTGGTGGCCGCGCAGACGGGGCACTAGTCCACGGCGGGTTCGCACGCCGCGCAAAGGTAGAGGTGCCGACACGGGAGCAGCAGAACGCAGGCCTTGCCCTGGCCGCAGGCCCTGCACGACGGAGCCGCCGAAATTGCGTCGCAAGCCGTGCCGTTGGCGTTGTCGCCGGCAGGGGTCTCGAAGCAGCAACACTGTACGTCCTCGGCGTCTCCCTCGACAGCCCTGGCGACGGCGCAAGGGGGCTGCAGGAGCAGGTCAAGGGTAGCGCGGAGGCCCGCTGATGAGGTGTTGACCTCTAAGTTGGCCCGATCTTCACGAATCGACAAGAACGAACGAAGAACGCACGAAGAACGCGAAGAACACGGGAGGGAGAATCGAGGGGAAATCGAGGGGAAACGCGTGGAAACACAAAAGGGGGAAATATAACTCGTGAAGCCTACGAGGGATCGCAAACCCAAGTCAACAACACGCTCATTGAAACCGATTTCTCTCACCGCTCGGTCCACCGATCCAACAGAAGCCGCAAGGGGAAGGTTGGCAAGCGCTACTAGAATCACAAGGTGAAAGAGTAGCTCCTTGGAGAGATCTTGATACGGTCCTAGATACACATCGTAGGAGTAGCCTCGTAAGAGGAGTCACCTCACAAGAGGGATACAAGGGCAAAGCCCGAAGTTGTCAAATCATCCCTAAACCCTAGATCTAGCCACCCGGGTCCCTTATATAGCTCGTGGTCGAAACGGGGGTCGAAACAGTGCAAAAACGGGCAATTCCCGTGCATTTTGGGGCCACGCCGGCTCCGCAGAGGCCGGCCTGGAGGGGTGGCCGGCCTGGGGCCGTGGTGGGATGGAGGCAGGCCGGCCTGCTGGCCGGCCCCTTCTGTTGGGTGCCCGGCCTGGGGCCGGGGTGGGGGGAGCCAGGCCGGCCTGGAGGCCGGGGCGCTCGGGTAGGGGGCCGGCCTAGGAGGCCAGCCCGAGGCCGGGGTGGGGGTGAGGGAGGCCGGCCTGCTCGGGCAGGGGTCCGGCCTAGGAAGGGGGAGGCCGGCCTGGCCGGGTGGTAGGCCGGGAGACCCCTTTTCCCTCCGTTCTTCCTCCTCGGAACTCCGATCTTGACGCCGTCTGCGCCCACGTTCTTCCTAGCTTCGTGTGCACCTTCTTGGATGTGTTCTTGAGCATCTTGGGCACCATCTTGGGTCTCCATGTGGTGATCCCACCTATGCATGTAGAGGGGTATTTCATGAGGTAGAGCACCGTTCACCAAGTCACCGGAAACATACGGAGATAGGAGTGAGTTCACCTTGTTGCGTATCGATGTTGTGCTTGGTGGAATACGGTGGGTTCCATCCATATGTGAGCGGGAGAAGGAATGTCGACAACGAAGATGTCGTTGAAGTTGAGCCGCTTGTCGAAGTCCATGTGACGGTAGGCTCGTAGTGCGGGCGGTCCAAAGGTGATGAATATCATGAAATGTTCCTCCTTGGAAGGTTGGTAAATATCTTGCGAGGCGGTGTAGTCGTTGAAGTTGAGCCTCTTATCGAAGATCATTCCAAGGCATGCTCGTGGAGGGTGTGGTCCAAAGATGATGACGATCTTGACATGATCCTCCATGGGTGGATGAGGATGAGCTTGCGGAAGCGGTAGAGTGTAGTCGTGGCAATCATTGTCGTTGACGCGCTTGTCGAACTCCAAGTGCATCTCGACGAAGGGGATGTAGACGTGGTAGTCATTGTCGTTGACGCGCTTGTGGAACTCCAAGTACATCTTGACGTATGGAATGTAGGCGTTGAAGGCATTGATGTCGAAGTTCTTGTGACGCGCCGTGTAGATCTTGACTTGAGGAATGTGGATGGAGAAGGCATTGTCGGAGAAGGGCTTGTCAATCTCCATGTGGATCATGACTAGCGGGATGTAATCCTTCCAACTCTTCAAGTCGGTGTCGATGTTCATGCTTTGTGGAGAGCCTTGTATGTGGAGAAGACGATGGTGTCGAGGATGCTTGATAGGGTCACCAAATCTCTGCAAAATAGACAACAAAGATGGAGAGAAAGTTGGTAAGCCGTTAGTGTCGATAAGCACACATGGGGTTTTGCTCTCAACTCTCATCTCACTTTTGGTGGCTATCAAGGCGAGGCCTCTATGAACACTCATGCTCTTTCCACTCATTATGGGCTTGCGGCTCTCACTCACGTGATGGTGGATCTCTCTCTCACCACTCATCTCACTAGAAGCTTGAGCGGGGACACTAAAAGGCTCCAAAGTCTTGGCACAAGAGGTGTGCGGGTTTGTCGAAGTCGTTGCATTGCTTGGAGTCGGTAGTGTCATAGCATGTGGCGAGGAGGAGTCGAGCATCTCATCTCTTGAGTTGAGCTCCAATTGAGGAAAGGGTGGCTTTCTTGGAGGAGGAGGTAGGGTCATGTCTTGTGTCGAAGGAAGCTCCATCAAGTGGTAATGTAAGCCATGCCTTGTAGCATCCTCAAATGGTCGATGATGATGATGATGAAGATATCCTTGGCTAGAATGGTGGCTTGAGCGTGGCCTTGTGGAGGTTGGCATGAGATGCTTTGAAGTAAAGGGAAGTGTGTCACCCAATTCGTCGTTACCTCCATCAATGATAGATGGGCCATTGACGCCGGCTCTAGAGAGGTTGCATCGTTGGTCCCTATATTGAGGATAGGTTTGAAGAACTCGTATCAACACTCGCGATGAATTCGTGGCCTCATTGCAATAGACGCTTTCGTCACCATTGGTCGGCATGTCCAAGGAATTGAGAGCTAGTTGGTGAAAGGCATACTATTGGCCTTCACTCATGTAGGCATGGTCACCATTTTGGTTGGCATTCAAGATCATCTCATTGGTAGCATTGGAAGCTCTCTTGTCGATGGTCGGAGTTGTCACTTGTGTCATTGGAGACGAAGAAGAAGAATGCCTTAGAGATGATGGCAAGGGATGAGCCTCATTGACAATGTCACATGCATCAACATCTTCATCATAGAGTGGTAGAGTGGTCTCCTCATGCATATGGTGATGTTGATCTTGTGTCATGGGAGGAATAGCTTCGCACTCTTGACATTGTTGTTGCGCTTGTGGCGATGATGGAAGCTCATGCTCTTGATCATGAAGGTCATTGTTCTTCCTCAAAGAATGTCGCTCATGAAGGTAGTGGTTTGTTGTTAGTGGTGAAGTATCTCTCGCCTCTTGCCTTGATGAAGTAGTGGTGTCATAGTGTCCATGGCGAGGATGTTCTTGATCCTTGTCGAAGGCGGGGTGCGAATAGAAAGCACAATCTTGGTGAAGATGAGGTGGAGGCTCCCATTCCTCATATGGATGATGACGCTCATGGTCCTTGCACCTTGTAACATTGAGGCAAACGGCACTCAAGTCGTTGTCTTCATGGCCTTGATGATGCGATGGAAATCCGGGGTCAAGGTGATGCGGTGCTTCATCCAATGTGGTAGGAGAAGAATCATGGATGGCATCTCCATTTGACGCACCATCTTGGTCACCGCCTTGGCAATCCCACATTATGTGACTATGGCCCTTGCAAATGGGGCATAAGAGGTCTTCGTCTTGAAGGAGAGGGGAAAGTAGGCTCATAGCATCCGTGCCTAGTGGTGGTCGAAGTGGGCGCTCATAGGGGTCCTCATCAAAGATGGGAAGTGAAGTAGCATGTTGAGCAATCCCACTTGATTGTTGTCGATGGTGGCGCTCAATGGGGTCTTCCTTGAAGATGGGGAAAAACAAGCCATAGGGAGCATTCGCACTCGCTTGATGTTGAGAAGTTCTCTCATTTGGGTCTTCATCAAAGATAGGAGGTGGAAGCTCAATTGGGTCATCCTCATTGGTTTGGCGATGGTGATCATGATGGAGAGGATGGCGCCGGTGGTCATTGTGGTGGAGTTGAGGGAGGCATTCACTAGAAGCCATGTCGAGGTCACCTTCTTGATAATGGCCTTGGTCTTGGTGGTCATTGTGGTGGTGACACACATTTTGCCTTGGAAGCCTTGAATGTGGGCAAGCACCATCCATGAAGCCATGTAGACCATAGTCATGAGTGTAGCTTGGAGAAGGTGGGTGATGAAGAATATCCGGTCGTAGAGGGTGATCTTGAAGAGGGTCACCATGGACTTGTCGGTGTCAAGGTCGAGGTAGTGGTGATGGCGAGCGATGCTCAAACCAATGTCGTCGCGGAGCTTGTGGTGGAAGATGCGGTGAGATGGGTGTACCACTCTCTTCCATATGGCGATGGTGATCATGGCGACGGTCTTGGTGATGAGCGTGGTGATGAGGGTGTGAAGCTCGTCGATGACGAAGCTTGCGGCGTTCCCGCACCTCATGTGTGGGATGACTCCGAAAGTCATTTGGATGCCTTGGCTTCTTGGCCTTCGCGCTAGATGGGGCCTCGATGATGTCCTTCTTGTGGCGCCGTCTAGATGTTGAGGATCTTGACGTGGCCAACTTGTCGGATTTCTTGTCGTTGCGCCATCTTGAGGTTGAAGGTCGTTGTCGTGTCTTGGCCTTGGCATTCTCCTTGAAGTTCCTTGGTGGCGAGCATGAACCATCGGAGTTTCTTGACAATCGAAGCTTGGCGAGGAATTTCTTATAAGTGAGCTCATCCATGTCGGAGTCGAAGTAGCTTGGGGAGTCGTTGTTGGTGTCATACTCCGTCATGGTTGTGGATGTGTTGTCCGCGTAGCATGGCTCCATCTCGTCATCCAAGCTTGCGATGTCGTAGTTGTAGTAGCGGTTCATGTCGGTGGAGCTCATGGAGTCGAAGTCGGCGTGGTGGTTGTGGTACTCCTCCATGTCGATGATGGTTGGGGAGGAGTAGACGGTGTAGAGCTCGACGTCGTGGTCGTAGTAGTGGTGGTGATCCACCATGTCATGCTCGTAGTAGTGGTCATCCACGATGTCGTGCTCAAAGGAGTGGAGGTCCATGTCTAGCTCGTTGTAGTCGTAGTGGTCCATCATGGACTCATCATGATCATCATGGCCTCCAAAGTCTTCGATCTTGCTATACATGGTTAGTGACAAGCACAAGTGTATATATATAGTGTGAGGACCTAAGAGCTCAACCTCACCTTTTAGCAAATGTTGGAAACTAGTGGACCAAGCCAAGAGAAACCGATAACCAAAAGAATGAAGTGACTTGAGTTCGAAAGATCCCAAAAACACGCTCCAAAACACACTCGGCTTATGGGTGGATGGCAATGGGTTAGAAATGTGGCGATAAAACGACAAATCCAAAGAAAAGTATATTGTAAAACATGGAGAAGAATCAAAGAAAAGTTAGCACACAAACCAAACCTAGTGGAGGAAAATGATATGGTGGAAAACTAAAAACACACACACACAAATGATAAATGGGGTTAGTGCGGCCAATGGACGAGCGGAGACGAAATTTACCTATCGAAGACTAAGCTCAATGCCACACCAACGCAAAGAGGACGCTAGCTCAAACCGCAATTAATTAGAGGCAACAAGATTCGCAATGTGGCAACCGGTCACTCTCTTCTCTCTCGCAACTCGAAGCTAGGATTCCTACAAATGATAGCAATTGGCATCGATCTTTGCTTCTTTTGGCTCTTTTGCTTCTTTTGCTATTTCTCCTCTCGTTTTTTTTTTGATTTTTCGCTTTTTGATGATGATGATGCGGAGATGATTCCCAAATGCCAATGCCTACTCGAAACTAATCTCTCACAAGCGCAAAACTCGCACTCTCGGTGCCACAATGCGATGTCAAGCGGTGTAAAAGAACTAGTCCAAGTAGGTAAGGTACACAAAGGAAAGGGTTAGTTCAAGCGGAAGCAAGTTATACCTATGCGGTGGATGATCTCGGACTTGCGGCCGGTGGATGTCGATGTCGTGTGGATCCGATGATGTAGATGCGTAGGCGATGTCAATGGCGACGCGTAGGAACTTGCCTCACTCAAATCGGAGCAACGACGACAAAGAAAAACAAGATACAAAATTTGTCCAAGAATCGAAGAGCAGGATTTTTCTGAAATTTTTGCTCAAATTCGAAATTTCTCCCAAATCAACAAACTTTTTGGACAAATTCAAGAATTGTGGCTGAATAGAAAGATGGGGAATGATTTTTGGCAACAAATCTATGAAACAAAACCACGAAAAACTCAACGAATCAAGAGATCGGTCGAAATCCCTTTTGGCTATTTTTGGTCAAATTTTCGAATTTATGGTGGATAGAAGAAAAATTGGTGGTAGGGGAGGGGGTGGGGTGTCGGATTCGTGTCAATATATCTCTGGATACCAGATGATGAGGTGTTGACCTCTAACTTGGCCCGATCTTCACGAATCGACAAGAACGAACGAAGAACGCACGAAGAACGCGAAGAACACGGGAGGGAGAATCGAGGGGAAATCGAGGGGAAACGTGTGGAAACACAAAAGGGGGAAATATAACTCCTGAAGCCTACGAGGGATCGCAAACCAATTCAACAACACGCTAATTGAAACCGATTCCTCTCACCGGTCGGTCCACCGATCCAACAGAAGCCGCAAGGGGAAGGTTGGCAAGCGCTACTAGAATCACAAGGTGAAAGAGTAGCTCCTTGGAGAGATCTTGATACGGTACAAGATACACATCGTAGGAGTAGCCTCGTAAGAGGAGTCACCTCACAAGAGGGATACAAGGGCAAAGCCCGAAGTTCTCAAATCATCCCTAAACCCTAGATCTAGCCACCGGGGTCCCTTATATAGCTCGGGGTCGAAACGGGGGTCGAAACGGTGCAAAAACGGGCAATTCCCATGCATTTTGGGGCCACGCCGGCCTGGAGGGTGCAGAGGCCGGCCTGGAGGGGTGGCCGGCCTGGGGCCGGGGTGGGGGGAGCCAGGCCGGCCTGGAGGCCGGGGCGCTCGGGTAGGGGGACGGCCTGGGAGGCCAGCCCGAGGCCGGGGTGGGGGTGAGGGAGGCCGGCCTGCTCGGGCAGGGGGCCGCCCTAGGAAGGGGGAGGCCGGCCTGGCTGGGTGGTAGGCCGGGAGACCCCTTTTCCCTCCGTTCTTCCTCCTCGGAACTCCGATCTTGACGCCGTCTTCGCCCACGTTCTTCCTAGCTTCGTGTGCACCTTCTTGGATGTGTTCTTGAGCATCTTGGGCACCATCTTGGGTCTCCATGTGGTGATCCCACCTATGCATGTAGAGGGGTATTTCATGAGGTAGAGCACCGTTCACCAAGTCACCGGAAACATACGGAGATAGGAGTGAGTTCACCTTGTTGCGTATCGATGTTGTGCTTGGTGGAATACGGTGGGCTACATCACCCGCGGCGATGGCCTCATGGCTCTTGGCGACGCCGAGCCAGGCCTGCAGGGTGGAGGACGCGCACAGCGGGGGGAGGGCTCCACGACGGATACGACGGCGACCTGGAATTCGGTAAGAGGTCAACCATGGAGGCAGTCGTGGGGTGAGAGAGGTGAGTTGGAGATGGTGGCGGCTGCACTTGATTTTGGGAGAGGGAAAGCTCGAGAGGGGAGCGACCTCTGGGAGTTGAGAGAGAGAGAGTAGCAAGGCCAGGTGACGGAGGCGTGCAAGGCGAGGGAGGAGAGCGAGGAAGAGGGAGGAGGCGGCGCTCGGCAGTTGGGGATCGAAGGGATCCCCTCCCGTGCGGTGTGTGCGTGTGTTGCGTGCGTGTGTTAGGTGGGCTGCTAGGGTTTGGGGAGGTGGGGTGGCCGGCTGGGCCTGTTGGCCCAGTTTCGGTTGGGCTGCCCCTCTCTCCCTAACAAAACATTTTTTTTTCTTCTGTTATTATTAATTTTTAGAATTGGTTTAGGCAAAAAAATTAAAATAGTTTTAGGCATCAAATTAGTTCCAGAATAATTTAGACAATAGAATTTGATGAATTACCAATTGTTTGCAAGTTTTAAAAGTATAGCGATGCACGATGCACAAGAATACAAACAGCAACACACAAAAACTAATTGGGGGAAATCGCCGGGCGTTACAGATCCGGAGCTCACCCGAGGAGCCTTCTCTGCTGAGGGAGAAGCCGACGGCTCCGATGAGGGAGAAGCCAACGACTCCGGTGGGGGAGAAGCTGACGGATTCGATAAGGGAGCAGCCGACGGCTCTGGTGGAGCCGTACAAATTACAAACACCGACTCTGAGGTGCATATATATATATATGTTAATTAATGAAGCATCCGTTGTCTATATACATGTATTAACAATCTTTATAATTTAGCCATCCGGTTCAAGCATATCAACCGGAAAAAAGACTAAACGAGGCGCAACAAAGAAGTTGAAAGATACAGAAAGATATAGGATCGACACGATCGCAGCAGACGGCGCACCCGAGCTTCCCGCTGATGTTGCCCAAAAATTTGTGAAGCAATGCGGAGTGCTAGTTAGGGATCACATCCCGATCACTGTTCATGAGTGGAATCAGCCAAAAGATCCGTGGAGACAAGGAATTTCATATGTCAGGAAAATAGCCAAAGATCATCTTTTCTCGAAGATCTTGTCTAATTTCAACTTACCCTTGCCGGAGGTGGACGAGAATGAGGCGGATGTGAATGAGGCCGATGTTACTAAAATGAAAATTGAGATACGGGAAAAGGTCAAGGCGTGGACCCTGAAAAAATGGCCAAGCAATTCAAAAATTGGAAGAAAAGATTGAACCTTGACTATGTTAAGAAGGGCAAGACTCCAGATTTCACTCAAGGGTATGAGAAAATAAAACCCTTATGGGCAGAGTTTGTGGAGTACAAGCTGTCAGAGAATGAACAGGAAAGGACAAAAACAAATGAGAAAAAAGCCGCCAAAAAGGTATATCACCATGTTATGGGGCAAGCTGGCTACAAGGGTTCCAGTCCCAAGTAGGAGAAATGGGAGAACGACGTGTTTCACCTGGGGATTACACCCGAGCCGTTCTTGTGGGTCGAGCGGACAAGGTCATGGTTCTACGGGCATGGGGGCACGTTGGACGCCAAAGGAAAAGCAATCTATAACCTAAGGCATAAAGATAATCCTCTACCCATAGAAAGTCTGAGAACCGCAATAAAGAACGTTAAAGAGGGGAAGTTCGTGCCAGATGGAGAGAACGACGAGCTCACACGCGCCCTCGGGAATAAAGAACACGTAGGGCGTACACGAGGCACAAAAGGCAATCCTCCGTGCAGTATTCGGTTCGACGACACCAAAAAGAAATACCCCTATAGAAGCCATCAACGGAAAAAGGACGCGGAGGCAGCTGAAGCAGAGAGTCAGGCAAACTGGAGGCGTCAACTTGAAGATCAGTTAAAACTGACGCAAGATGTAGCAAAGAAGCAGCAAGACCAAATTAACACACCTAGCCAGCATATAGTGTCTACCGGCGTACCACACATGGTAGAAGGTGAAGTCGAGGCTACCGGCGCCGCACATTCTCATCGGAAAAGCAGCGTTGCATCCACGCAGCTACCGGGTGATGATGCACCGCCGATGATTCACCCGGTGGATGATATTACGGAGATGACAACCTGTGATCTCCACGTGAAGGTCGTCAATATAACCATCAAGGCGGCGGTCGGCTATGTCTTACCAATTGGCAACAAACTAACTCACCATAGTCTTCCGGTTCTACGGGGCTACGCTGTTGTGGGGGTCGATGAAGTTGTCAACGGATTCGAGCGAGTGAAGCTTGATTTCCCTGAAGGAGAAGACGAAGAGTTGACTGAACTAGTAGAAGCCAAGAACTTAACTGTTCTATGGCTAAAGGAATGCATTGTGCTCCCAAATCAGACGGCAAGGCCATCGAATCCTCGCCATTCTCCAGCGCAACTATCTCCAGCGCGGTCGTCTTCGCCATGCATGCCGTCTCCAGCGCGGACGCCTATGCCGTGCACATCTCCACCGCGGTCGCCTACGCCACTGCGTCAGCCTTCTCCACCGCGGTCGCCTACGCCGTCGCGTTAGCCTTCTCCACCGTGGTCGCCTACGCCGCCGCGTGAGCCTTCTCCGCCCACTAAGTTTCTGCCGAAACGTAACAGATCACCCAAACGTCAACGGTCACCCCTCCCGAAGGTACCAAAGGAGGTACCCAAGTTACCTTACGACTATACTCCTGAGGAAACCCAGAAAATCGCAAGGGACGAATACGAGGCGTGGAAATCGAAGCGGAAGGAGCAGAAAAAGGCAGATTTCCCCGAGACCGAAGAAGATGTAGAACGAGCTTGGAAAATGGTGAAGACTCTTCATCAACCCGAGCCGAGTCTGTCATCTGACTATGACCGCTCTATTCTGAAGTCACACCAGGAAATGGTGCGATCGACGAAGAGTAGTAGCGCAAGCGGGAACAGGGGGAAATTAGTTGTCCAGCTCGGAGAGCAGAAAAAACAATTCATCTCCCCGCTCAAAGTGATTTCCAATACCCATGTGGGGCCGAGCACTAATATTGCTGACGAGCAAATTGATCCGGAGTTTATAACACTGTACGCACACAGAGCAGCTGCTGCGGGTTTGTCCATTGTTGAGTATATGCAAACAATAGACTACTTCCCCGAAGCTGAATGTGCGTACAAATACCAGTACGGGAAGCCTCTCGTCAAACCCGAGGAGATAAAAAATCTACCAACGAAAATGCGAAGAGTGCATAGTTGGTAGATGGAAGCCGCTGAGAAATCTCAGAAATGGATATGTCTCCGCGTTAAGGACGAGCACTACGGGTATGAAGATGGAACGGTTCTGATTCAATTTGACGAATTGTTTCAGTTATTCCAGCAGCAGGCCCTCGACAAATCTGTCGTTAGTGCCTATTGTCTGTAAGTACTTATTTCTCATACATAGTACACTCATATATTATAATTGCAGACTGAAAATTCTCGAATGCAAAAGAGGTGGAATCTATGATATTGGGTTCATTGATCCATATTTTGTTAATGCATAGACTCTTGAGCTATCTCCCAAGGATACAAAACATAAAAATTCCGAGGGCAATAATGTTTCACCAACACCGACGGGAAATACTATTTCCCTACAACTTCGGGTTAGTGTTACTGTGTTGTACACATTCTGTTTTCCTTACTCGATGTTCACTGTATAATTGATGAGTTCTGCGTGCGCAGCTTCCACTATATTCTGCTAATCTTCCAAGTTGATAAAGGAAAAGTAATGGTAATGGACCCAAAACGTAAACCCCTAGCGATGTGGGCGGACATGCAGGAAATGATCCAGCGGTAATTTCAATCTTTATTAATTTCAGTCTTTATATATGGCACTATATCGACTAATTTGTTTCATTTTCGGATATCAAGTAATTACTAACTTTTTTTATTCTTTTTCTTTCTCGGGTAGCGTTTGGAAGAGGTTCACAAAAAAGTCTCCCGGTGAATGGAAATCAGAGTTTACATTTGATGTTGTGCAAGTAAGTACTATCTAGATCCGCGCGCATCTCCTTGATTCTAGTGTACCATTATCATGGCTGGTTGATTATTATTTTGATTGAAACCATTTCTCGTAAAGTGCTTGCAACAAGGAGACGGAAATCACTTGTCTGGATACTACGTTTGCGAGTTAATTCGTCAGACGACATGTCCCAAGGGCAGAGATTTAAAGCACCTACATGTACGTTAGTCGTCAATTCTTCTTATTATCATCTATTTTAGTTACTTAGTTTCATTAATATATATTGACCACTCTTCTTTATATTAGATCGAACGGCTCCAGTACGGTCTTCTACCAAGGGACCGCATACGAGCAATTCAGAAGAAAATTGCGGGCTTCTTAGATGCAGAGGTCCTAAATGTAAATGGAGAGTACTATAGCGCCGGTTAGGACTGAATTTGATTTTGTAATTCACTCCATCGGTCATGTAATATGCTCGATATACTTTGCTTCTGTGATATAAGTGTTCCTCCATTTGCTATATATACGTATTACTTATTCACTCATGGGATCCGGGAGCTCCGGGAAGGGGCCACCGAGTCTCCTCTCTTCTCGTGGGATCCGGGAGGTCCGGGGAAGGGCCACCGGGCTCCTCTCCTCTCCTGGGATCCGGGAGGTCCGGGGAGGGGCCACCAAGGCTCCTTATCAGTGTATGGTGACAGGGGTATCGTAAAATAGAATTGATCGCAAAACAGAAAATAAAAAGAAAAACAATAAAGCGAATAAAAAACTTTGCCGCGGCAGAGAAAATGGCAAAACTGCTGCCTCGGCAGAGGAGGCATTCATCCTGGTTCGTATTAAGAACCGGGACTAATTTCCCTGGCCAGGTTCGCCACGTGGTAAGCCCCATTTGTCCCGTGTCCTGGCACAACCGGGACCAATGGGGAGGGCCATTTGTCCCGGCTGGCCTATCCCGGTTGCTCAACCGGGACAAATGGCCTTGTTTTCACTAGTGTAATGTTTTTGTTTCTAGAGCTCCCCTAAGGTGGTTAGCCCTAGGGCCTAGTTAGCCCCCAGTGTTCGAATCTTTAGCGGCTACCCTGTCGTTGACAGAACAACCTCTCCGATATTTGACGCGCCGGGTAGGGAGCTAAGGCGTTTTCTTTTCACGTATGACGATCGGTAGATGGTTGTAAGGCTTTCTTATGTGGTTCGAGCTGTTCTCCAGAATAGATGTTTGGGTTGGTGTGGGCCGGGCCAGTTTAGATCAACGCGCGAACATCTATTGCTCAGGTGCGTTGCAAGTTTTTTTTTCATTGCACAGCTTCAATAATTAAAATGCATTGCACGTTAAGCTATAAAAATGCATTGTACGCTGTGGTAAAAGTGGGTTTAACATGTCGAGACATGCAAGTCCTATGCATTTTAAGCTGCTATTTATTTATTTATGTGCCAATGCAATGTAATGTCATGTTAAAATAAATGAGTGTTATTTTAACCACTTTTTAGTTCTGGATCTACTTCATTTTTTTCCAAAATTAATTGATATAAATTTAATATTAATATAATTATTGTCTCTATCATACTCGGCTCAACAAATAAATCCGTCCAACGAAGTTGCCCTGCTTTCGAAGAATTGGGCCTGGGACGCACTCTTGGCCCCCCTAGTCTCGCATGCGGCCTCTCTCGCATTAGAGTTCAGCAGCACACGTCCCTCCTAGCTCGCTCGCACGGTAACTGGGCGGCGCATGACCCCCTCCTCCGCAGGCCGGAGGATCAACATAGAGCCGACTCTGGGACGTGAGGAGTCGACGACTTGCAGGTGGAGGCCTCCTGAGAACCGAGCCGGGGCGGAGGCGCGGGTGAAGGCCGGTTCCATGAGGTAGGACAACACACGGAATATACCACCGGTTCTTCGAGCTTGGCAACGTTGGTTGAATTCCACCATGGTACCGAGCTAGGACAACGCGGAGTGAAGGCCGTCGGTGCCCCATGCTAGGGCGGAGCAGGTTTAGGCCGATAGGACCCCATTTGGGCGGCAAGTGGGCGATTTTGAGGAAGGGGGGAAGCACCCCATGCAAGGGAGGAGCGGGCTTAGGCCGATGTGTCCCCATTTGTACGGCAAGTGGGGGATTTCGATGAGGGGGGGGGAGGGGGCGCCCAAGAGCACAATGAAGGGGATTGGTGGACGGGACAAACGATTATGAGCGGGGAGGGAGAATTGCGCCGGTGGAAGGTGGAGTGTGTGGCGGTGACGTGAAGTTCTCTCGGGAGGCGCTTGATTTGGTCAGGTCAGGCACCACTGTGTTCACATTGTTGCTTTTTTAGGCGTGAGTTTGAAATAGTTACACCCTATAATTCTGTAGCAATGCACGGGCACGTTTTGCTAGTCTAGATTAATGTTGTATGCATCACATATGTACATTGAAATGTGAAGCCAACGAGCAGAAATATTTACAGCGATAAACTCCCACAAAAAGAAGCTTACAATTCCAAAGCCCATGAATCGACCTCTTCAAGAGCACAAGTTCATGTGAAGGATGACTCACGCTTAACACTTGGGACACTACTCAACTCAAGGCAATGGACGGGATATGCCTTTGACGAGGGCATTGCGCGCGCAACGTGAATCCAATCCGTGGATGCTTTTGGGGATAGACACTGTACCTGCCCCACACATATACTAGATTCTCTATCTTAAATACACTATAAATTAAAAGGAGAGCTTAACTTCTAGGTAGGACATGTAAATTTAATTTAGTTTTCATATTTGACATCCTCACAACGTACTCTTTTAAACAAGCCTAATATTCAATATATTTAAGAGTATTTTTAAAAGATGGCTACTAAGTTTTTACGTGTTTTAGACGAGATCTACAAAGTGCGGCTAAGTTACATGAAAAGTTCTTCAGTTTCTTCATATGGAATCTAAAAAGTGTAACCGGCTTGTATGAAAAGTTCTTTAATTTTTTCAGATGGTACTATTAAGTTCTTCAATCTATAGCATAGTACAGTAGTAGATTCTTTTTCCAAGTGTGACAAAACATGGACCCGCTGGCTCAAATCACAAGATAAATAAACGGTGAGAGATAGAGGTTGTGCGCGCAATGCCCTCGTAAAAATCCGGATTCTCTATTTTTGGGGATAGACACCGACCTGCCCCACACATATACTTAGATTCTCTATCTTAAATACACTATAAATTAAATTTTCCGTTGACAGAGCATTATGTCCCTCTGACCGCACGATATATTAGCGCTGCGCACACAATCGCTTCTTCCAACTGGCCGAAGACCTCGCCGGGAGCACATGTTCAACGGGCCGCCGCCTCGATCGGCGGGATGGTCGCGCATGTCTGGGTCACGAGGCCGGGCCGCATATACCAGAAACCCACAAGATCCCGGCGGCCAATCTCGCGCCGGACCACCGGAGGAACTGCTGGACAGGAGGACCGGCGTCGTACTCTGCGGCATCATAGCGAATAACGGGGCAGTTAGCCATGAGCTGAGCTTCCACGCTCACCCTGACCCTCCTCCGGCGCGCACGCCGTCGGACGGTGGTGCCCGTGCGGCTTCTGGCGGTCGACCCCTGGTCAGTCGGTGGCACGTTTACAACACCGTGTCCGGCGGCGGAGCGCGCTCGGTAGCCGGCGGACGTCCCGGCTTTGCTTCCCCGCGCGTCGATGTCGACGAGACCGCGGTCGTGGGCAACGTCCGCGTCGTACGTGAACGTGCCTGGCTGCGTCGTCACGCCGTCCGCCGACGGCGCGCCCGTCTTCTGCATCCCCTGGCGGGCGCGGTGCCATCGGATGGCGACGCTCCGGGCGAGCCGGGCGTCGTGGACGGGGATGGTGAGGACGAAGGTGACGGCCTGCACCGCGTGGATGGTAGACTTAGGGCATCTCCAGCCGTTGCGCCCCCCAGGGCCCAAAACGCCGCTGTTTTGGGGCCGCCGTGGCGCTAAACGGCGCTATTCTGGAACCTGGGGGGGCGCGTTTCCTAGTCGCGTCCCGAGCCCAACAATCGGCCCAAACAAACGCAATTTTAAAAGAGACGAAACTTTATAGATTTTTTTGAAACTGCGTACATATTCGGCGCGAATTTAAAAATTTAAACTAAATCTAACTACTGCAGCCCGAGGCTGGCGGCGATCGCCTGGCTGTAGTCGCCGCCGTCGTCGTCGTCGTCGTCGCTGGGGGGGTCGCCGGGGCGCCTGCTTCCACCCTGTCCCACGTCGCCGCCGCCGCAATCCCACCTGCTCGCCTCGAGGGCTTGCTGCATCGCCTTCTCGTCGTCGGAGTCCTCGTCGAGAATGATGTAGACATTCTCCTTCGTCGGCGGTGGGGGAGGGACGCGGAGGAGAGCCGCGGCGGCGGCGGCCTCACGCTCGCGTGCCGCCTTGCGCTGCTCGGCTTCAGCCAGCAAGCGGCGCTGAAGGGCGAGTTCAGCCTCCGTGTTGTCGCGCAGGCTCCACCGGGCGGCGGACTCGACGTCGAGCGGCTGCAGCGTGTCCAGAGACAGCTGCTCCGCGACCCTTTGGTCGGGCCATTCGTCCTCGCCTTCGTCGCCGGTGTCCTCCGTCTTGGGCCGAACCACGCGTTGTGGCTCGCCGATGCGGAGCGCGCCGCAGCTGCGCCTGCGGGAGGGCGCTCCGGTGTTCAGAAATGGGGGGGAGGTGGAGAGGGAATGGCCGGCGGAGGAGCTCGACGTCGCAGACGAGGAGGACGCGCCGGACCGCCGCGCCACCCACGGCTGGGTGGCCTCCGGCGGCGGCATCTGGAGACGCGGCTGGTTGCCGTGGTGGATGTGCTGCAGGACCTCGTCGAGGGTCCTGCCGGGGGCGCTCCACCATTGGCGACGCCCGCGTTTTCCCGGCGCGTCACTGACAGTGCTGGCCCGCACGCGCAGCCGCGCAGTTTCGCCCCTAGGCCGAACCCAGCGGGCTGGGTTTGGCCTGGGTGCCGTGGCGCTATTTAGCGCCGAAACGGCGCTATTTGGGCCGTTGGGGGGTCGAGTGGTGAAGAAGCGGCGCTTTTCGTCGCTTCCGCCGCGAAAAAACCCCTGGGGGGCTCTGGGGGGGACGGCTGGAGATGCCCTTAGGCTTAGACTCGGACTCTTTCACTGCTAGCAGCCGGAGCTTCTTGATAGCTTCTTCACGCCTCATCGTCGTCTACTCTCTCTCTCGTTCCGTATATTTCTGACAAACGAAATATACATCGCCTCATCATCGCCGTCCATCCAAAAGAAACACGCCAGCGCGCAACTCAACTATGCATGTTCCTTGATGAATCACGGTTCGCTAGCCACAGTACGTGCCAGGGGTGTACGTCTCCTTGATTTTTCTATGTAGTCTATTCACACGGAAGAGTCGTCAAATATGAATATAAATGGATTCATGTGCCAACATGGGTGGCGACATGGTCACTTTGGGACGTTCGACCATCCATCCACACGCCTGAGTGTTCACCTGGCCTTTATTTTAAAATCATAGGACCAACTCTAGAAAATTTGATGGCAAGACCAAAATTGTACCAAGATATTAACAATACACATATATATATACAATTCTAACATATATAGTCCCCAGTACAATAAAAACTGAAACATATATTATGAATATAAGAGATAGTTAAAAGCATACCAATAATAAAACTTTAATGACTCACATAGAAATCGTATGCAATGGCAAAGTTCTATCTTTTTTTTCTAAAAATGTACATGCAATTATATCGATCAAAACTTTTGAATATCGCTCGCTCGATGAAGCACATTATAAGGTCATTAAGAAGCCATTGTAGACATCTTGCCGTGGAACTCGTCCTTGACGATCTTCATCGTCAAAAGATCCCTTTCAAGTGTTGTCGCCACCGCCGGTAAAAACAATGCTAGCTCAACGGGGCGATAAACCGTAGAAAATATGGTGTATCTTTCAAATATCAGGAAAATCATTGTGGTCTTCAATTCTCCACGTATGAAATGAACAGCTCAAGGTAATCTTATATATGCTTATGCTAAAAAATATAGAAATTCTCGAAATAAATCCCTGTAAGACGAGGAAGCTTATCCGTATTGAACATGTGAGTTTTTTTTATAAAGGAAATATATTAATACCAAGAAGATACCAATTACACCCAATATATGTGCCGACAAAATGACTAGAGCAAGTCTAGACATGAAGGATGCACACGGCCAAAAAAAGAAAAAAAGAAAAGGAAAACAAAACTTATGAAATGACTCTCTTAAGTCAAGACAAGAGAAGTTGTTTAAGAAATTCTGAAGATACCTCATTTAAGTGATGGTAAAATCATTGGTACTAGAGTCTATAGCAACATCCATACAACAAAGATAATCAAAAGTTACATGGTGTCTTCTCCAATTTCCCCCATTTTGCTACCCTTTCATCCATACTTAGGATTGGATGTCCTTTTCTTCACAAATTGACATCATCCAAGACAGGCTCTCAACTATCATTTTTCCAAGTGAGAAAACATGTTCACAAAGTTTAACCAAAGACGTTGACATGAACTAATACAATTATAATTATGGACCAATAAAATATAGAAATCCAAAGTAGAACCATATAAGACAATCCATCGCATTGATAGAAATATGCCCTAGAGGCAATAATAAAAGTGCTATATTCATATTTGTGTTTCATGATTGAGTTTATGTTCTTTTCTATTATTGTGTTAGTCCCTGATACTGAGTATTCGGAGGAAAAGCCTAATACATGTGTGTTATATAAACACCATAGATATCCCCATTATGCCACTATGACTGGTTCATATATTATTATTGATAGTCTTGGTTTTTTCGACTATGTAGCAAACAAGACATATTGTGGTGTTGCCAATAATGTATGGAGTCGAAGTTGTTGGGGGAACAACACCAATATATTATACCTATTTGACATACCATTCAAACAATTCGTCTATACTGGTACCGGTAGTTTTAGTATTAACGTCACTATAATTGTTGGCCTATGAGACACATGTAAGACCAGTTACGATAAATTTTTCACGTAATGCCTAAATTAATAGTACAATGAACTTTATATTGTCATAATGGCTTTTTTATGCCCTCGTGATTTGTTAATTTCCCAGCTGTAATTTGTTCACTCAGCATGTTTTTTTATGGATAGACGTCACTAGTGACTATGGCCCCCGTGCCATTCTTTTACATTGATTATAAACTCGTTTAGTGGCTTTTAATCATCACTTGCTGGTTGTTCCGTTCTAGTTTTATTGCATACACATAAACCATACGTTTAATTCTCTCGTTAACAACAAGACATGAAGCTTGACAACCTTCCTGAATGTTCGCTAGCCACAGTACGTGCCAGGGGTGTACTGTTTTCTTGATTAGTCTATATATAGTCTATTCACATGGAAGAATCGTCAAATATGAATATAAATGGATTCATGTGCCAACATGGGTGGCGACATGGTCACTTTGGGACGTTCGACCATCCATCCACACGCCTGCGTGTTTACCCGCCTTACCGATGTCTTTAGATGGCCTTTATTTTAGAGTCATAAGGACAAACTCTACAAAAATTGATGGCAAGACCAAAATAGTACCAACATATTAAAAATATATATACAATTCTGTAACACCTGGGGTGTTACCTGTTTGTTTTCTTTTGCTTGCATCATCTGCATCCCATGAGCATTGCATTCTGTTTTTCAAAAACAATTTAAACTTTCACACATGTCTAAAAGATTTCCAATTTAAGAATTGCAAACTACAATAACTCAATTGTTTCCATAGTTTTGAAGTTGAGTTATTTAAATTTTGCTTGTTAATAAAATCCCTTCTTATCAACACACTAATGACCAATTCAAATTCAAATCAACTCAATCCTATTTGGCATATTTCAAATGTGGGTTTAAAAAAATTAAAATCTTGTAAACAAATTAAATTCAATAATTTTCATAATTGTTTGGGTTTATTAAATAAAATTTGTCTATTTTTAAAAATCAAATGAAACCCTATATGAATTTCAAATACTAAATTTCAAACTACCTGTCATTTTTCAAATTGTTGAAAATAAGTAACCTACCTTGATGTTGCTGTTTTGTTAATCAATAAAATATATTTCATAAAATATAAACACCCCAAACCCTATTTCATCTCTCTCTCTCTCTTTAGCTCTTACAAATAAAATAAAATAAGGAAAAATAAATAAAAAGAAAGCAAAGCTTAGGAGAGGGGCATGGCCCAACCCTTTTCTTTTCCTCCCCCTCCAAGCCCACTTACCTCTGGCCCACTACCCCTCTACTGCTTGTCGTCTTCTACCTTTGGTACGAACACGTTCAGAACCGCATGATTCTCCTCCCCCTCTAGGATCTCTGCCGTACTAGGCTACCCACTCCTTATAACCCCCACCACCCCTCTGCCCTAGCACGCCCTAGCTCCTTCCTATCCTAGCGCCGCCGTCTACCCTTCCTTCCCCCCCAAGGCCTCTGTTTCTGAAAAACCTGAACCACCGTGAGCTCACCGAGACCACCACCTCCTCCCCTCACCGCCGGTAGCCACACCCACCTCGAGGAGGATCCGCCTCCGGGAATGGAACCGGGGTGGGTTCCTCGTCGACTTTCGTGAAGGAGCGGAGGTGGGAGGAGGCCCGAGCCGGCGGCGCCGTCCATCTCTTCCTCCGCCGCCGGTCCCTGTCGCCCTTCTGCTCTCGACATCGAACAACAGGTGAGCGCTCGCCTCCCTTCCCTCCTCCTCGCTCTCTCCTCTCCCTGCCTCGGGCGCTCACCGCACCTGCACCTCACCACACCACGCACACCACCGCGAGCGCCCCTCCCCCGTAGTGCACCGCCGGCGAGCTGCCCACGATCGATGCCTCCGGTTCTGTCAGGTTCAGTTAGGAACGATCTGTTCCAAGTTTCAGTTAACGTTTTTTTCTGAAGCTAACCTTGTCCGCCTGCTGCTATCTGTCAACAACTTCGTAACAGCTGCAGTGGTAGCGATCCTTGCGCGCCTGGGGCAGGTCGCGGGTTCGGTCCCCGCGGCCGCAAAGGCCCTCTTTTTCGCAAATCCTTCCGCGTCTGACCACTGGGCCCCACCTGTCATACAGAGTCTTGCCACGCACGCACAACGGCCCTGGGCCCCCCTGGCAATGCCTAGGGTATGTCTCAGTGCGGTGTGAAATGTTTTGAACCTGTCCGTTTTAAATCAAGTCCATTAATTTTTACAGATTGGTCCTCCACCTTAATTTGTTAATAGCTTTTATTCTATAACCCCAAATAAAGAAAATAAAATATGTGTGCTGGTCCAAATTTAATTCTCTATCTAATGGTACCAATTGTTTCCTGTTTTGAAATTTCCAAATGCAATTCAAATTTGAATTCAAACAATTCAATTGCAATTTGGTAAAATCAATAACTAATTCATTATTAATCCAAATAATGCAAATAAAATATGTTTTCCATACCATTTTGAATAACCTTTTCAAATATAAATTTTGTTTCATGGTTTGAATAATTTAAATTGCCTAAATAATTTACTACTTGTTTAATTCATTTAAATTTGATAAAATCATAACTTGCTCAAAATAAAATAATTTTGAACATGCAAAATATGTTTTCAAACCATCAAAGTGTGAACTTTTCAAATGTGAGTCTGAATTTATGCTTTGAACAAATAAAAATTCAATTAAATTCAAACTTGTTTTAAGTTCAATTAAAACTTGTTTAATATTGTTTAATTCATAATTAAATTATCCTAACTCCAATTTCAATATTTGAAACATGTAATCCAACTAAAATTGGATGTTCTTTTCAAATATAAACTTTATTAATTGTTTTGAACACGTTAACTTGATGAAAACAACAATTGCTTGTGTGACATGTTTAAGTAACCAAACTTTCCACACTTAACCAATAATTTCCAAACTTGTTAAACCTTATTTCAATTGGTTCTATTGTTGTTATTTTGCTGTTTTCCTCATCCATGCATCATGCTAATCCACCTTCACCTGTTGATTAGTTGGAAAACAAATCATCTAACCATAATTCATGGGCTGTTCATATGCAACCCAAATTGCATATGGGTCCATTTAAATTTGTTTATCTTGTCAACTAGTTTACCTTGATGCATCTTTAAACTTGTCATGCATCCATATCTTGATCATGCTGGATCTTTTGCCGTATTAGTAATTGTTGCATCCGGTGTTGTTCGAGGTTCATTGCTTCTTCCCGGATAGGACGTTGAGATGATGTGAGCAACGACAAGTTCTGCTACCTTGCGGGATCTCAGGCAAGTATACTCACTTGCTGCCAAATGGCTGCCTTTCATCACTTGTTACCGATTCTTTCCGTTGTTCTTTTCTGCTAGCCTTGGTAGTAGTTGTTTCTGTTACGAACCTATCACATGAATCCTTTAACCCTGATATTGCCTCACCTCCACACCTATAACCATTGCTTGTGCCCGTGTCTTACTAGCATGCTTAGGTTGCTTGCTCGAGTCTGTTACCCGTTACTTTCTGTTATTACTTCATTATGTTCTGGGGGCTCGATGTTAATCAATCAACCTGTTATTAATAATATGCTGATAAGGCACCGGCAGGAGGCCCTAAGTGGTTTTGAGGCCTGCTAGTGTCGACCCTAATAGGAAAAGGGTCTTGTCTACTGATCCATGATGAGCGTGCTCACCGCATCCGGGTGGTAGTATGGGACCCCCCTCGACTTAGACCTGATCTGCAGCTTGTCCGAAGAGCCACACTTAGTTCGGGTGTTCCATTTGCTCCTTGCATAATGGGTTGATCACCCATGGTTACTGATGATGATGATGCATATAGGGCGAGGCCTGTGGTGCCGGGGGGTGTGGTTTTCACCCCTGCGGTTAGCGGACTGGCCGGGACCTTATAGCTCCGTGGCTCCTAGGATGGGTTGTAGAGATGGTTTGGGTCGTGTCAAGTCCAACTAAGTTTTAGTTGGTGGCTTGAGTGTGTACGGGTACTGGAGCACACCCCTGCAGGGATAAATCTTCTCGAGAAGCCGTGTTTTCCGCGGTTATGGATTACTTGGTGAAAGTACTGGCTAACAAGTACTCAGACAACTTACACCTAATGATAATAACTTGACTAGTAATAGTCTTATTGACACAACAACCTGATCCATTATTCATTAATCCAACTGTGTGAGTTATCCTCGAATTGCTTCTTTGGATAAGGGGCGAGATCCAGGATGGGTTTGTTTGAAGTTATCTTTCAGTTGGTTACAACACTCGATCTTATCTCCTTTCTGTTAGTCGGAAGTGATAGAATCTCTGTAGTTGGTTAGTGCAGCCTACTGTCGCTTATTTGCAATAACCCCTTCCTTTCCGTTGATCCTAAAGTATTTGTATCTTGTGATGACTGGCTACGCCGGTATCTTGTGAGTATGGGTTTTATCCCCCTTGCCAGTACTTAACCGTACTGACCCACAAATCCTTTTTTTCGTGGCTGCATATTCAATATTGCAGTCAACAGGTTTGAAGTCTGACGACGTTAGCTTGGGAATCCCTCCGGCTTGGCCTGGGCAGGGATTGGACGCTCTCGGTTATCTTCAGGACTCTTAGTCCAATTTGGATCTTGTCCGTAGCCGGACGCTATGTTGTCTCTTCCGCTGTTATTTGGATCTTTGTATTGTATCAGTTGTATCCCTGGCTCGTGTGAGTCATCTTGTATCTACCTGTTTCTGTTGTAATTGTGGAATATTCGTGAACTATTGTAATGTTATCATAAATGGCAACCTGGAATCGGTTATTATGCGGATTTGGCGGAAATGCTGAAATCTGCATAGTGCCCGATCTCGGGGCGTCACAAATGGTATCAGAGCGATGGTTCCGATTCCCGAGATTGTTTCGATACGAATGGTTATCGAAGCAACGGGTCCGCAAAGCCTGTAGGTTAACCTAGCTAGCGGTCGTTGTTTCTAGAGTGTCAATAACTATTTCTGCTAAACTATTTTGGGAAACATCTCAATAGGATTCTTGTTTTTCTCCTTATCCCTATTCTATTTACCCTCCCATATTGTTTGTTTTGGAGTCTCCCCTCTTGTCTATCTTTCAAAGTGTTAGGATGCTACGTGGGTGGACGTTTTCTGAGCCTTTAACCTAATAGGTTCGATCATCGGAAGATTCCTGGTGGAAGAACATCGTCGTCACTCCGAGCAAGAATCTCTTGTTAGTGGTGTCGAGGAGATCAGCCGGAAGCATGAAGAATCGATAGTAGAACTTCTTTCCCTCCCGGGTTAGCAGGTGGATTGCGAGGGCGCAATCCCTTGTTAGTGGTGTCGTCTGTAACACCTGGGGTGTTACCTGTTTGTTTTCTCTTGCTTGCATCATCTGCATCCCATGAGCATTGCATTCTGTTTTTCAAAAACAATTTAAACTTTCACACATGTCTAAAAGATTTCCAATTTAAGAATTGCAAACTACAATAACTCAATTGTTTCCATAGTTTTGAAGTTGAGTTATTTAAATTTTGCTTGTTAATAAAATCCCTTCTTATCAACACACTAATGACCAATTCAAATTCAAATCAACTCAATCCTATTTGGCATATTTCAAATGTGGGTTTAAAAAAATTAAAATCTTGTAAACAAATTAAATTCAATAATTTTCATAATTGTTTGGGCTTATTAAATAAAATTTGTCTATTTTTAAAAATCAAATGAAACCCTATATGAATTTCAAATACTAAATTTCAAACTAATTGTCATTTTTCAAATTGTTGAAAATAAGTAACCTACCTTGATGTTGCTGTTTTGTTAATCAATAAAATCTATTTCATAAAATATAAACACCCCAAACCCTATTTCATCTCTCTCTCTCTCTCTTTAGCTCTTACAAAAAAAAATAATAAGGAAAAATAAATAAAAAGAAAGCAAAGCTTAGGAGAGGGGCATGGCCCAACCCTTTTCTTTTCCTCCCCCTCCAAGCCCACTTACCTCTGGCCCACTACCCCTCTACTGCTTGTCGTCTTCTACCTTTGGTACGAACACGTTCAGAACCGCATGATTCTCCTCCCCCTCTAGGATCTCTGCCGTACTAGGCTACCCACTCCTTATAACCCCCACCACCCCTCTGCCCTAGCACGCCCTAGCTCCTTCCCCTCCTAGCGCCGCCGTCTACCCTTCCTTCCCCCCCAAGGCCTCTGTTTCTGAAAAACCTGAACCACCGTGAGCTCACCGAGACCACCACCTCCTCCCCTCACCGCCGGTAGCCACACCCACCTCGAGGAGGATCCGCCTCCGGGAATGGAACCGGGGTGGGTTCCTCGTCGACTTTCGTGAAGGAGCGGAGGTGGGAGGAGGCCCGAGCCGGCGGCGCCGTCCATCTCTTCCTCCGCCGCCGGTCCCTGTCGCCCTTCTGCTCTCGACATCGAACAGCAGGTGAGCGCTCGCCTCCCTTCCCTCCTCCTCGCTCTCTCCTCTCCCTGCCTCGGGCGCTCACCGCACCCGCACCTCACCACACCACGCACACCACCGCGAGCGCCCCTCCCCCGTAGTGCACCGCCGGCGAGCTGCCCACGATCGATGCCTCCGGTTCTGTTAGGTTCAGTTAGGAACGATCTGTTCCAAGTTTCAGTTAACGTTTTTTTTCTGAAGCTAACCTTGTCCGCCTGCTGCTATCTGTCAACAACTTCGTAACAGCTGCAGTGGTAGCGATCCTTGCGCGCCTGGGGCAGGTCGCGGGTTCGATCCCCGCGGCCGCAAAGGCCCTCTTTTTCGCAAATCCTTCCGCGTCTGACCACTGGGCCCCACCTGTCATACAGAGTCTTGCCACGCACGCACAGCGGCCCTGGGCCCCCTTGGCAGTGCCTAGGGTATGTCTCAGTGCGGTGTGAAATGTTTTGAACCTGTCCGTTTTAAATCAAGTCCATTAATTTTTACAGATTGGTCCTCCACCTTAATTTGTTAATAACTTTTATTCTATAACCCCAAATAAAGAAAATAAAATATGTGTGCTGGTCCAAATTTAATTCTCTATCTAATGGTACCAATTGTTTCCTGTTTTGAAATTTCCAAATGCAATTCAAATTTGAATTCAAACAATTCAATTGCAATTTGGTAAAATCAATAACTAATTCATTATTAATCCAAATAATGCAAATAAAATATGTTTTCCATACCATTTTGAATAACCTTTTCAAATATAAATTTTGTTTCATGGTTTGAATAATTTAAATTGCCTAAATAATTTACTACTTGTTTAATTCATTTAAATTTGATAAAATCATAACTTGCTCAAAATAAAATAATTTTGAACATGCAAAATATGTTTTCAAACCATCCAAGTGTGAACTTTTCAAATGTGAGTCTGAATTTATGCTTTGAACAAATAAAAATTCAATTAAATTCAAACTTGTTTTAAGTTCAATTAAAACTTGTTTAATATTGTTTAATTCATAATTAAATTATCCTAACTCCAATTTCAATATTTGAAACATGTAATCCAACTAAAATTGGATGTTCTTTTCAAATATAAACTTTGTTAATTGTTTTGAACACGTTAACTTGATGAAAACAACAATTGCTTGTGTGACATGTTTAAGTAACCAAACTTTCCACACTTAACCAATAGTTTCCAAACTTGTTAAACCTTATTTCAATTGGTTCTATTGTTGTTATTTTGCTGTTTTCCTCATCCATGCATCATGCTAATCCACCTTCACCTGTTGATTAGTTGGAAAACAAATCATCTAACCATAATTCATGGGCTGTTCATATGCAACCCAAATTGCATATGGGTCCATTTAAATTTGTTTATCTTGTCAACTAGTTTACCTTGATGCATCTTTAAACTTGTCATGCATCCATATCTTGATCATGCTGGATCTTTTGCCGTATTAGTAATTGTTGCATCCGGTGTTGTTCGAGGTTCATTGCTTCTTCCCAGATAGGACGTTGAGATGATGTGAGCAACGACAAGTTCTGCTACCTTGCGGGATCTCAGGCAAGTATACTCACTTGCTGCCAAATGGCTGCCTTTCATCACTTGTTACCGATTCTTTCCGTTGTTCTTTTATGCTAGCCTTGGTAGTAGTTGTTTCTGTTACGAACCTATCACATGAATCCTTTAACCCTGATATTGCCTCACCTCCACACCTATAACCATTGCTTGTGCCCGTGTCTTACTAGCATGCTTAGGTTGCTTTGCTCGAGTCTGTTACCCGTTACTTTCTGTTATTACTTCATTATGTTCTGGGGGCTCGATGTTAATCAATCAACCTGTTATTAATAATATGCTGATAAGGCACCGGCAGGAGGCCCTAAGTGGTTTTGAGGCCTGCTAGTGTCGACCCTAATAGGAAAAGGGTCTTGTCTACTGATCCATGATGAGCGTGCTCACCGCATCCGGGTGGTAGTATGGGACCCCCCTCGACTTAGACCTGATCTGCAGCTTGTCCGAAGAGCCACACTTAGTTCGGGTGTTCCATTTGCTCCTTGCATAATGGGTTGATCACCCATGGTTACTGATGATGATGATGCATATAGGGCGAGGCCTGTGGTGCCGGGGGGTGTGGTTTTCACCCCTGCGCTTAGCGGACTGGCCGGGACCTTATAGCTCCGTGGCTCCTAGGATGGGTTGTAGAGATGGTTTGGGTCGTGTCAAGTCCACCTAAGTTTTAGTTGGTGGCTTGAGTGTGTACGAGTACTGGAGCACACCCCTGCAGGGATAAATCTTCTCGAGAAGCCGTGTTTTCCGCGGTTATGGATTACTTGGTGAAAGTACTGGCTAACAAGTACTCAGACAACTTACACCTAATGATAATAACTTGACTAGTAATAGTCTTATTGACACAACAACCTGATCCATTATTCATTAATCCAACTGTGTGAGTTATCCTCGAATTGCTTCTTTGGATAAGGGGCGAGATCCAGGATGGGTTTGTTTGAAGTTATCTTTCAGTTGGTTACAACACTCGATCTTATCTCCTTTCTGTTAGTCGGAAGTGATAGAATCTCTGTAGTTGGTTAGTGCAGCCTACTGTCGCTTATTTGCAATAACCCCTTCCTTTCCGTTGATCCTAAAGTATTTGTATCTTGTGATGACTGGCTACGCCGGTATCTTGTGAGTATGGGTTTTATCCCCCTTGCCAGTACTTAACCGTACTGACCCACGAATCCTTTTTTTTCGTGGCTGCATATTCAATATTGCAGTCAACAGGTTTGAAGTCTGACGACGTTAGCTTGTGAATCCCTCCGGCTTGGCCTGGGCAGGGATTGGACGCTCTCGGTTATCTTCAAGACTCTTAGTCCAATTTGGATCTTGTCCGTAGCCGGACGCTATGTTGTCTCTTCCGCTGTTATTTGGATCTTTGTATTGTATCAGTTGTATCCCTGGCTCGTGTGAGTCATCTTGTATCTACCTGTTTCTGTTGTAATTGTGGAATATTCGTGAACTATTGTAATGTTATCATAAATGGCAACCTGGAATCGGTTATTATGCGGATTTGGCGGAAATGCTGAAATCTGCATAGTGCCCGATCTCGGGGCGTCACAAATTCTAATATAACCCCAAGAGCAATAAAAACTGAAACATATTTTTGAATATAAGTCATAGTTAAAAGCATACCAAGAATAAAACTTTAATTACTCGTATCGAAATCGTATGCAATGGCAAATCTCTATCTTTTTTAAAAAATTCGCTTTTGTAATTCCATAGATCAAAACTTTTGAATGTCAGTCGCTCGATGAAGCACATTATAGAGTCGTTAAGAAGCCATGGTGGACATCCCTGTTATGCAACTCGGCATTTATGATCTTCATCGTCAAAGAGATCCCTTTCAAGTGTTATCGCTGCCACGGTAAAAGAAATGATAGCTCAATGATGCGATAAACCGTCAAAAACATGGGTATCTTTCAAATATCAATAAAATCTTTGTGGTCTTCAATTCTCCACGTGTGAAAAGAACAACTCAAGATAATCTTACATATGCTTATGCTAAAAAAAGATAGAAATTCTCAAAATAAATCCCTATAAGACGAGCAAGCTTATTCATATTGAACTAGTGAGTTTTTTTATAAAGGAAATATATTAATACCAAGAAGATATCAATTTCACCCAGTATATGTGCCGACAAAATGACTAGAGCAAGTCTAAACATGAAGGATGCAGACAGCCGAAAAATGAAAAAAAAAAGGAAAACAAAGACTTACAAAATAACTCTCTTAAGTAAGACAAGAGAAGTTGTTAAGCAATTCTGAAGATACCTCATATAAGTGATGGTAAAATCATTGGTACTAGAGTCTATAACAACATCCATACAATAAAGATAATCAAAAGTTACATGGTGTCTTCTCCAATTTCCCCCATTTTTTTATCCTTTCATCCTTACTTAGGATTGAATGTCCTTTTCTGCACAAATTGACATCCAAGTGAGCAAACATGTCCAAAAATTTTAACCAAAGACGTTGACATGAACCAATACAATTATAATTCTGGACCAATAATATATAGAAATCCAAAGCAGAACCATATAAGCTAGTCCATCGCATTGATAGAAATATGCCCTAGAGGCATTAATAAAAGTGGTATATTCATATTTGTGTTTCATGATTATGTTTATGTTCTTTGCTATAATTTTGTTAGTCCCTCATATTGAGTATTCGGAGGAAAAGCCTAATACATGTGTGGAATATAAACACCATAGATATCCCCATTATGCCACTATTGCTGGTTCATATATTATTATTAATAATCTTGGTTTTCTGACTATGTAGCAAACAAGACGTATTGTGATGTTGCCAATAATTTATGGAGTCGAAGTTGTTGGGGAACAATGACTATGTATTAGACCCATTTGACGTACCGTTCAAATAATTCATCCATATTGGTATCGGTAGTTTTAGTATTACCATAACTATTATCGTTTTCCCATGAGACACATGTAGGACTGGTTACGATATAATTACATAAGCATTCCCGTGAGACACATGCTTCGTCCCCAACATTCAGGGTTGTCAAGCTTCATGTCTTGTTGTTAACGAGAGAATTAAATGTATAGTTTATTTGGAAGCAATAAAAGTGGAACGGAACAACCACAAGTGATGATTGAAAGGAACTAAACAAGTTTGTAATCAATGTAAAAGAATTGCCCAGGGGCCATAGTTTCACTAGTGACGTCTCTCCATAAAAAACATGTTGAGTGAACAAATTACAGCTGTGAACTAACAAATGATTAGTGCATAACAAAGCTATTATGACAAGAGAAAGTTCATTGTACTATTCATTTAGGCATTACACAAACATATATAGACCCGCTATTCAGCATGCATCTATACTTAATAATCTACTTTGAGACCGATATCCAGCATGCATGTCATAGGTATTAAGTTTCATAAGCAACGGATCATTCCATTAAGCACCGTGTATAATATAAACAATATTTAGAATCAAAAGTAGAAGTAAACACAATTGTTTTATCATATGTGGCAAAAACACATCCTCACTCTAAGACGTTTCTGTCACTCATACCCGTGATTGGAGGAGGCATGAACCCACTATCTAGCACTAAATTTCATTTTCGATGTGCATGTGATCACTTGGCCAAAGCAACCACACACACCGGAGATGATGCAAGAACACAATAGAAAATTAGTACAAATAAAGTATCAAGATCATATAAGAGTCGTGAACAATCTGATCTAACTTCACAATTCATCGGATCGTAGCAAACACAACATGTAGAAATTATATAACAGTGATCTTCATCATGTTAGGAAGCTTACAAGATCTAAACATGGTACCATAAGGAGGAAGGATAAACATCTAGCTACTGCTATGGACCAGTAGTCCAAGTATGAACTACTCACCGATAGCGCCTGAGGCAATCACGCTGATGAAGGAGCCTCCAATGATGTTTTCTCCTTCAGAAAGGGTGCCGAAGCAGGGCCCTAGAAGACCTAGATTGGAATTTCGAGATGACGACGGCTCTGGATGGATTTCATGGAAAATAGGCATCTCAAAAAGTTTTATGGTAGACTGATTTTATCGGCGAAAGGGGGTACCGAGGGGTGGTCCTAGGAGGCCAGGTAGCCCTAGGGTGCGCGGTCCAGGTGGGGTCATGCCCTCCGGTTGTCTAGGCACCCATGTGCTCCTCTCTGGCTCTACTTTGGACTTCGACTTTGTATCGATGAGGAAATAACTTTTCTGCCCTTTCCAAGATTTTCTCAGACTTCTTGTGCGGGGATTTTCCGAAATACAAAAACAGTAGAAAAACAGAAACTGACTCTGGGCATCTTATCAACAGGTTAGTCTGGGTAAATGTCTTAAAATGATATAAAATTATAGTAGAAGCATAGGGCATTCATATTAAACAAGCATGGAACAATTAAAAAAAAATGCAGATACATTTTGGACATATAAACATACCCAAGTTTAATTCCTAAAGGTCCTAGAGTAAGTAATGATAACAAAAAGATAATATTCCATCCGTCCGGAATTAAGTGTCACAGAGTTTGACAAAAGTGGATGTATCTAACACTAAATGATGTCTAGATACATCCACTTTTGTCAAACTTTGTGACATTTAATTCCGGACGGAGGGAGTATTTTTAACTGACATGCTACCAACATGGTCAAGATCAATACGATAATGTGCAAACATGTGAAATGAGATAAAAACATTCAAAGCAATTGTTTATATTTTATAGCAAACAAAACCGACGGTAGCCAGCGATGCTACCAACGATGGCAGGCGTTGCTCCGTATGGCGCTTCGAGTTGCTCCGTATGGCGCTTCGAGTTGCTCCCGACTGTAACCGACGGCGCGCTGCACTGCTGCAAGGGGACACCAGCGAAGTTGCCGTACGTATTTCTCCGACGACGATTGTTTTTCGTGATGTTATCTTCTCCGGCGGCGATTGCTGTATTAGTTTCACATTGATTAATAGAATTGGACACGTGTCGTCCTCTATCTCTACCCCGGGATAACCCGGAGGACGCTCAACACGACCCTTCTTGTAATTTCATAATACTTCTTTAAGCTATCATATTCCATGATAAATTCCGGGTATTTATAAGCTATCACATATATGTATTGTAGAATGCTGTATTCTATGCATAAAATACATGTACTTGATTACTACCAAGTAACAATCGAAAAGCTCCGTTGTACTATATCTATATCTAGAATTTTCTGTACATATATCGATCACCACATGTTTTTGAGAAATGCTATGAAGCATTCCTAACAAATTTACTCCATAACCTTCATGGCAAATATGTACTCTCTTATAGTTTCATAATGTTACTGCTAGAAACTGTTTAGAATTGCGACCAAGAAGGCAAGAACTGCACTAACATTTCCAGAGAAAATACATGGTCTTTCGCATACATGTATTTTAGAATGTTGTACATATATATACTTACAAAACCGCAAAGCCCGTGAATCGTGCGAATTTTCTCGACCTCATCAAGAGCGCACTTTTAACGAACAGCCACATTGGCAGTGGACATCCGGGTCACGCGGACTGCATATACCAGACACCCACAGGGCCGCCGTGGCCAATGTCGAACCAGCCCACCGGATAAGGCGCCGGACCGGTGGACAGCCGTGGTAAGCGGCGGCATCATAGTGAATTACGTGGCAGCCAGCCATTATTTGCGCCTCCACGCTCGCCTTGCCCCTGCTCCCATGCGCGCATCCGACGGCCCGCCGGACGGAGGTGCTCGCGAGGCCGGCGTACGGTCCCCCGTACGTGTGCAGCCCGGCCTCGCTTCCCTCCACGTCGATGAGGCCGGCGGGGCGATCGCCACCGACGCGAGCCCGGTACGTGAACGTTCCCGTTCGGTCTGTGAGGAAATTGCACGTGATCGTGTGGTCGGCCGGCTGGGCCGTCGGGCGCTCCGCACTGTCCGCCGGTGGCGTGCCCATCGTCTAGATCCATACAAAACCATACAACAGTTCACCACAAGGATCAATAACCCGGTGCACAAAACAAATTTGATTTCATAGATGGATCGGCGTATGTAGGTACCTCGCGGGCGGGGTGCCATCGGATATCGACGCTCCTGGCGAGCTGGGCGTCGTCGACGGGGACGGTGACGACGACGGTGACAGCCTGCACCGCGCCCTGGGACTTGGAATCTTTTGCTGCTGGCAGCCGCATCTTCTCCGTACCTGCTTCGCGCCTCAGTGCCGGCCGCCTGCTCGCTCTCTCACGATTGGGAAATTAGGATCTACATACGACAATGACCGCTGTACCGAGATCGGACTCGATTTAGGGTTGGTGTTTCGTATGGAGGGAGGCTACTAGTAGATATTGTAGCCGTCGGATGGCACGGGCTGAACGTGTGTGGCGCGTCAGATACCAGAGGTCAACTATGTTCCTTACTTAATAGACCACGTGCAAAGAAGAGATCATCAAATATATGAACTGTAGAAAAGAAAATACTACTCTATATAGAAAAATGGATTCATGTCCTGACGTGTGGAGGTTTAGCAGTATATATTTGTAGCCGTAGCAGAGTATTTTATTACTCCATAGATTAACTACTGTTTTCGTGCTACCAAGCGGGTAAAAAACATTTTTAAGGATCGAGCTCACTTTACTAATCAGTCATAGCACATTTTACATTAATCAGCCATATGCTCAGTGTTCATAGTCAACTATCATGTTCCCCATAATCCTTGGCGGGAGTGACATTTCAGCCGGTCTCTTTACCTTCCCAAACTTAACTCTTCTTTCGATTTCCCCGGATGCGCCTCTACTCACGTCACCACGCAAGACAATCGACGACATGGACTTCACTGGGTCGCCGCCCATCGGCTTCCTTGCGTCGTTGAACCAATCGGTACCGTGACCTTCTCTCGCGCCTCCTGTGGCCGGCTACAACGTCGCCGCGCCAACTCCTTTCGCCGCCGGGTAGAAATAAAAGAGGCATGGCGTCCATGTCGACCAGGATTTTGGTCCCCTTCTGACTGCCAGCGCTTAGCTCCCTGCCGCATACGGCTATGCCATCTTGGATGCCACTCCGGCTTCGGCTCCACCGGCCGGGGCAGCCGCCCGCTGAAATCCCAAGCCAATGGTCCGAACAAGACCAAGAAACCACCTACTCAAGGACACGTGACTCCTTCCACTATTAGGGAAACCCCTACTACCGGCGTGTCGAATAGGCTTACCGCCGGCGCCTAGGCACGCGCCGGCCATGCTCATGCCGGTGGTAAAGGCTCGCCGGCGCGCAAGTTCACTCCACCGAGGGCAATTTTTTTTATTGCCGACGCGCTGCGCTGGGGGTAACTTTAGCGCTGGTGCTCCTGTCCACCACGCCGGGGATAAGTGTAGGTTAGCCCCAGCGCAGTGCATGCGTCGGCGGTATATTTTGTTGTTTCAAAAATATAATACACCGTATTTATACTCTTACAGAAAATAGCACTAAAACATACAGTGCCACGACGTGGAGACATACACAATCATATTCTCTAATAGATATCACACTCACACACACACGAATATACAATGTCTCGAACGCGAATACAGTCTCGAAATCGATGTATGGCGAATTCGAAGTGTCGGATACAAAGTCACGTCATAAAGCTAGCTAAGAATACATCGATCTATATTACGTTGAGCATCATGATGACGAAGATTGTCTTCATCCGATTCCTTCTCCTCTCCCCCGCTAGATATGTCTCTCCCGCTTGATAGCTCGCGTATCGAGCTTGTGCCTCCACCACAGTGGTGTACCCTTTGTAGTTATTGCCGCTGAACCGTTACACCTTTCTCCGGCATGCTTCCTAGTCGTCGTAGACTCCGGGAACATGTCCCCGGTACACGACATACCACGTCATCTATTTACACAAGACAAAATATACATCATTAGCAAATTCATATATGCAACAAGTAACTATGTGCAACGGGAAGTTTAGTTTTGACAGATGGGTTGAGAAATAAATTTCTTACTCTAAAGTTTTGGCTTTGGCGGGAAGGGAGATATGCCTCTAGCGTGTTGAATGGATTCTTGTCACCATATGACTCTAAGAAGGCTTCTATTTTGGCATTAGTTGATTGTACATGGCCGGCAAAGAACATGCCACCCCTAGTGACGACATCCTGGTGGATTATTGTGGCAATCTGTCGCTGGATGGATGTAACAAAAAAAAATTTCGAGGGAATGCAATTGCATACCTGATTTTTATAGAAGAGAGAATAACAGTACAAGATTGTGACAACAATGGGTACATGCCACCCTGCTGTCACACCAACTCCCTCCACACACTCAACCTCAACGCAACTACTCTAGAAGGATTCCCTCCGCCCTAGCTCCGGCAGCTACCAAGTCTTGCGTAGAGCTAATGTTCTTTCAACAAGTCCTTCCGCATTGCAAATTTGACTAACGTTCCCAAAGACCCTTGCGTTGCGCTAGGGGCATTCGCCATGTCGATATGCCGTTTTTGGAGACAAGATGGCAACAAGAGGGCATTATCATCCTACACGAACTCCGTCATATGAAGGATGGTGTACCAGATGTCCATCCCACTCTCTTGGTGCAACTGCTTCATGCAAGCATACTTAGCTGTATGGGTGCACGTGAGGCATCCTCGGCTGGTTTGTTTCTTTACCGTGAGGGTCTTGCCTTGGCGGCGAATCCAGTGATAGCTATACGATAACATACTTGAGGTTAGTGTAGTTCTTCTCCTTCGAACTTTTCGAGTCGAGATAAGTGTCGTGTGAATGATGCGGGAACATGACTAAGAGGACACATTACATGTCTCTGCGCGAAACAAACTATCATCCCCAGATTAACCCTCACACATATAAAAGAGTGATGGAGATCTACTAAATAATGTAACGATGGCTGACGGTTGATCAAAAAATTGATCGGCAAATTAAGGCATGAGGAAGAGATTTCCTTAGTATTATTTGAAACCAATAAATCCTTGATATGCTTTGTGGCGATCACCCGGTCCCGTGGGTTGGCCAAGACACTTTCACGCATGTAGAAGGGGTCCATTATCTCGACACCCGAGGTTCTATCTTTCATGATATCGTGTGCCATTTTGAGAGCTACTAGGCACGCCAAGGTTGAGTAGAGCCGTTTCATTTGGAAGATGATGAAGATGTCATCAAACCTAAGGAGAACACCTCTGTGGGGTATTTTTCCACAAAGCCCACGCTGAGGGGGACCTTGACCATCCGGAGCGGGTTTGAGGGAGAACGCGAGTGCAAGATCCTTCTCCATGTGCAGAACACATATTCATTTAGTATTATAACAGTAGATAGTAATTTAGTTCAATAATCTGGAGTACGCATTTATTGTCACATACACTACACAATCCAATCCATGTACACTAGATTAATTACAAAAATATACTCCGGGCATCATATACAATCCCAATCCAACAAGCCTCCGGGCATCGTCGACGGTGAGGACAATGGTTGACTGGGATTCGGTCTTCATAGCTAGCTTCGTCACCACTCAACCACGTGTACTATCTCTCTTTGTGTCTCTGACAATGGGGAATTCTTTACAATATATAATGTTGGGGTTCCATAGGGAGGAAGCCTCGATGCTCACCGCCGTCCGATGGTACGCGTTGAACGCGTTAGATTCGACGTGTCTGGCTCCTCTTAGCTTCAACAATGTGGGTTACGCACTCAACATTAGGCCTTCCGTAATGGGAGTATCTTGACACGGTATCATAGGCATTTTGCTTACGTGGCACGCTATTTATTGAAGAAAGAGAGTGTAGCTGCATCTTATTTAGTTTTTTTAGAAATGGGAGCCTCTGCCCCGGCCTCTGCATCAAAATGATGCACACAGCCGGACTTTATTAAAAGAGTAAAAAATATCCAGAACCAAATTCAGCTTACAGTTTACGGATCACTCAAGGTGGCCACAAAAATCAGCCACTCAAAAATAACTAAAAGTATATTATGCATCTATCCGTCTTGCATTAAGCCACCCACCCCGGCTGTAGATAGCCCGTACGACCGCCAGCAGCCGGGTACAGCCTGAATCCATAAGTCCTCGCTGGTCTACAGGAAGAAGGAAGGACCATGTCTGTAAGGAATATACCACCTTGTTTACAACCTGCAAAAAGTGAACATTGTTTCGTTTGTTAAAAATCACATCATTACGGCTGTTCCAAATCTCCCAGAGGAACGCAGCCACTCCGACACGAATGCGTGCCTTAGTTTTTTTATCAATGCCATTTAGCCAGCTACCAAACATATGCGCAATATTAGTAGGTGGATAAATGTTGAAAGTGAAGTGAATTAGACGCCAAATATCATGAGCAAAAGGACAGGAGATAAACAAATGCTCTACCGACTCATCCGTATCACAGAAAACACACTTTTTACATCCTACCCAACTCCTTTTTAACAAATTATCTTTGGTTAAAACCACCTTTCTGTTCAGAAACCAAAGGAAAATCTTAATTTTCAAAGGAACCTTTAATTTCCACAAGTATTTTCGCAAAAATCTTGTAGAACCATGAAGCAAGTCTGCATAATATGATTTTACGGAGAAGGATCCATCCATAGTTAATTTCCATTGGAACACATCCATTTCGTTATTGAGATGGACACCCATTAATCTCTCGACCAAGTGTAACCATAAACCTCTTCTGTCACCGAAAATAGTCCTCCTGAATCGCATATCCAGGGGATTGTGTGACAACACCTCTGCCACCGTGACATTTTTGTGAACCACTAAATTGAAAAGAGATGGGTATGATTGTGATAACGGTTCATCACCTAACCATGTGTCCTCCCAAAACCTAACATTTTGTCCATTCCCAAGAGCAAACTTTCCCCGTGCGAAGAACTCGTGCTTCACCTTCATGATTCCTTTCCAGAACGGAGAGTCTAACGGTTTTGCTACTACTTGGGACAACGTTTTATCCCCCAGATATTTGTTAGTCAATAACTCCTGCCATACTCCCTCCTCATGCATCATCTTAAACAGCCATTTGCTCAACAAACACATATTTTTTATTTCTAAGACCTCAATACCTAGGCCACCCTGATCTTTTGGTCGACATACAATATTCCATTTCGTAAGACGGTATTTTCGTTTCTTGGTATCACTTTGCCAGAAGAATCTAGAGCGATAAAAATCTAATCGCTTCCTAACCCCAATCGGTATTTCAAAAAAAAGAGAGAAGAAACATAGGTAAGCTCGTCAAGACGGAATTAATTAATATGAGGCGGTCCTCATATGATAAAAGTTTCCCAGCCCATGAACTTAGCTTTTTCTCGAACCTATCCTCCACCGGTTTCCACTCCTTATTTAAAAGCTTTCTATAGTGAATTGGGATACCAAGATATTTAAACGGTAAACAGCCTACCTCACAACCAAAAATTTCACAATATTCATCTTGTGCATTCTTTGCCTCACCAAAACAAATAATCTCGCTCTTATGAAAATTGATCTTAAGACCCGATAATTGCTCAAACAACGCTAGTATTAGTTTCATATTCAAGGCCTTTTGTAAATCGTGTTCCATGAAAAGAATCGTATCATCCGCATACTGGAGGATTGAAACCCCTCCTTCGACAAGGTGAGGTATCAACCCTCCAACTTGGCCATCCTCCTTTGCTCGATCAATAAGGATGGCCAACATGTCTACAACAAGATTGAAAAGGATGGGAGAGAGAGGGTCCCCTTGCCTCAGACCTTTTAGAGTTTGGAAATAATGACCGATGTCATCATTCACCTTAATACCCACACTTCCTCCTTGAACAAAACGAGCCACCCAATCACACCAGTCTGGTGAAAACCCTTTCATCCTTAACACTTGCTGAAGGAACGACCAATTCACCTTATCATAGGCCTTTTCGAAATCAATTTTAAACAGAACCCCGGCCATCTTTTTCCGTTGCAACTCATGAATCGTTTCGTGTAAAACCACCACTCCCTCTAAAATATTTCTGCCTGGTAAGAACGCAGATTGAGTTGGTCGGATCACTCTACTCGCAATAGAAGTTACCCGATTAGTTCCCACTTTGGTGAACACTTTGAAACTAACATTTAATAGACAAATTGGCCGATACTGTTCGATACGACTGGCATCCTCTTTTTTTGGAAGCAACGTAATGACCCCAAAATTAAGCTTGAACAGAGGTAGGTCGCCCTCATGAAGCTGGCGGAACATAGACATCAAGTCATCTTTTATGACATACCAAAATTTTTGATAAAACTCAGCAGGAAACCCGTCTGGTCCGGGAGCTTTATTTTTCTCCATCTGGGAAATAGCTTCGAATACTTCCTTTTCGGTAAAAGGAGACGTAAGAATGCTATTCTCATCTGGAGAAATTTGTGGCATGTCATCAGTCATATCCTCAATCAAGGAGACGTAGCTCGGTGCCGGTGCTCCGAACAATTTCTTATAATATTCAGAAATGAAAACCCGCAAGTTTGCCTCTCCTACAATCGTACCCTCGTCCTGTTCTAGCTGAATGGCGCAGTTGGCTAGCGCGTAGGTCTCATAGCTAAAGCTGCATCTTATTTAGTATACGGCTCTTGCACGAGATCATAGGCAAAATATGTGATTAGGCCAATCAAATGCAAACACGAGGGCAAATTCATTAAATACTAGTCCACTAAGATACGACACTTAAGAAACCATGCATTAGGATGATTGTATCTTATAACTCAACGGTATCTAGGATACCGCGCTAAGAAACCATGCATTACGGAAGGCCTTAGCTTAGCTAGGTCGTGCGAGGAGTGTATGTTTGCATGATTAGTCTCGGCTATTCACACGTGGGTGGCGACAGCTGCGGTTTAGCAATAAATATGTACCAGTAGCCGAGTTATTTTCGAGTTGATAGATCAATACTCCCTCCGTCTCAAATTAAGGGATTTTTACCGTACCTTTTACTACCCACTAAAGATGAGTAGTATGAATTAAAATCTGGCCATTGTTTCACATGGGTAAATTAGACTTTTATGTACAAAATCTTTACCTAATAATAATAAAAAAAGGAAGCCTTCTTCCGGTCCAACCTGAGGTTTTACTGTTTTACCCTCCCACTAAATTATATACTGCCATCATAGTGGTTCGTCCGTCTTTGTTTTATGTTTTGTCCGTCTTGACCTGACGTTTCCCTGTACCGGTGTTGGTAAAACTGATTAGGTTCCTCTTCCAAAAAAAAAGTATGCCATGTCAGACCCGACTATCCGGCTCAACTCTTCTCGAAGCCGTTTAGGAGAGCAAACGCCCATAGGACTCATCAGGTTGAACCCAACACAAACTCTCGTGATTTTCTCTCATAAATAAACCATAAATCCCAACCCTGCAGCAACCACAATGCGCATATTCCGTTAGCCACAATAGTCCGTCATTGATTTCATATGTCACCGTGATGAGTTGAGGTCGTCCAGGAGACTAGGACTTGATCCTCACCTAGGGCAGCGGCAAAGACGACGACCCAGTGCGTCGCCCATGGCTAGGACCTCGGTGACACTGCCGGCGACGCGATCGCCCAAGCCGCCACTGGGCACACGGGCCGGTTTGGCGACGACGACTCACAGCGAAGACCATGGCTGCAACCTCGGCGATATCCCAGCAGCGCGATCGCCTAAGCCGCCATGGAGCATCGACCCACGGCCGGTATAACGGAGTTGTCCAACGCGTCATCCTGCGGCGTTCATGGAGACCTACGTGGAGCTGCATCATGTCCGGCATGCGGCGGCACCCTCTGGCACATAGTGTGATCAGTTCAGTTACGAACGACTTACAATATACTAAATAATTAAGGTGCAGATGTCAGCAGCTAAGCCAAGATAAACAACTGAGTGTAGACTGTAGACGTTGGGTGGTGAGCATGAGCAGAGGCCTGGGAGCCGGCCATTGATGGCGGTGACCCTATTGGTGACATCCAGCTGCGAGCGCACGGAACGGAATCACTACAGGAGACTGGCGATACGCCGACGGTGAAGAGCCGTCGGCGAAAGGCAGATGCCCGTCGGCGTATTGGAAGCCCGACGGGGACCGTCGGCGTATCGCCGTCGGCGTTCTTCCTCGTCGGCGAAACAAGGGTACCGTCGGCGTAATCACGGCCCGTCGGCGTATAGCGTTTAGGGGGGGCCCCACGTGTCAGAACGGAAACCGAACGGAAACGGACGCTCACAGACGCCGACGGCCCGGCCCGTCGGCCTATGGGCCACGTGCCGCTGCTGGGCGCGCGCGCGCGCGAGGACGCCGACGGCAATGCCGTCGGCCTATGGGCCACGTGCCCGCTGCTGGTTGCTCGCGCGAGGGAAGACGCCGACGGCAATGCCGTCGGCCTATGGGCCGCCATAGTGGCCAGCCTGCTGGGCCGCATTTTAGACGCCGACGGCAATGCCGTCGGCCTATGGGCGCGTTCTGGCCAGTTTTGGCTTTTTTTTTTCATTGCTGTTTTTTTTTTTCAGTGCTGTTTCATACGATTTTAATTGCAGAAAATTTAAAAACATGATAAAAATGATACAAAGAAGATCCAAACATCATATCCATATCATCCAAACATCGTACAAGGTACAAAATCATCCGAACATCATCGATAGTGCAATACAAACATCATCGATAGTGCAATACAAACATCATCCTAGCTAGACCTCGCGGGAGCTCGAAGTGCCCATCTCGGACCGAGTGAAAATAGGCGACACTCCGCGGTGGATAGCCGCCGTCGAACCATGCCCCGAACTCGGCGAGGGAGTAGCACGGGCATCGGCTTCGCGCGACGGACTCGGCGAAGCACCGGGAGCGTGATGAAACGGTGTGATCGTGCGACTTGGCGAGTCAGCAGCACGGCCGAAGGGAGTAGCCCCGGAGTGTCCCGATCCCTACATACATTTTTTAGCAGAAGTTAGCAACTCTAACGTGGCGGGCACATGACAGCGGTAACGATTGGTTTGGCATCTAACTTACCGGTGTACTCACGTAGGCTCCGCGAGTGAAGTCCTCCTTCGTTGGAAACCGTGGCGGCAAATCAGGCATAGGTGGTCGCCTAACTTCTATTGTGGGCCGCACTCCAGTGGTATAAAACGTGTCGTCCGCCTAAAAGATATTTTTGATGTTAGACTTTGAAGAAATAAAGGTTCAAAGTAGAGGGAAGTAAGACTTGTCATCATTTGCAGAAAGAAAATGGTGAAACTTACTTCATCGCGCGCTTGTTCCCAGACCTTATAGGCCCTTTGCATCTTCTCCCACTCGTCATACCTAAGATTGTACTCCGCCATAGCTGCATCGTAGGCATCGCCTATAGCACACTACAATTTCAAGAAAAATGAATCTCGATGAAAGTTGAATCTCGTCAAGTTAGCTACTAAGGAAGAAATGTCGAAAAGGGAATGAGATTGAGAAGAACTTACCTCGACGCGAGCTTTGGAAGTCCGTCGAGGAGGAGGGACAACGGGGCCGTCGGCGGTGAGGGTGGCCTTGACATACGTGAGGCTCAACTCAGGAGTACGCGGGATCACCTGGTTAAGGCAGCTAAGACGTCCATGCTGCCTACCGCGCCCGCCCACGACCAAAGCCCTCACGTCGGTCTCCTCCTGAATAGGGTTTTCCACGTGAGGATGAAAACCCTGAAACGCCTTCGTGTAACCAGCTATGTCCTCCTCGGCGTTGCCGAAGTACTCTGGAAGCGAGGGCTGGGGCTTGGATGGATCGGCCTTCTTGATCCTCATCTTTGACCATGCTTCCATCTCCGTAATAGGGACATTCCCCGTGATGGACTCCTGCATCGCCAAAGAAATGTTATGCATACCAGATAGAAACATGACGGGACAAAAATGCATGTTGTTCGATGTGTGCACATACAAAATGTTCCTTGAAGCTAGCATGGTTGCGGGCTCCCGCACAGTGTGTCCCCTCGTGGCCGCGGTTTGCCTTGTTCCGCTCGCTTAAGGCTTTGAACGCCTCGTCCTCCCCGAGCCACATCGATGCCACCATCGCCTTCCATGCGTCCTCTTTACCATCGGCCCACTGGGGCATAACCTGAAAAATTCAAGACTCATTTTGAAGAACAGATAATGCAAATTGCAGTTTAGCAGCAACATATGATACCATTGACAATTTTGACTTACCTCGACGTAATCTTCCATAGTCATCGCATGCTTTGCACTCACAGTCTCATGCTTCGGCGTCGTCTTGCCGAACTTCTCGGAACTGAATTGACTCATGCATGTATTCCTTACATTGTAGAACTGCTGTCGTGTCAGCTTCTTACATGCCCCCAACAAAGTCTTGTTCGCCGAGGCCTGATGCTCCGGAAGAACCCTATAGAATCTCTGTAAACATGCATAAAAAGATTGTGAGAGTAAAGAGTTAGCATGGTGGGGGCATCAACTATGGACGTAATTGGAAAACCTCGCCTTACCCAGAACGTGCTGATCACAGCGTCAGCAGCTGTCTCGAAGCCCGGGCAATCGGCCTCCTCATAGTGTACCCAATGGCGAGCTAGCTTCTTCTCGCCGTTGGGTACCACAGTGTAAAAGCCCGGCCAGTACTTCCTAATCGCAGCTCCAAGCAAAGTGTTCGGAGGACGGGACCCCGTTGGCCTCTTCCAGTTCCTGCAGAATAATCAAACATTAGTACATGTCAAATTGTTTTGGTACAAATGAAATGGCGTGTTCAAAATTAGTATAGTAGCTTACTCAACGTCGTCAGGCACAATGAGGACTTTCTCCTCCTCGGTTTTAGGCATCTTGGACTCATCAGGGACAGTCGTTTCCCCACGAATACCGGACTTATACGGATACACGCGGTAACGGCGTCGAAAGGGGGTAGCATTGTGGAACCAGTTGCTTGGTTGTGTTAGGGTATCCCATAGGAACATAAAACAAGTTGATGGAACCCACCTCTTCGGAAGATTCACGACGTTTCGTCCGATACGGGAGTTTCACCCTATAAGCGCATGTAAACTCACGAGGGAGAAACGGACGCCGGTGAAGCGGGTCACACCCCGGAGCGCAATCTTTGCCATCCAAAGACCAAAACACACCTATACTAACATGGTATGTCACCCACTAGCTTGTGTGGGGACCCGGACGCTCCGTAGCCCCCCTCCGGTGAAAACCTAGACCCGCTGGAGAAATACCGGACTTATACGGATACACGCGGTAACGGCGTCGAAAGGGGGTAGCATTGTGGAACCAGTTGCTTGGTTGTGTTAGGGTATCCCATAGGAACATAAAACAAGTTGATAGAACCCACCTCTTAGTAAGATTCCCGACGTTTCGTCCGATACGGGAGTTTCACCCTATAAGCGCATGTAAACTCACGAGGGAGAAACGGACGCCGGTGAAGCGGGTCACACCCCGGAGCGCAATATTTGCCATCCAAAGACCAAAACACACCTATACTAACATGGTATGTCACCCCCTAGCTTGTTTGGGGAGACGGACGCTCCGTAGCCCCCCTCCGGTGAAAACCTAGACCCGCAGGAGAAATACCGGACTTATACGGATACACGCGGTAACGGCGTCGAAAGGGGGTAGCATTGTGGAACCAGTTGCTTGGTTGTGTTAGGGTATCCCATAGGAACATAAAACAAGTTGATGGAACCCACCTCTTCGGAAGATTCACGATGTTTCGTCCGATACGGGAGTTTCACCCTATAAGCGCATGTAAACTCACGAGGGAGAAACGGACGCCGGTGAAGCGGGTCACACCCCGGAGCGCAATCTTTGCCATCCAAAGACCAAAACACACCTATACTAACATGGTATGTCACCCCCTAGCTTGTTTGGGGAGACGGACGCTCCGTAGCCCCCCTCCGGTGAAAACCTAGACCCTCAGGAGAAATACCGGACTTATACGGATACACGCGGTAACGGCGTCGAAAGGGGGTAGCATTGTGGAACCAGTTGCTTGGTTGTGTTAGGGTATCCCATAGGAACATAAAACAAGTTGATGGAACCCACCTCTTCGGAAGATTCACGACGTTTCGTCCGATACGGGAGTTTCACCCTATAAGCGCATGTAAACTCACGAGGGAGAAACGGACGCCGGTGAAGCGGGTCACACCCCGGAGCGCAATCTTTGCCATCCAAAGACCAAAACACACCTATAATAACATGGTATGTCACCCCCTAGCTTGTTTGGGGAGACGGACGCTCCGTAGCCCCCCTCCGGTGAAAACCTAGACCCGCAGGAGAAATACCGGACTTATACGGATACACGCGGTAACGGCGTCGAAAGGGGGTAGCATTGTGGAACCAGTTGCTTGGTTGTGTTAGGGTATCCCATAGAAACATAAAACAAGTTGATGGAACCCACCTCTTAGTAAGATTCCCGACGTTTCGTCCGATACGGGAGTTTCACCCTATAAGCGCATGTAAACTCACGAGGGAGAAACGGACGCCGGTGAAGCGGGTCACACCCCGGAGCGCAATCTTTGCCATCCAAAGACCAAAACACACCTATACTAACATGGTATGTCACCCACTAGCTTGTGTGGGGACCCGGACGCTCCGTAGCCCCCCTCCGGTGAAAACCTAGACCCGCTGGAGAAATACCGGACTTATACGGATACACGCGGTAACGGCGTCGAAAGGGGGTAGCATTGTGGAACCAGTTGCTTGGTTGTGTTAGGGTATCCCATAGGAACATAAAACAAGTTGATAGAACCCACCTCTTAGTAAGATTCCCGACGTTTCGTCCGATACGGGAGTTTCACCCTATAAGCGCATGTAAACTCACGAGGGAGAAACGGACGCCGGTGAAGCGGGTCACACCCCGGAGCGCAATATTTGCCATCCAAAGACCAAAACACACCTATACTAACATGGTATGTCACCCCCTAGCTTGTTTGGGGAGACGGACGCTCCGTAGCCCCCCTCCGGTGAAAACCTAGACCCGCAGGAGAAATACCGGACTTATACGGATACACGCGGTAACGGCGTCGAAAGGGGGTAGCATTGTGGAACCAGTTGCTTGGTTGTGTTAGGGTATCCCATAGGAACATAAAACAAGTTGATGGAACCCACCTCTTCGGAAGATTCACGACGTTTCGTCCGATACGGGAGTTTCACCCTATAAGCGCATGTAAACTCACGAGGGAGAAACGGACGCCGGTGAAGCGGGTCACACCCCGGAGCGCAATCTTTGCCATCCAAAGACCAAAACACACCTATACTAACATGGTATGTCACCCCCTAGCTTGTTTGGGGAGACGGACGCTCCGTAGCCCCCCTCCGGTGAAAACCTAGACCCGCTGGAGAAATACCGGACTTATACGGATACACGCGGTAACGGCGTCGAAAGGGGGTAGCATTGTGGAACCAGTTGCTTGGTTGTGTTAGGGTATCCCATAGGAACATAAAACAAGTTGATAGAACCCACCTCTTAGTAAGATTCCCGATGTTTCGTCCGATACGGGAGTTTCACCCTATAAGCGCATGTAAACTCACGAGGGAGAAACGGACGACGGTGAAGCGGGTCACACCCCGGAGCGCAATATTTGCCATCCAAAGACCAAAACACACCTATACTAACATGGTATGTCACCCCCTAGCTTGTTTGGGGAGACGGACGCTCCGTAGCCCCCCTCCGGTGAAAACCTAGACCCGCAGGAGAAATACCGGACTTATACGGATACACGCGGTAACGGCGTCGAAAGGGGGTAGCATTGTGGAACCAGTTGCTTGGTTGTGTTAGGGTATCCCATAGGAACATAAAACAAGTTGATGGAACCCACCTCTTCGGAAGATTCACGACGTTTCGTCCGATACGGGAGTTTCACCCTATAAGCGCATGTAAACTCACGAGGGAGAAACGGACGCCGGTGAAGCGGGTCACACCCCGGAGCGCAATCTTTGCCATCCAAAGACCAAAACACACCTATACTAACATGGTATGTCACCCCCTAGCTTGTTTGGGGAGACGGACGCTCCGTAGCCCCCCTCCGGTGAAAACCTAGACCCTTAGGAGAAATACCGGACTTATACGGATACACGCGGTAACGGCGTCGAAAGGGGGTAGCATTGTGGAACCAGTTGCTTGGTTGTGTTAGGGTATCCCATAGAAACATAAAACAACTTGATGGAACCCACCTCTTAGTAAGATTCCCGACGTTTCGTCCGATACGGGAGTTTCACCCTATAAGCGCATGTAAACTCACGAGGGAGAAACGGACGCCGGTGAAGCGGGTCACACCCCGGAGCGCAATCTTTGCCATCCAAAGACCAAAACACACCTATACTAACATGGTATGTCACCCACTAGCTTGTGTGGGGACCCGGACGCTCCGTAGCCCCCCTCCGGTGAAAACCTAGACCCGCAGGAGAAATACCGGACTTATACGGATACACGCGGTAACGGCGTCGAAAGGGGGACTTATACTGTTCAAGCCCCCGTTTTCTCATGCGCGCGGGTGGCGGGATACCGACATGTTATTCTATTAATTATTAATATTTTATACTAGAGTAAAATTATATAGGGAAGTCAAATAAATAAATGAACTTAATTAATTGCGCAAAAAAAAAAATGTGACGCCATTATCTCATGCACGCGGGTGGCGGGATACCGACATGTTGTTCTATTAATATTTTATACTAGAGGAAGTAAATAAATCAAATAAATAAATGAACTTAATTAATTGCGCAAAAAAAATATGTGACGCCATTATCTCATGCGCGCGGGTGGCGGGATACAGACATGTTGATCTATTAATTATTAATATTTTATACTAGAGTAAAATTATACTAGAGTAAGTAAATAAAGCAAATAAATAAATGAACTTAATTAATTGCGCAAAAAAAATATGTGACGCCATTATCTCATGCGCGCGGGTGGCGGGATACAGACATGTTGATCTATTAATTATTAATATTTTATACTAGAGTAAGTAAGTAAAGCAAATAAATAAATAAACTTAATTAATTGCGCAAAAAAAATATGTGACGCCATTATCTCATGCGCGCGGGTGGCGGGATACCGACATGTTGATCTATTAATTATTAATATTTTATACTAGAGTAAAATTATACTAGAGTAAGTAAATAAAGCAAATAAATAAATAAACTTAATTGATTGCGCAAAAAAAAGAAAACAAGGTAAACGCCGACGGTATGTTAGGGACCGACGGCCACCGTCGGCGTATTAGAAAAAAAAGTACGCAGACGGGATCCCGTTAACGGCGGTCACATATACGCCGACGGCGCCGTATAGGCCGACGGCCACCGTCGGCTGGAAGGCACGGCCCTGGTCCAGGTGGCCCACTTGTCGGGTATACGCCGACGGCTCAGTATAGGCCGACGGCCACCGTCGGGTTGAAAACGTGTACGCCGACGAGGTTGTATAGGCCGACGGCCGGACTGGTTGGACTTTCGTCCCCGTTCGGACGCCGACGGTGCCCGATGATTTCCCGTCGGCGTATTTCATCCCCGTCGGCGTATAAGGCGTCTCCTGTAGTGAATAGGACACGTCCCAGTCCAGGAAGACATGATGATTTTCCGTGCCGACGACGCTTAGTGTGTAGAATGCCGGCTGATAGCACAATCACGACGACAAGGACGGCAGCGCGATCAAGTTAGGCGATGGTTTAGTCGGAGAGAAAAACATGGGTCTTTATATTTAGTCAATGGAAGCAAATCAGATGCACGATGAGTGTACGGATTTGTTCCGAAACTGGTGTAATTCGTAGGTTGTCGCATAAAGAAAAACATGCTTGTTTAGTTAACCCCTCCCATAGTCCCATATGTGATATGTATGTATGTACCAAAAGTTCTCATACGTACATGCCATTCAGAATATTTAGAGATGTGCCGAGGTTTATCCTACACGGCCCAAATTTCTCATGAAATTCAGAAACAGCTAGAAACTATAGAAACTGTAGAAAAGAACAAGACAAGTTTGGACCGCAACTACGGTACATGATCAACATTATATCTCTGCCGGAATCAAGTCCTTAATTTTGATTTGCTATAAGAGAGGTGTGCCTCAAACTACCATGTTTCTCCATGTTCCTTTGCAACAGTGCTAAGGAGGGTATACCTCTCACAACGTCTTCCTCGGCCTCCTTTACTACCTGAAGCCGTAGGAAGAGGAGGCGGAAGGCCTTGGCGAAATGGGATGAGGTGGGGATGGCGTGACATGTCTATGTTGGCGTTGGTGAACGTGTACCGTGACTATCTGTTGGAGGAGCGGGTAATGGAGACATTGGAGGCACATGACGGAACATGCTGAAACTAGCTTGTTTGTGAGACATGCGGCAATCATATGAACGAGAATTTACTTTCTATGTCTATATGATGTTTATTTTCTTTCTACCGTTGCAACGCACGGGTATGTTTGCTAGTCATTTATAGAAAAATTTATCTCACTAATTTAGCCTAAAATATTTGGAACAAAATCTCGTTTTTAATTCCCCCGATCTTCCCCTTCCGAATTTCTCCAAATCCCGGTTGATTATTTCTTCAAAGGTAGAACCACCCCAAAGGCGTCCATGGTGGCACGTCGGCCGGCCGGCCAGACAACACAACAGAAAAACTCATGCTCAGGGATTTAGACCGGTTACTATTGTCAAACAATACCGAATGTAAAATCTTGTTGTAAGTTAATTAGTTCTAGTTTCTAGGAATCCAAAATCTGAAGCCTCCGGTAGTCTCGGTTGAAAACACCACCGCGCCATGAATTAGCCTGGGCCTTGCAGCCATGCATGCGGTGGTTATGATGGTTTCCTTTTTTTGGGGGGGAATTTTTTACCTTTTGCAGATATAGATTCTTTTCGTTTTTACTGCATGCATTCTTACTACTCCGATTTTTTGGGCAGTAGTATGTTTCATACTACTCAAGTTTTTTGTACTAGTATGAATTAATAGAGACCGTTAGATCTATAAAAATAGACGCCTATATCTAGTTGGGGGTACTGTAGAAGTCCTCATTAATTAACTGTCATAAGATACCCTTCGTCTCAAATTAACTGTCACAAAGATAGACAAAAGTGGATGTATCTTTGTAACTGTTGATTTCAGATGGAGGGAGTAGTTGCTTTTGCATGCATGACGGATTAGTCACTTTATTGAATATTAATCCATCATGCACAACACCTTTTACACAAAGTTTACGTTTTGTATGATACCTAGTTTGTCCCATGTCTCTCCAACATTTTAGTAGGGTTGCGAAAAAGAGTTTTTTAAAACAAAAATATTAGGGTACCCTATATCGTCTTTAGTTTTTTATAAAACAAAAACTACCTTTTTCGAAATGATGATGTCATTGTAAAAATTAGTTCATTTTGTTGAATTAAAGAAGATAGAGGGTACCTGTTGATGATCCACTTTCATCTCTATAAATAAAAGAAAATCCTATTTTTCTGCATCATGCATGATACGGAGTCCAGCCATCAGGTTGTTTTATTAATCCTCACATGCACTTAGTTTGAAATAGAATAGTATCAGTGCTAGCTATCGGAGGGGATGTCATTTGCATGACGTAGGATCTATGACACACGCAAGAGAAAGGCTGAGCGAGAATGCTATCAGCCTGAACCGTACGTTCAGGAAGCTTGACCTTCACGTAGCTTCCGGAGGCTAGCGACCCGTATTCATTTCCCTAAACAAGAGATCAATTAATTTCTTCTTGTCAAATTGTTTCAACGTTGACAAGAAATATATATGCCCTAAACCATACAAGATAAACACTTAGAGCATCCCCGAAACCCCTGAACCCCGTCCCTCTCGAAGGCGACATGGGAAACCCTACTTCCTCGCCCGCCGGACCTCTCCTCCTCGAATTTTTGACACATTGGACCACCTCAAAAGGTGCATTGCCAAAAAGAACCACCCTAGAAATGATTTGTCAAATGTGTTGTGGCGGCTGTTCAATAATTAGGCATAATTTCCACGATTAATTCCAGAATATAAATCATGACAAAAGTAGCTATTAACATGTGGAACTCGAACATACTAGATGCAGTAAACAGCATGAATAACAGCAACACGATCTCCGTAAACATGTAAACAGTAGACATGTTAAAGAGACAGATCAGGACGCAAATTCCGTACCGATCGTTTGAAGAAACGTTGTTGATGACAACGTTGGCGATGAAGGGTCGGAGTAGACGGCGCTTGAGGCGACGGTACGCAGCACCGCCTGACTTGTTAGGCAGACGAGCCGTCGTGGAAGCAGTGAGCAGTCGCGCGAAGCGCTTCCCAAAAACTTAATTCGCGTTCTCCCGTACAGGATCACAAAGGCGACTGGTTCCGGAGACCTGATCTCCCGTTCGCTGGTGGACGCCGGCGCTCGGGATGGAGTAGACTACGATGGCGGCGCAAGGAACGAGGTGTGGCAAAACCTATATTGGTTTCGGTGTGTGTACATCGCCCACGGTGCGCATCTTTTATAGTGCGGTTCGGAAAACCCTAAAAATCGGTTTTCCAAAACAGCAAAATAAACATAAGTATTGTCTCGGCTCGAGGCTCGAAACGCAATCGCGACGTGTCGAGTCGAGACGAGCGAGCGAGCGGCGGAGGAGGAGGATAAGGAGTGCGCGAGAGGCTCTCTTGTTCTCACTCACTTACAATCCCTACAACACTCCACCTTATAAGGTGGTGTGCAACTCCTCAAACTTGCAATGTGGGACTAAACATCCCACTCCCACCACTCACTTATACACATGGGCCATTTTGAGATTTCAGGATTTGTCTATTGGGCTACCCACATATGGGCTCAATACTTCAGCACACACATCTGGGCCAAATATTTCAGCAATCCCCCACCAGATCTCAAATGCCCATTTGAAGATTTGCCAATCCTCGCTACTTGTTTATATACCAGTGTTTCAGCAAAGACTGTTAAGTTGAACTTCCGCCTAGAGCCTTAAGCTACATCTATCAGCAACTTGAACAATGGACTATGCCTTGAATTGCAAGTTTTGTGCCAATAGATTTTACTCGAAGTCATGACTAGTACTTGGCTGCCAGTAGCCTACCCCGCGGGTGGAGCATATGCGTCGTACTCCGTGGTCTCTTCATGAGTTTACTAGAGATCACCCAAATCTCATAGACTGCGACATTTACAGTTGGACTCACATAGGTGTGTTCTTTCAAGAATGCTCTGTAGGACAGCATCTTTGCTATGAATAGCCAACATAAACACATTAAGACATGTTGTCAACCTGTCTTACAGCTCTTTGAGAGTTATGCATCATCACTTAGAGATGGTTTACCAAATACTCTCCTCAGTCAAACCACTAGCTTGTTCTGCCCAGGTCCTAATTCGCGGGATCTCCGATCACATAGGTTGGGTTACCATTATGGTGTAACGCTCACGGGTCTCATACCCATCTCACTCGATGCACTATCTATCACATTACGTGATAGTCCCTTCGTAAAGGGATCTGCCAGGTTTTTGTCTGTTTGAATATACGTAACAGTAATTACTCCGGAGTTTCTCAATTTCCTGACAGACTTCAAACGTCTTTTGACGTGTCTTGATGACTTCGCATTATCCTTAGAACTGGTCACCTTGCCAATCACCGTTTGATTGTCACAGTTCATGAGGATAGCCGGTAATGGTTTCTCAACCACCGGCAAGTCCATCAAGAGCTCACGCAGCCACTCTGTCTCAACAGTGGCTGTATCTAAAGCAGTAAGTTCTGCTTCCATGGTTGACCTCGTCAATATGGTCTGTTTACAAGACCTCCATGACATTGCGCCACCTCCAAAAAGAAATGCATATCCACTTGTGGCGTCGAGCTCATCTACATCTGAAATCCAGTTGGAGTCACTATATCCCTCAAGCACAGCATGGTACCCTGAATAATGAATCTCATAGCTCATAGTACCATTCAGATAGCGCATGACCCTTTCAAGTGCATGCCAATGATCATTACCCGGGTTTGACATGAACCTGCTCAATTTGCTCACAGCAAAAGAGATATCAGGCCTCGTCGCGCTCGCAAGGTACATGAGTGAACCGATTATTTGAGAGTATCTCAATTGATCTTTCGTAATCCTCTTGTTCTTTCGAAGCGTCACACTAGGATCATAAGGTGTTGGAGAAGGCTTGCTATCAATAAAGCCAAAACGACTCAAGATCTTCTCAACATAGTGTGATTGCGTCAACGTAATCCCACTCTCATCCTTAATAAGCTTGGTGTTCAGAATTACATCAGCTTCTCCCAGATCTTTCATATCAAAACACTTTGATAGAAAAGACTTGACATCATTGATCACAATTATGCTTGTACCGAAAATCAGTATGTCGTCAACATACAAGCATAATATAACACTATCGCCCCCCACCATGGCGATAGTATACACACCTGTCAGCCTCATTAATGACAAAGCCCGCAGAAGTTAAAGTTCTGTCGAACTTCTCGTGCCATTGCTTAGGTGCTTGTTTCAGTCCATACAAAGATTTTAACAATTTGCACACCTTTCTCTCTTCACCTTTTACCACAAACCCATCAGCCTGATTCATATAGATTTCCTCTTCCAACTCTCAGTTAAGGAAAGCTGTCTTTACGTCCATTTGATGAACGATAAGACCATAAGAGGCAGCCAGGGAAAGCAGTACACGGATGGTGGTCAGTCTAGCAACAGGTGAATAGGTGTCAAAGTAATCTTCGCCTTCTCGCTGAGTGTAGCCCTTGGCTACAAGCCGTGCCTTGTACTTCTCAATAGTACCATCAGGTCTTAGCTTCTTCTTGAACACCCACTTACAGCCCACTGGCTTACAACCATAAGATCGTTCAGATAACTCCCACGTCCCTTTAGAAATAATGGAGTCCATCTCATTATGGACAACTTCTTTCCAGTCATCTGCATCTGGAGATGCAAATGCCTCTGCAATAGACGTAGGAGTATTGTCCACAAGGTACACAATGAAATCATCACCAAAGGATTTTTCAATCCTCTATCTCTTACTCCATTTAGGAGCTTCATTGTCATCCTTCTCAAGGACTTTCTCATCATGTGGTTGTTCAGTATGATAACTAGATGTACTAGATTCCGGAATTAATTCAGAAGAAAATTCAGCAAAACTATGCATATCTTTCATAGGAAACATATTCTCAAAGAATGTTGCATCCCGAGATTCCATAATAGTATCAACATGCATATCAGGTACCTAGGATTTAACCACTAGAAATCTATAACCAATGCTACGCTGAACATAACCTAGAAAGATACAATCCACTGTTTTTGGTCCGAGTTTGCGTTTCTTTGGAATTGGAACGTTGACTTTTGCCAAGCTTCCCCAAGTACGCAAATAAGAAAGTGATGGTTTTCTCCCAACCCACTCCTCATAAGGGGTTTTCTCTTTATTCTTGTTAGGAACTTTATTCAGGACATGACACGAAGTCAACAGAGCCTCCCCCCACCATGCCTTAGATAAACCAGCAGTGTCCAACACGGCGTTCACCAAGTCGGTCAGCGTGCGGTTTTTCTCTCAGCAATTCCGTTTGATTGTGGTTAGTAGGGAGGCGTCCTCTCGTGAATAATACCGTGTTCCTCATAGAATTCATCAAATACTTTAGAGAAATACTCTCCACCACGATCCGATCTAAAACGCTTGATCTTTCTCTCTAATTGATTTTCAACTCCAGCCTTATAGATTTTAAACTAGTCTAAAGCCTCATCTTTAGTTTGCAACAAATAAACATAGCAAAATCTAGTAGCATCATCAATGAGTGTCATGAAATGTCTCTTTCCACCTTTTGTCAACACACCATTCATCTCGCATAGATCAGAATGTATGAGTTCTAGAGGTGCCAAGTGTCTCTCCTCAGCTGCCGTGTGAGGCTTCCGAGGTTGCTTAGATTGCACACAACTATGGCACTTAGAACCTTTGGCAATGGTGAAATTCGGAATTAAACTTAAACTGGATAGCCGAGACAGTAAACCAAAATTAACATGACATAAACGAGAGTGCCAAACACTAGCATCTGAATCAACATTGCCACAAATATGGTTGACTGACTTATTGCAGAATTCGGAAAGAGAAAAGCGGAACAGGCCTCCGCACTCATATCCTTTACCAATAAATTGTCCAAATCTCGACACAACTACTTTATTGGACTCAAAAACTACTTTAAACCCATCTCTGCAAAGAAGGGAGCCGCTGACGAGATTCTTATTCATAGAAGGGACATGCTGCACGTTCCTCGGCTGCACGATCTTCCCCGAAGTAAACTTCAGATCTACCGTGCCAACACCACGAACAGAAGCATGTGACCCATTCCCATTAGGACGGAAGAATCCCGTGCGACCTGATAAGAAGTGAACATAGAGATGTCAGCACACACATGAATATTAGCACCCGTATCAATCCACCAACACGGAGATTGAAGAACTGAAAGTACCATCGGTATATTACCGTACCCATCAGTGTTGCTAGTGGTCACCACGTTGACATTCTTGGAGCCTTTCTTCCCTTTCTTGTCTGCATGGTCTGGGCAGTCAATATAAAAGTGGCCGAGCGCTCCACACGTAAAGCACTCGAGCCCAGCTTTGTTCAGCACCTTCTTCTTCTTCTTATTCTTAAAGGAAGTAGTGTTCACAGGACCATTGAACTGGGGCTTATAGTTCCCTTTGTTTTTGCTGTTATTCTTGACGTGATGATTTTTCTGCACCATATTGGCGCTAGACTGCAAATCACCACCTCTCTCAGTTGTGTCCTTTGCCCGAGTTTTCTCCTCAACATCAAGAGACGCTATCAGGTTTTCAACCGATATCTTCTGTCTCTTATGTTTGAGAGATGTGGCAAAATTCCTCCACGAAGAAGGCAGTTTTGCAATAATGCGTCCAGCCACAAAGTTATCAGGAATCACACACTTGAGCAGATCAAGCTCCTTCGCAATGCACTGTATCTCATGAGCCTGTTCGACTACAGAACGTGTATTCACCATCTTGTAGTCGTTAAAGCTCTCCATGATATACAGCTCACTGCCAGTATCGGACGCACCGAATTTAGTATTCAGTGCATCCCAGAGCTCCTTAGCGTCTTCGATGTGCATATACACATCGCACAGACGTCCCTCCAGGACACTCAGAATACAACCTCTGAAATTATTATTGGCTTCCTTGAACTTATTCTAAACCTCATCAGAAGCTCCTTCAGGAAGGCCATTCATAATAATGTCCCACACTTTCATGGACTGGAGGCACAGTTGGCTTCTCAGTTGCCATCTCTTAAAGGTGGTACCATTGAACCTTTCTGGTTTCATCGAATCACTTAAGTGGGCCATAGTCAGTTCAGGAAATTGACTACAATTAGGTTTTTGGATTGTTGAATAATTAGGCATAATTTCCACGATTAATTCCAGAATATAAATCATGACAAAAGTAGCTATTAACATGTGGAACTCGAACATACTAGATGCAGTAAACAGCATGAATAACAGCAATACGATCTCCGTAAACATGTAAACAGTAGACATGTTAAAGAGACAGATCAGGACGCAAATTCCGTACCGATCGTTTGAAGAAACGTTGTTGATGACAACGTTGGTGATGAAGGGTCGGAGTAGACGGCGCTTGAGGCGACGGTACACAGCACCGCCTGACTTGTTAGGCAGACGAGCCGTCGTGGAAGCAGCGAGCAGTCGCGCGAAGCGCTTCCCAAAAACCTAATTCGCCCTCTCCCGTACAGGATCACAAAGGCGACTAGTTCCGGAGACCTGCTTTCCCGTTCTCCGAGGGACGCCGACGCTCGGGTTGGAGTAGACTACGATGGCGGCGCAAGGAACGAGGTGTGGCAAAACCTAGATTGGTTTCGGTGTGTGTACAGCGCCCATGGTGCGCGTCTTTTATAGTGCGGTTCGGAAAACCCTAACGTGTGTGACGTGGGAGGCCCACGCCGCACGTACGAGTCGGTTGCAGCACGCAATAGGGGAGCGACCCGAACCGCCTCAGCTGTGACGCGTCCGTCACGACTACGAAATCGGTTTTCCAAAACAGCAAAATAAACACAAGTATTGTCTCGGCTCGAGGCTTGATTCACGAAACGTGTCGTGTCGTGTCGTGTCGTGTCGAGTCGAGACGAGCGAGCGGCGGAGGAGGAGGAGGAGTGCGCGAGAGGCTTTCTTGTTCTCACTCACATACAATCCCTACAACACTCCACCTTATAAGGTGGTGTGCAACTCCTCAAACTTTCAATGTGGGACTAAACTTCCCACTCCCACCACTCACTTGTACACATGGGCCATTTTGAGATTTCAGGATTTGTCTATTGGGCTACCCACATATGGGCTCAATATTTCAGCACACACATGTGGGCCAAATATTTCAGCAGCGGCAAGCTGGGCAAGCGGCACGTGGACGCGTGCCGCCTGTGGCGGAGGCGGCAGGGTGCATGCCACACTGCCCTGGCCCACATGCCGCCTGTGAATGAGGCGGCAGGTCACGAGGCGCTGTCGACGCTGGCACTGTGGCGCGCTCATTCCGACGCAGAGAAAAGAAACGAGATTCTGACGCTGGCACTGATTTTGAGGCTCTGTGGGCGCTCTTTGTTCCTGGCGCAGTGGACGCTGTCTCCCGCGCTGATTTTGAGGCTGTGATAGAGTGAGACAACCGAGTCCTTATTTTGAGGAGAGATTCCTTCGCCACGGTAGCTCCCGAGTCCGCGTCCCTTGTTCTATTTAAACCCGCAGCTCGTCCTTGTATTTCACATTGCCTCCTTGCTGCTGCTCTCTTGTTGCCACTAGCTCTCGTTGCTCTCTCATTCGTGTGTCACGAAGTCAGCACGAAAGAGATAGGGTAGAGCCATTAAAGTGATGGCAGATAGTGGTAGTGGTGGTCTCGACCCATATAGCTCATGGTGTATTCTATATCATGCGGCAAAAGGTTCTTGCGCCAATAGGAGGGAGGGTAGAGCGGCAGTTAGTTTTAGGGATATAATGAGTGAGCGGTACCACGCCGTTGCTCTGGGGGAAAATTTAGCCAGATATCAGCTCCCGACTAGATCCACCGATGAAATTAAGGACGAATTAATGAGGTGGCGTCATAAATGGCAGAGAGTATCTTTACTATTAAGGTTACTATGGTGGTATGGTGTCACACTTCACACTAATTACACAACAAATGCCACCGCACAACTAATTATCCCACATTTAAGTAATTACGGCGAATATACCACCGCCTTCAATTTTCTCCCATCCCTAACCTCCCGAAAAAAAGTTCAACACAACCACAAAAATCGTTTGCTTATTCCCCATTTACTCAACAAACCGTATCTTCTCTACTGTTTAAAAACAAAATTTTGTTCCTTTTTTGCCCGTTCTCGTCGCGTCATCCACCTCCCCGTCCTACGCGCCCACGCCGGTTTATTCCACATCCGAATTTCTTTGCAGGATTTTTTTTTCTTTTTTTCTTTCGTCCCACTCACTCCCCGAAGAACGACGTCTAGAATTCTAGATTAGGTTTACCCTGCTGCTGCAGCCCTCTCACTCCCCTCAATCTCTCTCAGTTCCATAGCCCCGCGAGGCCACGATGAGGAGGTCGCAAGACCGAGAATGCCGCCGCCCGCGAGATCTGGCACCGGCGTCATCATGGGGACGCCCGACCACAGGTTAGCAATGGACGCGGCACCCCTACTTGCAGCAGATCAATCGGCTCACCCATACCACTCAAATCCATCTCCCACATGACACCTCCAACCCAGAGATTCGCCGTCCTCGGGGGGCAGTGGTGCCTGCAGCAACCACCATGTCCGTTGTGCGGGCTCTTGTGCTCTTCCTGGTGGTCGTGGCGCTGGCGTCCGTGGCTCCGGTCGGGGCGTAAGCGGCGGAGAGGCTTGCCTCGTCGTTGGGCCCTCCTCTCCAACTTCGTCCGCAGCGCCTACGGCCCACACATCCACCACTCCATCCTCGACCAGGGAGTTTCACGTCCACTCATCCCTCATCGACCTCCACTCTGCGCGCTCCCTCCTCATCCTCTATGAGTACCCTGCCTGAATTCCGTGACCGTATGTGCGATCTGAGTAGACTTCTGTTTTTCTTTCCTAAGTTTATTGGTGCGTTTGGCTGATGGATGTTTGTGTATGTTGCAAACGGCAGATCTGTACATGCCGCGCAGGGCAGGGTGGCCTACCTGGGGATGGCGGCTGCGTGCACCTAGGCTCCCTCTTCAATGTCCTCTCCCAAAAGAATCCGTAGAAGAAAAATATGTCGTATTAGGCGTGGCGCCTGACGGCAGAGCGGGATGTTTAGGAGCAATATATTTACTGATGGCAGAGCGGGATGTAAGCGGCGGAGAGGTTTGCCTCGTCGTTGGGCCCTCCTCTCCAACTTCGTCCGCAGCGCCTATGGCCCACACATCCACCACTCCCTCCTCGACCAGGGAGTTTCACGTCCACTCATCCCTCATCGACCTCCACGCTGCGCGCTCCCTCCTCATCCTCTGTGAGTACCCTGCCTGAATTCCGTGACCGTATGTGCGATCTGAATCGACTTCTTTTTCTTTCCTAAGTTTATTGGTGCGTTTGGCTGATGGATGTTTGTGTATGTTGCAAACGGCAAATCTGTACATGCCGCGCAGGGCAGGGTGGCCTACCTGGGGATGGCGGCTGCGTGCACCTAGGCTCCCTCTTCAATGTCCTCTCCCAAAAGAATTTGTAGAAGAAAAATATGTCGTATTAGGCGTGGCGCCTGACGGCAGAGCGGGATGTTTAGGAGCAATATATTTACTGACGGCAGAGCGGGATGTAAGCGGCGGAGAGGTTTGCCTCGTCGTTGGGCCCTCCTCTCCAACTTCGTCCGTAGTGCCTACGGCCCACACATCCACCACTCCCTCCTCGACCAGGAAGTTTCACGTCCACTCATCCCTCATCGACCTCCACGCTGCGCGCTCCCTCCTATCCACTGTGAGTACCCTGCCTGAATTCCGTGACCGTATGTGCGATCTGAATCGACTTCTGTTTTTCTTTCCTAAGTTTATTGGTGCGTTTGGCTGATGGATGTTTGTGTATGTTGCAAACGACAGATCTGTACATGCCGCGCAGGGCAGGGTGGCCTACCTGGGGATGGCGGTTGCATGCACCCACTAGTGGAAACAACCCCTCTCGTCCAGGGGGGCGGGGGGCAGCTGTCCCGGTTGCAACCAAATCCGGGACAAATGCCCTGCATTGGTCCCGGTTCGTGCGCCCGGGGCAACAGGAATCGCCTGGACGGATTGGTCCCGGTTCGTGGGGGGGCATATCGGTCCCGGCTCTTGCCACGGACCGGGACCAATGCCTAGCCATAGGCCACGTGGCACGCGCATGACCTATTGTCCCGGTTCAGTCCACGAACCGGGACCAATGCCCCCTTCCCCTATATATACTGCCCCAGCCCCCCCTTCTTCCATCTTTTTTTTTGCTTGGAGGTGTGAGAGAGTGTGGTGTTAGTGTGTTTTTTTTTACTATGCACACGAGGTGTTCGACGAAATTCCCGAGCCGCACATAAGCTCACTGAAAATGGTATCTTCGACCGAGGTTAACAAATTATCTTTTTCATCTATAACTTATACATAAAAAATTAGTATTTGTCGATGTACTGTGGTCATCTCTGTATTAATATGTTATTGTAATGTATTTTGATAAACTTAATTATACGATGCAGCTGGATGCACGGCAGCGATGGATGTATGGTGACCGACGCACTTCCGAGTATATGGCAGGCCTGAATGCATTTCTTGCTGTAGCTCAGGCGAACAAAGATAATGGCTTCATGTGTTGCCCATGTGTTGATTGTCGGAACGTCAGAGAACATTCTTCCGAAAGAATCCTTCACGGCCATCTACTTCGGAGAGGTTTCATGCCCAGCTATAATTGCTGGACCAAGCATGGAAAAAGAGGTGTTGTGATGGAAGACGATGAAGAAGAAGAAGAAGATCTTTTGTTCCCTGAATACGAGATACTGCAATGGAAGAGAATGCAGAAGAAGGAGGTGATCAAGAACAGGCATCAGAAGAGCCCCATGATGATCTTGGCCGAGTTATTGCTGATGCAAGGGAAGACTGTGAAAACAAATTGGAGAGGTTGAAACTGGACAACATGTTACAGGATCACAAAAAATTGTTGTACCCAAATTGCGAAGATGGTAGCACAAAGCTCGGTACCACACTGGAGTTGCTGAAATGGAAGGCACAGAACGGTGTGACTGACAAGGCATTTGAGAATTTACTTCAACTAATGAAGCCAAAACTTTCAAAGGATAACGAATTGCCTGAGAGTACGTACGAAGCAAAGAAAGCTCTCTGTCCTCTAGGATTAGATGTGCAGAAGATACATGCATGCATTAATGACTGCATCCTCTTCCGCGGTGAGAAGTACGAGAATTTGGATGAATGTCCGATATGCACTGCACTTCGTATAAGATCAGAGCAGATGACCCTGGTGATGTTGACGGCGAGCCCCCGCGTAAGAGGGTTCCTGCTAAGGTGATGTGGTATGCTCCTATAATACCACGGCTGAAACGTCTGTTTAGAAACAAAGAGCATGCTAGGTTGTTGCGATGGCATAAAGAAGACCGTAAGAAAGACGGAAAGTTAAGGCACCCCGCCGATGGATCGCAGTGGAGAAAGATCGAGAGAGACTTCCCAGACTTTGCAGGAGAGGCGAGAAACTTATGGTTTGGTCTAAGTACAGATGGCTTTAATCCTTTTGGGGAGCAGAGCTCCAGTCATAGCACTTGGCCTTTAACTCTATGTATGTACAACCTTCCTCCTTGGTTCTGCATGAAGCGCAAGTTCATTATGATGCCAGTTCTCATCCAAGGCCCGAGGCAGCCTGGCAACGACATTGATGTGTATCTAAGGTCATTAGTGGAAGAACTCTTACAATTGTGGGGCAAACCAGGTGTACGTGTGTGGGATGAGAACGAACAAAAGCCATTTGACCTACGGGCGTTGCTTTTCGTAACCATCAATGATTGGCCTGCTCTTAGTAACATTTCCGGACATACAAATAAGGGATACAATGCATGCACACACTGTTTAGATAATACTGACATTGTTTTTTTGGATAAATGTAAAAAGGTTGTATACCTGGGGCATCGTAGATTTCTTCCGATCAAGCATCCCGTAAGGAAGAAAGGAGGGAAACATTTCAGAGGTGAGGCAGATAGAAGTTGTTAATGTGCAAACTTAACCCTTTTCAAATTTTGGCGCTAAAAATTTTTGGGCGCGCAGGGTGCCACCGAAATTCGAAACTAGTTTTTGGTCCCGGCCCGTGGTACTAACCGGGACCAAAGGGGCTCTAGTCCCGGTTGGTGGCACGGGCCGGGACTAGAGGCCCAGGTGTATAAAAAGAGCGTCCCTCTCTCCAGGCCGAACGAACACCCCAGGACAGTGGACATGGCTTGGCGAAGCCATGCCGGCGGCGGGAACGAGCAGACAGATCCCGCCGGCGGACCGCCGGCGGGAATGGGCTAGGGACACGGTAGACTAGGCACACAATTTATATTAAAAAAAAAGGCCAGGGGCCTTGCTTACATAGATAGGGGCGGCGCGGCCACAGGCGGCCGGCCGTACTTGCATAAAGGGGGCGGCGGCGCGGCCACAGGCGGCCGGCCGTTTTCTTGGGGGGGTAGCTTAGTCTAGGGGGGCGCACCGGGGCCGATCTACTCGTCCTCCTCGTCGGAGGAGATGCACTGGTAAGGGGGTGGCTGCCACAGGTGGGCAGGTGGCTGGGCCGGGCTCGCCGGGGACGGAGGCATCGGGGGCATCGGGGGCGCGTACGGCGGTGGCGGGGGCAGCACCTCCTGCTGCGGCGGCGGTGGGGGCAGCTCCTCCTGCTCCGGCGACCAAACGCCGCCGGTCCAGGCCCAGGACATGCCGTACTCCAGGCCTGGGGGGAGCGGCTGCGGCGGCGGCTGGTCCTCGGACGCCTCCCACTCGGCGTACAGAGCGTGCCACCAGGGGGTAGGCTCGGTAGGGGGCGGTGGCGGCATGGTGGCGGCGGCGGCGTCGGCGGCGGCGGCGGGCACGACCCGCTCCCAACGCTTGACCTCGTCCTCGATGAGGGAGCGGCGGGAGGCCTCGCAGGCCTCCTCCATGGCAGCCCGGAGCTCGGGGTCCTCCTCCCCGGAGAAGTCCTCGATGTCCTCGAGGAGCCACAACTCCCTCTCCCGGCCGGGCGGTGCCGCGGGGTAGTCCGCCACGTCCACCTCCTCACGGGGGCGGGGATGAAGGAGCGCCGGCGCTGCTCGTGCTCCTGCTGGAGCCAGGTGGCCCAGTAGGGGGAGCTGCGCGCGTACGCGCGCTCCCTGCGGAGGGGGGCCGGCAGGAGGTGGCGGCGGCGGTCGATCTCCTCGAGCAGCGCCTCGCCGGTCGGGGCCGGCGGCACAGGGATCCGCTGGGGGTTCAGGTGCCAGCCGTCCGGGAGGTGGACGTCTGGCCAGAACACCGGCGTGGCGTTGTTCCAGTGCCACTCAGCCTCCACCGCCCGGATGTACCGGCGGAACCGCTTGCCCTTGGGCGCGGCGCGGGGCGGCGGTCGTGCCGCCGGAGGTGGCGCGGGGACGCGCGGCGTCCCGCCGATGCGGACACCTCCAGGGCCGTAGCCGAAGGCCTCCGCCAGCGGGGGTGGGACGCGGCCGGCGCCGCTCGAGAAGCCTTCGCCGTCGTTCCTGGGGCGCTTGCCGGAGCCGCTCGAGAACCAGCGGGACATGGTGGCTAGGGTGGCTTTGCCTTGGGAGCGGCCGGGGTGGATGGGTTGTACGGGCGGCGGGGGCCCTTTAAAAATGACCCGGGGGGGCTGGCATGCCAACCGGCGGCCTGAACGTGGCGGCGGTTGCAGGCGGCCATGAATGCGGGGCGGGAGCCGAGGCGTGGCGGCGGTTGCAGCTGTGGCACGCGCGCGTGGGGAAGTGGGGGGCGCGGGAAGCCGAGGCGGGGCGGGAAGACGAGGCGACAGTGGGCCCTTTGACTGCCCCTGTGGTCTTAATTTAAGGGACCAGGCGAGCCATCCACTAGGCCGCTGGCCAGTGGCCCCTTCGAACCGTTGACCGACCATAATAAAAGACGCGGGCCAGTGGGCCCTTTTGACCAAAACATGTGGCCAGTGGGCTTAATAAAAGACGTGGGCCTGGACGCGGTTGGGGAAGGGGAGGCCAGCTGGGGATTGGGAGACAGGAGCCCAAAAAACAAAAAAAAACAAAAAAAAACCTGCCGCCGCAGGCGAAAATCGACGGCTATATATATTTTTTTTCAAAAAAGTATCCATCCCGGTCCCTTGAACGAACCGGGACGAACTCCCTGGCCCAGGTTCGCCACGTGGCCTAACCTTACCATCCCGGGTCCTCGCACAACCGGGACCAATGGGGGAGGGCCATTTGTCCCGGCTAGCCCATCCCGGTTGCACAACCGGGACAACTGGCCCTTACGACCCGGGACAAAAGGCCCTGTTTCCACTAGTGACCTAGGCTCCCTCTTCAATGTCCTCTCCCAAAAGAATCCGTTGAAGAAAAATATGTCGTATTAGGCATGGCGCCTGACGGCAGAGCGGGATGTTTAGGAGCAATATATTTACTGACGGCACAGCGGGATGTAAGCGGCGGAGAGGTTTGCCTCGTCGTTGGGCCCTCCTCTCCAACTTTGTCCGCAGCGCCTACGGCCCACACATCCACCACTCCCTCCTCGACCAGGGAGTTTCACGTCCACTCATCCCTCATCGACCTCCACGCTGCGCGCTCCCTCCTCATCCTCTGTGAGTACCCTGCCTTAATTCCGTGACCGTATGTGCGATCTGAATCGACTTCTGTTTTTCTTTCCTAAGTTTATTGGTGCGTTTGGCTGATGGATGTTTGTGTATGTTGCAAACGGCAGATCTATACATGTCGCGCAGGGCAGGGTGGCCTACCTGGGATGGCGGCTGCGTGCACCTAGGCTCCCTCTTCAATGTCCTCTCCCAAAAGAATCCGTAGAAGAAAAATATGTTGTATTAGGCGTGGCGCCTGACGGCAGAGCGGGATGTTTAGGAGCAATATATTTACTGCAACAGGTATCCAACTAGACGCATCCAACTAGAAGGAGTGTCAGGAGTTGTTTCACTGTCTGATGCTGAGGTTGATCCATTCTTGGTGTCTATATGCTCTTTGCTTGTACTTGATTAACTTTGTTAACTTGCTGTGTGATTATCTTCCTTTTATGTAAGTTATAATATCCTTGTAACCACACTGTTTTTTTCTTCTATATAAATAATAAGGATGTATGGTTGACATATGCATTTAAACACTATGCATGATATGAAGTCTTGAAAACAATTTATTTATCTCTGAGCTTATAGCATTCCAAATGAACCTCTGCACCTCACCATGGCGTACCGGGCTAGCAGATATTGTTTGAACAAACAGCGGAAAGTCATTTTGCCTCCCGAGCTCCAAAAAATAAAAAAGATTATTTAGAAGTTAAAAAAAAAATCTGGGGGTAGTTTATGAAATAGTATACAAACGTGCAAAATCACAATGCAAAATTCTTTATATTATTAGCTACACAAAAATGACAAAATTTTAGAAAATCGGGAGATTTGAAACACTATATTATAGATTCGTTCACTTGTTATTTCTATGTAGCTGAAAATACATATCTTTTAAAATTGAAAGTTTGCGTGTTTATACAATAAATCATTGGGAATATCGATGATTCTTTTCACATTTTTTTGAAACTTGCAAATGTGATTTTCGGAATATTTTTTGATGCGGAGAGCACTGGAGCTCGGGTGCACGAAATCCCCACACAACAAACGGTTATCTCATTGCTCATTTACTCCCTTTGTTCAAATCAATACTCATTTGGTTATGGTTTTGCTTAGTAGGACATCGAGTCTTACAGACACTTATTCTGTGATTCATACTTGCAGTTCATTGTATTTGATTAAAGGATTTCCCTGGAGCTGTCCCATCCTACAAAGTACAACAAGTTGATCATGAATTTATTTAATTTTGGGCTTTGGTAAAATGGTGATGTTTCGGTCTTTGAATAATTCGTGTGTGTTGAAGGCTCTTCTCTTTATCTCATGATGTGTGACTGATTTTGAAATGTACGTCTGCAGGTAAGGATAAAGAAGCAAGGGAGGGTGATGTCGTTGCACGGGTTCCTCCTTCCTTTTGTTTCACCAAAAAAGTTGTTTTAGTTTCTCTACCTTTGTTGCGTTGTGTTGCTTACTCGTTGATGCATTCATGTATTCAGCACATATTTTTCTTTTGTGGATTCTGTGAAAGCTTGATTACTCTGCATTATGGCAATATTTAGCATGGAAATGTTTTTTATTGTGCATCCATGTCCTATTATAGATAGGAGCTGGAGCCAATGCTTGAAGCCAAGCGAGCATCATTACCAATAGACATCACATTCCCTATGTTGAATGAACCATCATAGTTGTAGTTTGCATGCCTGATGGTATTTACCAGGGAAGTTGCCTTTTGCAATCCGATCAGCTTTAGGTAAGCTGATTTCAGCTGTCATTAGGTAGATCCATGATGAAACCATACATTATAAACTATACCCGCTTTCAATTTTCTGATATTTTTGCAGGTTATTTATGATTTTATAGACATCAGCATGACAATCAAGCCAGAAACTTAGAGACCGGTAATCCTATCATTTTCTTCTATTTGGCGAATTTATGTTTGTAATAGAAGTTCTCTTGAGAAAGATCAATGTGGCTACCAGTAACCTGGTATACCAACATGAGGTGGTTATCCACACTTGCTTCATAAATAGGAAAAGAAGTATCATGTTTGACAGTTTATTTTGTTATTTTCGCTGATGTATTAAGGAAACTGTATTTATATGGCACTAAATAAGCTTAAATTATTATACTGATCCATTTCAAATGAACTGATAGCATGATTGATTGCATGGAAATATTGAGTGTGACGCCAATTGTCTTTGCTTCATGAGGCATCATTTTTTTAATCACTAGGATCATGTGACAAGCTTCAGCATGGTGTTTCATTGGAAGTACATTTTAGCTGGCCATCATATATATATGAATTCTGAATGATGCTGCGAAACCATAGGGAATAGCAAGTGCATCAAAAAAATCCTCGGCTTTATGTTCTATAATATTACTGACTGAATTTTCTATGAGTCCAATATTAACACCAATTTATTATGTACAGGTGAGATATTACCCCATGCGCGCATTCACTGACAAAGAGTGTCAGATGTCGTTGAGTGATGTTGGCCCTACTAGAAAACAGGAGGCCCTGTTTCTAGAGCAAATTTCAGGATAGTGCAGGATCTGGTAATGGTTGACATTCAAGTGGGGTTTCCCATGAACCTTGGTGTTGAAAAAATTCTCATTATCCCATTTTATGTTTATGGAACCATGTCAATACTTAAGTCATACTCGGTTTCTCAGACCCGTTGCAGGCACACAGTCATGATATGTATTTACAATGATACCATAATTTATCAGTTCTATAAAACGTAGGATATATTCTAGAATGTGTTAAGGCTATAGAGGTTTCTACCGTGTGTGCTTGTGTGGTACGGAGAGGGAAAGATGGGTGACCAATCATCACAAAGAATATATCAATGCTCACGCCAGTCTTTGTCCTAAGTACTTATAAACTTGCTTGTTGAATTTAGTAGGGTGAGTTCTTATAGCTTACTACATGATCCCTTCGCTTCATTAAAGTAAGGTGTCTGGTGCAGCTCACTACAACGGAATCACTCTATTGCAACGAAACTAGTCGTTGTAAAAAGTGACTTATCGTCGCAATAGGGTTCTGTTGCACCGAAATAGGGTTCGTTGGGAGGCGTCGCGAAAACCTCCGTGGTAGAAGGCTGTCTCCGCGCACTTAGAATCGTCGCTAAAAAATAATCCAGTTGCAACCATTTCCTAGGCCAATTGCCACGCACGTTTCCGTCGCGTCTCGCACATAACGCAACGTACGTATTTCGTTGGTACACCTCTAGTGCAACAAATACCCAAACGTGGCGACTGACCAATGTGGCAACGGCGAGTGTTCCGTTGCGCTTGTTCATTCGTTGCAAAAGTCGACTTTATTTGCCACGTCCAATTGTGTGGCAAAAAACTATGTAAACAAACATTATACGCGTGGGAACAACTTTTTGCCACACGCAATCAATCGTGGTAAGATGATTTTGAAATAGTAATCGCAACGGCCTTCATATTAGTAGCCATAAGCAATCGCGACAATTTCAACTATTCGTGGCGCCATTCAATTTCTACAAATTTTAGTTTCGTGGCGTGATGTAGTATTCGCAACATCCACATTTTATGTTGCTAGAAGCAACTGCGACAATAACAACTTTTCGTGGCGCCATTGTATTTCGACAAAATTTATTTTCGTGGCGACATATACAATTCGCAACGTACAAATTTTAGTAGCTAGAAACAACTGCGACAACTACAACTATTCGTTGCGCCTTTCTATTTCTACAAATTTTACTTTCGTGGCGATATGTAGTATTCGCAACATCCACATTTTATGTTGCTAGAAACAACTGCGACAATAACAACTAGTCGTGGCGCCATTGTATTTCGACAAATTTTATTTTCGTGGCGACATGTACTATTGGCAACGTAAAAATTTTAGTAGCTATAAACAACTGCGACAACTTCAACTATTCGTTGCGCCTTTCTATTTCTACAAAATTTAGTTTCGTGGCGAGAAGTATGGGAATTCTGTATTGCAACGAACATAGTTTGGTGGCGTGAATGAACTATCGCAACAAAGTTAGTTTGGTGGAGAAAAAATATTGCGACGATGTCTCCCTCATGGTGGTGAGAGTCTATTTCAACAAAACACTTTGTTGTGGCGACTGAGGCTTCACGCAACACTACAATTATCGTGGTAAATTACCTATTGCCACGTTATAGAAAAAAAAATAAAAAAAATATGGAAACAAAAAATACGGGCATTGAATTAAAATGTTCAAAAGGGTACGTAAAATATGTTTATTTACACAAAATAATAGTTCTCATAGCTATTTTTAATATATACAAATGAAATTCTCGTACAACATGGATCAAATCAAGATCAAATCAAACTGAAATATCCAGTGCAGCTATTTGTTTCCATCAGAAGTTTGATTGACGTCATGCAATCAATTGTAAAAACAAAAAAAGGTGTGAGTCTAGTCAGCAATAACACATGCTGAAACATAAGAACCAGCAGACTATAGTGTGTGGATGAAGCAAAAACAGTTGTTGTAACTCAACGAAGCCACAACCCATAGTGAAACATAAACTGCAGCAAGTATAGGGTGGGTGCAGCAACGCTATAGTGTGGGTGAAGCAAAAAACAGAATGTACTAGTACCGAACTGTACAAGATTGTGACTTACAAGTGCGCGACTATACATTCGACTTTTCTGTAAAGTGCTGTGCGGAGGAACTATTTTCTTAGCAGGACTGTTGGTAAGTGATGGTTGCTGGTTCGACTTCTTAGACGTCTGGAAAAACAAAGTGCACTGTTAGCAACGCAAGTAAACAACTAAATCTTACTAGTTTGCAATTGTATGACTATCATCACCTGAGGTGTAGTCGTCTTCTGCTTTTCCATCTGTGCGGAGAGCTCGTCAAACTTTGCCTGCATCCGTGAGTTAAACTGTGCAATCAAGTTATTTTCAAATTCTATTCTTGAGTTTCTCTCCGACTCCATCAGTTGTTCCCTTTGAGTGAGCTCTTCCATTAATCTCTTCTCAAGATTTTCTCTCTCAGCCCGCTCTGTATTAATCTTCTCTTCCATGCTTGCACGTTCATCTATTAACTTCTGTTCTAAAGTACTGACCTTCGTGGTGAGCTGGGAGTTAACTTTTTGGGTCTCTGCCGCAGCCCGAGCTTGCTCCTCTAACAGCAACTTAGACCGCTGAGAACTAGTTTGCACCTGGGCCATGTATCCGAACCCACGAGGCTGCGATGACTTGCATTGAACTTTAGATTTATATGCTTTCTGGAAAATATTGATTCTTTGTTCAGCTGACAATGGGACATCAGTTTCCTTTAATCTGTTTTCAATCTCTTTACATGTTGTTTCCTGATTAGGAAAAAAAATCTCAAATCAGATGTAATATCATCCAAGAAGGAGAACAGTAAATATGTTTAGAGTAGCTTCTAAGTCAGTTAACTCACGTAAACATCCTTGGACTCTTCTGTAGTCCATGTTCCATTCTTTGTGTGGGTCAGTCTCCAGAGAGCAACACAGTCTGGCTCTTCTCCAGTTTCCGAATTCCTCTGCAAGTAGTGCAACAATTAGATACTATAAACATTAAAGCAAAGTGAACACCGACGCATGCATAGTGAGTAGGCCCATACATTCTCAAAACTGACTTGAGAGTAGGATTTTGATCCTGCTCTGTGTTGTGTCTTCATCTTCGTACGGTTATTCTTGTTCTTTTGGCTGAGTTCCTGCTCATTCAATTATAAAAAAAAACTTGTCAGACAAGCCATTTGATGATAGTACAAAATTCACAAACAGGTAGTATAGAAATAACCAGGAATTTCTTATCAGTGCCAAAGTACTCGATCAACCATTCCCACTCTTCTTTTTGTAAATCTTCTGGGACAACTGCCCTTCTGGCATCATCTGTTTTGTATGCCTTGTAAGTGCTGCTTAGGTCTCCTCGCCAGCCTCTGTAGCGTTCTTTTGCAATTTTAAGAATTTTTCCGTGTGTTTCGTCTGTATCTGTCATATCGTATCTGTCCTGTAATGCGTAGAACAAACAGATAGACTTAGTTTAGTAGTATTACATTAATTATGGACGAAAAAAGCAGACAACACATGTGAGAAAGGTTGTACTCACCAACATATCTGTGACGATCATGCGATGGATGTCAGGGTGAATGTCTGTCCACCTCCTCACTCCAATAATTGGTAACCTTCTTTTCATTATGATTACCACCTCATCACAAATACACAAATACAGATGTTGCAATAAATGACTGAATATCACCACGAATGCTTATTTCGTTGGAATACCATGTCTCTAAGGCAACAAAAGGAGTTCCTCGCGCAACGAAAATATTCTGTCGCAAAAACGCGCTTGTATTCCAACAGCAGTACAAATCGTGGCAATAGGAGGCCTCTACCGCAACAAAACGACATTCTATCGCCACCAAAATGAGTCGTGGAAATACGAGTGCCCTATCACCACAACCTGAGAGGTCGTCATAATTTGTGATTATATCGCAACGAAAAAAAAACGTAGCTACAGATTTCGTTGCAAGAGACCGATTCTCTTGTAGTGGCTCCATTCATCGATTTTGGTGATGATTGAGGACTTGTTCGGTTAAGGTGTCCAATGTGGCTCCATCCGTCACATGTGTCTTCGGATAATCACAAACTATGTGCACATCTTGTTTCACATGTGTCTTCATAAAAAAATGCAGTGTACATATTTATTGATGTTCGAGCTAGGTGGAGCGAGATAATGCAAGGAGTTTTAGTGTCGTCGCGGCGACAAAGGTGTAGGCGGGGTTGAGAGATGGAAAAAGAGTGGAAGGTGACATGAGCTACGCCAAAAATTCGTCGAGTTAGGAGAAGATATATGGTGAGAAGGATGGCAATAGAGAATTTGAGAGGGAGGAAGATATCTACATGGGAGAAGAAAAATGTATCACTAAGATTAATGGTTTATACGATATTTCGTTCTTCCGTGGCAATGCACGGGCATTCGACTAGTGTGAGCTAAAAAGGATTGAGTCGGGGCTTCGAGGATTGTATATCTCAACTACTAGCGACCTGATACAATTTTCAGACGAGGCTTATGCACTTCACATTGGGGTAATTGATTTACGAGTTTACATAATCTTCAAATTAATTTTCATCGCTATAATTTTTGTTTGTCTTTTATTCTAAATATGCAGCACTGGCCAGCGGACGGAGAGTTTCTGAACAAAAAGATTGAGCACTATGGCTGGATGAGCATATTGTTTGGGCCACCTCCTAGCGGGTTTCCGGAGTCCAACTTGCACGCTGAGTGGATCTTGAGGACAATATCGGAGGGGAAGAGTGGTGCCGCATCAAAGAGGAACGGTGGGCGGGCATCAAAGGGGAAGAGTGCTAGCGCATCAAAGGGGAAGAGTGCTTCTGCATCGAAGTGGAAGAGTGGTGGCGCATCGAAGCCAGTTGTCGATGAGAACAGTGACGATGACTTTACGCCTAGAAGTCTAGCCATGTGCAAAAGCATGTGGAAGAGTGCATGTTCATTAAAAAATGTCGCTGATGAAAATAGTGATGACGACTTCATGCCTCCATCACGAACACGTGGGAGAGCGAAGTGAAGTCATCGAGTTTAATTAGTTATTGCTATTCGTCTTTTATTATTTCAAGTTGTAGTTGTTTCTTGTTGTGAGTTGTATATTCAATCAATTTCGTCTTCGCAAAATTATAATAATTAGTGCGTCCAAAACTCATAATAGGAACATGTCTCGTTGAAAAAATAGGAATACTTCAGGTACAGATGTAGTAATATGTGTCTCGCGTAAATAAAAAATTACATGTGTCACGCACGGCGTACTCGGTCTCAGCGGGGAGCTCGTGGAGGAGGCGTCGATCGACCGTACATGCGGGGTGCCCGAACATTACGGGGAGGAATGATGGACTCTTCATCATGTTTTTCTGAAGGTTCGGGAGACGGGGTACGTATGACTGGCTCATACTCAGAATATCCTGGAAGTAAACTTGAAGTTGTGCCCGATGGGTCATAACCAAAGAATTCAGTAAGTATTTCAGGAACATTGTTGGTGTGCGATGGTCCAGCGTTTTCTGATTCATACATGTGCTGACGACCCTGCAATGGGGGCATAGTGAAACCATAACCGGCCGCCATCTCGGCCCATGTAGACTCTACAGTGTCCTGATTATGGAAACAATTCGTAAACAATAGGCAATGATTTGTTTGAGATTCGAAAAAAAAATTCACATACTTGTGTCGTGTTGAACCGCTCTGAACGACACTCTGGTCGATCCATATTTTGGCCTAAACCAGCTCCCGTCCCCTCCCATGTAGGATATGTAGTTTCCTTTTCACGTAAAATTTTTGTAAGTAATAGACGGTAGAATATTGTGATTTAGTATATATTTAGTAAATATGAACACATGTGTCATGTTGCGCATATGTGAACCCTCTCCTTCAGTATAGGAGTACCGTCCTCCGTGTGGCGTAGACCGTGGAAAAGGATTCTCCTCCTATTGTAAGCATCATCATACGTGATCAGAATATTACATATATGTACAAGTACAAAAAATAGATATACGGAAAAATTATATTTGTTTACTGTAAGATAAGACATGTGTACCGCCATGAAGAAGAGACGAGTCCTGCCTAGGAAATGTTGGCGCGGTAGTCCTACCCGACATGGTACGACGCGGATGGATCGGGCGTTGCTGGCTAGTGCCCACCTCACTCGGTCTGGATGATGGCGCTTCCGGCATGTCGTAAGCTTGCGGGATAGTGTCATCTCTCGTGCAACCAAATCTCTCAAGACCGCTCATGGCCCTATTTAAAATGCGCCTAATCAATGACTTGCCAGTTGTAGAATTCATGTTAGCCAGTCCTAAAGCGCGTTGCGAATCCCGGGCGATTTCGCGATAGTCGGCAATCTGAAAAAAAATTGGTATAACATAAAATGATAGAATTGGAAGCACGAGCAATTAATCAAATAAAATATATATACCGTGGTTTCACGATCGTAAGCTGATGACCGTTGAATCCCTCGAACCAACTGGTCGTCTCGTGTGATCTCTTCTGTCCTTGATGGTGGAGCGGCTGTAAGTAGAGAACGCGTGCTATTTGAATAAACAGAAAGACTAAATTACCTATTTTCTCGAACTAAATTTGACAATACTTTATTATTCCATATCTGTATCAAGGACAGATTACGAGCACTCTAGTCACAGCAATTTTGGCCTTTATTGTCTGCCTACAATCAAATGTATGGACAACCTTTATTAAAATGACCAAGCATAATGTCAAAAAATAACATGAGGCATTGAACTTACGTATGTATTCCCTCGTCCACTCGTCTCGGTGGTGGTGGAGGGACATCCTGATAGAGACCAAACTGCCGCATGACACGCTCGGGATTATATGGCTCAACCATCCACATAAATAATAGTATGCATCGTGTCATCCACAAGTGCTCATCTGTGAAGCAATCCGGTGTGACCGGCTGATCACCCCATATAGCACGAAGATCATTATTGGTCCACGGGTTCCATGTGATGGTGGTCTCATAAAAGACGCTCAAACTCTTCGTGGTATTCGGGGTAGCTACCGTGTACCACGAGTGTCGACCACCGTCTTCTAGCATGTGTCCATCGGCTTGCAAAAGTAAGTGGGGCATGTTCTTCCTGTCTAAAATTGTATGGGTGAATTTTCTCTCGACTGCCTATCAGGGGACATTCAACCGGCAGGTACTCCCACGACCATAGCTGGAGAAACTCATAGCTAACAGCAAAGGACATGAGCCGTTTTTGCTGCCTTGGTTTTTTTACTGGCGTCACATAACCCCCTATACGTATATGCGAGCATAGCTGAACCAAAGCTGTATCTTGGGTAGTGGGGTAAAGACTCATCTACTATCTTCTCCGCAATTGTAATGAGACTGGGGAAGACTATGTCACCGTGTGAGGAAGGAAACATGATACCGAAGAGATACAAAACATATAAGAAAATAGATGCTTATGTTGCCTATCAGGTGATGCATCGGCAGGAATTTCACTAAAATTGCTTACTGGCATATTGACCCCGAGCCTAAGTTCTAGATTATCCTTCCAGTGACTAGAATATGCTGGAGGGACCAATGCCTCGCCGCTTATTGGCAAAACAGTGATTAATACGACATCTTTAAGGGTAGGTGCCAACTCCCCACAACGTAAGTGAAAGGTGTGAGGCTCGGGTCTCCAACGATCAACAAGAGCTGATAGAAGAGATGGGTCTAACATTAACTTCTCGTCGCTAGACGTAAGGTTACAATAAGCAATAAGTCCATATGCCGGCAGGTGGTCCACGAAAGCATCACACCGCCAATTGTGCTTAATGGTTCCCAGCCTAAAAGTTTGTGGGGGGTTCTACATAGACCCGAGGGTCTAACCAGAGGTGGCAACGGTGTTCGGCGTCCCACGAACCCTGCAGCAGCTCTGGCACAGGAGACGCCATTTCCTGCATAACGAGTACAACTTAATTAAAATACATAACAAGTACATATTAATTAAAACACATGACAAGTACAACTTAGTGAAATACATGACAGGTACAACTTAATTAAAATACATAACAAGTGCATATTTATTAAAATACATGACAGGTACAACTTAATTAAAATACATAACAAGTGCATATTTATTAAAATACATGACAGGTACAACTTAGTGAAATAAATAACGAGTACAACTTAACTAAAATATGTAACGACATATTTATTACAATGACTCTCGAATAAATATAAAATCATGTGTTGTTGATGTCGCGGTACGGGAACTCCCTTCGCGGGTGCCCCGGGCATCTGCAAATGCGACACCGACGTGGTTCTCCTGACTGACTATGGTCCATGTCGTTTCTATGACGCCGAGACTGACGTCGTCCCTTCGTCGTTCTCTTCAACGCCGGGTCCGAAACCCATCTTTGGATTCTTTCCGGATACAGGTTCTTATAGTGGCCTTCCATGCCTGGAGTCCAGAACTCAGCACTCCAAGTGTTGAATAGGTTGGACATGTTGAAGTACGGAGAAATGTATTGCTCGATGCTTATGTTTTGTTCGGCAGCCGCCCTTAGAACATGGCTACACGGGAAGTGCAATAGCTTGGGCTTGTTGCACGTGCACTCACACATGGATGGCCCGAGAGTGACAGCTTGCTTTCTTGCTCCCCTATGGTGGTCTTTCACCCACTTTGCTCGTACGTTGATTTGCCACTTATGCCTAAGGGCATCCACTCGAGTGCAACCATGACTTCTGGATTTCTCTATCTTCTCATTCAGATGACGTTGAATCTTTTCAGACCATGCCTTGTTCATTGCAACTTGTAAATTGGCGACCATGACTCTGTCTCCAAAGTATGACAAAGTCCGATTCCAAGTTTCTTCAATTAGGGCGGTGATTGGGAGGGCTCGAACACCTTTAAGCACGCCATTGTACACCTCTGACATGTTGTTTGTCATTATGCCGTACCGAGCCCATGTGTCATGAGCTAGTGCCCACTTATGTAACAAGGGGCAATTCACACCAATCCACTGGGACAAATTCATTGCGGGCCTACTACCCCTCTGGTCTTCTCCTGCAGCAACCTCGATCTGTGAATTGATTGCCGCCCAGATTGCATTCATCTTCGCAGTTGTTTTCTGCATGCACATCCTCTTGAATTGTTTGAACCAATCCTTGTTCTTGAACTTTGAGTAAAAATTAGCGGCCAAATGCCGCATACACCACCTTGACTCTAGATCGGGCCACCCCCAGTTAGGGTCCGTCGACTGCTTGATTGCTTCGAGCGGGCTCAGTAGGCCCGTGTTTCGATCAGAGACGATGCAAACATCAGCACGATCTTTCACGACTCCCACCTTCAGGCAACTCAGGAACCACAACCAACTATCTCTGTTCTCACTCTCTACCAAAGCATATGCAATAGGAAGGAGCTGGTTATTTGCATCTGCTGTGATCGCCACCAGGAGTGTCCCTTTGTACTTCCCGGTGAGAAAGGTCCCATCAATTGATAGTACCGGACGACAATGATGAAATGCTTGTATAGTCTTGGGGAATGCCCAGAAAAGGTGGTCAAGAATAATTGAATTTTCCTCCGTTGGGTGTGCACGAGTTTTCATGAACACTTCAGTCCCAGGTTTAACATATGTTATCTGTCGTAGCAATTTGGGGGCCCAGTCATAGGCCTCCTCATAATTGCCATACAATTTCTGAAAAATGGCCTCCTTGGCACGTCTAGCCTTACCATAGCTGACAAAAAAGCCAATCAGATCGGCTGAAGTTTTTTGCAGCGTCTTAATATCCATATTTATATCTGCTCCCACCGCCGCTGACATGATTTCTGCCACATATTTAGCGGTCACATTGCAGTGCTTCTCAAGAGTCCCTACTAGCTCGCAGCTATGGGGTACTATTTTTGAGATATGCGAGGGCTGACATACCCCAGGGCTCTTGCGAGCGATCACCCTTCCCTTGCAACCATCAGCCAAAAATATGCATACGACCTTCAACACAGTTCGGTCAGACTGCTTCACTTTATGTTGGCGAGATATTCCCAGTGCATACCTCTTGATTGCCGTGTCTGCAGAGGCCTTGTCTGGAAAAGTCTGCCCTTCATGTAGACTGTCCTCTCCCATGCATTATTGATGGTCATTGTCGTTAAGAACTGATGGTCCGGCGGTGCTGCAACCGCGCTCCGAGAAGGACCTGGCCCTTCTTCATCTGAGGATGATGACGCCGACGAATGTCCATCATCGTCATGGTCCAGCGCCTCCGGCAGTCCCCCCCCCCCCCCCCACATGTTCGCTAAGGTCAATGACAGCAGACCAATATCCTGGGTTAAGGACACCCTCAGACACATTATGGCCGCATGTTCCCTCGGATGGGCCGGTGATGGCCAGCTCGACCTCAGCAGCGCCGCTACTGCATCCGACACCATCACCGCGAGGAAAAAAACTGGACATACACCATTGGCTCTCCATACATGGCAGAACCAGCTGTGGTTGCGAAGCTCATGTACGTCCTCCAGTTCCCTTCCGACTTCACCTCCTTCAAACCCCAGCGAGGAACCCCATCATTCCCCTTTTCCACGATGAAGGCCTCAACCCTCATCGTGTTTCCATACTCATGCTTAAAGAATCTGCGGATGCGTTTTGGACATCCCCAAATTGTGTACTCACCATGTCTTTAACTAATACTTGCAACGAGCCACAATTTGACACGTCGACACCATATATATCGTCCCGTACGAGGTCCCCATAGAACACTTTCAATATTTTCATCGTACCTACCGAACAACCATATTTACAAGAACATAATTAATAACATCGCAACTTCATTAATTTGTACAATTTTACTTATTCAAATTGATATTGCATGCAGTTATTTCATTGTCACATTTTTTTATATAGTTGACCCGTCTAAGAATTTTTTTTTCTAGCTTCCTCGCCGCTATCACGCAAATACGATATCCATATATTTGCGGTTAGCTAATGCGACTATACACCTTTGAAAACAATAATGACTTAATGATAGCACGAACAAAATTAATAACATCGCAGTTCAATTTTTTTGTACTGTTTTAGATATTAAATTTCATATTCCATGCAATTATTTTATTAGCACATTTTAATATAGCTGGCCCAACTAAGTTTATTTTTTTAGCTTCGTCACGGCTCACATTATAAATAACTAAGTGTACAAATTATGACTTAATGATAGCGTCGTCACTGCTCCCATGCAATTTTATAACATCGTACTTCAATTATTTTATAACATTATCTTTTTTTGGCATTAAATAAACCATTATCACATTTCTAAAAATGTCACCGCTCGTTATGTACGTGCGAGTACGATACCCATAAATATCTACTGTAACAATGACTATTCCGCACCTCCCTAAATTGTAACCAAAATTACTAAATGACTAACTGCAACATATCTGGTCCGACAATATGTATCAAATTTTGGATTTCTCCATGACATAGCTAACTACGAGCTGGAATACCAACTAATATACATTCTACATATTAAAACTATAAGTGTATGTCCAAACATATGAACGCATCAGAAAACTCGTACCTTGTTGCTGGACTGGTTAGTTCACAAAATAGTGAACAAATGTCTTCAAATCGCAGTCACTCTGCTCTATTCTCTCTTTCTTGCTGACTTGCTACAACACGAACGAGAGAGCAGCACACGAAAGAGAGAGCAGTTCACATAATGATGTTGGAAGGAAGTTGTGTGAAGTGTAGCATTCGCGAGGAGGTATGAACTGCAGCGACAAGCATCAGGCTATTTATAGAGCAGAGCGCAGCGCTGATCCGGCCACGGCTCACTCACTCAGTGCGTTAACTATACAAAGAATCAATCAGCTCGCGTCGGAGTGCGCAGAGTTAACACACTGTGTACGTGGAAATTCGAATAGTTACGCACTGTGTCTAAAAGCAAACACTGTACTTTGGAATCATCTGCCCCGTAATTGCCGCCGTCTATCTAGAACAGAGAAAAGAAGAAGAGCACAGCGTCCGCTGTCGGAAAAGAGAACAACATCTGCGTTGAAAAGAGAAAAGAGGAGCAGCAGAGCGCACTGCGCGCGCGGTTGGCTCCCTTTTCTTCGCCTCAGAATCGACGCCCTGCGCGCGCTCGGATCCCTTTTCTCCGCCTCGCAATCAGCACACAGCGCAGCGCTCGTCGCATGCGCCTCGAGACCTGCCGCCTCAGCCACAGGCGGCATGTGGGCCAGGGCAGTGCGGCATGCACCTTGCCGCCTCCGCCACAGGCGGCACCCCCTGCCGCCTCCTCCACAGGAGGCACGCGTCCATGTGTCGCTTTCCCAGCTTGCCGCCACAGCACATTTGACAAATCATTTTTGGGGTGGTCCTTTTTGGCAATGCACTTTTTGAGGTGGTCCAATGTGTCAAAAATTCCTCCTCCTCATCCCACCCTCCTAGCCTTTGACGGAGCCCGCCGGACATTCTTGCATGTTCTTCGGTCCATGTGGTTACCCGGTCCAAGTAGTTGCATGTATTTCTAAGAGGGAGTATATGCTCGATAGTGGGTTCATGTCTCCATCATCTCTAGGATCGAGCAACAGAAACGACTAAGAGTAACTATTTTGGTGTTGCTACTAAGGGTAAAAAAATGGGTATTTATGTATATTTATTGATTATGTATATTACTTACATTATGTATTGTGCTTAAGGAAATAATTTGTTGTTTGCAACTTAATACTTAGAGAAGGAAGCATGGAAGCGCTCTGGAAGTGGAGTATTAGTTATGTATGCATGCTTTGGCAGTATATATGTTTGATGTAATGCCTTTAAAAATATATAGACATGAGCATTCTTATTATCATAATATTGTTGCTCCAATTCTGTCAATTATGCAGTTGTAATTTGTTTAACCAACATATTTGCTTTGTTAATGGAGGGACACCACGGGTGAAATTGTCGCACCGGTCCATTCTTTTACATTGATTACAATCGTGTTTACTTGCTCTATATTATTGTTAGCTTGCTGGTGTGTTTATTATAACTATCATCCATATTTTTCACACTATACGTTTAACACATTTTTCGGCAAGAGAGCAACCTTGAAACCCTTCCTGTAGAGTATTGCAAAGGAGGTTATGTGTTGTGTGTAGTATACTGCAAACCTCAATGAAGACGTGTGATCCTACTGATTGAATATCCTTGGTTTCTTCAATAAGTGAAATTTTCTACTACGTTGCATTACACTTAGGGTTCCCAATGTGTGTTAATAGCACCATTAGCCAACTCCACTGTGTATTCATAAGTATGTAATAGTCTTTCAACATCTTAAACAATGTATGTCACTAAATGTGTTATTTAATTGTCAGAGCATACACATTGTCTGATGTTTGTTTTGAATGTTCCCAGCCAACAGAATTATGTAGACGCTTAACTCTGGTTAGTCTGTGAGCAGGTTGATGACCCGATTCTACTGATCATGGGCATGATGCTGCTATGACTCGGTGAAATTAGTTTGGCATCGAGTCAAAATGTTGATTATGAGATGCAGCGAGCAATTTAACATTGTGAGTCTTATCAATGTGTATGTAAAAATCCTTAGATCTGAGGTTCTCAAACGATCTGAGTGATAAAAGAGTTGGCTCAGAGTTTATAAAACGCTATTTTTAACTGGATACTTATAGAGGTAGATTTATGTTCTTGTTGACTAGAACTTGTTGAACAATATTTGACTTTTCTTGATTCTGTAATTTGCCACTTGGTTGGCACTTAAATTCCATTTTCTTCGGGCAGAATTATTTATTCCACAATAAGATTAATTTCGGCCTACTAGAATATAAATTGGAACAAAATTAAGTTGATTTTGTTACTCCCTCCGTTTCATTTTACTCTGCGTATTAGGTTTGTGCAAAGTCAAACTTGTTAAGTATTGAACAATTTTATAGCAAAAGATATCAACATTCCGAATACCAAATTAATAACATTAGATTCACCATTAAATATACTTTCATATTATATTGATTTGGCATTGTAAATATTGATGTTTTGCTCTAAAAATTTGGTTAAACTTTACAATTTTGACTTAAGACAATTCTAATATGCGGAGTAAAAAAACGGAGGGAGTATGTCTGATCCGTGCAGGCGAAACATTAAATAACAGACCTAGCAATATAATTATTCGGGTCGCTAGTTATGATTGAGTCACTTTTTTTCAACTTAAGTCCACCACCTAATTATTCAACACTCTAATTGAGTGATGATTATAGCAGTAGATTGTTCAATCATATGGGGGTGCATTATTGTCACATACACTACACAATCAAATCCATGTCCGCTAGATTAATTACAAAACTAGAAATCATACGACTAGCTAGCTTATATACAATCTCAAACCAACAAGCCTAAAATAATTACAAACAAATACTCACTACAGGAATCCTGACAGACGCCGACGGCCGGCGGCCCTCGGGGTAGGGCATTTCCCCCTCGGCGTAGACCTACGCCGACGGCCCCCCTCGGCGTACACCTCCGTCGGCATAGGTGTTTTGCCCGTCGGCGTAGAGGATCCCGTCGGCGTATATATGTCGTGGGACCCACCAGCTATCAGAACGGAGTCCGTTCGACGGAGTACATACGCCGATGGCCAAACTCGACCCCCCTCGGCGTATGAAGGTCCACGTGGAGGCCCCCGCGGGCCTGGCCAAAGGCTACGCCGACGCCCCCCCCCCCCCCCCCCGGCGTAGGGGTACATACGCCGACGGCCCCCCCTCGGCGTAGGGGCACAATATTTCAATTTTTTTCAAAAAAAAATTCAAAATCTTTTTTTGAATTTTTTTCTGAGTTTTTTTTATTTCACTTATTTAACCACTTAATCACACTATAGTCACATTTATATTTATCTTTAACCATTTTTATTTTTAATCTAAATTACTCGTTTCTACTAACACTTCCCGATCGGTCACCCATCATGAGATTGCTCCAGCCCCTGCACGCTTAACTTCGTAGTTCCTTCCCTATGAGTTACCTAGAAACAACGGATGTGTTGTTGACAATATTATCCAATCTATCCTGTTAACCTTAACCCTTGGGCCATCAATGTCAGACTCTTTTATTTTGTGAATTCAAACAATTATTTAAGTAAAAAATAATAACTAGTAATAAATTTGAATTCAAATAATCTTTAATTTAAATAATAATTAACAATTTGCCTTTTCTATTTAATATTGAAGAATTCGTATCTATAGATCCGTAAATCGAAATTTGACAAATAATATGTCTATATCGATTAGAAAAATGAGAGAAATTCAAATATGACATCCATATAATATTTTCCATCACATATAAGACTTTTTTTCTTTTCATTGTAATAAAATCATTTTCCATTTCCCGAGTGTAAAAAATGGGTTTTTGTGAAGGACCTACCACAAATATGTTGCAAAACTTGAGAGATATAATTTTTGAAAATACTAGACCATGTTATATGCACAAATAATAAAAACTTTCATACGAAAATGTTTCCATCCACCTCTTTTGAAAAACGTTTCTGTCGATTCCGCTGGAAACTGGTCAAATTTGAACTATAGGTACCTCATAGTTTGCTCATGATTTTTGGCAAAAATCATTTTTAGGTACACACATACCTATTTCATCATAGATACAACAAGAGTTTCTCAATATTCAACACCTAGCTACGAACGGTCATGCCCCCCGCCTTGACTTTTTCCTTAAACCGGCTTAGAAAATTCCAAAAAATTCAAAACAACCCAAAATGATGCAAGGCCTTCGCATGGTGTCATTATATAGGTACTAGTATACACCAAAAATACTAAACTTGGAATACGACAGTTGTGTTAAAAATGTGTTCACAAAAATAAGCTATCTCCTCCGAACATTCCTGGGTTTCGAGCCAAATGACGGGTGTTATGGTCATATCCATGGCATAGTTTGTTGAAATGTTCCCATATTCCACACAAACATGCATCTTGGAAGCACGAACAATGTTGACGGAGAAAGTTTTCCTTTTCATTGAAGAAAAAAACCATTTTCCATTTCCCGAGTGTAAAAAATGGGTTTTTTTGTGAGGACCTACCACAAATATGTTGCAAAACTTGAGAGATATAATTTTTGAAAATACTAGACCATGTTATATGCACAAATAACCAATTTTTTTCATATGAAAAGTTTCCCATCCACCTCTTTTGAAAAACACAAGTTTCTGCCGATTCCGGTGGAAACTGGTCAAATTTGAACTACAGGTACCTCATAGTTTGCTTATGATTTTTGGCAAAAATCATTTTTAGGTACACAAATACCTATTCATCATAGAGACAACAAGAGTTTCTCAATATTCAACCCCTACCTATGAACGGTCATGCCCCCCCCCCCCTCCGCCTTGACTTTTTTCCTTAAACCGGCTTAGAAAATTCCAAAAAATTCAAAACAACCCAAAATGATGCAAGGCCTTCGCGTGGTGTCATTATATAGGTACTAGTATACACCAAAAATACTAAACTTGGAATACGATAGTTGTGTTAAAAACGTATTCACAAAAATAAGCTATCTCCTTCGAACATTCCTGGGTTTCGGGCCAAATGACGGGTGTTATGGTCATATCCATGGCATAGTTTGTTCAAATGTTCCCATATTACACACAAACATGCATCTTGGAATCACGGACAATGTTGATGGAGGAAGTTTTCCTTTTCACTGAAGAAAAAACTATTTTCCATTTCCCGAGTGTAAAAAATGGGTTTTTTTGTGAAGGACCTACCACAAATATGTTGCAAAACTTGAGAGATATAATTTTTGAAAATACTAGACCATGTTATATGCACAAATAACCAATTTTTTCATATGAAAAGGTTCCCATCCACCTCTTTTGAAAAACACAAGTTTCTGCCGATTCTGTTGGAAACTAGTCAAATTTGAACTACATGTACCTCATAGTTTGCTCATGATTTTTGGAAAAAAATCATTTTTAGGTACAAAAATACCTATTTCATCATAGATACAACAAGAGTTTATCAATATTCAACCCCTAGCTACGAACGGTCATGCCCCCCGCCTTGACTTTTTTCCTTAAACCGGCTTAGAAAATTCCAAAAAATTCAAAACAACCCAAAATGATGCAAGGTCTGCGCGTGGTGTCATTATATAGGTACTAGTATACACCAAAAATACTAAACTTGGAATACGATAGTTGTGTTAAAAACGTGTTCACAAAAATAAGCTATCTCCTCCGAACATTCCTGGGTTTCGGGCCAAATGACGGGTGTTATGGTCATATCCATGACATAGTTTGTCCGAATGTTCCCATATTACACACAAACATGCATCTTGGAATCACGGACAATGTTGATGGAGGAAGTTTTCCTTTTCATTGAAGAAAAAAACCATTTTCCATTTCCCGAGTGTAAAAAATGGGTTTTCTTGTGAAGGACCTACCACAAATATGTTGCAAAACTTGAGAGATATAATTTTTGAAAATACTAGACCATGTTATATGCACAAATAACCAAATTTTTTCATATGAAAAGGTTCCCATCCACCTCTTTTGAAAAACACAAGTTTCTGCCGATTCTGTTGGAAACTGGTCAAATTTGAACTACAGGTACCTCATAGTTTGCTCATGATTTTTGGAAAAAATCATTTTTAGGTAAAAAAATACCTATTTCATCATAGATACAACAAGAGTTTCTCAATATTCAACCCCTAGCTACGAACGGTCATGCCCCCCGCCTTGACTTTTTCCTTAAACCGGCTTAGAAAATTCCAAAAAATTCAAAACAACCCAAAATGATGCAAGGCCTTCGCGTGGTGTCATTATATAGGTACTAGTATACACAAAAAATACTAAACTTGGAATACGACAGTTGTGTTAAAAATGTGTTCACAAAAATAAGCTATCTCCTCCGAACATTCCTGGGTTTCGGGCCAAATGACGGGTGTTATGGTCATATCCATGGCATAGTTTGTGCAAGTGTTCCCATATACCACACAAACATGCATCTTGGAATCACGGACAATGTTGATGGAGGAAGTTTTCCTTTTCATTGAAGAAAAAAACCATTTTCCATTTCCCGAGTGTAAAAAATGGGTTTTTTTGTGAAGGACCTACCACAAATATGTTGCAAAACTTGAGAGATATAATTTTTGAAAATACTAGACCATGTTATATGCACAAATAACCAATTTGTTTCATATGAAAAGGTTCCCATCCACCTCTTTTGAAAAACACAAGTTTCTGCCGATTCTGTTGGAAACTGGTCAAATTTGAACTACAGGTACCTCATAGTTTGCTCATGATTTTTGGAAAAAATCATTTTTAGGTAAAAAAATACCTATTTCATCATAGATACAACAAGAGTTTCTCAATATTCAACCCCTAGCTACGAACGGTCATGCCCCCCGCCTTGACTTTTTCCTTAAACCGGCTTAGAAAATTCCAAAAAATTCAAAACAACCCAAAATGATGCAAGGCCTTCGCGTGGTGTCATTATATAGGTACTAGTATACACAAAAAATACTAAACTTGGAATACGACAGTTGTGTTAAAAATGTGTTCACAAAAATAAGCTATCTCCTCCGAACATTCCTGGGTTTCGGGCCAAATGACGGGTGTTATGGTCATATCCATGGCATAGTTTGTGCAAGTGTTCCCATATACCACACAAACATGCATCTTGGAAGCACGGACAATGTTGAAGGAGGAAGTTTTCCTTTTCATTGAAGAAAAAAACCATTTTCCATTTCCCGAGTGTAAAAAATGGGTTTTTTTGTGAAGGACCTACCACAAATATGTTGCAAAACTTGAGAGATATAATTTTTGAAAATACTAGACCATACTATATGCACAAATAACCAATTTGTTTCATATGAAAAGGTTCCCATCCACCTCTTTTGAAAAACACAAGTTTCTGCCGATTCCGTTGGAAACTGGTCAAATTTGAACTACAGGTACCTCATAGTTTGCTCATGATTTTTGGAAAAAATCATTTTTAGGTACACAAATACCTATTTCATCATAGATACAATAAGAGTTTCTCAATATTCAACCCCTAGCTACGAATGGTCATGCCCCCCTCCGGTGAAATCCTAGACCCGATGGAGAAATACCAGACTTATACGAATACACGCGGTAACGACGTCGAATGGGGGTAGCAATGTGGAACTAGTTGCTTGTATGTGTTTGGGTAGGCCATATCAACACAAAACACAAAGGTAGAACCCAACTCTTCGGAAGATTCCCGACGTTTCGTTCGATAAGGGAGTTTCAGCCTATAAGCGCATGTAAACTCCGTAGAGAGAATTGGATCCCGACGTTTCGTTCGATAAGGGAGTTTCAGCCTATAGGAACACAAAACACAAAGGTAGAAACCCAACTCTTCGGAAGGATCCCGACGCTACGGAGCCACCCTCCGGTGAAATCCTATACCCGCTAGAGACTAAAAAAACCTTATAAGACTACGACCGGCACCGATGTCAAAATAGGGTAGCAAAGTGGAACTAGTTGCTTGATTGTGTTTTGGTGGTCCCTAGAAAGCATAAAAACAATAGCATGGACCAACTCTTCGGAAAATTCCCTCCCATTTGACCGCTACGGGAATTTTTAGGCGTGTTGTGAGAACAAGACACCACGAAACTCCCGCTACGGATCTACCCAAATGAATCTTCTTGAATTCTGGGGCCACACTTGTCTTACATATTTCTATAACCTAACCATGCATAAACACTGAATGTTCTACTATTTTACCGCCCTTCGATGCCCGTCTATGGGGGTACACGACGCAGTCGCAAGTTCCACGGTTTCCCAAAAGAGGGGCGCCCGCGGGGCCTTGGGATCCGTACAAATTCATTTATGTTTTTAATATTAATGTTTAGGTATATCATATAATAAGTATGTTATTTATTTATTTTAGATTAATGTGTTGTATAGGGTCGGCTCCGGGAGATTTCACCGTGTTATTTCATGGGCGCGGGTGGCGGTATACTCACATTCGGATGTATAGAACCACTGATCCTATTAACTGAGAAATTATAAATATATTAAAATCATATAGAAAAACAAATAAAACTATATTAAATTTAGACAAATTTATTCCACACGGGTCGGAAAAAATTTATTCGTATGCAGCACCTACGCCGACGGCACCCCCTCGGGGTAGCCTATCACGTAACGGGCCGCGTTCAAATCGCGTAACGGGGCAGCACCTACGCCGAGGGGGGAATAGACGCCGACGATGGCTCTCGGGGAAAGTTCCATACGCCGAGGGGAGAATAGACGCCGACGGGCACGTTATCCACCAATCCTGCCGACCACCCTACGCCGAGGGGGCCGACCTTTGGCCGTCGGCGTAGTGGGGGGCCGTCGGCGTCTAGGAGGTTTCCCGTAGTGACTCCCGCAAAAACAAGATTACAAACGCCGAGCTGAAGTGTAGTGGCAACACCCAAAAAAAAAAGAGAAATGAATATTTTTGTTTTGCAGTGAACTTTTTAAAAATGTTTTCGAATAATATCAACTCATGCCTCAAGATGGTGAAAAGCTTCGAGTCTCCGAGGCGCATATCTGGGTCATGTGGGCCGCATCCGCCGAAGAAGGCGCCGGACCGGTGGACAGCAGCCGTATTCTGGTTCATCGTGGTAATTAACAGGGCAGTTGCCCTGATGGATAAACTCTGCACCTAGCCTGCACACACATTCAGTCATTTCCAGTTTTTAAACAAACTCTGTTAACTGTAGCGCTTCAGGCTATTGTCGGCAGCAGCCTGATAAGTTTCAGTTAGCACTCTAGGAGAATAAAAGGACCCTGCAGCGTGTGCCTGTACACGACTCGGTCCACATCGTTTTCTTAGGATTCAGTAGGTAGTCACCGTGGTGATCGCATCGTGGGATGGCACGAAGCACATGGTCTCCAGGAGACTTAGTCTAGATAGTGTGCGAGTGGAGTTGGGATGGCAGCTCCGTTTAGCTCGTGCTCGATCCAGGTTTTCCGTTTCAGTTGTAACCAACGATATAAATAGAAAGAAGAGAAAAGCTGCTCAGCAGTTCGCAGCACAAAAACTCTAGCCTCTCTCTCACTCGTGTTCATCGATTGTTAGCGCTCGTGAGGAGATCGGCAACTACATGCCCATGAGCTGTTCTTCGACACTAGCCATGGCCCTGCTCCACCGCGCGCGCCCATCTGGGTTGCCCAGAAACGCACCGGAGAAGGCGCCGGACCGGTGGATAGCTTTCGTACTCTGTGTCATCGTACTCAAAAACATGGCAACCGGCCATGAGCGCCGCTGTGGCGCTCGGCAGTTCATTGCGCGGTCCGCATATACCAGAAACCCACACGGCCCCGGCCGTCAGTGTAGCGACGGCCCATCGGAGAAGGCGTCGGACCGGTGGGTAGTTGGTCATGATCTGCGCTTCAGCGCTCGCCAGGCCGCTGCTGCCGGTAGTCGATCCCTGGTCACTTCGTGGCACGTTGACCAAACCGTGTCCAGCGGCTGTGCGCGCTTGGCGGCCGTCGGACGGCCAGGACTTGCTTTCCCGTGCGCCGACGTGACCAGCGGCGCGCGCGTGGTAGGTGAACGTGCTCGGCCGGTGCGTCAGGAAATTGTAGGTGATCGTGTAGCCGGCCGGCAGGGCCCTCACGCCCTCCGCCCCATCCGCCGGCGGCTTGCCGGTATTCTTCCGTCGGACGGCGACTCTCCGGGCGAGCCGGGCGTCGTCGACGGTGAGGACGATGGTTGACTGGGACTCGGATTTCTTCATAGTTTCGTCACGGCTCAGCCGCGTCTACTCTCTCTCTTTTTTGCCTCTGACAATGGGGTATTATATATTGCTGGGGTTCCGTAGGGAGGAAGCCTCGACGCTCGCAGCCGTCCGAACCGTGTCCGGATCGTCTTAGCTTTCCGTGTCATCGAAAAAAACACGCCAGCGCGCAGTCGTCTACTACTCAGGATTATCTAGCTAGGTGTGCTACGGGTGTATGTTTCCATGATTAGTCTCGGCCATTCACACGGAACTGGGTTCATGTCCCAACCACCGTGGGTAGTGAAATTCTCCCCAATTTTAGCCCTCTAGATTTTTATCGGACGGAAAAGAGCGTAAGGTCCTCCCGCGTCCGCCCCCGCGCGGGGGCCGAGGGAGAAATCCTAGATTCGCCGCCGCCATCCCCCTCCTCCTCCCCCTCATCCCCTGCCGCCGCCAGCAGGGATCTACCAGGCAAGGCTTGGCCGGTCGGTGGCGGCGGGGATTTCTCCCGTCCCTTTGACCAAGGAGGCCGGCGCAGGCTGGCGTCCTGGTCATGGGCGTGCTGCGGCCGGCATCACGGTGTCGCTGCTAGGGCGGCTGCATGACGGAAGGCCCCCGACCTCCTCTAGGCAGATCGCGGGGTGGCCCCTGATTTGGCGGCGGGGTCTTCTCTGGCTGGATCTTCTCCGGGCTGATCTACGGCAAGGCGGTGGCGGACTCCCTCTACTGCGGCCATGGCGCGCGGGTTGGAGTGGACGTGGTTGGCCGGTGAGAGCCGGGCTACGATGGTTGGAGCCGACGATGGTGGCGTCTTCCGATGGCATCCCCTTGTTGAAGGCATCGTTGTTGTATAGCCTCTGTCTATTGCCTACTGCTCCAGGGAAACCCTAGATCTGGTATCCTGGATCGGACGATGATGACTCATTGCACCGTTCTCCCTCTTGAGGGTATTGTTTTGGAGCAGAGTTGTGTTCCAGGGGAAACCCTATATCTGGTTTTACCAGACAGGATGATGGCGGCATCTTCGGTGTCGTTTACCCTCTCGGGGGCATCGTCTTTGTAATATGAGCTACCTGGAGGGGAGCTGCTGGTGGTGCAGATTGCGCGGGGTGGAGGAGCTGTCTGGCGTCATGGAGGCATGGACAGTAGGTCGCACAGGCGAATGTGTTGATTTCTGTCCCGACGACGGGTAAGCGGAAGACGGAGGCGGCATCTGCTGGAGCGTGGATGTCGGTGTGCGCTGCAGTGTGCTGGACCGGTTGTGCCCATTGCTCGCTATCGGGCGGCTTGGTGTGGCCTTCGGTGTTTTAGATGATGCGTGTTGGTGTGTTGTCAGGGAATTCAGCCCTATCGGCGACCCCCTTCATCAGTAGTGTGGGCTGCGAGCTGTCGCTAAGATGGTGGTTCGGGATTGGCGGGCGAGCGGGCGAGCCTTCACGTCTGCTCCCATCTCCCACGTGGGGCTGGCGGAAGCAGGAAGGCCTTTAGCCGCTCGCGCGAAGGACGTAGCCCCATGACGGCGGTGGTGCTTCTAGGCTTGGTGGTGGCTCGGGTCGGCGGCGTGAGATCCCGCGGCCGGGAGGACTGCATAGGCAGTGACGGCCGTTAACCGCCGGGAGGTACGGTAGCCTACTCGCGGTCGGCTCCTTCCGTCTCAGACCCGAGCCCTTTGGGGCCCATCTGGCCTGGGCGGGCCATTGCACGGCGTGGTGGTATTCCTCGGGTGGGCGACAAGCAGAGGCAGGACCTTGGGATCGCGTCGTCGGGCTGCTTCAATACTTTCCTGAACCATCCATTTGATCCCCATGGTCGTGACACCACTTTTGAAACAAAAGTTGGCTAGCTATAGTGCGGCGGCTGGACTTCACGGGCCCAAACGGGCTCAGCCCGGCCAGCGAGGGTCTGTCCGGCTACTACATTTGGTCAGCTACCGCTTCTCGGCGGTGTAGGTAGATCCCGCCCGGGTGCCGTTGTGTTGCTGACCTCGCCGACGTCTTTGCGACGTGGTCCTCGTTGAGATGGCGTCTATGATTGGAAGATCGTGGTGACGTGCGCTGGTAGGTGGCAGGATTGGTGGAGCGTCCGCGTCCCAGAGTGCCTGGGGGTGTGGTTTTTTGGAGGTTTTGAGATATCCTTGTCGTCTCGGCACCGACGCGAGCCTTCCTTCCTGAAGCGTGTTGGGTATACCTCTTCTCCATCCTTCGTTGCGGGCCGAGAAAACCCTAGGATGAGAAGGTGTTTTTTTTTTTTGAAAATGAGAATGTGTTTTTGTTTAAAATACGCTACTATCTTCATAAGTATATATTGTTGTTTTTTTTCAATCCTTTAGCATTCATGCAAGATTCGAAGTCCAGTCAACCACTAGGTTATTTTATTAATCCTCAGATGCACTTAGTTTGAAAAAGGATAGTATCAGTGCCTGCATGACGTGGATGCTATGACGCACGCAAGGGACAGGCTAAGCGAGAATGCTAGCAATCTGAACGTTCCCGAAGCTTGACCTCCATAATTCACTCCCCACATCCACCCTCTTCTCGCACTGCACAATATCAACATCACGCTTCGCAGGTTGCAGCTGTGTGGTTGACTATTGTGAGTGTTACACGTTTTTTGATATATAGTTAATTACGTTTCCTTGATTAATCTGTTCGCACGGCCGGAGGAGATCAGCTAACAACCATCCAACATGTAGGCTCCTTTGATTCATAGGAATTTCAAAGGATTCATGTAGGATTGGAATCCTATGGAAATTTTCCTACGCAAGTCATTTGATTCATAGGATACTATCCTATAGGGATTCCTATAGAAATCTTGTAGTGCAAACTTCATAGAAAAATAACATGAGATCCAACCTCATGAAAAAATTCCTTCACCATAATCAAAGGAAATCTCACATTCATACGATTTAATTGGACATGTCATTTCAATCCTATAGGTTTTCTAATCCTACACTTTTCCTATCCTATGAATTAAAGGAGCCCTAAAAGTGGAGTCATGTCTCAACGTGGGTGGTGTGGCGACATGTGGTTTTGAAGTTATTTGCAAATGAATTTCTGCATTCCTTATCGTTATTGCATCATCGTGTGTGCGTGGAGCTTGCTGTTTGGAAAAAAGAGACCACTTAATTTGTTCTTGGCAGATTGCAAGACCTATATATGCCCTAACGATACAAGATAAACACTTAGAACATCCATGTGACCCAGCCGCCCCTCTCCTCCTGGTCCCACCCCCCCTCGCCTTCGTCGGACGCTCCAAACGGCAAAGTCGTGCTGCTGACGGTGGAGGCGGGGCCTCTTACGGCGCGTCGTCCCGCCAAAGGGGTTGTCGGTCGGGCAGCGGCGGCGGAGCTCGTCGGCGCGTTGGGTGCGTGACCGCGGCGCAAGGAGGGCGCCGAATGGGCCGGTCATAGTGGGTGTGACGCCACGACGGCTGCAGTGTGGAGGGCGCCGGTGGCCCGTGGTCGTGCTTGGCGTCCGGGCATATCTGGGTCTGGATGGGCTTGAGCGGGCCGCGGCCCCCGAGCTCTATGGAGGCGCGGGAAGCTTCGACTCATGCACGCCGTGAGGGCGTTGCGGCGGTGCTGGGGGCTAGCATGGGGGGCGCCTCCTCCAAGCCCATGCCGGCTAATTCTCGTGTTGCCGGTGGTGACCAACACCTCTTCTTCGACGGTGAGGTCGGCGCTATCTCTTATCTTTCTGGTGTGGTTCAAGCCGGCAATCGCATCCCCGTCTCTCGTCCCCGGATCTGGCGGCATCTCGGTCACGGTAATGGACCAGGGAGAGAACCCTCCTTGGCCTCTTTCGGTGCAGACCACAACGACGCCTGCGGGCACCACGTCCTTTCTCAAGGCGTGATGTTGGTTCCTGCGGTGCCTTCCTCTCCTCCGGTGTCGGGGGAAACCCTAGGTCAGTTTCACCGCATCAGGCAGCGCTGGCGCCACGACGTGCGTTCTCTTCTTGAAAATGTCTCCTTGCCTATAGGGGAGAGGACGGCACGACAATGGGTGGTTGTATGGGCCTGAGTGATGCGACTCCGGTGTTGGCTGCTCTCCAGGGTGTGGTCTTCAAGTGCGCTATGGACGGCATGGCGGATGTGGCCTAGTCGACGCCTTCCTTGAGTCCGGCCGGATCCCGCCTTCTACTCGCCGACTCTTAGGCGCATGGGGAAAGGTCTCGTTGGGCTGGCTGCTCTTGGAGTAGTTATCGTGCTTCCGTGGTATCCTGCTTGGTTTGTCACGCGGTTTGGCCGCTCCATGCATCGTCTCCTCGCTATTCTTGGTTGGAAATTGGGCAAGCCATGCATGTAGTTTTCGTCGAGTCGTTTGTTTGAGTGTATATTGTAAGCCGCTTGGCATATGGAGTTGTAGCCTTCAATGGCGATGTATCTGGTCATCTTGATCTTTCTTTGTTTGAGTGTGTATTGTAAGCCGCTTGGCATATGGAGTTGTAGCCTTCAATGGCGATGTATCTGGTCATCTTGATCTTTCTTCTATGAAATTTAATATGTCTCGCAGGCCCCAGGGCGTATTCTTGAAAATATATGCCCTAACTGCATGGACATAATTTAGCGGTGTCCTGACTCTACTACTCCACACAATGTCAGGTCCTACACATTTATACACAGGAGAATACTTCTATTCTGCGTTTCAAATTTTGATACCAGATGCACACACTCTTCGCAGTTTCCAAAATCATTAGTACCGACTTCTTATTGTCATTCCTAAGCTCTCATACACATGTTTTATCTCTTCTTTTGCGTGAGAGAGAAGGCAGAGCAGTACTATTTATAAGATGAAAACATTGTTTGGTTAATGCCAAGAAAACATTCTTAAGCCTACAATGCACAATTTCTGTATCCTAGTTTTTTTTTTCTTTACATGTATCTATCTATATATGTATTTGGCAATTGCCATCAAGCATTCCGAACAGTGGTGCTTTTGTGTAAACATTTGAACAGAATGCATTCCGAGTTTTTGAGACTTCAGACAGCGTAAAGATGACGCAGACAATGAAGCATTGTGGGTCGAGCACCAGTGAAGCACATAGCTGAACACCAGTTCCGTCTCTATCACTGTGGGTCGAGCCAGTGAAGCACCACATTGGCAGTTACAAGTAACTCAACCCCAACTGAAAACTTGGTCTCTATGTTGCTTCCGAAATTGTCGGCAGCCTTTCGCCAGCAGTCTAAAATTTGTATACACGATTTGCTAACTTTACAACACCGCAAAAGGATGAATAGAAGAACTATAACTTCATCCCTTGAAGGGCTTGGCGAAAACAAGGTTGTAGCACGTCGGGTTGCAGGGATACTCGCAGTCTACTTCCTTCACCTCCCTCCTGTCGAAGAACCAGTCTCCGACTGCTTCCGCGATGGTCTGTGCGTTCAACAGGATATTAACGTCAGACTGGGAACTAATTTTGCCGGACTAAAGCGAAAAAAGATTGAGGAAGTCTGGGGTCAGCACCATCGTATCAGTTAGGTAACCGATCTATGTAGAGAATGGAAGTTAACTCCAAGGTATATAATCTACTACATATGGACATATAAAGGGCCGATTTACTTCATGTTCCTCGTTTATTTAAACACAGGTCTCTAAAAATGCCCTGTCAGCCTGTGATCAACATAATTGTGCATCACAGGTTAACATATATCTTGCCAACTTGGCATGAATGTAATGCTTCTTATAGTGCAGTCAGAATTTTCTTCTCTTATTTTTCTAATCTCCATTTGACTAGAGGATAGAACTAATACCTTATTGTTGACTCTAGGAGAAGATGGAGAGTGCCATGTCCAAGAGTTCAACGACTGACAGTGTATAAAGCAGGAATTGATGAAAACACCCCAGTCCTTTTTCTGCTTGAGCTCGCTGATAGCGTCATGCAGTTCTTTCCTAAAACCTGTGAAGATTTTATTTGACATAGCAAAGCATGTAAAAGATCCTGAAAAGACGGGCATGTTAGACTCTACAATAAGATGCAAGGTGAATCAACCTTGGAGAATCTCAAGTTGGTTAGGACTACACTTCCTAATATCCAACCTACAGTCTAGCCATGAACGTTGAGGGTCCGATGCTACTGGTGCCAACACATGTTGCACCTGAAACGAACGTTAGAGTGTTGAATACTGATAATTCAATACAACAGTAGAATATCTCTGACGGAACAGATGAGAATACCTGCCAAGCATCATATGCTGGATTAAGGACAAATACTGGTGTACTGATGTCTTTTACAACTTCACGTGGAAAGAAGCACTGGCATACAGTTAAAGGACAGTGTTTAGCATAACACAGCTTCAGTGGTAAAAGGACTGCAAGACTAATGATACGGATGCGGCTGACAAATACACTGTCCTTTGTCAGGGATACGAAGACTAACCTGGCCTGGATCCATGCTTGAATTGCAGTGCAAAAACCTCCTTTTCAAATCCTGAAACAAAGCATTTAGAAGAGAAATTTTGAATACTGGAAATGGACATTCTTTGAGGAGAAAGTGACCTGAAGACGGACAACATCACTGTAAAAAGCCCGCAAGGTCTTTCGCTTGGAAATGTCTTGTCTGCAATGGAGGAAAGATCATATAAAGTTAGATAGGACCTGAGGACAACAGCAAAGCGGGAAAACTTTCTATTATATAAAGTTTTCTTTTATGCGCTTCTGAAATAAATAAAAATTGGATAATAAAGCTTTATTACTCATGAGTTAGAATAACAGTTATAACTTACAAGTGCATGCAATGTTTCTGCTAATGGACTAGGATCTGAAAAGTCAGAAATGGAGCCTATTCACCACTCTGGTGGATTGAGGGATGATTTAACCAAGGATTTCAGAATTAGGTGAACAAATATCCTCACTTAACAGTTTCAGTTTGGTAAGACTTTAGCTTAAGATCTCAAAGCACGTATGCTTGACTTTTTTTTTTAACGTTTAGAGTGTGTTAGCTGACATTTGAATGTTGAAAAATACGAGTATATTGAGGATTAGTCAGGAAAACTAACAATTACTTTGTTCATGCAGGTGAAAAGCTGGCATAGACAAATAAAGGTTGGGGGATGCAAATTGTATAAAGAACAGTCTTTTGAGGAAACATCCAAAGCATTCAAAGGTGATCCGAAAACATACACATCAAGGAAAAAACCACCATCCGAAAGACACTTAACCCTAGAATCTTTTGGCAGCAGTGCACGAAAATCATCACAGTGAATGAAAGTGGCTAACCCACCAGCAGAGCATCCTGTTAGAAAAGCCTGAAGGCTGGAAATAGCATATCAGCATCACGCCATCAGTACAATAGTCAAACTGATTACACAGCAAAGACAAAGTAATGGGTATAACACATCAACATATATTTGCCGAATTATATCCAGTCATTTTATAAACATCAAAGTATATATGATATAGCAAGAAAGAAGACCAATAAAGATACTTAAATAACCCTACAATAATTCACTAACCGTTACAAAGACTGAAGAAATCCAGTAAACACGAAAAGAAAGAACTGTTGTCACTGACATGTAGCGGATCCTTGTTATTTATTTTTAGTGCGACAAAATCTCTATTAATTGTAATAGTATGCTTTATTTCATTAAAACAATATTTAATTGGTTACCCAGTAAAACAATTAAATAGATCTAACTGACCAGTGACTACCCAATAAGACAACAAAATAGATCCAACCTTCCATACTTGTAGCAGTTAACCTAAAGTGAAATACATTTATTCATGAAGAACAAAAAACAGATTTTACATCTAGGATATCAGACTGATTCACGTTTAAATCATGAGTCCACGTGAAAATAGAAAAGCAGGGTTGCTTGCAAGAATGACCTGTTTAGCATGTCTGAGCCCCTTCAGTAAAAGTTCATCCATAACTGCTTCCCAGATACGCTGTCCTCTAAAGAAGAATTTTGTGCCGTTCTACAAAGAATGACAAAATACTCAACAACCGATTAAGTGAATAATCAACAGCCGCTGGAAATAAATAAACAAACCTGAAACTCATCTTTGACGTTCCCAGAAAATGATGCCCCGTCGCAATACCGTATCTTCACTTTATTCCAGTGGTAAAAATCTGCACGTTGGAACATATGTCCAGGAAGAACCTCTGAATTATAGCTAACCGAAAAGTGTGTCGTAATACTGTACCAAAAGATGACTACTTTACTCGTATTTTTGGTGAGCAATTAAATCGAGCTCATCAGCGCAAATGGACAATTAGAATAATATGAAACAGAACAGAGCTCATCAGCTCAAATGTTTAATTCGCACGAACTATCAAACAGAGCAATTGAAATACACTAAACTATTTTTTAATTTAAATACAAATGATTAAAAGAACATTCTGCTAGCTATATACATAATGGTAAAATATGCTATTTTATTCCAAAACAGAGCAACGAAATATGATGTGCTTGGTTATGATGAACAATAAAAATTGAAGAACTGATCTTAACAAGGACTTGGTGCTTGCTGCAGATAGCCAAATATTACATTAAGATTGTGCTAATATTGGAACTTTTCCTTAATTTAAACATAAAAAATTAGCTGCAGTGGCACTTCGCACATCGTTAAACCAAACAGACAACTGATACGAAGGAGAAATGTTTAGCTTTCGTACAAAACAGGGATTTGCCCTTTGATCTATATTAAGATGATGAAGCTTAGTTACCTGGATTTTGATTTTCATCATCACTCAACATTCCAGCAAACTCAACCTGACTTTCCATGTAGTGGGAAGAACCCAAGATAGATTTCTGGCGTGAAGCACATGACTTCAAATTCCGGCACCAGCCTCCACCCTGAAGCTCACAGAGCATAAGAGAATTGAGCAAAAATGAACCATTGGGAGTTCGATACAACCAATGCAATAGAAATCAATTACCAAAGCCAGAAACTACAGTGCACATTAGAAACTGGCAGTTGAACACATAAGTTAGTAAGTAGGTAATGATCCATATGAGTATCATAACATTATGTTTCACTGGCCATGAAGAACCTTGAGGTGCCATCATCCAATAGAAAGCCACATCGCTGTATACTGATATGCTCCCACCAATATTGTTTCGTTGGTTTGACAACATCCAAATATTGCCTAAATTTTTGTTCCAGCACTATCCTAATCCACAGATTCTTATGACTACGGAAACATGAAACAGTTTCCTCGGCGCGTCCGCCACCAATTCTTCCCGGTTATTATCATTCCGGTACCTAAATTTCGAATTCAGAAAGCTTGCTTGTCCCGGCTAAGCTGAGCATTGATCAAAATAAAGCTTTAGCATAGTCCGGGCTAAGCTGAGGGCGGGTTTACATCAGAGTCTGCACCTAGATTTTAAGAAGGGCGTACCTCCAAGTGAATGAGCCAGCTCTGAGATCCACCCCCGGAGCCTCTCTGCAGATGGTACCCCGGCGCGCTTCCGTCCAAGCACACTGCATCCCAGATCAAATCAACGGAAGAAACGCAATCAAACGCTGGGAGTTCCCAGTCAAACACTAACCGTAACCAGCAGTTACACTACTAAGTTGACTGAGACAGCAGCGAGCAGCAGTAACCCGAAGTGTAATACACCGAGTGGAGGAGTGACTGAAATTGAGAGATTAGAAACTCACGCGCGCCCTTCTCCTTGGCGCGGCGGAGGAGGGTGAGGGGGACGAGGGCGGAGGAGCGGGGAGGCGCGAGGGGCAGGGAGGCGTAGTAGGACAGCGAGAGGAGGAGCGCCGCGGCGAGGAGCGCGACGGCGAAGGTAGCCGCGACGGCGCCGCCCCGTCCGCGGCGGCGCCACCAGAGGCGCAGCTGGCGGGTCGCCGGGGCAGAGGGCGACGGCGGCATGGGGCGGGCCGGAGGGAAGCTGCCGGATCTGATCGCACTCTGCAGCTCTGCTTGAAAAACTAAATATAGTACGCGTGTCGATCTCCAAGACGACAAAATATATGGTTTGATTTGGCCACTGATTTCTTGACAAATGCAAATACTTCCCTAAATTTGGCGTCACAATCTGGTAAGTATTTCCGATAAAGGAAAGGAGTGATTCGGTTTTGAGGAAAATTGAAACAATGCCATTTTGGAGGCTCGTGAATCATGATTGCATTGCTTTGGTTAACTCCAGGTTTAAATGTGCATCGCACATGTCCCTGCCACTTAACTATAGCTGTAGGAAAATGCTGATGATCAGCCCACGAGGTTCGCACGTATCGCGTACTCCGGTTTGGGTATTTTTTGTCAAATCTGAAAAGGCCTTTTCACGGGATAACTACAAATCTGGCCCCTTTGTGGAACTAGTTTCAAATCTGGCCCATCAGGTCGGCTCCAACCTACCTAGCTTGGAGCCGATCTCCCGATTTTTTTTTTATTTGATTAGAACAGGGTTCAGCACAAAAAAAAAAGATGGCGTCGAAATGCATAACTTCGGCTCCATATCTCTTGGCGTCGACCCGAGGGGCCATATTTGAAATTACTTCACAGAAGGGGTCAGATTTGACGTTAGTCCGTGAAAAGGGCCATTTTTGACAAAAAATAGCTGGTTTGGCTGCACGCCTCGCATCCCTTGTCCGGCAACTTATATGTTTCATGTGTTCCGTTTTTTCGTTTTTCCTTGCGTCTCTTCTTTGTATAGATGTAAACGGATCGGATCGGATTTTACCTTTATCATATCCTACGTCATATTTTTTTTGTCGGATTCAGAGTGGAGCGGATATTGACCGGTTGCGTATCCGGATACGGATATTTGTAATCGCGGATTGGGAATGAAAACAAAGCGGATTCGGGACGGAAATAAAATAAATCGGATATGTATGCGTAAAATACATCATCGAAGCATAGATTTTTTTTTTTGAATAACCTACTAACATAACAAAGTTTTACTCTATAGTACGTACAATTACTATATAAGTGAGTTATTGTCTGAAACTCAATAAATATAAATTGTTCTCTATTATATTAAATTTTCGGATAATCCATAATCGTATGCTATATTACATACCATATCCTATACCGTATCCGGGCGTCAATTTCGGAATCAGATATTCTTATCCGGCGGATTCCTTCAAAGCGGATATGGATTCTTTAAAACAGTTTCGGCATCGGATATGGGGCGGAAATTATCCTAACTGTTTACATCCCTACTCCTTCATATCTCTCCTCCTCCCTCACCCAGCAGCCGTACCCAGCAACCTATCCCCTCACCCTCTAACCGATGTCACTAGCATGTGCTCTGCGGTCGTTCCTCTCTCCCCTCAGCCTCTTCCAGCCCTACATCTCCTCCTAAGCTTCTCCCTGTACATAGCGCGATGGCCGCCTCCTTCCCTCTCTCCCTCGACCGGTTCTCCGCCATCTGGGCGCGCCGGCAAAGCCACGGACATGCTCGCCCAACTCCTCCTCTCTTCCCTATGTCATCCCCATCGAACACGCCTGCCACCTTGCCCTCCTATCCAAAGACACCGGAGCTCTTCCTCTCTCCAATGAGAGACGCTCAGGCCGCCGCCTCGCTCTGTGCCGGCGAGTAGCATCTGCGTGTCTACCGGACTCCAGCAGGTGACCCGTCATTCCGATGCTGCAAGCAATGGGTGACGATGCTACCTGCGGCGGTTCGCGGTGCTACCATGGCAGATTGTCCTTGCTACTATATTTTGGCGGTGGTGCTTGCACCAGTCCAAATGCTAAGAGCGGCAGTCGGAGAAGCTACGTACGGTGGTCCACAGTGCTACCATAGGATGTCGAGTATGCTACTATCTTTTGGGCAGTGATACTACCCATCATCAGTCCAGATGCTACAAGCGGCGGTCTTCGATGCTACCTATGGTGGTTGGCGTTGCTACCATAGGCTATCGGTGATGTTACCTATGGTGGTCGTCGTTGCTACCATAGGCTATCGGTGATGCTACTATCTACGTGCAGAGGTACTACCAAGAGGAGAAGAGATTCTGCTCGTGGCCGGCGGGTGTTGCCAATGGTTTCAATGTCGCTGGTGTTGTCGGGGCACGGTGTAGTCTCTGACGACATTGTCTGCTTCTACGACTTGCAAGGGATGGATTCTACTGGTACCGGACGCTTGCGGTGTGGAGGGGATTTTTTTGTTTTTGTTTTTTTTCTATGGGAAAAGGAAACGAGCTACACGCGGTCGTATGCCCCTCGTTGACCTATATGGGACACGTGTCACGTTCTCCGCATGGGGATCCAGGAAAATTATCTCCGAGGGACACTCAGCACGCCCCATAGCTATAGCTGCGAGGAGAGATGATTATATACGTACAATGACATCATGTGTGATGCATGTATGGCATGTCTGTGGTCCCTCCTTCACAAGAGTGGTGACATTGCCGACATACCACCCGAAGATGTAATCGGTGAAATCAAATGCTTGCGGAGGTAGTACTATCAAATGAAACCATTATGCTCCAACTATTTAACTAATGACAATACTTGGTATCAATCAGGAGGATCACTAACATAAGAACAACATCATCAGCAGCAAAAAATTCTCGTGTTACCTCTTTTTGCCCACGTTGTCTCGGCACATTGAATCATCTTGAATGTCCAAGCAGAATTATCCTTTGGTGCCACACAACGACATTGGTCAGGGGCGTTCCTCCTCTTTGGGCACACATTCATAGAAACCAAACCGCAATATACAATTGTGAAAAATGCAAATTGGATGAAAACAAGCTTAACTTGGGTGGAATAATTGTGGAGTAGTTTGTGACACTGGATCTTAAATCTATTCCATACACCAAATGTCACCTCAAATTGAAAGGACACGGATGTCGCCTAGAGGGGGGTGAATAGGCGTTCAAAAATAATTACGGTTAAGTCTTGAATTAATGTGGAATAGAAATAGCGTTTAATTTATCGAGCCAAAACCTAAACAAAGTAGGTTCACCTATGTGGACCAACAACTTATGCTAAACAATTCAAACAACTAAGTGATAGCAAGATATATTACTTCAAGCTCGATGTCTATCACAAAGTAAATTGCATAAGTAAAGAGATCGGGTATAGAAATAACCGAGACACGTGAAAACGATGATTTATCCCGAAGTTCACTTTCCAATGGAATCTAATCTCCGTTGGAGAGGTGTGGAGTCACAATGATTCCAAGCGCCCAATGGCTCACCTTATTCTCCTCGTGCCTCCACTGATGCAGAGTGCCAAGATCCACTATGGGACCTTTGAGGGCGGTCACCGATCCCGTACAAGGTTGGAGAAATCTCCACAACTCAATTGGAGGCTCCCAAAAATATCCCGCGAGCTACCAAAACTCCGAGATAGCAATAAGGCCTCGAAAGATTCCAAAGCTCGAGGCAACAATCAATCGTCTAGGGCACTCCAAATACCCAAGAGGAAAAGATCAAGAGCACTCCAAGAACCCAAGAGTAACAAGCTTCTCAACCTTTCACTCGAACGAATCCTCGTAGAGAACTCAAACCTATGCAACCTATGCAATGTCAAAAACACAAGAAGTGCTCAAATCCTTCACTCGCAAATCCCACCAAAGCAACAAATTCAGTGGGGGAAGAAGAGAAGAAGAACAAGGAAGAAATCAACAAATGAATACACAAGATCTATATCCAAAGACTTCCCTTCACTAAGAGGAGTGATGGATTGGTGGAATAGTAGATCTAGATCTCCTCTCTCTTTTCCCACTAATTGGAGGCAAGAATCATGGAGGGATAGAGACAAATCAAACTCCAAAAGGTCAACAATGATGGGGGAAACTTGCTAGAAAGGTGGGGAACCAATAGGGAAGAAGACACCTTAAATAGGCCCTCCAAAATATGTCCGTTGGGAAGTTCTGCGCGACTCGGCCTGGACGCCCTCTCTACGCGTAGGCCGGCCAGCTAACAGACTACCCCGACCTGGAACCACAACGAGGCCGGCTGGATCCCGGTCTGGACCTGGATGTCCCTCCCACCTCGGCCTGGAGTCCTCGTGAGGCCAACTGAAACCCGGCCCGGGGCCGGCGGCTCCCACCCCGGCCTGGACACCTGGCCTGAGGCCGGCGTGGCTTCTTCCTTAGGTTAGGTCACTGCCCGAGCTGGCTGGCCTCAGAGCTCGTCCAGGCCAGCCTCTTGAGCTGGTTTCTCTGTGCGACCCGGAGAACACTAAAAACGAGATATCTTTTTTCCTCCGGACTCTGTTTTCGATGATCTTGGGATCGTTAAAATCGCAACAACGAGCACTACAAGATTATGTAAAGAAACATCATAGTCCATCATTGGAGGATAAAACCAAATGATGAAAGGTTTGACCTCTCTATAAAGGAACAATCGGTAAAACCTCCAATATAAAAAACGCAATAAGTTTTTCATGCGAAACTCATTTTTGATGAACTTGAGCTTGTATTGAAGCACATGACAAGCTCTAAAACCACACATGGAGAAAACATAAATAAGAACCAAGAAAGATGATGCCAAGTATGCAAAGGTTTGAGCTCTCTTCGAATGATACGATCAAGTTGCTAATATGAGAGCCCCTCTTGATAGTATGGGGTCTCCCTCCTAATGCTATGTGACCGCTATAAAGTAAAACCTATCAGGATCATATCTTTGCCTTGAGCATTCCACTTGAGCTAGACGATGAAGATCTTGACCTCCTCAAGATGGAACACCTTTCTTGATTTCGCTTTGCTCGGTGAAGACACATATATTGCTCCCCCATACGCCACTATGGGAGAGGCTCTTTTAAGTACATATTTACATGGACATTATCTCCAAAAGAGTGGAAAGTTCCAAGTATGTGATCTCTTCGATATGCTCCCCTTGAACTTGCACTTCTCAAACTTGATGATGACCACAACTTGACGTCATCCACCATGGACTATATGAAATCTTCCTTTTGATGCAAGCACATGGAAAGATACCTAACCCCACATAGATATACCACAAACACATATAATTGGTTAGAACACAAAGCTATATGAACAATTACTTACCATACCATGATCCCACATGGTACATCTTCTTGATTTGTGACTTGATCAATATTAACCATCGCTCAGCACTTTGCCTTGATCAACCTTGTATTTTTTTTTCTCCTCTCTTCATAATAATGATATTTTGAAGGTAAAGAGGAATGTTCACACACTATTCTTCTTCATGACAGACTTGCAATATGCTCAGCTCTCTCATGACCAAACTTGCGACATTCACATGAATAACACATTGGTCACCACTTGATCATCTTGAATCCTACACATGGACATCAAGCATTTTCTATGGACAAAATCTACAAGTATAGCTCAATGCAACCATTAGTCCATAGTGATTGGCATCAATTACCAAAACCACACATGGGGACACCATGCTCTTTCAATCTCCCTTATTTTTGTAATTAATGACAAACTCTTTTACGAGGGTTTATATAATGAATTTGAAAAACCATGCAAATAAAAAAGCAAGGATGCATGAGAAGAAATGCAAATGCTTAAGAACTTTGCCGTGTTCAATAGATGAGGCTGGCCGCTGGCGGTCTCAGAGAGATGGTGAGCGACGACTAGAGGTTTTTTGCGTTGATGGCGATTGGAGTTTTTTTTGTGTTGATGGCAACTAGAGTTGAGAACACATGCGTGTGACAAGACATGTACTGGTATTTTTTTCCATCCAAGAGACGTGTACTCTCTTTTTTTGAGGTGTGAAACGTGTACTGCTGATTGGCTAGTGGAGGCGGTGAGCTCTATGGGGCTTAGTTTTTGCTAGGCTGGGCTAAAGAAGTGCACACGTTCTATTGGGCTGCCGGGTTGCACACCTATTTCGGAATGTTCGGGTTTCTAAGGATAAAATCCGAATTTCCCTAATTAAATTCGGGTTTATAAACTTGACTCCCGAAAACGTGTTCGGGGTTTTCGGGTTCGGGTTATACGAGTTTGAGTTCGGGTTTTCCGGATTCAGGCTTCGGGAATCGGGTTTTATGCCCGGCGTGAGTGGCCGGGAGGAAAGATTTGGGGCACGGAAGGGATCTGAACTTGACCAAAGAGAAAGAAATGTGAGGGAGCTGTTCACAAGAATGTCAAATCTGCATATTCGCGTTACCCACCCTGGCAGGAGCTAGGGACATGTGTCGGCTTCGGGTAGTTTTGTATGAAACTGCACTTAGGGTAGAAGTTTTTGTACCACCAAATCACAACTTGCAAGATTTTGTATGAATCTGCACCTCCTAACCAAGTTCTTGTACTAGTGGTGAAATTGCCTCTTTGGTTAATTCCAAATTTTTATTGCTCAATATGCATACCGCCACATATGTATAACTGGGTGAGGCGATGCTATTCTTGGCTAGGGCATGTTTGGTTACTCATGAGTCAAGCCCTCCTAAACCCCTTCCCCAGCGTCTTGGTTGGATGCATCCGAGAAACTTTGGGTCGGCACATATCTACAGTGATATTCTACAACCTGTGTGATGGATGCATACAATGTCCGTGGTCGCCTCTTCTCAAGAGTGTTGAACTGCCGACATACCACCCGAAGATGTAATAGGTGAAATCAAGTGCTTGCGAAGGCAGTACTATCAAATGAAACAATTAGGCTCCAACTATTTATTTAACAAATGACAATACTTAGTACCAGTCAGGAGGATCGTCAGCATAAGAACAACATCATTACCATCATCAAATCCTCAAGTTACCTATGTTTGCCCACATTTTCTCGGTCCATTGAACCATCTTGCATGCCCAACTAGGATTATCCTTTGGTGCCACGCAACGGCATTGGTTAGGGGTGCTCCTCCTCTAAGGGCACGGACTCATAGAGACCAAACTGCATTATACATTTTTGAAGAATGCAAATTGCATGAAAACAAGCTAAACTTGTGTGGGATAAGTGTGGAATAGTTTGTGATCCCCTAGATCTTAAATCTATTCTTCCATGCACCAAATGTCATCTCAGCTGTGAACCTAAGCCTGGGTGTCAAATATTGAACAGTTCATTGGCATTTTAGGAAAAGTTCCTAGAGGATAACTCATTCAGATGGTACACGGTTCTTCTCAACGGTGGAAGAGAACATGGCTCGCATTCATATCAACCATCTTCAAAGTATGGAGGTTACTTTCCCGAAAGCGAGTTTAGGATCTTTTCTGTCCTCCGGATGCGGCAACGCATCCGAGAGTTGTTTCCCCGATCATCGTCGGATCGCTATTCCCGAATCCTCATCTCTCCCAGGCTGATCCAGGAGGAGCTTCGCTCTCCTTGCCCTGGTTGCAAGCGGCTGTTCTAGGGTTTTCAGAACTTGTCTTGGTGAACCATTGCGCAGAACGATGAAGCTAGTGGACCGTCAAAAGAGAAGAAGGAGCCGGTGGAGGATAAGTTTGGAAGATTGAATTTGTTGGAGGATGAACAAGATGATTTCATCTGGGAGGAGGAGGTGGAAGATCCGCCGGCTGCTGCAAAGTGGCTTGCGATAGTAAAGGTTCATACATCAAAGGGCTTCAACCCTAGCGCCCTATATGGTGGCATGCGCTCTCCATGGAACCCGACAAAGGAGGTGTGCTGGAGGAAGATCAAAAACAATCTATTTACAGTGCAATTTGGATGCCTGGGTGATTGGAACAAGGCCAAGAATCAGGGACCTTGGCTGTTTAGGAACCAGGCTTTACTGATTGAGGAGTATGATGGGTTTAAGAACCCTAGGTTGGTGACTCTTGATAGACTGGTGGTCTGGGCACATGTACTGAAATTAGCGGACAATTATCTGAAAGATCACATTATAAAAGTCATGTGCAGAACGGTGGGTGAGGTTCTAGAGGTACATACAAAGCTTCCTGCTGGTTTTGCTCGGGAGTATGTCAGGATTAAGGTCAGTATTGATGTGAACAAACATCTCTCACATTTTGTTTCTATCACAAAAAACCAGAAGAAGGAATTTTATCAAGTACAGTATAAAAAATTGCCACACTTTTGTGCGCACTGCGGGTTAATGGGGCATTGGCACCAGGAGTGTGGGACTGGGGAACGTGATGTTTCTAACCTGCAGCGGGGTGATTTTAGTTTGGTTGATTCTGCCAGAGGGCGTGGCCGAGGGAATTCAGGTTTGGGACACGGATCATATGGAGGGAGAATCCCTTTTATGGGAAGGGGCCGAGCAAGATCAGGCTTTCATAGTCGTGATATGGAACTACTAGGATACAACTGTCGTGGCCTCAAAAACCTCGAAGGGGGTTGACCGGGCGCAATGAAAATACTAGGATACAACTGTCGTGGCCTCAAAAAGGACACGGCAATCCGGGCTCTGCTAAAAGTTATTAAGCGGGGTTGCCCGGACATTATATTTCTATCAGAAAAGCATCTCGATGTGTGGCCAGCAGAATGTTTGCATCTGAAACTTGGAATGAATTTTAAGCAAGTTGTAGGGAGCAATGGACGAAGTGGTGGTCTGCTACTTTTATGGAGGAAAGAGGTAGTTTTTACTCTTAGGTATAAGATGTCAAATTATATCGATGTCTATGTTGGAAGTACTCAAAATAACCTTTGGAGATTTACCGGTATGTACGGTGAGCCAAAGTGGCAAGATAAGCACCTGACTTGGAGTAGGCTAAGGGAACTGCGTGATGTCGTCCAATTGCCCTCGCTAGTGATGGGTGACTTAAATGAAATTATGTATCCTTTTGAGAAGGAGGGGGTAATCCACGACCACAACACCTTATGGAAAATTTTAGGGAGGCTATTGATGATTGTAACCTTTCAGATTGTGGTTATACCGGAGAGAAATTTACTTGGCACAAAGGGCTGATACGAGAAAGATTAGACACGGCCTTAGCCAATGACGATTGGAAAGCTAGATTTGGTGATGCGGTGTTGAAAAATCTAGAGTATGGACGGTCAGACCATCGGCCCATTTTGATGTGTTGTGTGGAAGTTCAAGAGGATCGGCCTGGGCCAGCCATTCTTTGGTTTGAGGAAAAGTGGTTGAAGCACGAAAATTTTCAGCAAGTTGTAGAGGATGCTTGGAAACGATCGACTGAGCGTGTAGCTGGACTAGCGGCAAACTAACGCTGGTGCATGAGATGTTGCATAAATGGGACAGACTTATCTTACAGAAACCAGTAAAAAAGCTTCGGGGAGTTCAAAAAAGATTAGAGACAGTGGCTTTGGCTCCTTTAACAGAAGAAAATGCACAACTACAGATTGAGTTGTCAAAGGAAATCGAGTTCTTACTGGAACAAGAAGAGATTAGTTGGGCGCAACGCAGCAGATTAAATTGGCTATAACTAGGTGATGTCTACACACGCTTCTATTCTTGTAGACAGTGTTGGGCCTCCAAGTGCAGAGGTTTGTAGAACAGCAGCAAGTTTCCCTTAAGTGGATCACCCAAGGTTTATCGAAGTCAGGGAGGTGGAGGTCAAAGATATCCCTCTCAAGCAACCCTGCAATTAAGATACAAGAAGTCTCTTGTGTCCCCAACACACCCAATATACTTGTCAGGTATATAGGTGCACTAGTTCGGCGAAGACATAGTGAAATGCGAGTAATATGTATGGTTATAAGTAATAATAGCAATCCGAAATAAATATGGCAGCAAGCAAACATGTAGCAGAACAGGCGGAAAAACGGTGTTTCAATGCTTGGAAACAAGGCCTACGGATCCTACTTTCACTAGTGGACACTCTCAACAATGATCACATAATTCAATAACTAAATATATTCTCTTCACTATGCTACTCTTAACCCTCTTCACTATGCTTCTTCGAAAAAGTTGTACTCTGCAGAGGTGTACACATCCACCAGATCCAGTACACCTCCCGTGAAACAACCACGGACTGTAACAACAGTATGAAATCATCAGGTATCTGATCATAACCATCCACTATGTTCAAGCTAGAATGTGTCTATCTCTCAGTTGAGTTTTACCGGTCACCCCCGGCACCGAGCTAATCCCTGCCAGCCAGGATGCCTCAACTGATGCGACCGGAGGGAAAATTAATCCCACACTTTTTATGTCTCAACTCTTGACAACAATTCGGTTCAAGGGATTCCGTCCCTTATAGCGTTTGAGATAGAACACACACTAACAAGGACAAACTTCCAGTTAAGCCCCGTGCCCATGTTGGGGTAGGGTGGCAGTACGGTAAAGGTTGTCCGGCGAAGACTAGGTTATGTGTCATTTTTGAAAACACCACTTTCTCAAAAATGACCACTTCCACATTCCTCCGGAGAACAAGGATCCGCCTTTTCTCCGGGTTTTTCCGTAAAGCCTTTGTTTTGTAGAATGACAATTTTAGGGTGTCCACTTAGGGACTAGTATATTTGATGGTAACAAATACCATATGGTGGCTTATGGGCTTGGTATTACCAAGTTTAACTACTGGCATAATAGTAACCTATATACTAGTATAGTAGTAATAGCCACATCAAAAATAGTTTTGATAATCAAGTTTTTTGTAAAACTTCAGAGGGAAAACATGCATGATAGATAATGATAAGTATTGTATCAGCAAGCAATCAGTATGGCTTGCCTGGTATCTCCTTGTGTCCCTGGTTATTGGAGTGACTGGAACTTGAAACCCAGCTTCCCGACACTTCCTTCCTCTTTGTTTTCTAACGCCGTAAAAGGAATAAAGGACACTCATTCAGAACCAATCAAGGCAAGCAACCATACATAACAATACATACAGCAAGGAAACTAATAATAACCAATCACACAATTATTAATGGAGACAAACAATCAAACAAACACACTTGGCAGAAATGCCATTTAATAAGACAACTTAAGGTTGGAGGGACATAACTCACAACCTCAATATCATGGATTCAGTGGGTGCGCCACTCTCATACCAAGATATTAATAAACCCAAAATAAACTTAGTTTCACAATGGTGAGACTACTAAAAGTATATAAAACATGCACAATAATAAGCATGGCAATGGGTCTATCAACCACACCACAGAAAGAATAAGATAGCTAATCTACTAAGCCTAAATTCACATCAAGAATAAATACGACACATGATTTGCAAAAGTTACTTTTACAAATCAGTGAGCCTACACAAGTGTAACAAGGTAATAGACTCATCACAAAACACACAATTCTCATAGTGAGAAACAATAGAAACAATGACTAAAAAGGAGGAATCCTATAGACATGTTTCTACTAAAAGTTTGCTATGCAAGCAAGCATAATAAGTAAAGTACTAAAATGAAAAAAAGGAACCATGTTATCATATTAGGAAATGAAAACATGTCCTCATGCAAGGATACACAAATATCTACCAAACATAAGTTGGCAGGAAAAATAATTCAATACAAAAAAACTGCTAAGGAAAACTAGTACTACTCAAACACGAAGAATCAATGGATGCATTTCAATCAAGTAATTGAAATACAACCAGAGGGTCCATGTCACAAAAACAAGAGTGAAAAACATCTATACTTGCTATAACAAAAATATCCCATTTTATAAAACAAGGTATCAATTTGCAGGGCAACTCCTATATACTAGTAGTAATAAACAGGGCATTACTAGAGGAATCAATCAACACTCCAAAGATGGATTTTTCCTAGAAAGCCACACATGATTACAACCACTTACAAACAGAGGCATACACATTTTCATTTAGCACAAAAATTCCCAAAGCAAAAATACTAGACACTCATTAGTTATAGAACTATAGAAAAACAACACATCTAGTGTGGGGGAAATAATGTTTCAACCAAAAATGCAATGACACCAGTGGGTGTTCCACTAGCATAACAAAGCATTAAGAGGTCACAATGCCTTTTGTCATACTTGCTAAAAATTAACAAAAGCCTAAACTAGCATCTAGTGCAATAACAATACTAGTAGAAAATAATAGGATGTTAACATAAGCAAGATATTGCTACTCATGCTATTATTTTCACACAAGTGAAAACTATAGGGGTCAAGTACTCATCAAAACATAACCAAAATGCTACTGGTCCTATGAATACAACACAAAAATATGTGGCTACACCACCACAAATGTTTATGTCAAAAATTCCACACATGAGGAATTTTTTCAATATTCTCATAGTCATGACAAAGCTACTCATGCTTTTCTACAAACTCAAGTGAAAGCTAACAGAGGTGAAAACACTATGATATCAGTACCAAGGTGGTATTGGATATACCAAAACAACAATATCAATCAAGGTGCTAGCATAATAATGTTTTGCCCAAACCTCAATCCAAGGAAATAGCTGGAAATATTATTATGCTACTATAGCTACTTCTACAACACCTCAAACCAAACTAACAGAGGTATCATGATATCAATATCAGTACCAAAGTGGTACTAGATCCATCATAACAACCTCACAAATTTAGCTACCAAACCTATAGTTAAAATACCCCAAATCCTAACACACAAGAATATGCTAGAAAAACAACTATGCCTTCAATAATAATTTAAAGCATCTCACACCATACTAAACCTTTTCTAACATTCTAGTTCTGTAAGAAAACATCAAGATAACATAAAGTAACACATTTATATAAGCTATAAAACATAAATCTAGCACTCAAATATTGCAATACAAAACATTCACACAAGAAATAATATTAACAGAAATGTGCAAAATATAGATCTGTCCACAAAATCTTCTACAAAGTCTCAAAAATTAAACCAAGCTAGGGTTAGGTATCCCTAAACATATAAAAGCATCTCCAATTGGATGCACTCAAAAATTCATCCTAGATTTGTCAGGATAGATGCTCAAACAGGGACAGATGCTTTTACCAAAACGTATGCCATTTTCTCTAGGTCACAGACGTGCATGCAAGACCAATTTCTGCTGATAGGTATCAACAAGGGATACTCAGATCAGTTGGATTCATATATTTCCAAGCATTATTTTTAAAGTTATGCCACTTTTTCTTTAGCAGACACATGCTGCCAAAACATTTATCATTTCTGAAATATTAATCCAAAAGTGGTTCTGTCACTTGGATCTGGTTAAGAAAATGATAGGCTACTGGTGGTAAAAAGGGTTTGACGAAAATCCCATTTTTGCTATTTTTCCTAGGGCCAAAACTAAGGTAGTAGTTTCTGCCCAAAATCACAAATGAATAAACCTAACATGCAACGGGCCGATTTAGCTACGGGGCGGCGAGATGCTCACCGAGGGGCGGTGAAACTCGACGGCGCGGGGGCGAGGGTGGTGGAGGTGCAGCAGGTGGGCGTGGCCGCGGCTCGGCGCAAGCAGCAGCTCCCGCAGCGACTCCACGCGGCTTCGGCGACGAACTCTCCTTGCCTCGCTCACAAAGAGCAAGAGAGCAAGCTAGCAAGCAAGCAAGAAAGCAAGCAAGGAATAAATCAAGCAAGGCTTGGGGAGAGTGAGTGGGGTGGTGTAGTGCTAGTGGCAAAAGGGGTTGGGAAATGGTGCTTTATAGGCTAAGGGATGAGCCTTGGTGTAGAAGGCACACAAGGTCAAGTGGTGGTCAAGGGTATGGGTAGGCATGGACATGGATGGCTCTTGGTGGCAAGCAAAGGGTAGCATGGGTGGCTCTTGGTGGCAAGTAAAGGGTGACATGGGCTAGCACAAGGGTCAAGCCTTGGTGTAGAAGGCAACCAAGACAAATGGGGGTGGTCGAAGCATGGGCTACTCTCCTTCCTCTCCAAGTCTCTCTCTTGAGTCAATGCCAAAGGTATCCAATGCATGGAATAGCAAGTGGCCACATGGGGCAACGACCAGGATATCTTTCCCTCACTTTATTTCGAGCTAAACAACAAAACCAACAACATGTGTGAAAATCAGTCCATTTGGATAAACTTGATAGTTCAAAGTTGTTCACATTTCAATTCTGACAGATATGGACATTGAATTTATTATAATACTTAGGAGCTTCCAAAAATGATAATTTTTGGCACACATTCCTTATTTGATGTGTTCCTTATGTGGTAAAAAATTCAAGTCATTTTGAGTTACTTCATAGAACAAACTTGTTCAAATTTCAAAAAGGTGCTGTCAAGAAAACAGGGGTTTTTGGCAACTTAGACAATTCAAAAACTTGTGCCCTTTTGGTTTTCATCCTTATTTATGATATAGAGATTGTGGTATTTATTTCATGGCATTTTGGAAAAGTTTGTAGAACAAACTTGTTCAAAATTCCAAATGTTGCTGTGGAGAAAAACCATGTTTTCAGGACTTTAATGGATTCAATTTTTGGTATCCTCTTGTGTGTGTTCCTTATTTGATATAAGGAAGCAATGGTATCAATTTCAGATCATTTGAAGAAAGTTTCCAATAGTAACTTGTTTGAGTTTTCTGTTTCTAGAAATATTGGAAATTCAATTTAATAAGGCACTAGGCTTTTCTTTATCAATGCTTTGCCAAAATATTTATGTGACTAGGGATAGCAAGTCAATGCTCTCCAATACTTTTGTTTTTAAGCTTGCAAGGTTGGAAAAACATTTTATAAGATTTTGGTGAAGCATCTAAGAATGCCTCTTTTTCTGATAATCTTTTAGGGAAATTTATTTAGTGTTTCCTCTTTCTTAATTTGGACCTTTGGAATTATATTCAACAAGTATGAAGTATGGGATTCATAAGGTGGTTTTGGAAACTCTTTGATCAATATTTACTTTAGAAAATATTGTCAAGGTCATTGGAACAATATGTTGAATATTTTTAGTTTACGGCTTTGCTATCTTTTTAAGTTTGTTTTCCATTTCTTAGCCATGTAAGTTTATATAATTAGTTTGTTTAGTTGCACTCAAACAAACACAACAAAACTTTATTAGTCAAGCAATTATCAAAACAACTGTGTTATCAGGTATTCCAAAATTGGGATGTGACAACAGCAACGGCGATGGAGATGGTGGTGGAGTACTCGATGGAGATGGTTCCGGGGGCACTTCCCCGTCCCGGCAGGGTGCCAGAACAGAGATATGTCCCCCCGAAACTTGTCGGCAGCGGCGGCGGAGTTACGGATGTATTTTGTGGAAAAGGTCCGTTCTTTTAGGGTTTTCCCTCGGGGGAGTATAAATAGGCGAAAGGACAAAGGCGGTGGAGCCCTGGGGGCCCACACCACCCCCCCCCCGACGCGGCCAAGGGGGGCGCTGCACTATGGTGTGGGCCCCTAAGGCCCCCCTCTTGGTCTCTTAAGGACACCGTGGAACCTTCGGGAATTCTAAGACTTCCGAGCATCGAATTTTCCAATTCCGAGAATATTTCCAGAACAACTTGTCTGAAACTAAAAACAGCAGAAAACATGGAACTGGCTCTGTTGCATCTTGTCAATAGTTTAGTCCAGAAAATGGATAAAAATGACATAAAGAAGGGACAAAACATGTAGCAATTGGAAAAATTTCATCATGGAACATCAGAAATTATAGATACGTTGGAGACGTATCACTAGGGGATAAGAATACTAGCTATTTTCATAACTTCTCTAGCGCTTGTCGGAAAAGGAATTTCATCAAGAGACTAAAGGATAATGATGGTTCTTGGAAATAAGGGTGTGCTGGTTTAAACCCGTCGGTGTCAAAATACTTTGTTGGACTTTTTTCTACAGAGGTAGAAGAACCAGACCCGGGAATTTTAGAGAAAGTAAATACGCGGATATCTGACTATATGAATGAGGAGCTACAAAAACCCTTCACAGGTGAGGAGGTTAAAAAACCTTTATTTTCAATCAGAGATATTAAGGCGCCGGATACCGACGGTTTACATGCTATAATTTTTAAGAAGTGCTAGAATATTATTGGGAATGAATTGACAACTGAAGTTCTTGCGACTATTAATGATAAGGTTATACCAGAGGGGTGGAACGACATTGTTATTGTTCTTATCTCAAAGGTCGATACACCAGAATCCATCACGCAGTACAAACCTATCAGCTTATGTAATGTCCTGTATAAGTTAATCTCCAAAATGATAACCGGTTGTCTGAAGCTTGTTTTGGATGATATTATTGCACGAGTTCAAAGTGCTTTTGTCCCGGGTCGTATGATAACTGATAATATCCTATTGGCGTATGAAATCTTGCATACAATAAAAAATAAGAACAAGGGCAAGTGGGGTTATTGTGTGGTAAAACTTGATATGCACAAAGAGTATGACCGTGTTGAACGGAATTTTCTGGAAAGTATGATTTTGAGGCTTGGTTTTCATTCAAACTTTGTCAATCTTTTGATGGCTTGTGTTCGATTGGTAAAGTATAAGATCAGATTCAATGATCAAGAAAAGGACGCCTTTATTCCTTCAAGGGGGCTTCGTCAAGGGGATCCACTGTCCCCTTATCTGTTCTTGATATGTGCGGAGGGTTTATCAAGTAATCTGGCTCATAGAGAGGAGGTTCGTGGCATTGAAAGTGTTAGGTTTAGCAGAAATGCACCATCAGTATCCCATTTACTTTTCGCGATGATTCCCTAATTCTTATGAAGGCAGAAATGAATAATGCAACCTCATTGAGACAGGTACTGGATCAATACTGCGCAAGCTCGGGACAGATGGTTAGTGAAGCAAAATGAAGTATTTTCTTTAGTCCAAATGTCCCGGTGGACACAAGGGATGATATATGTACATAACTAAATATCATGACGAAAGATCTCTATGATAAGTATTTGGGTCTTCCCTCGATGGTGGGTTTGGACAGAGGTGAGAATTTTGTTCACCTTTTTGAAAGAATAATCAAGAAACTTGAGAATTGGAACGAAAATTTTTTATCCTTGGGGGGTAAGGAAGTTTTACTAAAGACGGTAATTCAGTCCATACCGATTTTTGCTATGTCTGTTTTTCAAATTCAATAGAAACCGTGCAAGGAAATGACAGATGCTATGTCGGGATTCTGGTGGGGTGATTTGGATGTCCGTCGACGTATGCATTGGATGGCGTGGTGGAAAATGTGTATTCCCAAAAAAGAGGGAGGTATGGGCTTTCGTGACCTCCATTCTTTTAATTTGGCTATGTTATCAAAGCAATGTTGGAGACTTATCTCCCAGCCTGACTCCTTATGTGGACAAGTCTTGAGAGAAAAGTATTATCCACATCGTAATTTGTTGAAAGTTGGACCTAAAAAGGGCTCTTCATATACTTGGCAAAGTATTATTGCTGGTTAAGTACTTTCAAAAGGGGTTGTATTTGGAGAGTTGGCTCTTGAAGTTCGATAAACATGGGAGGATCCTTGGATTCCAGGAAGCCACTCCAAAATGATTTTAAGCCCAAAAGGCCAAACTCTTTTGAAAACAGTTGATGAGCTTATTGATAAAGCTACCAATTCGTGGGATGTTCAACATCTTAATGATATTTTTTATTCCCTGGATGTTACTAGAATTCTACGGATACCATTAAATGAGCATGTTACCGAAGACTTTGTGGTCTGGCACTTGACAAAGAATTATTCCTTCTCCGTGCGATCAGCTTACTTTATACAATGGAAACATACTTTTTATAAGAGAAATTCTCAAGGCAATGACTTTGGACAGGCGGATGAGAATTCAGTTTGGGAAATAGTTTGAAAACTTCAGGTTCCTAGCAAAGTTAACATCTTCATATGGAAAACTTTACATGGTATAGTTGTGGGCTTTTCAATTCTTGCATATCGGCATATTAAAACTAGTCCTCAGTGTCCTATTTACAAAAGTGGACCGGAGGACATTAGACACCTGTACTTGCCTTAGGGCGAGAGATGTTTGGAAATCTTTAGGCGTTTTGGAAAAAATCGAGTCGCCTCTTATTGATAGATCAGGTTCCGTTGTGTTGGAAGAAATTCTCCGGAATAGAAGTCCCGATGCTCCTGTACTTGGAAATATTAAGTTCAAAGAAGCAATTGCGGTGGGAGCCTGGTACATCTGGTGACAAAGAAGGGAGGCTGTCAAAGGGGAACGAGTAGAGACACCAGCGCGCACGACATTCTCTATTCTGGCTTTAGCGTCGAACTTCATGGGAGCTGAGGCGGGAAGAGAGCCACATGAAATGTCATGGACAAAGCCTCCGGTGAACACTTATAAACTGAATATTGACGCTTCTTTTTATGTGAATGGATCAGGTGCAGCGGAGCTGTTCTTAGAAATTGTAAGGGAGACGATGTAGCAGGAGCCTGCTGGCCTATTGATAACCTCTTGGATGCTACAATGGCAGAAGCTATTGAACTCCAAAATGGCTTGATTCTTGTTGAACAATTGGGGTGTGCTCCAGTTATAATTGAGACGGACTCGTTGGAAGTTTGTCAAGTCTTCAACGGAGCCACGGAAGTTTGGAGTCCATATGCTGCTATTCTTACCGATTGTTTCGTGATATCTCACAGAATTGGTTCAGTTTCGGTTCAGTACTGTCGGCGAGAAGCAAACAAGGTGGCGCACAAGTTAGCAAAATTTGGTTTTGACTCAAACTCTCATGTTTTTTGGGGCGATGATCCTCCTAGCTTTATTGTTCAGGATGTTATAAACTATGTATCTCTGTTTGGTTGAGGCAACAAGTTTCAAACACACTCTTTTCCTTACCAGAGTACCTAAGGGGACCGGAAGATTTTTAATGAAGCGACTTGCTGACCTAATATAGTGTGTTTTAAATTTTTTAAAAAAATCGTCTTCAAAGTATAAGTTTCCTATGAATTAAACATGGGATCCATGTTACAATCAATAGTGATTAGTAACCACACTAAATCTCATGTCCAACAATATCTTAAGGAATATTTACTACGTCGGCTTAAAGATATTTTCATCAATAGTGTTTGCACTATGAGTTTATCATTCCAACCATTTGATATAAATGCGAACCTAAGATCAAAATCAATGGAAGCAAGCACATTATCAATGGTATACTACTTACTGATACTTGTATGTACCATCAATTGCGCATGTACAGTCCTATGACAACATGAACAATCTGTCACGTTGATGAAATTTAGAAACCATGGGACGTTTACAAAGTATAGGTACATTGAAATATGGGCACCACCTCGGTCTCCCTTTTTTCCCAATTGGTGTGTCACCATTTGATGAAATTGACCATCTCACCTCTAAGCTCACCATTTGCATCCAAGATTTGCTTGAAACATCAACTTTGCGAGTTACTCTTATACATACATGTGGATGCTATCCACCATCATACCCTTCAAAGTGGGTTGCAAAGGTAGAAAAGATGGGATCTTCTCATCCAAAACATGTTTACAACATCTACATCATTGCAATTGTAAATAAAATTTGGATTTTCCTGACTCTCACGATCTTGACAATTCAAACAAGGGTTTTGATCATACTATAAAGCACAATTACTCATAGTATAAAGCACAACCCAAACAAGGAAAAAAAATGTCGTCAATACTTGCTCAATACTATGTGTTCAGATTGTCACTGACAAGTACAAAAATTTGTTGTGTGCTACTCTGCTCATTAGTCAATCCTTATAAAACCAATAAATTCCACCATATATGCTATCATTAGTATCCATTACATTACATTGTGTATCAAATCGAGATTAACTCAAGCTGAAGATCTCCATATCTTCCCCTCCAACGAGATGATGATGATTGAGACGTCGTCATGGTACTGTCGTCGATCCCCTTGCTGAACCTCTAGCAACTCATGGAACCCCATTCCTACACCATCACACATATATTGGTCTAAGTTTTCCCATGCATAAAGATGTTTGTTTTCCGTAATAAATATTAAATATTTGCAACTAAAGTTTCAAAAGGAGCACTTCTCCACACCTAACCAAAAATAACTAAATGTTAGGCGCTCACCGGCTTGATTTGCAGCACGGAGGAGGATCTCGTGGCTGAGGTACTTCGCGGGGTCCTCATCGGGGTACCTTGTGACAAACATTTCCACCTGTGCCACCACCTCCTCATTGGTGAAGTACTCATAGAGGCCATCGGAGGCGAGGATCATGAACTTGTCTCTCGGCCCGAGGGAGTGGTGCCGGAGGAACGGCTTGCAAGTAATGTACGGCGAGGACCCAACGTAGTCGACTCGAAAAACCTCCAAGAGAGCCTTGTTCCACCTAGGCTGTAACAATAAACTTCGCCAAATCAATAATGGTCTCTATAAGAAATATTGGGTTGTTCTAACCGGTTGGTGCATGAAACTCAGTATTTTTTCAAGAACCAGACTCTTGATTCTACTTATGCTTGCATCAACAAAACTTTTTTTGATTACATACATATGTATACATGAATGAATTCTTATCACTGGTATAAGTGGTCAATTAGGTTGCAAACCTCTTTTAGGTAGCCAGCTCCAAATGCTCTTGTCACCTTCAAGGTGCCCTTCACTCTGTCATTCACTATGCAGGCAGGATCATCTAGGTGCTCACTCCTTATCCTTCTAACCTCCTGCATCCACCAAAGCATCAAATTTATTAATGAACCCAAGAACCGGATGTATATGTAGCTCGATCGGCATGGCGATGGATGCTCTAATTAATGCATAGGTGGAGCAGTGGCGAACGGTCGATCACCTCCTGCACCCACCAAATTAGAGCAAGATTATCCATGGTGAGCTGCAGTCGCAATGTAAGCTCTAACTAATGCATAAATGGAGCAGTGGCGATCGATCGAGCACCTTGTAGGCGCTGGTGCTGTGCTCCATGGTGAGCTGCAGTGCGACGAGCTCTGTCATGTCACACTCGTCGAACTGCCGCCTGATCTCTTCCGTGACGCCGGCGAGGTCCCCTCCGCCGCCGTTCCTCATCGGCCTCACCACGCTCGCCAGGTCGGGCTCGGCCTGGTGCGCGAGCACGGCGCGGCTGTCGCCGACGTTCATGGAGTACACGTCGGCGCCCTTCATCAGCACCACCAGCACGCACGACCCCATCATCGCCAGCTCAGGGCACGACGCCGCGCGCGCCTCCGCCGCCGCGAAATACCCCTCCTCCGTGCGCCGCAGCGCGCGCGCCAGCGCGTCCAGCACCTCGCTGTGTCGCCGCCGTGCCGTCGCCGAGCTGCGGCGGTCGCCGTTGCACGCTGGCGTCTCCCGCCCACCGCCGCCCTCGTCGGGCGGATCGTCGTCGTCGACGAGCTCGCGGCACACGGAGGCGTAGAGGTTGGCGACAAGGTAGTCGGTGGCGTCGGGGCCGTTGAAGCCGTCGTAGATGCCGACGAAAATCCAGCCCCGTTCCTCCGACACCACGACGTGCACCCTGTCCTCCCCGGCCTTCCCGCGCGCCCACTGCGCCCTCGCCTCGCCGTCGTCCCCCGCCGCCGCATGTCCGTTTCCGTTCACGCCGTTGCTCGTGATCGCGCCGGCACCGACGATGCAGGTAGCGCCACCGTTTCTCGCAACCATCGTCACGGCGGGCTCGTCGTCGCGCTGCTGCTGCCTCCTGGACGGGACGCCGCAGGGTCGCCAGGCGACGGCGCGGCGGAGGCGGTCGAGGAGCGTGCTCCCGGATGACGAAGACTCCTCCTGGCACCGGCGCCGGTGCTGCGTCGCGCGGACGTCCTCGAGGATCTGCTTGTCGGTGCGCGCGCCCCGGCGCGACGACGGCGGCAGCACGCGGCCCGAGGAAGACGGCGACGACGCGCAGTACTCGAGGGGCCCGGAGTAGGGCCCCGGCTGGAGCGTCCGGAAGGAGAAGGAGTTAGAGCTATCGCACGAGGACGCCCCGGACATGGAGAGCATCTGGGAGTCGCCGTCGTTGAAGACGAAGGAGGAGGAGTAGCCAATCGTTGACTGGTTGGACGGGAGCAGCACGCCATGGATGGTGGCGCCCGCGAACGCCTGGCCTTCGGGGCCGTCAAAGCTCAGGATTTGGCCTATGCTGTTAGCAAGATCATCGTCGGCCGCCACCGCCCTGGCCGCGGCGGACGCGTCCACCACAGAGCCGTCGCCGGCGGACACGAAGCAGGGCGTCGCGAGCCGCGCCGCGCGGTTGCCCATGGGTGTGAGGAGCAGGAGGGGGGAGGGGTGGTGGATGGGACGGCGGCGTCGCGGCGTGTCGCCGGATCTGGATGCGCATTTGGGCTGAGGAGAAATGGGCGACGAATCCGAGAAGAGGAGATGGGACGAGTTGACAATGGCGCCTGGATGCTTTGTTTATGGAGTTGACCAGGATCTTTATCTGTTTCTTTCCTTTGTTTTCTTCCTTCTCCCCAGCTAAGTTGACTTTGCTTTCGGCAGTAAGATATTAGTGGAACTTCATGGTGGATTTCCTTATCAAAACCCACACGACCATCCATGTTTAAGGTGGTCATGTCACTTCTATGATTCTCCTCTCCCAACCTTAATGTTATATACTACTATATCTGTTTAAGCAATTTTGTTGTGAATTAGATTATCTGATCCAAATCACTCTAACTTTGAATGGGTGACAAGTGGGTCCTCCATCTTGCGGACCCACTAGTAAGTGATCCACACTTACATGACTTATCCTAGAGGATCCATGGTGAAAGACATGAAACCATAACTTATCACACAAGATGACATACAACAAGGTTGAACGAAATCTTTTCTAGGGAAAAAAAAATCTTAGTGACAATCTTGCAAATTTGTTTGAAACATGCTTGGAACAACCTTATATTTAAATCCCCGAGGATTAATATACATCGACAATATGAGAGAAACCAGTAAGGCCACAATATGGGCTGACATCGGGTCATTCCCTTCAAGGACAAGTCGTAGCAGCATGGATGCATCCAACCATCTGGAAACGCTTGGAACACAAAGAAGATAGACCACCATTGCAAATTTGCAATCCATGTAAAAGTCATCCTAAACGTCGTGTCCCATCATTAGTGGTTCCCTGGTGTCGGATGCTGATGACCTTGTTGATCCGATCGACCATGTCGAAAAACAAGGGAAGAAAAAAGCGATTAGTAGTCGAAATGTAGTGATGAAACTAGAGTTTGAGAGGGTGAGAATTGGAGCATACGAGGGATTATTTGTATATCAGACAGCCATAATGCAATAGCCAGTTTATATTTGGTTGTAGCGTTTTGCTAAGGCATGCTTGTTTTCTTTTGAGATTTGAGTGGATGGTGTGTTTTAACTGTCGTGCATCTTTTGTATTGTATATCTATCTACTATGAGTACGTATTGGTACAACAATTTTTGTATTGTATTTTTATACTGCATTTTGCACTTCTTTTTGTACAACAATTTTTAGCTGATCAAAACGTTTTATATATTGGAACAAAGGTAGTATTTTCTCTATTTTAAAATAAGTGTTATTGAAATGGATTTAACATCTAAATATATCTATTTCAACGATATTTATTTCAAAACGAAGGGGGTGATAAAAAAGAAACTACTAGTGGCGAGATGCAGAGGCGTTGGCTACTCCACAAGGTAACACCTGATCGATCCGGTTGCCATCTTGTTACGCCATGCCGACATCGGCAGGGCATCACACCATGCGTAATACGGTCATTATACCCAAAATATATATACTACAGGTATACATCTGCCAACGTCTGACTTCCGTATCAATTGAAAAGTCCAGGATTAATTAAGATCAGAGTATCAAACCTCTGCATGAGCTAGCTTGCTTACACACTGATTAACCAATTCAGCTAGCTAGCTAGCATGGGCGAACGCTACACAAATCGTACTACTAGTAACTAATCTACCAATTTGAAGTTTCAAAATTATTCTAATCAATTTGGATTGGGACAAGTCAATCGCTCCAGGCTGGAGTAGGTTGTATACTTGTATATACTTATACTTTTCTTGGAGAGCAAGTGGTCTTGCATTCATCTTTTATATTGCAAGTGTGCGACGAGAAACAACGACGAATATCCAGTGGATCTTAATTATAAATCGGCCTGCATCATGCATGATCTTCTTGGTTAATCAGTTTACTAGAGCGTGCTTAGTTCTGACCATGTACTACTTCCTAGTACTATTATTGGAATACAGCATTATATTTTTGATCGTGTGGACCAGTACGCCTCTCATGTAAAGTTTAATTAAGCTTTCTATGATCTGATTTTGATTTGTGAATCTTGGTAGTTAGTGCGCAAGAGGGGGTTTATTTTGACAAGTAGTTCAAGTGTCCGGATGCAACTTGAGCAATGTAAACATGATTTGCTTACCATTACTGATGCTTATCTACAACAAAACGCAAAAGAACTGGTGCACAAGCACCATGGACCAGGATTCCTAGACGCGATTGGACTGCTGGATGCTCACATGGAGAAGATGCTAAACTGCAGATGCCTTTGCTTTCCATCACCTGTTCCTGCTTTCTCTTTTGGTCTCTTAGGTTATATCTGTCCATGGTCGCGCAGTCGCTATGTATCGCTTATTGCGAGCAATACTACCGACTTGCCCGTGTAAAGCCGGTCCATGAGCGCTTGTTTTTAAACGGAAAAGAAGAAAAGAAGGTTGTGGCAAGAGGTACGAACCTGGAGCGTAGTGTACAGCGAAGAGACGCAAAACCACTGGGTTACGATACATTTTGTGTACATGATTCGTTTTTAACCTTTTCTTGCATTTTTGTTTTCGTTTTTTACCTCTTTATTGCATTTTTTCCTTTTTCATTTTCTGTTTTTTTTGTTCACCGAATTTTTTTAATACGTGAAAATGAACAAATTTTGAAAATGAACAATTTTAAAAAATGAACAAAATTTTGAAATGAACACTTTTCTAAATGAACATTTTTTTGTTTCTTCAAAAAATTGTTCATTGTGAAAAGATCACCATTTTAAAATTTGTTCATTTCCTAATTTCGTTCACAATTTCTAAAACATATTTATTTTTCAATAAAACTCACTTTTTATTAGACTGTTTAGCGTATAAGTTTTTTTAGGGGTGTTTAGCATACAACGTGATCCGAGTTGCTCTGAGCGAGGTCGCGACAATGGGCCAGGCCCATGTAGGCTGAGCGAGCCTGCCTTCTTGCTGGCTCGCCAACCTAGCGTGAGCGAGGCGAGGCGGGGACTCGCTCAAAGCGTCCTATAGGGGAATCCCATGGTCGGCCCCGCCCTGCCTGAGGATCCTTCGCCGGGCCGGGCTCATGCTAATAACAACATACAAATTTACGTCGTGGTCGGGCCGGTCGGGCCAAGTCAGTTTTTTTGGTGGTTGGGCCCAATTTCCATAGCCCGACAGTTGGGTCAGGCCGGGCTGGGCCTGTATTTTTAGCACATGGACCTTTTTTTTCCGGCCCAAGATATGCCCAGCATACTTGTGGTCCATTCAAGGACAGTTGTAATGATTTTCACATGCATACCTCTTCGTCTAGCTCTCGTTATAGAGGCGATTAGGGTTTCCCTTCCGCACCGGCGTGCATGCTCTCCGGTCCGGACTCTCATCTCCGCCCCCTGCACAGGTCTCCCTCCCTTCTGATGGATCCGTTCGGGCTGATCAAGGGGCCAACTTTGCTTGGATACCCGGCCTTGGCGGCTTCCTCCTAGGGCATAGATCAAGTGTAGACATGGAGGCGGCTAGTGATGATAGTGAGACAAACAACAACAACGAGAGCATGGTCCCTAAACCATCGTTGGAAGAGTTGTTGTGCAGCTGATGCATGTAAAATGCATAGATGAATTTTGCATATTTTCACATGGTTTTCTATTACATATTGCATCATATAAGGGTATAATTCAATGTTTTATAGTATTTTAGGGTTAAATTACAAATTCCCCCAACTTTTATGAAATTAACCCTGCCTGTCAGAAACCCCGTTTTCTATATTTTTGACGTTTCAGGGGGCAAACTTCCGCGTAATCACCTAAAAATCTGCGTGGGGTCATTTTCTTGGAAGGAGAAGACTTGCGGGCGAAGGATCCACGAGAATTGGGCAAGGAGGCCCAAAAGAGGACCCTCCACGCGGCCAGATTCCTTGGCCGCGTGAGAGGCCCCCTTTTGGCCCCTGTGGCCCCAATTCCTTCCATCTTCGACTTACCGACTCCGTCTTGACCTAAAACCGACAATAAAAAGGGTCCCCCGTACCCTTACGGAGAGGAGCGCCGCCGAAACACCGAAACACCAAAACAGAGACCAGAAGTTCCAGATTGGAGGGGAAAAACTCCGGCGAGGCGCCGCCGGTGTGATCTTCTACCCCTCCAACATCATCTCCATCGACATCTCCATGAAGAGGGAGTAGTCCACCCCAGGGCTATGGGTTTGTGGAAGTAGCACTTGTATCTCTCTCTCTATGTGCTTCACTAATTAGATCCGTATGAGCTGGCTCACATGATTACGGGCACCGTTGTAATTCCTATCTGGTGGATCTTTTCTATGAGTTATTGAATCTGAGATTGCAGTTGGTTCTCTTGAATTATTTGAGTAGATGTATCTTATGTACCCCGTTCTTATTTGCTAGCTTTGATCAATCTAGTTCTTGAGAGCGTGTGTGGGGTGATGGGTACATTAGTTGGAGTAACGGGGGGTGGCTAGTGTTGTGAAAGTGACAGAAGTTCAGTGATCCACTTAGGTTTTGTTAAAACTTTCTTAGTTACCTCACTAGGGATAAAAAGGAGTACCTTGTTACCGGGGATTTGAAGTGACACTAATCAATCTCCATGACTAGATCTAGCAAGTTCTTACTTCAACTTCATGTCACATTGCTTAAAGCTATACTCTGGTTTTTCCTTAATTATCGAGGTGTTATGATTTATTTCGCATCTTGGTGGAGTATAAGAGGGATTAATATGACCGTAGAGATATCTGTGCTAGGACGTGATGCCCATATGAAAGTACTCAATGTTAAACATGTTATTGTAATCTCACATGTAATTCTTAATTTATGTCCACCGTCTACCACTTTATTTGAGAGAATGCAAGTGTGAAACCATGAACCCCGGTCCTATTTTAAATATAAGAAAACACTCTAGTTACTTTGCTGCAATTTACTTTACTTGCACTTTACTTTACTTACATCTCCAATTCGAATTTACATTATCTCCATCACCACTTGCATCACAAAAATACAAAAACAATCCATTTCATATTTATTTTCTCATTTGCATTTAGTAGTAGATTTAATTATTGCACATTTACTTTCAGTTTTGCATTGCAATTTAGAAGTCTCACACCTTGTGCTTGACAACCACTTGGTGAGGTTGAGGGCACAAAATTCTCTACTTGTTTGCAGGATCCTGGAGGAAGCTTGGAAGACAACTGCTGAAATACTGCCTCCCCAAGAGTTTGATATAAACCCTCGAGTCACCCTCGTGGGGAAGAAGGCTTGCCACTAGCTACACACTCTGCACTTGGAGTCTCAACCTAGCCATCAAGCATTTTTCTGGCGCCGTTGCCGGGGAGCCATAGGTGAAGGAGTTGTCCAAGGGAGCTCACAAGAAGTCTTCATCACCAACAAGGTGTGCAAACACCTAAGCTTGGGGAGGTTTCACCTACGTGAGTACCGTCCTTTCTATCTCCACCTTCTTTCAAGAAGATTGTTTTGTTTCTTGTCTTGTTTTTGTTTTTGTTCTTGTTTTTGTTTTGTCTTGCATATTTTATTTTAGTTTGCATTTTAGTTATCTAGTTTATTTTAGTATTTCGAATTTGCTTAGTTACTTTACTTTTGTTTTGCATAAAAAATTAAAAACTACATAAAAACTGTTAAAATGGGTGATAGAACTAAATTAAGTGACTACACAAATACACCCAATGACCAATTCATTGCTAGGCCAATTACTACACCTGAAATACAAGCTGAAAGCTATGAAGTAAGTCCTAGTTTATTGAATTTAATTACTAGAGAGCAATTTGGTGGTAGTGCTATGGAGGATGCCTCTATGCATCTTCATGATTTCATGGAAATATGTGATATGCAAAAATTTAAAAATGTGGAAAGTAGTGTTTTAAAACTGAAATTATTTCCTTTTTCACTTAGAGGAAAGGCTAAAGAATGGTTACTTTGACTACCTACAGCTAGTATAAAGTCTTGGGATGATTTAAAAGAAGCTTTCATTAAGAAATATTATCCTCCCGTTAAAATTTTGCAAAATAGGAATAATATCCTCTCATTTAGGCAAAATGATAATGAACATGTAGCCATGGCATGGAATAGAATTAAATTAATGATTATAACATGCCCATCACATGGAGTAAATAAATGGACCATACTACACTCTTTTTATAATGGTCTAAACTACATGTCTACAAATATACTTGATTCTGCTGCTGGAGGTGCCTTTATGAGTAAAACTGTAGGAGAGGCTAAGAGCATATTGGAAAATTATAGTCAATGGAATACTGAAAGAGCACCCAATCCCACTAAGAAAATAAACTCAATTGAAGAAACCAATGATTTGTCTTCTAAAATGGACACTATTCTTGCTTTTATTAATAAACAAAATATGGATAATGTGCCTTTGCAAGAGCTAGTTGGTAGTAATTCTGAAAGTGTGGATGTTAATTTTGTTAGGAATTATGGTAGCAATGGTTTTGGTAATTCTTACAATTCATATAGTAAACCTCCTTATGTGCCAAATAAACCTTTTGTTCCATATCCTAATGCTAATGAAAATAAGTGGAAGCCTTCTAGTGAAATTTCTGAATCTAATAAATTTCATATGGAACAATTTGCTAGTCACAATGCTATGATACATGAGTTAAATAAGTCTATTGCATCCATTAGTAGTGATATTAAAGGATTGCAACTTCAATCTTTGAATTTAGATAAAGCATTGTCAAAATTAGTTGATAATCAAGCAACTCTATTAAGCATGTCAGCAGGAAAGCCACAAGCACAACCTAGTGTAGGAATGAATTCTATTACTATTGCTGCTCCTATTATTGAAAATATTGATCATATTGCTGAGAATACAAGTGAGCATGTCCCGACTAGCTTAGAACAAACTTTGAATGAAATAGTGAAGTACCCTGAATATTTACTTCCATATATGTCTTATCTTGCTAGCAAAGATGAAATTAATCCTCATGAATCAAGCATGCTAGCTAAATTAGAGATTAAAGTAGAGTAAATTATGATGCTTACTGAAATTAAGGATCCATTGCTTGATTTAGAAAAAAGTAGCTTGCAAGAACTTATTGCTACTCTACAAAAATTTGCTAGTGATCCCACTATAAATGTTAATCAACCTGGCTTTGGATCTTATATTGCTAATCATGTCTTGCAAGAAACAATTGCTAGGTACAAGAATGAGGCCATGATACCTCCTAAGCTTGGGGATGCATGGATCCCCAAGGTGCTAGTTTTAATAGGAAAAGAAATTCACCATGCTATGTTAGATCTAGGTTCTAGTGTATCGGTACTCTCTAAAGAATTATATGAATTGCTAGAACTAGAAAATTTAGAAAAGTGCTCAAGTGAATTTGTCCTTGCTGATAACTCTACTAAACATGCTGTAGGACAAGTAAAAGATGTTATGATTGAATTGCACATGACTTTCGTACCCGTTGATTTCATTATTATGGATATGGGGGATAAATCCCCTAGTCCTATTATTTTGGGTAGACATTTTCTTCGTACTACAGGTGCAATCATAGACTCCAAGGAAGGGAATGTCAAGTTTCAGTTCCCTCACAAGAAAAACATGGAGCAATTACCAAGGAAGAGGGGCACGCTGAAGAACAAGCTCCCTCATTAGCTTTATCCCTCTTGATTATCAAGTAAGTAAAGACTAGCTATATGGCTATAAAGAAAGCGCTTTACGGGAGGCAACCCGGTTGTTTTTGTTTGGATTTTCCTAGTGTCCTCTTGCTGTCTCAAGAGATTAGTTTTTTTGTTTTAATTCTGGAGTTTTCAATAAAGAGTCAAGTCAAACTCATTTGGACTTATAAGTTGCTATCCTAGTGCATGAAATTTCTGTTTCAGCACGAGTCTTCTCACCGTATGATTTTACGTTTTTTATTGGTATGTCTTATTGAGCTAATTTTTTAGTATGTTCTGCAACTTTTCGTCCTCTGTAAGCAAACAAATTGGCTTAATTTTTTGACGAGTCTAGCTTAGGGAAAAACGTTCGTTTTGCTGCTGTTGCTTTTCTGGACAGATTCTGCCTTCTTTTGTTTTATGCACTCTTTGGGCTTGGGAATCGAATTTCCATGATTCTTTCAAGCAAGAGAGTGAACATACAACATAATGAACCTTATTTTATATCTACTGGAGCATTTGATTTGGAATTTTGCACAGCAAGCATGTGATTTGGTTGTCCTTGCTAATCTCACCCCATAGAAAAAGAATGGGAGAAACATGTTTTGTGAAGTTTTTTCACAGGGAATAAAGGAGCTGCGCCTCAAGACATCTAAGAATAGTGAAATCCATAAGCTTGGGGATGTGATGAACACCCCACTGGAGCTACACTCTTTTGGTTATCAAACGTCTACTTTCTGTTTTTCTAAGCAAAGCATTTATCGTAGAGACTTAAAGCGTCTAGTTTTTATTTTTATTTTTGTTTTGATAAGACCACCACCATCATTTTATATGAGATTGAGCTACTGGATTTTGGGGTTGGAATGTATTGGATGCTAGTATTATGACTTGGAATAGGGATGCCATGGTTGATTTGAAGAGCTACATATGTTTGCATGATTTATAGGCTTTTTATGTGTAGAAATTTGCATTAATGTTGTCTTGAGCTATCTCTTATTCATGTCCTTGATGTTAATTGCTAGTTTATTTAGTTTGTCATGAAATGAGTAGTTCTATGGACATATGCATGCATAGTAGCTGGTCCACTATCTCCCTCTTGCTAGCCCAAAAATTTAAAAATTCCAACAAGTAAAAACTTGTTTCCAACACTCCTTAGCCAAGTATTTCCAGTGAGTCCACCGTATCTTCCCATTAGCTTCATTGCTATTCCGAGTATGTTCACCATGTTATTGTGTTATTTATGTTCTAAATTAAGATATTCACTTTATTAATTGTCATGGGTTGAACTTGGGATAGGACTCTCACGAACTTTTGAAGGCACACTTTACGTTTTATGCATCTAATAAAGATGACCCAATAATGGGAGCCACAAGTTTTGCGTTTGACAAGTGTGTGGTTGGGAGCTAGCTATAAACGTGTATCGCCGGAAATCTTTCAACATTGCACAAAATTTTTATATTTGGTTGATATCATGTACTTTTGTTTTTGGACTCTTGCCATGCCAAAATGAAATAGAGGAATAGTAAGTTTTGATGAGTAAGTATCTATATGACTAGAGAAACGCATTGGGACGCTAACCCAAGCCATGCTTTATCATGGTGGAAATTTACTTACAGCTTGAGTGACTCTACAACACATCCTATAATAAAATAAGAAGCTATGCATAATAGTGAATGAAAATAAAAAGGATGATGAGTCTACTCCGTTTGTTCATCTTGTCATTGTGACATGGGCTTGTTTCCATGTCATGGGGCAAGAGGTTATTTGAGTAGATGTATCTGAGATTACAATTGTTTCTCTTGAGTTATTTGAGTAGATGTATCTTATGTACCCCGTTCTTATTTGCTAGCTTTGATCAATCTAGTTCTTGAGAGCGTGTGTGGGGTGATGGGTGCATTAGTTGGAGTAACGGGGGGTGGCTAGTGCTGTGAAAGTGACAGAAGTTCAGCGATCCACTTAGGTTTTGTTAAACCTTTCTTAGTTACCTCACTAGGGATAAAAAGGAGTACCTTGTTACCCGGGATTTGAAGTGACACTAATCAATCTCCATGACTAGATCTAGCAAGTTCTTACTTCAACTTCATGTCACATTTCTTAAAGCTATACTCTGGGCTTTCCTTAATTATCGAGGTGTTATGATTTATTTCGCATCTTGGTGGAGTATAAGAGGGATTAATATGACCGTAGAGATCTCTATGCTAGGACGTGATGCCCATATGGAAGTACTCAATGTTAAACATGTTATTGTAATCTCACATGTAATTCTTTATGTCCACCGTCTACCACTTTATTTGAGAGAATGCAAGTGTGAAATCATGAACCCCGGTCCTATTTTAAATATAAGAAAACACTCTAGTTACTTTGCTGTAATTTACTTTACTTGCATTTTACTTTACTTGCATCTCCAATTCGAATTTACATTATCTCCATCACCACTTGCATCACAAAAATACAAAAACAATCCATTGCATATTTATTTTCTCATTTGCATTTAGTAGTAGATTTAATTATTGCACATTTACTTTCAGTTTTGCATTGCAATTTAGAAGTCTCACACCTTGTGCTTGACAACCACTTGGTGAGGTTGAGGGCACTAAATTCTTTACTTGTTTGCAGGATCCTGGAGGAAGCTTGGAAGACAATTGCTGAAATACTGACTCCCCAAGAGTTCGATATAAACCCTCGAGTCACCCTCGTGGGGAAGAAGGCTTGCCACTAGCTACACACTCTGCACTTGGAGTCTCAACCTAGCCATCAGCAGCCTCAATCTCAGACGAGAGGACATAGTTAGATTTTTTGTGGCGAAGGACGAGGTCCAATCCCTCAAAGAGGACACGAAGTGGATGGCCGCGACGACGGTGCCAACCACGAATACTTTTAGCGCAGCGTCCATGAAGAAGACGATGTGATTCGCTTGGGCTCCCACCCATGAGGTGTTTTTCCGTGACCTGGTGGGAAACAGATTCATAGTTCAAGCAAGTTTTCTAGGTGATTGGCAAATAATTACTGAGCAGGGTCCATGGATTTGCCGGGATCATGGCCTACTGATTGAAAAGTACGATGGGAGCCGCAAGGCCTCCACAATGGAACTCAATCAAATTCAAGCCTACAGATCCATGATGTTCCTGATCGCTTCCACAAGAAACCTACCATAACTAGTTTGGCTGCCAACATTGGTGAGGTGATCTCCATGGATTTGAATGGCTCAACCTATGAAGGTGGTGACTACGTTCGAGCAAGGATCTAGCTGGATATGAGGAAGGAACTCACGCGCTTTGTTACAATCACGCCAGAGGGGGAGGCTCGGTGATCATATGTGTAAAGTATGAAAAGGATCCGCGCTTTTGTGCCGTGTGTGGAAAACTGGGCCATGTCCAAGGTGAATGTGGTTGTGGAGTGCATCCTCCTAGTATAGTAAAATTTGGGAAGTGGATGCTCGCAGACACGGTATGGAACCGATCCTAGCTTCAGGTCGAGGCTGACCAGAAGAACTAGAGTAGCCGTCAACGCCGTACCCCACGTAATGATGACACTGGTGGGAGTGGTTATGGTAAGACGGGCCATGTAGGAACATGACGTGGAGGTGTACACGAGGGAGATCGTGGCCACGGTGTCGGCTCGATGTCCATCGTGGAAATTGCAGGAGGAACTCTACTGAGGCTAGGCTAAATAGCCCGGTGAAAGAGGCTCAAAACACTCCAACTCTCCCGTTGATGTTGGAGTGGAAGAAAGAATGGGTGGTGGGACCGTTGGAAGAGAAATGAGTAGCTTTGAAGCTTGACATCAGAGGGGAGAGGAGTTCCTAAATTCTATCATCCACCGACGGGCACCTCTCCCCCATCGCCATCGGCAAGAGAGATGAAACACTCGAGGAAACATTATACCCCAAAGAAAGTATCGACGGGCTCCAAGGTGGGGCACTGCCGGGAACAATGAGTACATTACTCTCGAACCGTCGCGGGCTTGGTAACAACGCGACGGTTCATAAATTTCACAACTTCGCGAGGGAGTTTGCCACATCCATATTATGAGTTATGGAGACCCAGATTCATAAGAATAGGGTGGAGAATTGAGCAAGAATACTAGGCTACGAGAATAATTTTGCTGTAATTAGCTCGGGTCGTAGTGGTGGTCTAGGGATCTTTTGGAATAATGAAATAAAGATCGATATTTTACCTTACTCTCGGTATTGTATTGACGTTGTTGTGACTCCTTCTGACTCAGAACCTTGGCGACTAACATGTGTGTACGGTGAGGCATAAGCCAATGAACGCCACAAAACTTAGGATATGCTCAAATTCATCAAGGCATCACCCCCTCTTCCGTGGCTTTGCATTGAAGATTTCAACGAAGTACTCCTACGGGAGGAACACATGGGCATCAATGATCGAAATAATACACAGATGCTATCCTTCAGAGACACGGTTGATATCTGTAAGCTGATGGACTTGGGTTTCACTGGCTTCCCGTGGACTTTCGAGAAGAAGGTCACGAGAGGAACGTTTTGCAGGGTCCGACTTGACCGGGCGCTGGCTACGGTTAGCTGGAGTGCACGCTACCTACCAGCAACTCTCCAACACCTTACAGCTGCAGCTTCAGATCACTCCCAGATCCTCTTGTGCAATGACCCACAGGAGGCAAAGGGGCCGATGACGAAGTTTTTCAGATACGAAGCAATGAGGGAGTCGCATCAAGACCCGAGGCCTTTTGTTGCTCGAGAGTGGCAGGCCAATGAATGCGGTTCCATGCAAGCCCTTGAGAGGAAGCTAGGGAGCCTCTCACGATCACTTATGAAGTGGGGCAAGTCCACTTTCGGTAATGTATGTCGAGAGATAAAGGCGCTCCGTACCTCGTGGAAAAGCGAGTGATGGTGGACGGAGTGGTACCGATTTATGAGGAGCTCAATATGGTTGAGCGCCTGATGGAGCTACAACACAGAAAAGAGGTGATGCGGCGGTAGCGTTCTCGAATCCAGTGGTTGGCCGAGGGAGACCGCAACACAAAGTTCTTCCATTTGCGAGCAAGTAAGAGGAAGAAGAAGAACAGGATTTAACGTCTTCAATGTCAAGACAAAATGGCTACCGAGGACCAGCACGAGCTACAACTGCTAACTCGGGAATTTTACAGTATTCTTTACTCTACAAAGAGAATTACAGGAATGGAGGAGGTTATGAATTCAATCCCTAGGTCGGTAACGGATGCTATGAACAATCAATTGATTGCACCGTTGAGGACTCGAAGGTAAAGAATGCCCTCTTCCAGATGTATCCATTGAAGGTACCAGGTTCGGACGACTTCGCGACGCAGTTCTTTCAGAAACATTGGGGTGTTTGTGGTGCTGATGTGACAATCTATGTATACTCCCTGGGAAGGAAAGCCCGGAGGGCATAAAATAAACGTTTATAGTATTGATCTTTGTATGATGAACACATCCAATGAAAATCTTAAGAACTCCATGCTCCCTAGTGGACCTCATATCTACCTTGAAAGGCTTACCAAAAAGATTTCCTAAACTCCACATTGCAAGAAAATCCCATTTGTGATGCGGGGGAATACCACTCATCCGCATCCAAAATTTAGGGAGCATAATAGACGGTTGTTCCTTCGTGTGCCAAGATTGCACCGTCATCTCGATATTAGAACCAGGCACACGAAAGGGACCAAAATTTATAAGCCTATCCAACTCAGCATTTGAAAGAAACTGCACTTTGTATATATTATGTCCTACTTGTAGAAGCTCCAATTGGAACTGCTCCACCGGGACTACTCTATGAAGCTATCGATAGATCTGTGCAATGGTTAACTCACCGCCCACCACCGAGACCGACCCAATTAGAGTATTCTCGGTTTTTGGACGATAGTTTTCAGTCAACACAACCTCATAGAATGTTAAATCATCATGTGCGTGCCCATACACTATAACATGCAATTTAGGCATCTTAAGAAGGTGACAATATCCATCAACATGTCATGTCCCTTTGCAATAGTCACAGAGAAGAGTTGGGCAATCAGCTAATACATGCCTAGGGGATCCACAAAAAAACACTTTGCCTTTGTCTAAAGTGCTAGGATCAGTGCTCCTAGCAATAAGCTTTTGCGCAGCCGATAACATACTTTGAGCCACCGTTGAGACCTGAGCAGCATCAAGTTGAACTTTAGCCACTCCATATGATTGACTATTGACACCGGCCAGTCCAGCCCTTGCTTTGGTTGTCACACCAGCTCTAGCAGCCCTACTATTAGCCAAACCAGTCAAACCTCCTCTTCCTACACCATTGTTACCAGTCCGATTGCTTGAACCTCGACCATTAAAACGACCTCGAAATCTATTTTGATTGCCTTGTCGTTGCTCATTGGAAACAAAACCCGGTCCAGCATTGAACCTTCCTTGGGGCAAACCACCATCTTGGCCAGATCCAAAGTTCTGGTTATGAGAATTAAAATTCCCAGAGTTGTTATTGAAGTTTTGGTTCCTTCTTAAATTACCCCCTTACAATCTCCTCTTCCAAAACCATTATTTGGCTCCGAAAACATCTGACCTCCTGCCCCGCTGGAGCTTCCTACCTCGAAATATTGGAGTTGAAATTACCCGCAAAGTTCTCATTTCCATTGAAACGATCTTGGCCATTGTTGCCATTGAAATGGCCTTGAAGATTCGTAGATACGTTATTGGTGTTGTATCCGCAATTTCCATTACCGTAGCCACCACGGTTCTAACCCCCTCCACGGCCAGCATGCCCCCGAGCGCCACCCCGGTAGTTCCCACCGTTGCCGCTGATGAAAACGTTGGTAAACCCCAAGTAGAAGGTTGTGAAGAGTGCAGCGGCAAGTTTTCCCTGAGAAAAGAAACCAAGGTTGAATCTACCAGTAGAAGGACAAGCAATCTCTGAATGCAAACGTTGATAAACCCCAAGTGGAAGGTTGTGAAGAGTGCATCGGCAAGTTTTCCCTCAGAAAAGAAACAAAGGTTGAATTGACCAGTAGGAGGAAAAGCAATCTCTGAAGGTTGATGCAGCTGAGGTGGCAGGGCGCACTACCATTTCAGCAACAACGTGGAACCTACACAACACAATCAAATCACTTTGTCCCAACGTAGCAGTGAGGTTGTCAATCTCACCGGTTTTGCTGAACACAAAGAGGTTAAACGTATGGTGTGGAGACTAGCAGGAAAACAGTATGAAAGCAGTAGCAGCAGTATGAAAGCAGTAGATGTTTTATCAGTATGAGAAAAATGGACCGGGGTCCACAGTTCACTAGTGGTGTCTCTCCGTGAAAGATAAATAACATGCGTGGTGAAAAAATTACAGCTGGGCAATTGAGAGAAATGAAGGCTGCACGTAGTGCATATGCAAGACATAAAGATTACTATGTGATTCATGCGGGCATTACAACAAAATACATAGACCGTCATCCAACTGCATCTATAAGTAATAATCCACCCTCCGAATATCATCCGAACAAACATTGGGTATTAAGTTGCAAGCAACAGATAGTCGCAGTAAGCAAAGTGTGTAATGTAAACAATAACATCATCCTTAGACAAAGCATTGTTGTTTTTCCCTAATGGAAAGAGCACATCCTCCATCTTTCACGTTTCTGTCACTCGAGCACAGATGCAAAGGAGGCATGAACCCACTATCGAGCATAAATACCCCTCTTGGAGTTACTAGCATCTACTTGGCCAGAGCATCTACTAATAACGGAGAGCATGCAAGATCATATATAGCATATGCATGAAAATAACATGATAGATTGATAATAAAAAGACATAGCATTCCTCATTCATCGGATCCCAGCAAACACAACATGTAGAATTACATAAAGATGATCTCGATCATGTGAGGCAACTGACGAGATCTAAACATGAGGCATAAAGTGGAGGACACAACCATCTAGATACTGCTATTGTCCCATAGTACAGGAATGAACTAATCATTTGTCACTTTGGAGGAGGGCATGGTGGTGTTGACCCCTCCAGTGATGAATTCCTTTCCCGGCAGGGTGCCGGGGAGAGCTCCAGAACCCTCCCGATCTCGGGATGACGATGATTACGGCCTCGGGTGTTTCTCGGGACGAAGTGGTATATCTTTAGGTTTTACGTCTCGGGGGGAATAAATAGGCGAAAGGGCAAAGGCGGCGGAGGCCCCGGGGCCCCACACCATCCCATGGCGTGGCTCGGGGGGGCGCCGCTGATACTTCATAAACGTATCCTTAATTTCTGATGTTCCATGTTGTTTTCATGTTATTTCCTACATGTTTTTGTTACAATTTATGTCATTTTTTTTATCGATTTCCCAGGACTAACCTATTGACAAGATGAAAAGTTGTTCTAGAAATATTCTTGGAATTGGACGATTCAAAAGCCAGAAGTCTTAGAAGTCCCGGAGGAGGGAGGCCCCGGAGCCACCACACCATGCATGGGAACGGGTGGACCCCTGGCCACGCCGGGGGGTGGTGTGGGCCCCTCGGCCGCCCACCGCCATCTCCCTTTTGCCTATATATGCCCCCAGGGCATCAACCCAAAATAAATCGGCCTTTTCCACCAAAATCATCCGTAGCTCCGCCGCCGCCACCGACAAGTTTCGGGGGACAGAAATCTCTGTTCCGGCATCGTGCTGGACGGGGAAATTGTTGGGAATATGCCCTAGATGCAATCATGTATGATGTAATTCCCACTGTATTCATAAAGTTATTAAGTTGTCCTTTGGCTTGAACTTCTGATATATGTCATTGAATATGTGATTCGATTGTGGAACCATGTATTCATGTTGTTCATACTAATTGTCCTTGGTCGTTAAGGTTGTGCTGGACACACACCCTAGACTAATGTGAGTGTTGGCTGATGACACGGTTCCACTTGTCATGGGCATGGTGATGCCATTCCAACGTTCACGGACTTGGCTAAAGAGTTTAGCAAGTCGGACTGACCCACATTGAGATGCAACGATCAAGTCGTCATTTGCATGTCTCAATCAATGTAATCCTTAGACCTGAGGTTGTCGCACAATCCGAGTTGTGGATCACCGACTTAGATTCTGTCCAACGTTGTTCTGTGACAAGGCAACTATAAAGGCAGAGTTCGGGTCGAATGAGAAGCAAGCTGCGTGATGTGGATAATCAAGATGGGATTTTGCCCCTCCGAATGGAGAGATATTCTCTGGGCCCTCTCGAGTGATATGATTCAGGAAGCATGGCCATGCGCAACTCAGTTAAGTGTTAACTGTGTCTGTTGACTAAGAGTTAGTCAGGTGAATCACATATCACGGATCGAGAAGAGAGTTGAACTATTAAAGTGATGACGATAAATCGTCTATAGTTCGACAAGGTATATCGTGAGGCAAAAGGGACTAAGATGAATATCACATTGAAAGGTATGTCGTCATGACTCAATGGGACTTGGGAGTCGGCACGTTCTGCTAGGAGCCGCTACCGATTGATCGATTGGGAGTAGGACTCCAATCGTGTCCATGTCGCCATGAGCCTGCAGGGTCGCACAATTAAGAGCGGGAGCAAGTATTGGTTGGGTTGGACCCGAACCGGAAATGGACTGATTTTGTGAGTCGGACTCACAGAGGGAATGGGCCACAAGTGTTGTGCAGCCCACTACCATACGCTACATAAAGAGGGGCGCGGTTGCCCAGCGGGCACGTTAGTTCACTCTCCCATGCGTTGGGAACCCTAGCCCCACTCAGTCCAGCCGTCGCACCAGACCTAGCAGTCTGTCGTCGGAGCTCCTCCTCGTACGTGTGGATACCGGCAGAGGTGCTGTACGTTCAGCACTTCGACGTTCGAGGGATTGGATCGGCCGGACCAGATCGTAGGGACTGCACTGCCCCGACGCGGTTCACCGATAATCCGCAACCGCGCGTCTAGTGGTAATCATCGTGGCCTTCTACCTCGGCTAGATCTTGGAAGTACCTCGTAGGAAAAGTTTTCGTTTATCTCTACGCGTTCCAACAAAAATGCCCTGGGATCCATCTCCATCGAATCCACCGCCATCTTCATCGTCGTTGATGTCTCCTCTGATGAGGAGGTAGTAGTTCTCCCTTGGGGCTAAGGGCTCTACCGGTAGCTATGTGTTTCATCTCTCTCTCCCATGGTGTGATCTTTATGTGATCATGAGCTCTGTAATCTAGTTGAATAAGTAGATATACTCTTCATCTGTTATGCTACTCAGGTGGTTCTATTATGAGATCTTCGTAAACACTTCGATCACGGTGTAAAGGTGACAGTGTGTGCACCGTGTGGTTTAGCATGATATTTATATCTTGTGTTGGATGACCCTATGAAATTGTGGTGTTTGGATGGTACCTTCTAGGGAGCTCATAGTGACAACATGTGGTTAACTAGATACGGGAATGCGACTTTAAGGTGTGCTTTGTACCCCTTCGCAATGAATTGGTGTTTGTTATTCAACCGAAGAGTGATTCGGAGTAGCATAGTGAAGAAATGATATTTATGCATTCAATTATGTTATCATTGTTGAGAGTGTCCACTAGTGAAATTATGATCCCTAGGACTTGTTTCTAAGCATTGATACAACGTTTACAATCAGTTCTACTACATGTTTGCTTTCTGCCATTTTCATTTTAGATTCTTATTATCACTTATACACATCCATATTACTTGTATTTTACTCTCTCTTCACCAAACGAGTGCACATATACAACTGAAAATTGTATTAGGTGTGTTGGGGACACAAGAGACTTCTTCTATCGTAATTGCAGGGTTGCTTGAGAGGGTTACCTTTGATCTCTTCCTTCCTGAGTTTGATAAACCTTTGGTAATTCACTTAAGGGAAACTTGCTGTTGTTCTACAAACCTCTACACTTGGAGGCCCAACACTATCTACGGGAATAGAAGCGTGCGTAGACATCAAGCTCTTTTCTGGCGCCGTTGCCGGGGAGGTAAGGTAAAAGGTTCTCAGATCCTCTGTGAGTGCTCGAAGTTATTTCCTTTAGATTCTGCAATTATATATTTTTGTTTCTTGTTTTTATTTTCACTAGTTAGGCTTACTGTTACTTCTTTATTGTTGTTATTTTTTACTAGTTAGTCTTAATGAAAAACAAAAAAAATATGAGAGATCTTTATTTGCATGCTAGTAGCAATGTTATTAGCATCAGTTCTTTGGATACCATTATTTCTAATACTAAGGAAAAGTCCAAGGTTGGGGAAGCTAGTTTTTACAATTTTTTTAGTTCCCCAGCTTTAGAGGAGAAAATTTGCTCTGATGATACTTTATCTCCCATATGTGATACATCTAATGATGCTTGTGATATTTTAAATCCTCCTGCTGAAAGTGTTCCTTTTAAAATACCAATGAAAATTGTTGAACGTGTCACGAATAACTGCTATTTTGGGGATGGAACTGTCCATCCTCATGATCATTTACTCTTTATACATGAATTATGCGGGTTGTTCAAGTGTGCAGGTATTTCAACGGACAAAGTTAAGAGGAGGTTATTCTCTTTGTCACTTAAGGACAAAGCAAGGGAGTGGTATGAGCTACTAGATGATCCTCATAATTTGGAGTGGAAGGAGCTTGAATCTTTATTTTATTCTTCTCATGAACAATATTTATATAGGAATTACATTTATAATTTTTGGCCTCGTGATGGAGAAAGCATTGCTCAAGCTTGGGGAAGGCTGAAAACATTGATACTTAAATGTTCTAACCATGAGCTTCCTAAGGAAATAATTGTCACTAATTTTTACGCAAGGCTTTCAGGAAATTACAGGAACTATCTAGATTCATGTTCAGAGGGTTCTTTATCAAGCAAGAAGGTTGAAGCTAAATGGGATCTTCTTGAAGAAATTAAAACCAATAATGAAGGTTGGAATAACGACAAAGGTATAGAATCAGGTATAAACTATGAGTATGATTGCATTAAGTCTTTCACCGAAATTGTTGATTTTCAAGAGCTTAGTGGTAAATATGGTCTTGATCCTCAAATGATTGTTGGTTGGTATAGATCCTTTTCTTTTTACATTAATGTTCCTAAATAAAATGGGGACATACATCATGAACCTTTTAAAGACACTTGCATGAAAAATGAAACTGTTATTAATGATTGCAATGAACATGCTCAAACTTCTGAAAGTACTATTTCTTATAAGCATGTTAATTTTTGTGGAGCACTTAGACCTTGTGAAAAGAATCAAACCGAAGAAGAATATTGCATCCATCATAGGAATGAAAAAACTAGAAAGCGGGATAGGGCTTTAGATGATCTTGGTAAAAAAAAGTTTCTGCCCTCTATCCTTTTATTTGTGAACTTTGCTGTAAAGTGGGTCATTTTCAATTTTCAATGCTCAGGTTGTAATAGCTATTCGAATACCCGAACTTTGTACTGTGATGACATGATCACTCCTAATAAGCATGATGAACTTACATTATTTTTGGGGTGTGAAGAGTTATCAAGAAAAACTTCTTTGGTAGATATGAGTGCTCTTGATATGAATAGTGTCCTCCATGGTTGTCATATTTATTGTATTAATACTTGCCACACAAATACTTACATACAAAATATTACAAAAGAGGAGACTTTACCAAAATATGACAGGGCTAATATTTGTTTTCATATTATTAATGAAGAGGAGGAATCCTCCAAAGATCGACAATAAACAAGGGTATGTGGATGAGCTTCCTTTCAAGCCTCTCCCTCCTATAGAGAGGAAGAAGAAGAAGAAGAGGAGGATTAAAAGGAGAGAGGTAACGATATCTCCCCCTAAGCATGTAGCTCCTATTATAGTTTTTGATGTGGCTAAACTCGATGATTTTTTGATGCCTATTATTTATGAAAATGATCATGATTGGGAGAAACACACTACTTTTGATATTGAAAATCTCTTTGGTACCAATTCTGAAAATGATGATAATTGTTGTACTATTTGTACCAGCCATGTTCCTTCCAATGATGATATAGAAAGCTCTGAGCTTGTTGATGATGTGTTTGAAAATCCTTTTGCTACTGATGATTATATGCTTGATACATCTCTTTCTAGTAAAAATGATGATATTACTTATGATGATACTATGCCTCCAGTCTTTGATAACTATTATAAAAGATGCTATAACATAGACTATGATTACAATTATCCTTATCAAACTTGTCATAGCTATGGAGGGATTACCCAAAACCATCTCCCTAATATAATATACAACTTGTCTATCGTGTTGGAGTTCTTTATCATGATTACAATGATGAATATGTTATTTTTAGTCCACCTACTATTGAGGAGAAAATTAATTATGATTACAAAATGCCTCCTATGTTTGATGATTATGGTGATGAGAATAATAATGATATCTATTTTGTTGAATTTGCTCCCACTGCTATTAATACGAATGACTATGCATATGTGGAGAGTAATAATTCTTTTATGCATGTGGCTCATGATAAGAATGTTTCTTGTGATAGTTATATTGTTAATTTCATTCATGATGCTACTGAAAGTTATTATGAGAGAGGTAAACATAATTTTATGCATCTCAAGAATATCAAGTTTCCCCTCTTTATGTTGAAAATTTTGAAGTTGCACTTATTTTGTCTTCCTATGCTAGCCACTTTGTGCTTTATTGACTTGTTCTTATACAAGATTCTTTTTCATAGGAAGTGTGCTAGACTTATATTTTTTTTTACATTTGATTCTTGATGCTCTCTTTTTCTTTAATTCATAATTCTTATGTGGTCATCTTCTCAAGTTATCATGCCTAGCTAAAAGGCGTTAAAGAAAAGCACTTCTTGGGAGATAACCCATGGTTTTATTTTTCCTGTGTTATTCTCTGTTTTCTTTGAGTCAAGGGGATGTATAATTATGTATCAACTCCTTTATATCTTTATTTTCATGTTTTAGGTGTTCCAAGTAAAGTTTCCGACGAGAGTGGGAGTTGGATTTGGATTTCTGCGCAGGAAACAAATTTCTGCTGTCCAACGTAAAAAATCGTGAAAATCGAAAAATATCAGAATGACCTGAAATTTTTTGTTCTTATTCCTCAGGTAATTCCTCAACTTTTTAGTTATTTAAGTTTTTTTATTTGAGCAACTTAAGTGCCTCGAAAAAAATTCGTCTTTACAGACTGGTCTCGATTTGACAGATTCTGCCATTTTTCTTGCATTTGCTCTTTTGCAATGCCAAGTGGTTTCTTTGCTTCACGAAACATCAGTGGCTATAGCTAATGTTTAGAAGTATCAATATCACTTGTTAAATATATAACCAATGGATTTTGATTTTTGCACTAACTCTCTAATGTGAATTACTCTTTGAGTGTGGTGTGAATAAAGTTTTCAAGGGTAAGAGAAGAGGGTGATATATGTGATCAAGAAGAATGCATGGTCAAAGCTTGGGTATGCCCCGTGCTTCATCCAAGCATATTTTTAGAATACTCAAGCATCTAAGGTCGGGAATGCCCAAGGCATCCCCTTCTTCATCAACAATCTATCAGGTCACTTCTAGTGAAACTATATTTTTATTCGGTCACATCATATGAAGTTTACCTCTTCCTTGCTACAATAATATAGTTGGACCCTACCATTCTTTTTTTGGGAGAGAGACACGCTCCCTTTTTATTGCCTAGAACACTCTAGTTTTCATTCTTATTGTTCTGTGAGTGTTTACGTTTTGCAAGTACTGCGTTTAGCCCTTGTTTTCATGCATCTCTTATTCACAGCTGTTAGTTTTAGTAGAGTTGTGTTAGTACTCTCTTGTTTCATTGCTACATCATTTAAAGAGTTTTTGTTAAAACATATTTTGTATGGTGCTTGCTGGAGAAAAAAACTGCTACGTGTGGTAGATGGTATAACGAAAAAAGCTTGCATCTTCTTGTAGATCACTAAACTGTTTCACTTGATTATTTGCTGTTGTTTTGAGATATTAATATGATTAATGGTAAACTTTCTGGTTTAGTAAAGTAAAACCAATTAATGGCTGGTCTAAAAGCTTGAAACTGTGTCACACTCAAATAACCAGTTGATGGGATAATGGTATATGACTTCCTTTGCTGATAGCAATTGTAATGACTTTTTGTTACGCGCTACGGTTGGGGTAGCCAACAGTGACTTGTCACTGCCACGGCCTTGTGAGATCATGATTTTATTTTGAATCTTTTAACTTGTGAGTTCTATGTTGCGGTTTTCGGGCACTTCCACCATCCATATTTGCTAGCCTCTTCGATATTGTGCATTGCTCATTCTCACATTGAGAGTTCGTGCAAACTTTGCCAGTGCATCCAAACCCCGTGGGAGAACTTTGTTCTTCTACACATAAGCCAACAATTATCTTCCTCAAAACAACCACCATACCTACCTACCATGGAATTTCCATAGCCATTCCGAGATATATTGTCGTACAACATCCATCATCATTATGTTACTTGTCATGCTTCATTATTGTTTTGCATACTGCTACACTAGCAGTAGCATTTAGTTTTACATACATCAGAGATATTTCAGTTTGAGTTATGAGTACTAAAAGTGTGGTGATTCATTGTAAAATAGAGTGTTGCCCCTACCAGTGAGGTTATAAATTAAAAAATTAAAATAAAAAGAGAAAAAAGCCGAAAAAGAAAAAAATAAAAAGAAGCAAAAAGAGAGAAAATAAAGAGAGAGGGGGCAGCACTACTATCATTTATTCCACACTTGTGCTTGTTTTGCATCATTACTTCAGTTTGGAGAAAGTTTTTATGACTTGCATAACTATGTGGGGAACTTACATTATAGAGCTTGGCTTGTATATTCCAACGATGAGCCTCCTCAAAAGTGCTCTAGGTCTTCGTGGGCAAGCAAGTTGGATGCACCCCACTAGTTCCATTGGAGAGCTTTCATACACTTATAGCTCTATGTGCATCCGTTGTGTGGCAATCACTAATCCTTGCATAACTTTAATTATAAGACTTTATCTTGTCTAATGATCACTTTCAGTTGTGTGAGACTTTCTTCCATTGACCATCCAAACCCCCATAATGTTGTTTTAGCGATAACATCCTTGTGCCAGGAACCAATACAGAATGCTTGCTTGTTTTGAGTGCACAATAATTTGAATAGTTTTCCTACGTGCATATTGTTGTCACTTGACTTGATCCCAACAGGAGTTGTTGTGAGAGTTTGATGCCTTGAATGATTATATTGATGTCCTTGAAGCTTAAATCATCTTTAATATACTTTGCATAGTGGATTGTCTTTTAGTATTGATTCATTGAAAAAAATTACTTTGTTATTCCTAATGGTTTATACAGTACTCTTTGATATCAACTATAAACCACAATCTTTATTCATTTGATCCTAGTTTACATGCTTTACATTACTATGATGATCAAGTTTATGTTGGTAGCATGTCACCTCAAAATTTTTGTGTTTTTATCGTTTACCTACTCGAGTACGAATAAGAACTAACCTTGGGGATATTGATACGTCATAAACGTATCCTTAATTTCTGATGTTCCATGTTGTTTACATGTTTTACTTACACTTTATGTCATTTTAATCGATTTTCTCGGAACTAAACTATTAACAAGAAGTCTTAGAAGTCCCGGGGGGTCAAGGAAGTCTGAAGGAGACCCGGAGGGGGGCCCGGAGCCCCCACACCATGCCTGGGCGCGGGTGGACCCCTGGCCGCGCCGGGGGGTGGTGTGGGCCTCTCAGGCGCCTACCACCACCACCGTATCACCTATATATGCCCCCCGAGGCATCAAGCCTAAATAAATCGAACTTTTACACCAAAAACATCCGTAGCTCCGCCGCCGCCACCAACAAGTTTCGGGGGATAGAAATCTCTGTTCCGGCACCCTGCCGGACGGGGAAGTGCCCCTAGAGCCATCTCCATCGACTCAACCGCCATGTTCATCATCGTTGCTGTCTCCTATGATGAGGAGTGAGTAGTTCTCTCTCGGGGTTGAGGGCTCTACTGGTAGTTATGTATTTCATCTCTCTCTCCCATGGTGTGATCTTTATGTGATCATGAGCTTTGTAATCTAGTTGAATAAGTTGATGTACTCTTCATCTGTTATGCTACTCAAGTGGTTCTGTTATGAGATCTCCGTAAACAGTTTGACCATGGTGTACAGGTGACAGTGTGTGCACCGTGTGGTTTAGCATGCTATTTATATCTTTTGTTGGATAACCCTATGAAATTGAGGTGGTTTTCTAGTACCTTCTAGGGCGCTCATAGTGACAACGTGGGGTTAACTAGATACGGGAATGCGACTTTAAGGTGTGCTTTGTACCTGTAACATCCCAAGTATGAAAACCACCCTAGAATGTTTGTTTCTTGCTTTATTATTGTTTTGCATCATGGCATCTTAATCATTGCATTTGTTTTCATTTTGTTCCCATTTGTTTTCCTTTGTTTTCACAATTGAAATTCAAACAATATTCAAACCTTTGTTTCATACTTGTTATGTTACAATTTTTCCAACTAAAAAGTTCAATCAAAACAACCATATTGTTTCCATTAAACCACAAGGTTCAAACCATTTAAAATTATGGCTTTTAATAATTCACTTAATTCAAATGTTATTCAAAATTAAATTCCAAACAGCAACCCTTTGTAAATTATGGAAATTACAAATCACTCCAAATTTATTGTTTCAAATAAACATGAATTTTAAAAGGCTTTTAAATTGTTTAAGTTCAATTAATCACTTAATTCAAATATTCAATTAAATTCATTTATTTTCCAAACAGCAACATGAATCAAATATTTTGAAAACAAAAGCTGATACAATGTTGCTATTGACCTAATTAACTTACCCAAATTTTACCTAATTTTTCTAACCCCAAAATCTAGCCTTTTTCTTCCTATTTCATTTCAGCAAAAAAAAAAAGAAGCAGAAAAATTAAAAAGAAAACGAGAGAGAGTGGGGCAGTGGGCTGTGCCCCACGCAGGCCCAGCCCACCATTTATTTCCCCACGGCCCGATACCCCTTCGGGGTCTTCTTCTCGCTGTACGGCAGGGCATCCACTACCTCCACGTCAACGGCAGCGACAGGAACGGCCACCGTGCGCCCTAGCCCCCTATAAAACCTAACCCTAGGCCCGAGCTGCTAGCCCTAGACCCCTACCACCCCTTCTCCCTCGCAGAGCGCCGTCGTTTCCTCCTTCCACCGCTCCTCTCCTCTCTCTGAACCTCACACCGGAGCTCCACCTTCTGAATCCATGGCGATCGCCGCCGTTCCCTCGCTCCTCCTCGCTGGCTGACCACGGGGATCAGCCCCCCGTAGCCTCCTCGACCTCCTCGACACCTGCACGACGCCAGGGAACCTCTGCTTCCCCGCCACCGTCCTCGCAGCTGTCGCCGGCGACCACCTCTGCCCCAAATCTGCTTCTCCTTCTGTCCCTCGAGGTGAGCACATCGACGTCCTCCTTCCCCCTCCTGCTCCTTCTCTGCTGCACGCACGCGCACATCATCCACAGCAGCACGGCAACACCAACGCGCAGCAGCAGCCACGCCTTTCGCCGCCGGCAGCCACCGCAAAGTTCAGTTAGCGAATTTCAGGTTCAGTTAAAAAACGAGCACGAACTGAACCTAATCCTAGCTGCGTCCCCTATACTGACAAGGAACGAGCAGCTACCGCAGTGGTAGCACACAGCGAGCGCGCGCAGCAGGCGCGGGTTCGAGCCCTGCGCTCGCGAATAAAACCCCAACCTTTTTCGCTAGGGTGCTGACAGACAGGCCCCACCTGCCAGCGGCCTGTGCTGCCACGCGTGCACACACGCGGGGCACCATGGCCCAGGGGCCCTCTGTCAGTGGCTAGGGCTAGCCACTGCGGAGTGAAAAACATTTTTCAGCCTTTTTCTTTTTCAAATTAAGTCCTTTTCTTCACAGATTGGTCCCTTATTTTAATATGCTAATAACTTTTATTTTATAAATCCAAATAATGTAAATAAAATATGTTTGCTGCACCAAATTAAATTCTCTACATGATTACATCATTTGTTTTCTGTTTTGAATAATTCAAATGCATTCAAATTTCAAATTCAAACCACTCCTTTTAAATTTGATTAAATGCATAACTAATTCATACTTAATTCAAATAACACAAATAAAATATGTTTTCCATGCCATTTTGAACCACCTTGCCAAATATAAATTTTGTTTCATGTTTTGAATAATTAAAATTGCTTAAATAATTTAAACCTTGTTTAAATCATTTAAATTTGCTAAATTCATAACTTGCTCAAATTAAATTATTTTTGAACATGTAAAATATGTTTTCAAACTAGAAAAGTATAACCTTTTCAAATATGAAATTGGTTTAATGTTTTGAACAAATAAAAAATTCAAATAAATTCATACTTGAATCAAATTCAATTAAAACTTGTTTAAACTTGTTTAATTCATAATTAAATCATTGTAATTCCTTTTTCAATAATTGAAACATGTAATCCACCTAAAATTGTGTGTTCTTTTCAAATATGAACTTTGTTATCTATTTTGAACAATTTAAATTGGTGAAAACAACAAATGCTTGTGTGACACCTTTAAGTAACCAAAAATTCCAAAACTTGGTAAACCTTATTTCACATTGTTTCTATTGTTGTTTTCTTGTTGTTTTCTTCATCCATGCATCATGCTAATTCACTTACACATGATGTTTAGTTGTAAAAAAATTATTACAACCTTAAATCATGGACCTTTTCCATATGCAATCCAAATTGCATGTGGGTCCATTTAATCATGTTATGTTACCATGTCAACTAGTTTATTTCTATGCATCAATTAAATGGTCATGCATCATCCCATGAGTGTGCACTATGCCATGTTATTGATTGTTTCTCTCTGCGTTGTTTGTTTGCTTTTTCTCGAATAGACGACGACGTTGAGACAGACGATACTTACGACACCCCTTCTGAGGATCTAGCTCAGTACCAGGCTGCTGAGTTTGCAGGCAAGTATTCACTCACATGAACCATTGCGTTCCTTTCAACATTGGATAACGATACTTTCCGTTGTCTATTTCTGCTAGCCCTATGAATCGTTGCTTCTGTTACGAACCTATCACATGTTACCCTTAACCCTGATATAGCCTCACCTTCACACCTATAACCCCATTGCTTGTTGCCCGTGTCTTACTAGCATGCTTACGTTGTTTGTCTCGAGTCTTTTACCCGTTACTTTCTGTTACTATATCTATATTTCTATTATGTTCTGGGGCTCGATGTTAAACAACAACCTGTTAATTTTGAGGTAATAATAATTTGATGATAAGGCACCGGCAGGAGGCCCGGTGTGGTTTTGAGGCCTGCTAGTGTCGACCCTAATTAGGAAAAGGGTCTTGTCTACTGATCCATGATGAGCGCACTAACCGAATGTGGGAAGCGTGTATGGGCGCCCCCCTCAATTTGATTCGATTCGCATCTCGTCCAAATCGCCTCATTTAGTTCGGGTTATCCATTTGCCGCACGCATATGCAGGTACGAACCCGAGGCCAGGGTGGAAACTTTTGTAGTCGGCATTTAGGGAGACACGTTCTTAGAGTGCTATGAGGGTCCCCTTTTCTTCGTGGGGCTTGATTAGCCGTGCGCTCAATTGCACGGGGTTCTTTGGGCTTGATGCGAAGAAGAGTTGAGTTGTGTTGAGTGCCCCGCTTGGTGGGAGGCATTCCATCTGGCGGGTTATTCTTATGTGTACGGCCAAATTGGTGCACCCCTGCAGGGATAAATCTTCTCGAGAAGCCGTGTTTTCCGCGGTTATGGTTGACTTGGTGAAAGTACTGGCTAACAAGTACTCAGAACAACTTACACCTAACTAATGATAACTTGACTAGTAATAGCCTTATTGCCACAATAACTTGATCCATCATTAATCCAACTGTGTGAGTTATCCTCGGATTGCTTCTTTGGATAAGGGGCGAGATCCAGGATGGGTTTATTTGGTGGTTAGTTATAGTTGGTTACGATACGCTATCTTATCCCCTTTCTGTTAGCCGGAAGTTGTATGAGGTTCTGTAGTTGGTTAGTGCTGCCAGCTGCCGCATCTTTTGTATCACCCTTTCTTCCGTTGAACCCAAAGCATCTGTGCTTGGTGTTGACGGGTTACACTTTGGTGAACTGTGAGTCTTGCTTGCCAGTACGTTGTTGTACTGACCCCTTTGGGGCTGTGGTTTCCGCAGACTACGCTTACGAGGATCCCCGTGATGGCTACTACGTGGAGTTTGACGAGGCTGCTGACGAGTAGATAGCGGACCCGGGCAGGATCCGAGACTACGTGGATGGGCTCCGTTTTCCTTTCATTCCCGGCTTCTTAAGCCTATTTGGATTTGTCTGTGCTCAGACCTTTTGAATGCTTCCGTTGTGATGTAATGATGATATGTTGGGACATGTGTCCTCTGGATGATTGTATTTGCTATCTCTGCTCTAGTGAGAGCTATTTGCAACTTATTTCTATTTATTTGTGTCTTAGAGATCTGTTGTGCTATCATCTTGTTAGAAGCCGTTGACGTACCGTGTGTGTATGGTATGAAGTACGCCAATGGTAGTATCCTGATTTCTATGGGATGGTTTACGTAGACGATGAACAGTAGGGGTTGGTTGTCACACATACGTGTGTTGGCCTACTCGTAAGAGATGCGGGTGCCGGTAAGCCCCGTAATCCAATCAACTACTGTTCAACGGAACTGCGAGTATCCTCTAGAAGTCCGGGTGCGACAAATGGTATCAAAGCCGGTCTGCATGTAGGATCCGTTTTACTGGTCGCAGTTGAGTCTAGAAACTATTTTGTAGCTATATAGGAAAAATGAAACGTGAGAGTAGGAATTCTGCCATTTTATTTCTTTCCCCACCCACCCTCCCTTTTCTGGTAAGGAAGTGCAACGTTGTTTTCTTTTCTCATCTAAACTTTCAAGTTAGGATTTCACGAATCCTGGTTTCTCTAGGATAGTTATATCTACTAGACCATAGGAATGGAGGTGGTTGTGACATGATCCATCATGTTGCCTACTCACGATTGAGAACGGAGGCGTGTAAGCCCCGGAAGCAAATCCTCTATTCCTTAAGCAGTAGATATTGATCCTTTAGAAGCCCGGATGGGTTTTTCCGTAGTACCTCAGGAGTTTTTGGTCTCGTGTTTCCCGTTGTTGCTTCGATATCCTGTTCTTCTCAACATCCTTTTCGTCCGTTGAAACCTTGTTGTTGCTTTCCACTTCAGTTCTCTACCGGCATCTAATCAAAACTTCCCCGATCATCTGCAGATGGATCTCAGGTTCTACCCGCAGGTGGTTCGGATGACTCGTTGTGAGAGCACCGCGGGTTATCCGGAGATGCTGAGGGACATGGTCACTTATCTGGGGTTCCGTTACGCACCAGAGTACCAGGTCTACGAGCAGCAGCGAGAGTTTGACCAGACCTACTACCAGGCTATCGTCTACATTCTGTCAGATGATGGCATTAGCGTCGTCCACCGCTACGAGGCAGTAGGTTCCACAGTGGATATGGCCGTGCAGCAGGCAGCTTACGTGAGCCTCACCGTCCTTCGTGCTGACTACTGGGGATTTGACGATTCTATCTATCGCCACATCCCCCGTGGTTACATCACTTCGGAGGGAGCTCACTTCACTCTCTACGACAACTTGGATGTTTATGAGCATGATAACTCCAGGCTGCACACCACCGCTCAGTTTGTGAGGCACAGTGACGCAGTTGCCCGCACACTTTCTCAGGAGTTGGCTTCAGTCAGAGAGCAGCTCTACCTCGCTTTGACTCGTCTGGCGACGTACACCACAGACTTTGTTGGAGACGAGCGCTTTGCACGTTTCGAGCAGCCAGTTGGTCGTCCTCTACCAGATGCTGGAGGTTACGAGCCGATCAGAGGTCCACTCCTCAACCTTGGTGCTGGTTACACTGGGATTCCCCGCTTTGGAGCACAGGGAGCCGATGCTATGTACGTCACCACACCGAGAGTCGGGCTCAGACCACGTCAGATCTACGTGGATCGTCGTTCTACCTACTTTCGTGGGCGTCCTCCTCACCGTACCTCTCGCCGTACTACTCACCGCCGTCCTGCGTGATGATCATGGGAGTACCGATGTATCCATTCTTAGCTATGTTTAGTTATCCTTTGGCATTCGAACCATTTATGGTGTGATGGATATTCTGATGTATTTGAACATGTGATGATGTACCTGTTGGTTATCTATTCATGCGTCGGAATAATCTCTCTTTTGGTTGCCGAGTCTATCCTTTTCTGTTGTTGTGCTAAAATGCATTTCCATTCAGGATGCCGCCAACAAGAAACACCCCGCCTGTGCCACCGCCGATCACGGAGCTGTTGACTCAGATGACTCAGGTCATGACGCAGATGGCCCAGTTCCAGACTAATCAGCACATCAACCAGACCGCTCCACGAGTCAGTATCAAGGAGTTTCTAAGTCTGGGCCCGAGAACTTTCGTGGCAACACGCGAGCCTCTGGATGCTGATGACTGGATCCGTGAGATAGCCAAGGCTCTGGACATCGCTCATGTTGCTGAGGAAGACAAGGTCAAGTATGCCTCCTATCTGCTGAAGGGCCAGGCAGCTACTTGGTGGGAGAACTGCCAGACCATGAGAGCTGGCTATCCAATCACCTGGGGTTGTTTCAAGGAAGCCTTCCTGAAGCACCACATTCCAGATGGTCTCATGGAAATAATGCGTGAAGAGTTTTGCTCTCTTAAGCAAGGCAAGCTGGACGTCATCGGCTATCAGAGTGAGTACAATCGCCTCGCTCGATACGCTGGAGACGAGGTGTCCACTGAGGCTAAGAAGATGGCAAGGTTCCGCAGAGGTTTTAACCCAGAACTCAAGTACGCCCTCACCAACATCAAGACCAAAGACTTCGAGGAGCTCGTTAACACCGCGCTCAATGAAGAAAATGGGCGCAAGGCGTTCGAGGAATCTCGCAAGCACTCGCGTGAGGGTGGTTCCTCCTCCAACATGACCACCCCTCCGCAGAAGCGCCACATCTGGGTGCCAAATGGTGCTGTCACTAGGGCTCCATATGCCCAAGATTCTCCAGGCTTTGCTCCCCGCCCACCCAACCCAACTCAGATGCATGGTCAGAGGTTTTCAATGGGGCAGCCAAGGCCAGATCCTCCTCGTGTCGTCACTTGCTTCAAGTGCAAGCAGACGGGGCACTACGCTGACAAGTGCCCTCAGAGGCAGCTACCTCCACCACCACCTCGTCCCAACACCAACCAGGCAATGGTGCGTGCTCCCCCGGCTAAAGCCTTCAACTCCAACAACAGGCCTGTCGGGAGGACCGCGAGGGTGAATCATATCAAGGCCGACAAAGCTGAGGAAGCTGCTGACGTCGTTCTCGGTATATTCCCCGTAAACTTTATTCCAGCTAAAGTGTTGTTTGATACCGTAGCATCACATTCTTTCGTGTCAAAGACTTTTGCCGCAACAAACAACTTAAGTGTGGTTCCACTAAGCAATCAAATCACCGTTCACTCTCCAGGATCTCAAATGTTGACTTCCAAGATAAGTAAGGATAATCAAATCTTAATTGGAGGCCACATTTTCCTTGCTTCTCTCATGTTGCTGGGAAATTCTGACATTGATGTCATTCTTGGCATGGATTGGTTGAAGGCCAATAAAGCAAAAATTGACTGTGCTCAAAAGTCAATAACTCTGTTCCACCCTTCTGGCCAGATAGTCTATTCTCCACATGAATCAAGTTCTGTTCAGCTATGCACCCTGGATGCAAAACCTCTTCCTGCAATTGAAAATGTTCCGGTGGTTTGTGAATTCCCTGACGTCTTTCCAGAAGAGTTGCCAGGGATGCCTCCAGACAGAGCAGTTGAGTTCGTGATCGAGCTTGAACCAGGTACTGCTCCAATCTCTAAGCATCCATACAAGATAGCTCCTCCTGAACTGAAACTGTTAAAGGAGCAAATCGATATGTACATGGAAAAAGGTTACATTCAACCTAGTTCCTCCGCTTGGGGTTGCCCAACTCTGTTCGTTGCGAAGAAGGATCACACAAAGAGACTCGTGGTTGACTATCGTCCTCTCAACGAGAAAACCATCAAAAACAAGTATCCAATTCCTCGTATCGATGATCTTTTTGATCAACTTGCTGGAGCCTCAATATTCTCCAAGTTGGACTTGAGAATGGGTTACCATCAAATAAAGATCAGAAAGGAAGATATTCCAAAAACAGATTTCACCACTCGGTACGGTCTGTATGAATACACCGTCATGTCCTTTGGTCTCACCAATGCACCAGCGACATTCTCTCGACTCATGAATTCTGTTTTCCATGAATACCTCGACAAGTTCGTTGTGGTATATCTTGATGACATTCTTGTCTACTCAAAATCTGAGGAAGAGCATGAAGAACATCTTCGTCTCACTCTCATGAAACTTCGCGAGCATCGTCTTTATGCTAAGTTCTCCAAATGTGAGTTCTGGATTTCAGAAGTTGCTTATCTTGGTCATATCATCTCTGCCAAGGGCATAGCCATTGATCCAGAAAAGGTTAAGGCAATTGTTGATTGGAAACCTCCTAAGACGGTAAAGCAAGTAAGAAGTTTTCTTGGCTTAGCTAGCTATTGCCGTCGTTTCGTCCAAAACTTCTCAAAGATTGCCAAACCTCTCACTGATCTCACAAAGAAGGACAAGAAGTTCGTTTGGTCTCCACAATGTGATGAAAGTTTCAATCTCCTAAAGACTAAACTCACTTCTACACCAGTTCTAGTTGGCCCAGATACTACCAAACCTTTCCAGATATTCTGCGATGCATCTCTCCAAGGTCTAGGTGCAGTTCTTATGCAAGAACGTCAAGTTGTGGCTTATGCTTCACGTCAGTTGAATGCACATGAGAAAAATTATCCCACACATGACCTTGAACTTGCAGCAGTTGTGTTTGCCCTCAAGAAATGGAGACAATACTTGTTGGGTAACCGCACTGAGATCTTCTCCGATCATAAGAGTCTGAAATACATCTTCACTCAACCAGATCTAAACCTCAGGCAAAGGAGATGGATTGAAAAGATTAAAGACTTTGATCTCACCATTTCTTACACTCCAGGCAAGGCTAATGTTATGGCCGATGCTCTTAGTCGCAAGTCATATTGCAATAATCTCATGATCATGGAAAGCCAACCTCCACTTCATGAAGAATTCCAGAAGCTGAACCTTGGTCTTGTTCCTCAAGGCTATCTTGCTAGCTTGACAGCCAGTCCAACTCTCGAGGACAAGATTCGTTCTGAACAACTTCGTGACGCTGAAATCAAGAAGATGGTAGAACACATCAAAGAAGGCAAGGAGAAATTTAAGTCCTTCTCAATTGATGACAAAGGAACTGTGTTCTTCGAAGGACGCATTGCAGTTCCTCAGATTCAAAGTCTCAAAGATGTCATTCTCAAGGAGGCTCATGAAACTCCTCTCTCCATCCACCCTGGAAGTACAAAGATGTACCAGGATCTTAAGACACTGTATTGGTGGCCTGGCATGAAACGTGAAATTGCGCAATACGTTTCTGAATGCGACGTTTGTCAACGTGTTAAGGCAGTTCATCAGAAAACAGCCGGTCTTACCCAACCTCTAAAAATTCCTGAATGGAAGTGGGACATGATTGAAATGGACTTCGTCACTGGTTTTCCAAAGTCCAAGAAGGGCAACGATGCAATCTTCGTTGTCATTGATCGTCTCACTAAAGTAGCTCACTTCTTTGCTGTCAAAGAAACAATCTCAGCTAGCCAGTTAGCAGAGCTCTACACAGCAAAAAGATTGTTCCTCTTCATGGTGTTCCATTGGAAATAAGCTCAGACCGTGGAAGCATATTCACTTCTCATTTCTGGAAAAGCTTTCAAGAAGCATTGGGCACCAAACTTCTGTTCAGCACAGCTTATCACCCTCAGTCTCAGGGGCAAGTCGAAAGAGTCAATCAGATTCTCGAGGATATGCTCAGAGCATGTGGTCTCTCCTTTGGCATGAAATGGGAGGATTGCCTTCCATATGCTGAATTCTCCTACAACAACAGCTTCCAGGCAAGCCTAGGCATGGCACCATTTGAAGCTCTCTATGGCCGCAGATGCAGGAGTCCAATCAATTGGTTTGGGGCTGGTGAACGTTCACTCTTAGGCCCTGACATTGTTAAGGAAGCCGAAGAGAAAGTTCGTATCATTCGTGACAATCTCAAGATTGCTCAGTCTCGTCAGAAAAGCTACTATGACAGCAAGCACAGGGATATGATCTATGCACCTGGTGACAAGGCATATCTCCGTGTAACTCCCCTCAGAGGCACTCATCGTTTTGGTGTGAAAGGAAAGCTTGCACCAAGATACATTGGTCCTTTCAACATTCTCTCAAGGCGTGCGGAAAATGCCTATCGTCTTGAACTTCCAGAAAAACTATCGAAGGTGCACGATGTGTTTCACGTGTCACAGCTCAAGAGGTGTTTCAAAGATCCAGATCGTGCAGTTGATCATGATTCCATTGAAATGCAAGATGATCTCTCTTATGAGGAGCACCCTGTTCGAATTCTCGATGAGACCGAGCGTAAGACTCACAACAAGAGCACCAAGTTCTTGAAAGTGCAGTGGTCCCATCATTCCGATAAAGAGGCAACGTGGGAGACCAAAGAGGATCTTTGCAAGAAGTATCCGGACCTTTTCTCTTCTCAGTAGGAATCTCGGGGCGCGATTCCTTCAAGGGGGGGCGTTTTGTAACATCCCAAGTATGAAAACCACCCTAGAATGTTTGTTTCTTGCTTTATTATTGTTTTGCATCATGGCATCTTAATCATTGCATTTGTTTTCATTTTGTTCCCATCTGTTTTCCTTTGTTTTCACAATTGAAATTCAAACAATATTCAAACCTTTGTTTCATACTTGTTATGTTACAATTTTTCCAACTAAAAAGTTCAATCAAAACAACCATATTGTTTCCATTAAACCACAAGGTTCAAACCATTTAAAATTATGTCTTTTAATAATTCACTTAATTCAAATGTTATTCAAAATTAAATTCCAAACAGCAACCCTTTGTAAATTATGGAAATTACAAATCACTCCAAATTTATTGTTTCAAATAAACATGAATTTTAAAAGGCTTTTAAATTGTTTAAGTTCAATTAATCACTTAATTCAAATATTCAATTAAATTCATTTATTTTCCAAACAGCAACATGAATCAAATATTTTGAAAACAAAAGCTGATACAATGTTGCTGTTGACCTAATTAACTTACCCAAATTTTACCTAATTTTTCTAACCCCAAAATCTAGCCTTTTTCTTCCTATTTCATTTCAACAAAAAAAAAGAAACAGAAAAATTAAAAAGAAAACGAGAGAGAGTGGGGCAGTGGGCTGTGCCCCACGCAGGCCCAGCCCACCATTTCTTTCCCCACGGCCCGATACCCTTTCGGGGTCTTCTTCTCGCTGTACGGCAGGGCATCCGCCACCTCCACGTCGACGGCAGCGACAGGAACGGCCACCGTGCGCCCTAGCCCCCTATAAAACCTAACCCTAGGCCCGAGCTGCTAGCCCTAGACCCCTACCACCCCTTCTCCCTCGCAGAGCGCCATCGTTTCCTCCTTCCACCGCTCCTCTCCTCTCTCTGAACCTCACACCGGAGCTCCACCTTCTGAATCCATGGCGATCGCCGCCGTTCCCTCGCTCCTCCTCGCTGGCTGACCACGGGGATCAGCCCCCCGTAGCCTCCTCGACCTCCTCGACACCTGCACGACGCCAGGGAACCCCTGCTTCCCCGCCGCCGTCCTCGCAGTTGTAGCCGGCGACCACCTCTGCCCCGAATCTGCTTCTCCTTCTGTCCCTCGAGGTGAGCACAGCGACGTCCTCCTTCCCCCTCCTGCTCCTTCTCTGCTGCACGCACGCGCACATCATCCACAGCAGCACGGCAACACCAACGCGCAGCAGCAGCCACGCCTTTCGCCGCCGGCAGCCACCGCAAAGTTCAGTTAGCGAATTTCAGGTTCAGTTAAAAAACGAGCACGAACTGAACCTAATCCTAGCTGCGTCCCCTATACTGACAAGGAACGAGCAGCTACCGCAGTGGTAGCACACAGCGAGCGCGCGCAGCAGGCGCGGGTTCGAGCCCTGCGCTCGCGAATAAAACCCCAACCTTTTTCGCTAGGGTGCTGACAGACAGGCCCCACCTGCCAGCGGCCTGTGCTGCCACGCGTGCACACACGCGGGGCACCATGGCCCAGGGGCCCTCTGTCAGTGGCTAGGGCTAGCCACTGCGGAGTGAAAAACATTTTTCAGCCTTTTTCTTTTTCAAATTAAGTCCTTTTCTTCACAGATTGGTCCCTTATTTTAATATGCTAATAACTTTTATTTTATAAATCCAAATAATGTAAATAAAATATGTTTGCTGCACCAAATTAAATTCTCTACATGATTACATCATTTGTTTTCTGTTTTGAATAATTCAAATGCATTCAAATTTCAAATTCAAACCACTCCTTTTAAATTTGATTAAATGCATAACTAATTCATACTTAATTCAAATAACACAAATAAAATATGTTTTCCATGCCATTTTGAACCACCTTGCCAAATATAAATTTTGTTTCATGTTTTGAATAATTAAAATTGCTTAAATAATTTAAACCTTGTTTAAATCATTTAAATTTGCTAAATTCATAACTTGCTCAAATTAAATTATTTTTGAACATGTAAAATATGTTTTCAAACTAGAAAAGTATAACCTTTTCAAATATGAAATTGGTTTAATGTTTTGAACAAATAAAAAATTCAAATAAATTCATACTTGAATTAAATTCAATTAAAACTTGTTTAAACTTGTTTAATTCATAATTAAATCATTGTAATTCCTTTTTCAATAATTGAAACATGTAATCCACCTAAAATTGTGTGTTCTTTTCAAATATGAACTTTGTTATCTATTTTGAACAATTTAAATTGGTGAAAACAACAAATGCTTGTGTGACACCTTTAAGTAACCAAAATTCCAAAACTTGGTAAACCTTATTTCACATTGTTTCTATTGTTGTTTTCTTGTTGTTTTCTTCATCCATGCATCATGCTAATTCACTTACACATGATGTTTAGTTGTAAAACAATTATTACAACCTTAACTCATGGACCTTTTCCATATGCAATCGAAATTGCATGTGGGTCCATTTAATCATGTTATGTTACCATGTCAACTAGTTTATTTCTATGCATCAATTAAATGGTCATGCATCATCCCATGATTGTGCACTATGCCATGTTATTGATTGTTTCTCTCTGCGTTGTTTGTTTGCTTTTTCTCGAATAGACGACGACGTTGAGACAGACGATACTTACGACACTCCTTCTGAGGATCTAGCTCAGTACCAGGCTGCTGAGTTTGCAGGCAAGTATTCACTCACATGAACCATTGCGTTCCTTTCAACATTGGATACCGATACTTTCCGTTGTCTATTTCTGCTAGCCCTATGAATCGTTGCTTCTGTTACGAACCTATCACATGTTACCCTTAACCCTGATATAGCCTCACCTCCACACCTATAACCCCATTGCTTGTTGCCCGTGTCTTACTAGCATGCTTAGGGTTGTTTGTCTCGAGTCTGTTACACATTACTTTCTGTTACTATATATATATTTCTATTATGTTCTGGGGCTCGATGTTAAACAACAACCTATTAATTTTGAGGTAATAATAATTTGATGATAAGGCACCGGCAGGAGGCCCGGTGTGGTTTTGAGGCCTGCTAGTGTCGACCCTAATTAGGAAAAGGGTCTTGTCTACTGATCCATGATGAGCGCACTAACCGCATGTGGGAAGCGTGTATGGGCGCCCCCCTCAATTTGATTCGATTCGCATCTCGTCCAAATCGCCTCATTTAGTTCGGGTTTTCCATTTGCCACACGCATATGCAGGTACGAACCCGAGGCCAGGGTGGAAACTTTTGTAGTCGTCATTTAGGGAGACACGTTCTTAGAGTGCTATGAGGGTCCCCTTTTCTTCGTGGGGCTTGATTAGCCGTGCGCTCAATTGCACGGGGTTCTTTGGGCTTGATGCGAAGAAGAGTTGAGTTGTGTTGAGTGCCCCGCTTGGTGGGAGGCATTCCATCTGGCGGGTTATTCTTACGTGTACGGCCAAATTGGTGCACCCCTGCAGGGATAAATCTTCTCGAGAAGCCGTGTTTTCCGCGGTTATGGTTGACTTGGTGAAAGTACTGGCTAACAAGTACTCAGAACAACTTACACCTAACTAATGATAACTTGACTAGTAATAGCCTTATTGCCACAATAACTTGATCCATCATTAATCCAACTGTGTGAGTTATTCTCGGATTGCTTCTTTGGATAAGGGGCGAGATCCAGGATGGGTTTGTTTGGTGGTTAGTTATAGTTGGTTACGATACGCTATCTTATCCCCTTTCTATTAGCCGGAAGTTGTATAAGGTTCTGTAGTTGGTTAGTGCAGCCAGCTGCCGCATCTTTTGTATCATCCTTTCTTCCGTTGAACCCAAAGCATCTGTGCTTGGTGTTGACGGGTTACACTTTGGTGAACTGTGAGTCTTGCTTGCCAGTACGTTGTTGTACTGACCCCTTTGGGGCTGTGGTTTCCGCAGACTACGCTTACGAGGATCCCCGTGATGGCTACTACGTGGAGTTTGACGAGGCTGCTGACGAGTAGATAGCGGACCCAGGCAGGATCCGAGACTACGTGGATGGGCTCCGTTTTTCCTTTCATTCCCGGCTTCTTAAGCCTATTTGGATTTGTCTGTACTCAGACCTTTTGAATGCTTCCGCTGTGATGTAATGATGATATGTTGGGACATGTGTCCTCTGGATGATTGTATTTGCTATCTCTGCTCTAGTGAGAGCTATTTGCAACTTATTTCTATTTATTTGTGTCTTAGAGATCTGTTGTGCTATCATCTTGTTAAAAGCCGTTGACGTACCGTGTGTGTATGGTATGAAGTACGCCAATGGTATTATCATGATTTCTATGGGATGGTTTACGTAGACGATGAACAGTAGGGGTTGGTTGTCCCACATACGTGTGTTGGCCTACTCGTAAGAGATGCGGGTGCCGGTAAGCCCCGTAATCCAATCAACTACTGTTCAACGGAACTGCGAGTATCCTCTAGAAGTCCGGGTGCGACAGTACCCCTATGCAATGAATTGGTGTTTGATATTCAACCGGAGAGTGGTTCGGAGTTGAATAGTGAATAGATAATATTTATGCATTCAATTATGTTATCATTGTTGAGAGTGTCCACAAGTGAAAGTATGATCACTAGGACTTGTTTCTAAGAATTTATACACCGTTTACAATCAGTTCTGCTATATGTTTGCTTGCTGCCATTTTTATTTCAGATTTCTATTATCACTTATACACATCCATATTACTTGTATTTCACTCTTTCTTCGCCGAACTAGTGCACCTATTCAACTGACAAATGTATTAGGTGTGTTGGGGACACAAGAGACTTCTTGTTCATAACTGCAGGGTTGCTTGAGAGGGATACCTTTGACCTCTTCCTCCCTGAGTTCGATAAACCTTGGGTAATCCACTTAAGGGAAACTTGCTTTTGTTCTACAAACCTCTGCACTTGGAGGCCTAACACTGCCTACAAGAATAGAAGGTGCGTAGTCATCAACCACCCTATGGTGTGGGTCTTCCGTGGCCCACCTCCAGGTCTGTTCAGGACTCCGTGGAACCTTCGGGAATTCTAAGACTTCCGGGCTTCGAATTTTCTAATTCTGAGAATATTTCCGGATCAACTTTTCTAAAACTAAAAACAGCAGAAATCATGGAACTGACTCTATAGCATCTAGTCAATAGGGTAGTCCGAAAAATCGAAAAAAATAAGATTTATTGTATAGCAAAAATGTGGGAAACAACATGAAAACAACATGGAACATCAGAAATTAAGGATACATTTATGACGTATCAGCCGCCGCCTTGACTCATGTCGGCGAAGAACACAGGACAAGGGAACCCTAACAACCTCCTGGTACGAGGTCGTATTGAAAAATGATGTCTGGCATTGGTAGGCCCGAAAACGTGGGCCAACATACCCATTCAACTTACGTGAGCCCAACAGCCTAGAAATTTGAACATATTCAAAATTCGAAATTGAAATCGGATCCGATCCAACCACGGATTTAATCCTCTTCGGCAAGATGGAACACAATTCCTCCGATCCGCTGGCCACAACACATCTCCATTGACACACATAACAACGGTCCAATCATGCCTCTCATCGTCATTGTACGGTGGACGAGACGTGGGTGACAACACATGCATTTTGAGATCACCTCTGCGACAATCTGATACAACTTTGTGATTCAAAATGCGATAACTTACACACGTTTGAGGAATGGATCTGAATAACAACGCCGCCTCCCGCTGCTTCCTCCGCTTCTCTTGTTGCTTCATGACTTTTCTCTCAGCGAGATCACAAGACAGAGATAAATCCGGTGTGAGGCAATAAGATCGCGGAGATATCCCTGGAATGCACGCAACACTGAGATCTCATCCTCCTCAGCGGAGTTATCCGACACGAGAGCCCAGAATCTTCCTTGGCTCAATATCGGAGCGCGGTAGGCCACCCCATCGGCGGTATGTCGATCGCCGTGGGCATCCCCAAGGGTTTGGCCATGGGCATCGCCTGTGTGCCCCATCTTCCAAGCACTTCCTCTCCAGAGCTCTTGGACCAGTTAACTGGTCCATGTATAAAAAGACAAAAACTATCTCGCAAAAAGGCTCATGTTAGTAAAAAAATATATTAGTTTTTACACAAGCCACGGAAATATCGGTTTTTCGTGAAACATCTTTGTGAACACACTGGATGTTGAGATCTATGTGCAAACTTTTTTTTCTGTAATTTTGACATTTTAAAATATGTTTAAAATCAATTTAAATATAGGATGTATATGCACGTGGGAGCGAAACGCTCCCACTGTAACTTTCTATGAATATTAACGTTTTCCCTATTTACTTTTACTTTGGTATGTTCCCCTGATTTATTGACTGTCTTTCATAACTTTTTTAAGTTGGTTGATCTTTCTAGGACAACTCCTTTATGGTTTAAAAAATAAAAAATGACGGGGAAACGCGGAAATTACGGAAACATTGATATATATTCTTGCAAAATTGTGAACCATTAAACTGCACAACTGTAGGAAATATGCGGGAAATCTATTGAATTTAGTATAATTCAAGGTCTTGGCTTAGTTTCTTTTAAGATGTTTTACTACTATCTGCCACATTTTCTTCGTTGAGAAGAAGAGAAAAAACGAAGGTGGGCTGGCTAGAGAGAAATGCAGGAATATTGTGTTGGGCCTAAGAAAACACAGAAAGGAAACCCCTTGGGGCTGGAAAAAAATATCAGTGATCACATTTTTTTGCTGAAAAGAAAACATTGGACAAAATATGCTTTTGTCCCAAAGCTCCAACATTATACTACATCCTTGGCTTTTCAGATGACTAAATTCTAAATCTGGTCAAGTGCTCCAGGATGGATAACAGTGCGATGCTGAAGCGGTGGCGGCGGTTTCATACATACTGCAAGCTCTAGTCACAATTAAGAAACCGAAGATGCATGTTTATTCTTACGCTTGGGGTAATATCATTTCTTACGCTTGGGGTAATATCATTTCTTCTACAATTTAACAGCCATGTGAGTTTGTGACATATTTAGCGAAGCTGTAGCATTTCCGTTAGTTTTGTTTTTTTTGGTTCTCGTCTGTGACTCAGTGAGTTAGGTAGGTATGCGACACAGCATGTGACCTCTCGTCGCCTACTGATGTAGGCTAAGCTAGAGGCGTCGCCGTCACCACCGTCCGCGTCCATGTCCTTATCTGAATCGGCAGTGACTCAGCCAATCTGTACCACACTCCTCCACACGCCTAGCACCTACGTAGTCTGCCTACACAGCATCATCACCAATTCATCATTCATTCACCGGAAGTTTAGGGCATCTCCAGTCGTCCCCCCAGAGCCCCCCAGGGGTTTTTTTTCGCGGCGGAAGCGACGAAAAGCGCCGCTTCTTCACCACTCGGCCCCCCCAGCGGCCCAAATAGCGCCGTTTCGGCGCTAAATAGCTGCGCGGCTGCGCGCGTGGGCCAGCTCGGTCAGCGACGTGGCGAGAAACCGCGGGAACAGAAACCGCCCGTGATCGTCTTCTCGGCTTCCGCGCGGTCAAAGGCTGCCGGCGTTTATGGCGTGGCGGCCGTCCAGTGCATGCGCCCCGCCCAAAGGCTGCCGGCGTAATGGCGTGGCGGCAGCGAGGGGACGGGTGCGCGCAGTAAATGCCTGGCCGCTCGCCACGCTATAAGAACCCCCCCGCCGCGTGCCTCGCCCCGCATTCCTCACACCGGCGATCTCTCCCTCCCTTCTTCCCCTTCTTCCACGACAATGGCTGACGGCGCGGCAGCGAACGGTTTCCCACGCCACAACCTGCGCCGGGGACAGGCGATGGCGCTGTACCGCGCGGGCTACCCATGCCCGCCGGACATGCGCCTCCCTAGCTCCGCCGCGGGGGCGAGCCGCTGGGCGCTCAGCGCCGGCGGTGTCCCCGTTCCTCCCCTTCAACAAAATCTATAAAATTTCGTCTCTTTTGAAATTGCGTTTGTTTGGGCCGATTGTTGGGCTCGGGACGCGACTAGGAAACGCGCCCCCCCAGGTTCCAGAATAGCGCCGTTTAGCGCCGCGGCGGCCCCAAAACAGCGGCGTTTTGGGCCCTGGGGGGGCGCAACGGCTGGAGATGCCCTTAGACCAAGAAAATGTTTGCCTGCAGAGCTTTCATCTCCTTTTCTCAATCTCCTAATTTGTCACATTCAGAGTTCCTGATGCTCTCCCTAGAAGAAAACTAAAGGAGTGCTTGATACCGTACGTGCTGGGAATAATATTACCAGGCTTGGCAAACAAGAGCAATCTCCCAAGTCCCAAACGATCAGATCCATGTTTTTTTTTTCTCTGCGTGTCCACTGCACATTGGGTCCCAAAGTTGATGTGCTGGTGCAATTTTTTTAAAGAACCTATTCGTATTCCTCTGCCTTTTTCACTCTCGTTCTTGTCTCGTTTAAAAAAATAATCTCGTCCTTGTCACATTCAGAGTTGTTGATAGCACTGCGCCGAAAACTCACATCATGTAGTATATATCAGAGTTTATCTTTATGAGGACAAAATGTAGGATCAGAGTTTAATTGTTCCTGTAATCGTGTTAGTACCGTTTTTTTCTTTTTGTTTTCAGTTTTGGTCAAGGATGCTAGCAAACAAGAGCTAGCTCTCCTCCCACCCAAATAACGATCAGATCGAAAATAAGTCTTATGTATTCTCTTCGTGTGCACCCTACTTGTTTCCTTTTCAGTATAGGGCAAGGATGCATCGACTGTATCTTGACTGCAGTTTTTGTTAGCCGAGCACTGATCAGATCATAATAAACAGAGAGGAGACGATGGATCAAAGAGTAGGCCGGCGCATATATTAGTTAAACCTGATGAAGCACGAGGGAGGAGATACATGCATGGATGGATCGATCGATCATGGCAACGCACACGTACAGATCATTAAGGAACACACGGTGTTTATTTTATTTAGCAGCAGCTAGTGACGCGCTGGGTGGTGGCGGTGGCGGTCTGTCCTCCTCGTCCTCATGCTCGCCGGCCGGCCGGGTGGCGGCCGGTGCTCAGTTGCAGCTGCAGCAGGAGCAGCCGCAGGCGGTGCCGCACTTGCAGGTGGTGCAGTCGCAGCCGCCGCTCTCCCCGGCCATCTCGAAGCCGCCGGAGGTGGCCTTGTGGCTGGCCGTGGGCATGACCATGGCGGCGGCGCCGGCGGTGGCCTCCACGTCAGGGAACATCTTGCAGCTGATAAAAAAAATCAAAGGTCGATCACCACAAGAAGTCAGTGCACATCTCTGCTAAGAAAGAAATTAACCCAGCTGAAACGTTCACTAGCAGATGCTGTAACGTTAACGTACCCGCCGCAGCCGTTGCCGCACTGGCAGCCGGCGCCGCACCCGCACTTGCCGCCGCAGCAAGACATTCTCCTTCCTTGAGTGGTGGTGGTGACGGTGCTACTGAAACTGAAGCTAGCTCGAGGATTGGTGGATGGTTGCTGTGTGCTTGGTGAGGAGGAAGATGGCGGGGAGGGGGCCTATAAATAGGCGGGGAGAGGGCGGCAAAGGATGGAGGGGAGCGCGCGAGGGACCACCGCGCCCAACTTTAATCGGAAAGAGGAATCATCAGTAACACGATCAATCGTCCATCCCTTTCTACCTGCCTGCCTTTGATTCTTTCGTCTCAAGGTTAAAGACTCGTGGAGTTTACGGTCTGCTCTAGGTGGTGTGCAGCGACGGTCAGTCGTGGGGCAACCCTAACCTAGGTGGTGCAGCTCGGGGGTGACGGTCTGGCGCGGCGGTGGGGTTCTCGTGGTGGCGGTGGCCAAGTTGGTGGTGCTGCTGCCGTTGCTGGCTGGGGCGGCGGGGTGGTGGCGTTCCGGCCCTTTGGACCCAGATCTGGGTCAGTGCGGGTCTGCCTCGTTGCCCCTGGTTAGTCTGCGGAGCGGCTCGTGTAGGAGATGACGTAGACGCCGCCCAGCCTGACAGTGAGAGCTTCACGGGCCTTTCTAGGTCCGGCCGAGTTTTTTTTTTAAAGGAAAAGTATATTAATATCGCGGATATACGAATTACACCTGGTCTCTACAACAACGCAATGGGTGCACACAGCCGAAACGCAATAAAAATAAGAAATAAAAAGAAAAATCCCGTTACAGAGTTACAATCCTCGCGGTATCCGTACAACCACCACCTAAACAACAGCTGATGTCCATCTCTTCGAAAACAACATCTCCAAGAAGAACGGTGCCAGACACAACCAATTAAGGACAGACCTTGGGTTATCACCCTGAAGATAATCCTCGTTCTCAAAACAACGGCTCCAAGAGAACCAGTGCCGGGCACAACCAATTAAGGCCAGACCTTGGGTTTTCACCCTGAAAGGTAGGACTTTGGACTTCACGCATATTGTCGCCCCCTCTGACATACGGCTGCCACGAATCGTGTAACTACAAGCCAGTTCCCCATCGATGCAAAGACTCCGAACACCGTTGCTAGTCCTCCAATCTCACCTTCGATGACTGAGCATTGCGACCGAATTCCACCGATCCAGCAGTCTCCAGGCGTCGCCCATGGGAGTTCGCCGGCGGAGACTTTCGGTCGACACCCCGGCTTGAGCAAAGAGAACCTACATCAGGATTTTCATCTTCGCGCAATGGGAAACCCTAGGACCACCGTCATTATTCTGAAGCCTCGCAAGCCCCCTCGCCGCGAGTCATCCCCCATCATGGGCCAGTTTGGAGGGTAGCGGCGGCTTACGTGCAACAGCACGGCGGTAAGGACTATACGCCCTCGGGCTCGGCCGGGCCTGCTTGGCCTGGTGTGTCCCTGTTGTTGTGTCTGCTCGGCACCCATCGACGGCGGTGAAGGACGTCCTCTAGGTGGCTGCGCAGCTGCCGCCCTCCGGCTCTAATGGTACGGTGTGCTCTTGTCGCGGCGTCCGGTCTGCATGCTATTGTCGATAGCGGTTAATGTTGTTCCCTCCCTTGTGGTCGTGATTCTGTCGGAGGCTGCTTCATCTATGGTTGGCCGGCCTTGTTACGTGGCCATGGTGATACGGTGATGGGGATTACGTGATCATGGTGGCGTTTGTTGGTGGATGGCAAGATTGGTGGAACGCCACGAACCGTCTGAGCGTAGTTTTTTTTGGATTCGGGAAAATCCTTGTCGTTTTGGCTCCGAAAAAAGCGGTGACGCTTGAGAGTATCCCTCCTTCCTGAAGGACGCCGGGTGTACCCCTTCCCCACTTCTCGGAGCGTGCCGGGGGAAACCCTAGAACTTGTCCGGACAGTAGTGTCGTTGTCGTCGCTTCGCTCCTTGCAAGTGTTGTTTGGTACGCGGAGATTCGGCTTTGCTAGGATCGTGGTGGGAATTATCCGGAGAGGATGCGGCGGTTATGTGTCATTATCATTTTCGTTGATCCGCCGGTGTCGGCATTATTTTCTCCTTTTGTTTCTCTTACTTTCTTCTGGGCGAGACTGTGATGTTTGCCCCAGCATTGCTTTGCTTGTTGTAACGTGTGGTTGCTATATTAATATATAGCAAGGCAAAAACCTATTTCGGCAAAAGTTTTCGGTCTCCTTGCTTACCCGAAAGATGTTTTACCTCTACTTTTTTTCTCATAGCTGCTAGCTCGTGCCTGCAGTCTGATAATGAAGCGTGAGAAAAATAAAAGTGTCTGGAGCTTTAGCGCCTACTAGCTTTGTTCGACGGCGCACCACATGCCCTCAACTAGGATAGACCGTAATGGAACCTAACATGAATGCATGATCACCCTACAACGTCTACGACTCCATGGTTGGAAAAAAGATCGCTTCTTTGCATCAGATTAACAACCCAACTAACGGATGATGTTTTTACAAATATGACCCTTTGTCCAATGTAATTGTCAAAAGTAACCTCCTTTGAATTTTTTTGTCAAAAATGACCCGGCGGGAGGGAGAAAAAGCGCCACGTGTACTTCCCGCCAGACCAATCGGCAGAAAGTCACCTCCCGCCAGCCCACTTGGCGGAAAAGTCACTTGGCTGCCAAAACAGCTCGCGCCTTGTCGTGCCACGTGTCCACGCAGAGCACCTTCCGCCATATGGGTTGGCGGGAAGTGACTTTCCGGTGTCTGAGTTGGCGGAAGGTACACGTGGCGCCTTTTCTCCCTCTCGCAAGACCATTTTTGACAAAAAATTTCAAAGAGGGTTAGTTTTGACATTTGCACCGGGTAGAAGGTCATATTTGTAAAAAAATCCTAACGGATTGGCTTACTTTTTTTTTTGACAGAGTACTCAACCACCCTGAAGCAGCAATAATTCAGACATGAGAGCGTAGGTAACTGTGTACCAGCAGAACAGTTACCCCATCGGCGATCGTGTCACGTCGCCTCCAACAGTTTTTACCGACACCGTGTCTGTCTTGGCGAAAGCAGATCGATCAGTCAGAGGGCCGAAGGAGTTTGCTTGCAGCAAGGAAACGGACCAACAGTGGCACACCAATTATTTGCCGCTGGACCGGAGCATCACGCAAGCATCAAGATATTTGGAACAGTGCAGCATCATGTCGTGTCACCTACAACAGTTTCTACCCACAACTTGAATAAACAAGGGTGAAGGAGAACACTGTGTATCGAGTTTATACTTTACTTGCAGCAAGCAAACTGCCAAACAATTATTGCAACTGAGTGGAGTGAATCCCGGCCGTTGCTTCCAAACTACTGTGGCGTACTGCTGCACAAATAATTGGGGGCAGGACTAGCAGAACCATTTTATTTTTTAACAGGGACAAAAGATTTTCCATAATATTTTTATTGAATTTTATTTTCCACGGCCTATTAACCGAGGTGCCCATTAGCTAACATAAAGCTGGTACTACCAAGGAATTTCACGGAAAAGTTAGAGGACAACTTTATTTACAAAGTAGTGGATCGTAAATTTCCTTTTTATCGAGGTTTTCCCTGTAATGTTGGTGTTCAATGAATATGTAGCTTCGGTTCATTCAGAAAATAACTCTGTATTTTTCACTATCTTTTATAGTTGTATTTTTTTCACTCAGATATTTTATAAGAATTTTTCACTCAGCTTTTATCCATGTACTTTGTTAGTTGGACGCTGCGATGTTGTTTGCTGCACGACATGCAGGGAGGCACGGCAACCAGGCTGCCATCTGCCGAGGGTCCATCACGGGTTAGCTGGGCTGACAGTCCCCTCCCTTGTTTCACTGACGGGCTTCATTTGTGAGGCCCATACCGAGCTATATCCAACGGGGACTGGGTGTGTTGTGCCGAATTAGTACCACATCGCTTGCCGAGAAGAAATCTGAGCGGTTTATAAGGTGGTTTTGGATACAAGACTTCATCGCGTGGTACACGTGATAAGCTACCCAAACCACCAAACAATACATAATTGTGAAATGCATGCAAGCGTTATTCGGGCAGACCGCCTGAAGCTTGTCATGAAAATATCACACCGACATGGTGTGTCAGGCAATTCATTTTATTTGTTGTCTCTATTTTTTTATATATTCCAGCTCATACTTCACAAGTAGAAAATAAATTGGCCCGGTGGCCCCACCGGTCACCGCACGCAAATCGCCCCAGACAAAAATATATTATTGTGGCAAGCCACCTCTTTTCTGTATAGGTCTGGTGGGTCGTGATAATTACTGCTTCAGCTGAACTTAGCAAATCAGCTGACAATCCATGAACTGCAAGACACCTCTAGATTATCTCCAATGCGCCGGTACATTTCGGGTCCGGATTTTATCCGTTTATGTCTTTGTGGGGACACGAAAAATTTATCCCTGCCCGGCGTGGAGCAGGTTGCACCCTACGCGGGCGACATATTTTTTTTTTCTCATTAGATAATTGCAAGTCTGAATCTTTACCTAATAATAAAAGCGTTCAGGCTTCCCTGGTTGGTTACTTGGTCAGTCGGTCCATCAAACAGAATTACCCCTAAAGTTGTTAATAATTACGCACTCTGCCACCGGTTACAAAACGGTTCCGTCATGATTTTGTTTCCAAGTCGCGCGTGTGCCTTTCCTGTGTTGATCGAATCCTAGAATACGCTGGACGCGGACACCACGCTGTAGAAGGTCACTAACGCCAAGACGATCTAGAAGAATGCCAAGCTCAAGAACCGTGATCAGCTCAGGATCGTCTACAGTGAGATACTCTACGGCAAGAAGTCACAGGCTACCCGCTGCATGCAGGTGCCTTACATGGTTTTGAACCAATCAATCTCAACTGTTTAGCATGTTTTTTGAGTCCGACTTTTTGTTTGCAGGTGCTGAACTGTGTTATCACTGGGACGCACTTCATCTTTCTTCTTGGAGTTACAACTTCATAGTAATTGTGACCCGTGCACTTTGTTTTAGTTTTATACTTGCTTCTGCTCCTGATTGTGAGGTCAATTGATTTTGGGGGAAATTTAAGGGGTGCTGAACATTTTTGCCCAAAAGTTTGTCTTACTTTGCTCCGATTGCAATGAAAAGACACCAAACAATTCATAAATTGGCCCATATATTTTTAACGAAGTGATGCGCAATTGTTACAAGTCATTACGAGTACATGCAAGGAGGGGCCTTCACAAGTGAGGAGAAGCGCCGACATGAGTGAGTCTTAGGCTAGGGTGATTCGGTGTGGGTATGGTGTATATATATGACATACGGTGATGTCTAGCATACAAGTCCGCGAAATTACAAGTTGGTGCATGGAGGGGCTGACGAAGCAACGTGGCAGAGTGTGAAAATCGAGCTCATTGCCTTGGAATTGATCACGTTAATGCGAATAGGTGGACAACATAACCAGCATATCCGTGATAGTGATGAAGATGAGATTTGGTAACATGGATGCAAGAATTTGTTTTCCGTTGCAACGCACGGGCATGTTTCCTAGTCTCTTAATAAATTAAAGTTGTGGGGCATAAGTGGCACGTTTACAATAATAAAAAAACATACCTTCAGAAACACATATCTATGCTGGCCGGAGGTAGTCGAGGGCGCCGCATGGACCTCAAGTCCATCACTATCCTCGGAATACAAACCGCGACACCAAGTGTCGTTAAACACCTTCACTATAAATCTGTTGGTCCCTGTGTACGTGAAATGCAGGACGAATCTAGCCTCCAACTGATACGTAGTGGCGAACTACATCCAACGATCCCGAATGAACATATGTCCATGGTTGTCGAAGTAGACTTCTACGACTATGGCGCCGTTGAGGCACTTCTCCGTCTACTGTTCGAGCTCGTGTTGTTCTATGCCGTCAGGATGGCGCTCAAACGCCGTCAGGAACCCTCAACATCGGCTGAATGCCGTCACTGAGGATGACGACGAACTCGGTGCCGAAAAACCTCCGCACAGAGCGATGGGATGGTTAGAGGATTACCCTGAGGAGTACGAAGACGACGAGGACGGCAGCTCTGCGACACTTCTGCAGCCCGCGCTTGACGCCCTCCGCGCGTAGAGCACCGCGCTCCACAGCCATCATGGGCACCGCGACCACGACCACTGCAACTAACGGTGCCTCCACCACGACTACCCCGGGGAGCTCTCACCATGATCTAATGTAGTGGAATGTGGGTGCGTTTTGGCTAGGAACCTCCCAAAACTATTTTAATAATTAGTTTGGAGATAGACGAGGGGACATTGTGTCGCTGCCTAGAGGGTCCGGGAGGCGAGAGGGCGGGATTTACCAGACGCAGATGTACCATCTAGACGCATTCCCTTCCCAAATTTGGGATATAAATGGGTGCGCGGAACCAAATAGGCGCGAGACACGTCCGTTTCCCAAATGCGTCGGCGCGTTGGGCTGTGTTTTGGCCCCGCCGGAGCTATTCGGACGTGCGCGGACTAAATGCGTTGATGCGTTAGAGATGGTCTTAGTCCGGTAAAATCTAAAAATCTGGAAGAAGTTCATATACCTCCATGTCACGAAGATCCCCATATGATTAGCAATCATAGCGTGCATACAAGGCTTGTCCAGCCCATCTTCCACAACAGCTACAGGTATGCATCTGCTCAACTTAGCCACGTCATCTTAGCGATGAAAATCCAAACCCCAAATAAAAGGAAATTCATTTCTCAAAAAAAAAATGTGCACAACAAAACCACAGACATAGAATGGGAGGAAATCTTCAAGAAAATGAAGCGGATGGTGGATGCACAAACCGCAGTCAAAGAGTATGAGCGGAGAGTCGGGCGCTCCATCTTCAAGAAAATGCCCAGAGTGACACTACCAGAGAACCACCCAGTCCGCCATCACTTAGATAAGGTTTACCGGGAAAAGGAGGGTACACACAAAAATTACAAAGGGAACAAAGGGAAGACCTATAACCGAACCCTGGCTATCAATTCACTGGCCTCGTACGCAATTTTGAATGACGATCTCTACTCGCTGGACGAAAAGCTGAAGTTCCTTAAATTTTTGCTCGACAAATCTCTACAACAACGGGAGTGTAGCGAAGGCGTGTTCTAGCAAGCTCCCAGAGGATACCTACGTGTGCAGGAGCCAAACATAAGCTGTTGATTAGAGTGTTCTTGGAGGCTCTGGCAGCCATAAATGCGCCAACAAAGATTGAGAGAAGGATATGCAAGGCCCACGAGAATGTGATGTTGTGTCCAAAACCGGATCTAGCGATGGAAAGCTTGGGAAAGGAAATTGTAAAGACGATGACACCCGCCATAAGGAGGCAGACCCTCACCGCGAGAGAGACCGCGAAGAACAAACCCGGAAGGGTGATAAGCATGCACCACGTACGACCCGTGCAGTCAGGGACATGAATAACATGGCCCCTCCGAAAAACCCTGTCGACAAGCGCGGAGATATGTGTATCCGCACACCACCACGCGCGGAGGGAGGTGGCAGCGGGAGTCGCACACCCCCTCGATCGCGTGGTGGAACAACGGATGAAACAATGTTGAACCTTGACGGGAAGCTCCCTGGCATAGTGGCTTCCAGCATCAGGGAAGCAACTCGCAGTCGTTAAACTCGCATGCCCGCGCACACTTGAACATGCTCCGTAGTGGCCTCAGTACTTCTAGCCGACAGAAGGTACCCGAGTAAGTTTCCTTTATGTACTCCGAATGCGCACTTTTTTGCGTTCGTCTTGATTCGGTACTTGTCGAGTGCTGCGAAAGTCTCTTGGAGGTGGTCAATAAGGGTTCTTCCTCTTTTGACTTAACGACAATATCATCCACGTAAAATTGCGTGCTCCATCCAATTTGCGCCATCAGCCAGTTTTGCATCGTCCGCTTGTACGTGGCACCCGCGTTCTTCAATCTGAAGGGCATCGTGGTATAGAAATATACTCCAAATGTGGTGAGGAACATGGTCTTCTCTTCATCCTCCTTCTTCGGTCTTCTTTGGATCACATGATTGAAAAACAGAGGAATATAAAAAACATAGGAATCTCACAGGTTTGTATGCGTAAAACAGAGGAAAACTGTAGGATTAGTCGTTTGGATGAAATGCAGGAAAAACGCAGGAAAAGTGCCTCAAACCTACGCACTTGAGTCTAACAAAGAGGTTCGAGTGGATGTTCAAAATCCTATGGAATTAAGACATAGGAATCCAATCCATAGGAATTTAGGTAGTACCATTCCTTTGATCCAAAGGCAATCCATAGGGAATAATCCTAAGGATTGGAATCCTCCAAAAATCCTACGAAATTACTACAATCCAAAGAGGGCCTTCATGTGAATTTGATTGTAACCCGGGGACTCGTCGAGGAAGGATAGATTTTCTTAGCCGGCAGTCGAGTCAATGACTTGATCGATGCGAGGCAGTGGGAACCAATACTTGGGGAAATACTTGCTCAATGAGGTTTAGTCTATGCACATCCACAGTACGTCGGGGTTTTTCTTGACTACCAGTACTGGGTTGGCGAGCCAGGTTGCTATTTTGGTCTCTCGAATAAATTTTGTTGCTACCAGTCTGTTAACTTCATATCCTATTGTTCTTTGCTTCGGCTCTGAATAACGACGTGTGGATTGTTGTATTAGCTTGGCATCCTTGTATTTCGAGTGAGTGCTCGACAAATTTTCTTGGGACTCCTGACATGTATGCTGGGGCCATGTGAAGATTTTCCAGTTCTCACGGAGAAATTCGACGAGTGCGTTTACCTATGCGATATCCATCGTATTGGACACGAGTATTGTCTTTCCTGGGTCAGTCTGGTGAACCTGGTCTGCGGTGAATTTTCTCAGTTAAAGGAGTATCGTGTGGTTAGTAATTTCCGCTATCTTTGCAAGTTCGCGTTGGATCCTAAATGACTGTGACATTATGTTGAACTGAACGTCACAATTATTGTATTTTTTTTAATTCCCGTGCATGGTTATGATTCATTTGGGTTCTGACATTTTGAGCATCAGGTACGCATAATGAGGTAAAAGCATGAACCATGCCAATCGACCACTTCAAAGTTGAGTCTCTCCTTTAGGTAGTGCTTATTTTCTCCGAAGATGACCTCGAGGCTATCTTACCCAGAGGCCAGAGGGCGGACTGCTTTTCCTAGCACAATCCCATGTAATGAACTTTCTAACCGCTTCAAAATTCTTGTTGGCACATTCATTTTCTTCAATGTTTTAACATAAATGAATTGATTCCGCTCCCTCCGTCCATGAATACGCAACTCTGATCATACTCTCCGATTTGGGCTTCTAGTACTAGTGTGTCGCTTCCCGGGTAGGCGACTCGGGGTGGGTGGTCAGCTCTAGAGAACATTATGCTTGCGTTTGTCCAGTCCAGAAATTATGTGGTAGCTGGTGGAGATACCTCAGTTAAGTTGATCCCGATGACAAGTTTTTGACTCCTCTTGGACGGTTCACCCTTCTGTATCATGAAAACTTTTCCTTTGGCTCCAGGTACTCTTCGTCCTCTTCTGAGTAGTGTTCCCTATCCTGGTGTTGTATTGCGGCCGCTTGGTGTGGCATGGGTGCTGGTTGTGCTGGAGGTGGGGGCGGAGGTGGGACAACCATTTCCATTGGGAGTGGTGGTGGTGCACCCACCTCTATCGGTTTCTCCATCTTCTTTTTCTTCTTGCTCTTCCTTCCTCTCTCTCTCCTCTTCTTTCTTCCATCTTTCTCCTTTTCTTTTCTCTCTCTTATCCTCTCATCCTTCTTTGTTTTCTCTCCTCTTTCACTCTCTCTCTCTCTCTCTCTTGTTTGTTTTCTCTCTCCTTCCTTCGTCTTCCCACAGACGGCGCCAATGAAGAGGAACGTGACCTCGATAATCCCCATGGCGAGCAATCTGGGGTTTCGTAAGGGAAAAGGCGCTGGTGGACTACTCGGTTAGACGGGTTACTGCCCGCTTCTTATTAACTCGATGAACATATTATAGGAGTTCCGCATAGGTTGAATTAACACAACTCTGGATCTAGTGTTGGTTGTCCTACTATGACCCTCTCCCATCCTTTATATAGGTAGTCGGGCCTCAGGGGCCTTACACGAGTAGGACTCGACGTTGAGTCGGTTTTAGTCTTTCCTAACTTCCTGGACAAGTTCCTCCTTGCGCTCGCTCCAATTTGGGCCTTTGTCATGGGCTTCAGTGCAGTCAGCCCAAAGTCACGAGTAGATACCCCCCCCTCGTCGATCCACACCTGATAGGCCCATCGTGGGGGGTCTCTCGGGTACCCTCACGTCAGAATGCATAAAATAGTTTCCTCCAAAACTTAGCAGCCACCTCCTGGGCCTCTGCCAAACCCTCCTGTTCCGCCGATGGATAGCCAACCCCCCTCTTCCTCATACAAACTACTTTATCCATCAGTCTAGCTTGTGCGGTAGCGCAAAGAGGCTCCTATCTATCGGCGGGCATAGTTTGCCCAGTTGGACTCCTAGTATGTTAGGTTTTGTATTCAGGTTTAGTTTTGGTCTCTAGTTGCTGGTGGAAAAATGGCAGCGTCAGCCTCGGCATGAAATGAGTCTTCCTCGCCTCTCCCTCATCCCGAGGGCAATTCTTCGCATCGTTGGTAGGGGATGTGAAGGCTGGTGTGTTACGTCTGATCAGCCGAGCGCCGCGCTCTTCTTCGGACTACGACCGGCCGGTGACTTGACGGCTGATTGTGTAGATAGTACATTTTGTCCTAGCGGTTCCGGCAGTGGCACGGAACATTGCACCAACATTGGTGCGTCATCGACATGTGCGGGGTGGAGAATATGTTGTAACTTTCTTTTCTATCGAGGTCTTTGCTATAATGTTGGCGTTTAATTTATAATATGTAGCTTCGGTTCATCCAAAATAACAACTCTGTATTTTTTACTGGCTTTTCTAGATGTACTTTTTACAAGATTTTCTCACTGATCTTTGATTCACATATACTGTGTTAGTTGGACGCTGCGATGTTGTTTGCTGCACGGCATGCAAAAGGAGGCTGCCATCCACGATGGGGTCGTCGCGGTACGTTTTTTTCCTTTTTCCATAACAGGCTGACGATTGTTGGTCGGCCGACCGTCCGTCACAGGCCGGGGCTGAGTGCCGCGTTTGCTTCTGTGATGGGCTTCACTTGTGAGGCCCGTACCGAGCTGCATCGACGGGGACTCGGTGTGTTGTTGTGCCCAGATAGTCCCACATCGCTTGCCAAGAAGAAATCCGAGCTGTTTATAACTTTACTACGGATCATTGGAGACATCGCGTGGTACACGTGATAAGCTACCTCAACCAAACAAACGATATATAATTGTTAATCGCATGCAAGCACAATTCAGGGCAGACAGCCTTGAAGTTTGTCATGTAAATTTCACACCGACATGGTGTGTAAAGCAATCTTTTTTCTCCTTTTGTCCTTTTTTCTTTTGTTGCTTGCAGATCATACTGTCCTTTTTTCTTTTGTTGCTTGCAGATCATAAGATTAAGTTGCGCCAACTGCAAACAAAAATGTATTGTTGCGTGCACTTCCGCACAGATCCTTTCGTAAAGATCTGGTAGGCTATGATAGTTACTGCTTTAGCTGAATGTAGCAAATTTAGAGCGTCTCTAGGAGAACCATTCGTGTTTTCGTCGGTTTAAAAAGACTCACGAACTCCAAGCGCATAGCAGAAACCCTTAATGGAACTGAGAAATTCCAAATTTTATGGATTGGCGCAACGTTCACATAGAAACATCTGCGTGCGGAAGTTTGCATACATCAAAATGCCTACGCACTACGTCGAGCCTAGCAATACGGCGACCTCCGGAGGAGGTCGATGGACTCCTTGGCGTCGTTCTCCGCCACCTTCTTCCTGTATGACGCGCGCTTCATGTGTGTTGCCTTCGCGGCGAGCCCGCCTGGAGGAGCTCAGTGTCCGCCCAGCGCAACTCCTTGAGCTGCTTCTCCTCCCTCTCCGTCTGAGCGCAGAGGAGCGCGGTCATCACGTGCACCTGTTCGTCGGAGATGAAGTCGTCTGGCGAGACAGTGGGCGCGAAGGCCTCCGGGTCGTGCCCCTGCGGAGGAGGCTGGCGGATTACGAGGGTGTTGTTGCTCAAACTGCGCATCAAAGTGTCCCATTTGCCGCCGGTGGAGCCCCCTTCGCCCGCCATTGGATCCCCCTTCGCCGCCATTGAAGCTCCCCTCGCCGCGCATCTTCCGGTCGTACTCCTCCACGGCGCACTAGCAGAACTTCTCCATTATGAGTGCCTCCGCGTGCATGAATTTCCACGGCCCATGCTTGCGGGCGCCGTCGGAGCGGACGAGCCGTTCATGCTCATGGTCATCCCTGGCGTCGCCGCGGCCTCTCCCGGTCACGCCTGAGCTAGGGCTACGAGCCATTGGACGGGGCTTTGCTTGATCTGTAGCCGGCGTGGGGTTATAGCTCGCTAGATGTGGCGATTCGCGTTGGCGATTTTTTGTCGTCGACGGAGCTAGATTTTCGGTCTCGACCCGAAAAGGGCTCGCGTTGCCGAATAAATAGAGGCTGGGAGGGGAGATTTGGGGGGATCTGTAAGCTGTTTTCAGGACGGGCCGAATTTTCAGTCTTTGCTACGACGCAGAAACTGAGCTCAACTCCTAAAGCCGCTATAACTTTACAGTTCTGGCACTTTTTGGGCACTACTAGAGATGCTCTTAGCTGATGATACATGAATTGCAGGGCATATTTAGTCTAGGCAAATACTACAAAGTTTGGACAAAATCAGACACTTCCCTGTCACAAAGAGCCCAATATCACCAGCAATCACAGTGTGCATACAGAGACCTGTCCAGCCTAGCTGCCACAACAACTACAGGTATGCGTTTCTCTAGATGTGGGCATTCACGTTGGCGATTTGTCGTCGTCGACGGTGCTAGATTTTCGGTCTTGACTCGAAAACGGCTCGCTATGCCGAATAAATAGTGGCTGGGAGGGGGGATTCTGGGGATCTGCAAACTGATGGTGTCATCGTCGGCATGAAATGAGTCTTCCTCGCCTCGACCTCGTCCCCAGGATAAATCATGGCATCGTTGCGAGGTGTGTGGAGGTTGGTGTGTCATGTCTAATAAGCTGAGTGTCATCTTCTTCTCCCGACTATGGAATCTTCGGGTTCAACGTCGCCAACACTTCCTGGTAGAGATTAGTGACTTCGCGGTTGCTTGTGTAGACACTACATTTTGTCCCAGGCCATCTTTGTGACGAATACCCATATTCCGGATAATAGGTAATTGATTTCTCATGAAAATGTACACAACAGAATCACAAACATAGAAAGAGAGGGAGAAACTGAAATCATTAAACCAGACATGGATGGATTCACGAATGGCTCCAATCAAGAAGTCCTTATTCGTGAACTTGTCCGCGGACTTAGTACACATCGCTAGGTGAGGTAGTTGATGAATTTCCACGGCAGGTCGCGGGAGCTCCTGCAGTGATGGCGCCCATGGCAATCTTATCCGATTTGCCGTTGTTGGCAGCGGAGACCAGAGCGCCGGTCATGACGCCTCCAAAGAGTTTTTCTACTCCCTCCGTCTCAAAATAAGTGTCGTATAAATAAGTTAAAATGGATGTATCTAGCATATAAATACATATAGATGCATCCATTTTAATGAAGGTTATTTTGAGACGGAGGAAGTACAAGAGTACCGGAAAAGAGAGGGAGATTAATTAGCACCGTAAGTACCAAAAACTTGTGGGAGTAAATTATTCTTAACACATGCAAGCATATACCGATCATGAAAAAATAAATGTTTTCATGGAAAAGATATTTTACTCCGAGTCTACTAGTCGAACAATATCAAACTTACTGCTTATATAATCTTAGAACAAAGGGTGTGGAGAGTGGAGATACACCTTATGAGATGACAATGTCTAGTTGTATTTTCTCTTATATACTACTCCGGCCTCCGTCCCATTTTACATGTCGGAGACGTAGAAGTAAAGTAGTGCAAATCTTGTATAGAACTCACGACAACTAAAACGGGACATAGGTAGTACGTGATTAGCCAATAATCTTAGCCAAATATACATTTATGACATGCCAATGTCTGGCTGTAATTTTTTTTTGAGTATGTAATTAGGCAAAATAATTTAGCCGAGTAACAAAGAATCTGCATTTTAATGTGGGCGTATGATATCTGCATGTCGGTAGATTTTCCTTCGAGTGAGTTCACATTATCTACGAGAAACACGAAATATTCATATTTTTATAGAAGCATTAGCGACCATGGATCTTTTCCACTCCATACTCCACGCTCCTATAGTGTCTAGCAAGAGCACCTGCCAGTTAGTCGGAACAACATTTCTGAATCTGTCAATCAACATAAGGATTAAAGAGGCCAGATGAATGATTGGCGTCAATGCATTTTTTTTAGAGAAGTCAATGCATTTGTTTGAAGCAGAAAGGTACACCAAAGTTCTATTAATTAAGTTGCGCCAATATCCAACCCCCGTGTCCGTGGCCGTTTTCTTCTGCTGCAGATCGTGGCCGATGGAGCACCACAGTCATGAGGGTTCCTCGCCATGCCGCTTTGCGGTCAGAGATAGAATTTTCCGGGATTCAAAAGAGTAACAAAAAAGATGACGGACAAAAAGGGACTCTGTTGAGTGGACATAGGCTGCCAGGCTGAAGCAGAAGAGACGAATCGTGGCACTGGAGTGCCATGCTCCGTGCGCCTAGACTGGGCGCAACTAGGTCTACCTGTGGCCGATTTATCTGAACTTGAGAACAGGTTCACCACGGACGAGGTTAAAGATGCAATTTTCGACTGCAAATTAGACAAAGCGCCAGGGCCTGACGGTTTTTCAGGAGCTTTCTTCCGAGCTTCTTGGAATACAATCAAGGATGATGTTATGAATGCAATCGACAAGTTCTACAGTCTTGATGATCGCTCATTTGGCTGTCTTAACACAGCTCATTATTTCCTTCTCCCGAAGATTGAACAGCCAGTTCATATTACTCACTACAGGCCTATCAGTCTAATTCATGCCTTCTCTAAGCTTATCACCAAAGTGCTGGCTAGACGTTTATGCCCAAGGCTGGACGAGCTCAGATCACCTTGCCAAAGTGCTTTCATCTCCAAGCGGAGTATTCAGGATAACTTCCTGTATGTGAACTCAATGGCAAAGTATCTACATCGCACAAAGACTCCGTCACTCTTGATGAAACTTGACATTGCAAAGGCTTTCGACACAATTTCGTGGTCTTACCTTTTGGACATGCTAGAGGCTAGAGGTTTTCCGAGGAGGTGGCGGAACTGGATGGCCATGATATTCCGTTCTGCCACCTCTAGGCCTCTCGTTAATGGGGTGCCCGGACGAACGATTAATCACTTACGTGGCCTAAGACAAGGGGACTCTCTATCTCCTTTTCTGTTCGTCTTAGGTATGGAGCCTCTTCACCGACTCCTAGAAATCGCCACAGAAGTTGGTGTGCTGTCCAAGATTAAGGGTAAGTAGTGTTCCTTCAGGGCATCTTTGTATGCTGATGATGTGGCACTTTTTGTCAACCCAACGCCAGGGGACCTTGCCGGCATAAAGGAAGTGTTCAGCTCCTTTGGCAATGCTACAGGTCTAGTTACTAACTTCAACAAAAGCTCTGTCACACCTATAAGCTGCCAGGGTGTCAACCTTGACGAACTGTTGATTAACATGTAAATGCCGGTTGTACACCTTCCATGTGTCTACCTGGGTATGCCTCTGTCAATCAAGAAGCTCACCAAAGCTGACTGGCAACCTTTGTTGGATAAGGTCGATAAGTTCCTGGCAGCTTGGAAGGCTAGACTTATGAGCAAAGCAGGGCGACTGGTTATGTTGAACTCGGTTCTAACATCCCTTGCGGTCTACCAAATGGGTATTCATGATATGCCAGCTTGGGTGAGGAAGGAATTTGACAGGCGCAGGAGAGCTTGGCTTTGGGCGGGAGAATCCACCTGTGGAGGAGGCAAATGCAGGGTGAGCTGGAAGCAAGTATGTAGGCCTAAGTCACTAGGTGGCCTGGGGATACACTGTGTCTCCGCCTTTAGTAGGGCGCTGAGGCTACGCTGGCTTTGGCAGAGGTGGGAGGACCCTGCAAAGCCATGGGCGCACTTCCCCCTTCCTTGCAACAAGACCGACCGCTCCATGTTCACGACAGCAACTATAGTCACGCTTGGCAATGGAAAAAAGACGAAGTTCTGGACTGACAAGTGGTTAATGGGGCAAGTGCCGGCTCTAATGGCACCCGATCTTTTCAAGATCTCGGTTCGCAAGAACATGACGGTGGAAGATGCACTAAGCAATGACAAATGGCTTACGGATCTGAGGTTCTCCTTGGACTTACAGCACACCGGCAAGCTGATCAAATTGGCGGACGGTTTGGACCAAGTTCGGCTATCTCAAGAACAAGACAAAATCACATGGTGTTACGGGCCAAAGAACGTTTATTCAGCTAGTTCGGCATATAGGTTGCACTTTCTGGGAGCGGAAAGGTCCTTCTTCCAGGAAGCTGTTTGGAAGGGTTGGGCTCCGGCAAAATGCAAATTCTTCATCTGGACTCTGCTGCTGGGAAGGGTGCTCACGGCTGACAAGCTGCTGCAACGGGGATGGCCAAATGACTACTTCTGCCCGCTATGTCGCAGAAATCTAGAAACAGCAAGTCACCTCATTCGGGAGTGCCCATACAACAGGCTTGTGTGGGCGCGGGCAGCGTCAACCTTCGGGGAGGCTAGTTTGAACCCGGTAACTTGGGGTTCCTCAGCGGGGTCGCTTGGCGAATGGTTTCAGGCAGTACGACTTTCCTCAGCTAAGGATAGGAAAAAATCTGCCTCAACCGGCTTGAAATTAGTTTGCTGGGAGATTTGGCGTGAGCGGAATAGGAGAGTTTTCGACAATAAGGATTTAAGTGGGATTGCGCTTAACAATCGAATAAAAGATGAGGCAAGAGTTTGGATCCAAGCTGGGGCGCCACTAGCGCTGCGGGAGCAGGCAGGAGGGGTGCCTTTTGATCCCGGCTGATGGGGTGTTTTTTCTCATTTTTCCGTTTTTAGGGTTAAAAACCCTTTTCTTTGTGTTTTCTTCAGTTTACCTCTGTAAAGTGCTTCCCTAACTTTGAAATAAACATAGCAGCTCTCCTGCTATTATTCAAAAAAAAGAAGAAGAGACGAATCGTCGTAGCGGCGTGTGTGTCCTCTACTAATGGATCGTGCTACTCGTTTGTGGACCAGCATGCTGCAACATGCTTCATTGTATATTTGGGCTGAATAGCTTTTCTTTTCTTTTTGAGACATGGCTAGATAGCTAGTACATATACGAAATAGGCTTTCGTCCCGCTTTATAGCTAAAACAGCGACCTCCATACAACCAACACAAACAAACACAACACCACATATGCTAGGCAACACTAAAACACATCAAAGAAAAGAAAAGAAGAAGAAAAATGAAGACATAGACGGATCGACTAAACTACGGTAACCCATAACCGTTGCGCCCTCGGAAGAAGTACCACCGCACTCCTAGAGCCGAGTCGTCGAATACCAAGCAACACCTTAAATAAGGAAAGCGCTCGTTGCTACCCGGACCAATGCACTAGCCCTAGGGTTTCCCTCGGCACACAGGAAAGCGGACGAAGGGTACGACCTTCAGGAAAGATGGTGCCACTTAGAGGCAGCACCGTGTCGTTCTCGGTCGAGATGACAAGGGTTTCTCCCAAAAAACCATGTCTGCAATCCCGAATGAAATGGAGCACAGAAGCCCGCGAGGACGAGGTCTCGGCACCACCAGACTCACCACCCACCAACATGCGCCACCACGAATACGAAGCCACCATCGCCATCTCACCGAAGCAACCGTCTCGAGGATAGCAAACAGGAGGAAAAATGTAGATTTTACCCGGGAGAACAGTACCGGAGCCGCGCGAGAGGGAACTTCCTCCATCACCTAAAACAGTAGTCGACTGGACGCGGCGACAAAGCACACTAGTCCCGTTAGGTCCGGCTGGACCCGGCAGGTCCGTAAAGCCCCGTCGGGCACTCCAATCCTAATAGAGTACGTCCGCCCGGGCCCAGATGGAGCCTGTGAAGCCTACCACCATGCTGCAACGGGCCGGCCGCCATCGCTGCTGGTGGTACTTACCGCCACCGGCGCTGCAAACACGTATGCCGGCGCTACGTGGTCCTGCTATAGCCTATTTCCTAGTAGTGGGGCCCAAATCGAGCCTGTGAAGCCTGCCACCATGCTCCAACGGGCCGGCCATCGTCGTTGCTGCCCCTGCACCCTCTACCTCACCGTCCATTGCTGAACATGCCGCAGGTCGGGCCGGTTCATCTCGACCCAGACGGGGCCCGTAGGTCCTCGATCTAGGCCCAAGGAAGCTCCAAGCCAAGTTGTTGCACGCCGTCGCACGCGCCACCCTGCGCTGCCACGTAGCACAACACCCTCCGCCGCCGCCATGCCGCCCCCGACAGGAGCCGTACCACCACCGCCCGAGGTACACCGCCACCATGCCGAGGTCGCCCCATCGGACCCTCTTGATGTGCGGGGAGAAGATCTCCCATCGCCGTCAGCCCGGCCTAGGCCTAGCACGATGGCGTCCGCCTGCGACGACGAGGAGAGAGGGAGGCGGGAAGAGGTTAGCCGGAGAAGGACGGGCCGTCCCGGCCGCCCACGGGGAGGCGACGGCAGCGAGATGGGGTCGGGGGAAGAAAACGGTATTTTTTCCTTGGGATATTCTGCTAGAAGTATTTTTCGCTCAGCATTTCTACTTGTATATGATTCACTCGGCTCGGATCCATACTTTGTTAGTTGGACGCTGGTACGCAGGCACGGCAAGCAGGAATGCAGATGCCATCTGCGGGTCCTCGGAACTTCTTTCTTCTAGAACAACCATCACGGGCCTTGGTTTCTGTGACGGGCTTAATTTGCGTGGCCCGTACCGAGCTACACTCCATTGGGGCTCGGTGTGTTGTGCCGAAATAGTCCCACATCGCTTGCCAAGGACAAATATGACCGGTTTATAAGCTGACTGTTGATCTTTAGTTGCATCGCGTGGCACACGCGATAAGCTACCTCAAACAAACAAAACAAACAATGGTTAATTGTGTGTTGCATGCAAGCCTAATTCGGGGCTGATCATAATGCGAGCCTAATTCGGGGCTGATCATCCCGGACGAAACCTTGACATGAAAAAATTCAGGCTGATGATCCCCGATGAAACCTTGACATGAAAAAAATCATCACACCGACATGGTGTGTAAGGCAATTTTTTATGCTTTTTTATTTCTTTTGTTGCTTCCAGCTCATCACGAGTCGTCAAAAAACCTCCCAGACAATCAGGCATGCATGAAAATTAATACATTGAAAGACGGTTTAACTAATTAGAGCACTTGTCGGAACGGGTTTTCGTGTGCACTTTCAGCTAAATGTAGCAAATTTAGATGACATTCGATAAATTTTAGAGCCTCTCTAGCGGTGGTTGAGAACGCAAAACTGAAAAACTGTCCCAAAACTGTCGGCAGGGAACTGAAACTAGAACTTGGAAATTTGAATTATCGTTGATTTTGGTCGTCGACGCTTACAGTACTCCGCCTTCTCCATGTGCGCACGATCCTGGCGAGCCTCGTCTGGAGGACCTCGGCGTCGACCTGGCACCGCTCCTTCAACTCCTCCTCTCGAGCCGTCCTGGCGCTGATGAGGGACACCAACTTGTCCATTGCTTCGTCGGAGGCAAAGTCTTCCAGTGAAATGGTGGACAAGAAGGCCCGGACATGTATCCTTGGAACAGGGCCTCGTCGCCGATGGCAAGCTGGGTGCTCGGTGCGCATCATGCTCCTCCCCTCGCCGCCCAGCATGTCGGCACGCTTGCAGTCGTACTCCTCGACGGCGCGGTACATGACCGCAGGCGGCATGGGGAGTTCACGATGGATGTACTTCCACGTGGCCCGCTTCCGCGTGGCCTCAGAGATGAGAGTTTTATTTTTTAAGTAAAGCTCGTCGTCGGAGCCGCGTCGACGAGTTTTTCTAATAAATAAATCCCGTCGTCGGAGCCGCTTCCATCGCCCCGGTTGCCGCTCCCGCACCCGTGTGAGCTTGGGCTGCAAGCCATATAGGTGGTAGCGGTGGCGGATCATACGGCGGCGGAGTGGAATTTCTCGACGTCGTAGTGGATTGAGGTGGCGGATTGCTCGTCGCCGCCGATGGTAGGTCACATGTCATTACCTAAAAGTGTGGTAAGTGTGGTGCGGTGCGGTACAAGTGGGGGGTGCGGGGGGATTCACGCGGGCCTGTAGTGTGTTTTCAGGCCGGGTCGTGTTTTCGGGACAAACCCGTACACTCGCAGGAATTTCCCAATTGTTGCCCTTTTACAAGCACTCCTAGAGATGCTCTTAGTCTATTCAGTTTTTACAATTAATTCATTGGATGTTTGATGACTTTTTTCGGTCATATACATTATTTATGTCAGCATCAATGAATAGCATGTTGTTGGAAGAAAACAATATGATTGGGTATACCCTAGTACCCACCACGTGTTATTTCTTTTTTGGTTTTACTTCCGCTTCCTTCAGTTTTGTTCTTTTTCCCTCTACCTAAAAAAATCTCTCAAAAATGTCTCCTCGTTCCATGTTGCATCGCTCCAACAAATAGAAGAATAACAAAAAAAAAAAACTAGGCTTGTGTCTTGAGCAACGCTGGAGCGCCAAGCTATCAAGATGAACGTGAAGCCGCTCCGCACGTACCAGCTATGAGGCCATGTGCCTCGTTTGTCGCCGATATGAGTCGGACTCCAAACAGGCGCAACGCCGCTCGGAGCCGCGGGCTCGGACGCCACCGTGCGTCATGTCGACATCGAAGGCCTCTCTTGAACTGGTCTCACCTCTCGCCAGGGTATGCAGCTGCACTATCGAGTCGCACCCTTTGGTGGGTCTGCATTGCTGGAGAGCCTCGCCTCGTGCCGGTCATACTAAAATTTGCTGCAATTAGGGATATTAAAACTGAGCCAAAAACAAGGCTTCTCACGCCCATAGAGACTTTGGCCGTCTGATCATGCGTGTAGAGCATTCATGTCCGTCCGATGCTCCTGGCCGAATGTCCCAGGCCCACTGCTCTGGAAGACAAATCGCAGACCTATCGTTGGATCCTAAACATACGGTCCTGATAGAACCACGTATCCATCAACAAAACCCACCTCATCCATTCCGCACAGCACCACACCGCACCCCTCCCGATCAGGAGCCTGGGCAGACGATGCGGTCCCCTCTCTCTCTCTTCCCGACGCCACCGATTCCGGCCGCCTCCAACGCCAATCGGCGCTGCTGCTCATCGGAATGAGCTCGCCTTGGTACCCTCTGGCTACTCCCTACCGCTGTTGCGGTTTTACAGCCCCGCGCACGCCCTGGCATCTAACCGTAGCTGCGCTCGGGGTCGCTGGCGTGGATGCGGCTAGCCGTCGGCATCGCCGGGAATATCCTAGCTTGACCTCCCGCCAACCTGCGCCTCCTCAAGGAGACCCGCGTCGCCTCGGTGCCTCTGCCACGATTCCCTGCCTTCTTGGCTTCCCCGTGCTTGCCGTGCATGGCACCGGCGCCTCTGCCTGTCGTTGTCGGCTATGGATCTGGCAGTGCTCCACCTCATTTTCATGGTCGTCTCCCTTACGACCTTCTCGGCTACCTCGGCTGTGTGTTGGCGGCAACCACGATGATGGTGACTGCCTTTTCCATGACAAACGTGTTGTAAATCTCTCGGTTCCCCCTCTAAAATTATGCGCTATGTCTGCAGTTTGCAGTTCAACTTTGTTGTTGAATATAGGTAGAAACTCACTAAGTTATTCTAATCTCTCAGATATACCTTCTATGAAATAGTGACATTTCTATTCCTGACTGGAATCGTTATGTTCATACAATGCAGGTAGTAAATATGGAATTTAGCTTCGAACTGTCTTCAACCGTTTTCTTAACGTGTCCCTGAGGAAAAAGGTGTGCCAAATTTCTGGATTAAGGCATTGAAGAACCATAAAATCTTAGCCGAGGAGGTGACACCCTTCATCATCAGCAAGTGTCCTGTGGTGCCGTCGCCACCGCCTCCGCCAAGGTTGCTGCGGTGTGTCCCATGCCAGGGTTCCAAGTAAGTTTCCACATGGACGAACTTCACCGATGCGTCATAGCAGGTGATCTCTGTCAGCCGCCAGGGTAAGAAAATCATGCAATTACCTCCATGTGATGCAGGGAAACCTCAACCTTCTTGGTTCCGCATGAGGGGCCTCCAGACCATGATGCAAGCGGCAAAGGGAGTACTCATGGGAAGCAGGGCAGCGGCAGCCATGATGAGTGGTGTCCGGCTCTGTACTCTCCCATAGAGCATCGTTGCAACTGAGCTTCATGCATCTTACCATAGAGTTTATGTTTCAGGTGCAAGTGTTGGTTCATGGCCATAGGAACTATCCAAATCGTAGGAATTATCCATGCCTTGATATTTGGATCGTTAAATTTAGAAATATGCGCATTGGAATTAAGAGATGGAGGATTCTATTACCTTGGCAAATCTGCTCTCAAGGTAAGTTCACTAACCATATTTTTTTATTCATAGTGATGGTACTGTATAGTTCTAATTACTTAGTTTCTGGTTATGTATTTTAATTTTAGTATATTGCATATTCGAAGCTCATCCACGGCTCCTAGACAGGTTAGTGTTCTTCATGCTAAGATCACCATGCAAGCGAAAGTTAATTTCTTCTTCATGCCAAGATTCACCATGCAAGGGAATCTAGCATAGTCAGGCTTTCTTTATTCTTCTGTTCAATGGAATTTATGAAAAAACTTGTGAATAAAGGCATTCTATATTAGTAAAGGAATAACCTGACGAGTATATATTTCCACATTTCCAGATTGCGCCTTCCATTATCTGACATCAGCTACTCCAAATTTTCAGATACTTATGTTTCCAGTAATATCGGTGTCCTTTACTGGTTTTGTAAAATAAAAACTGATTCATTTTATGTCTTCAAAGTAACTTGTGATCTAATAGACACATTTTTTTATTATAATATACTTGAAATGATACACTCCCCTACTTCCACCCACGTACTATGTAGATGTCGGCAGTGACACTATAAGCTGCGATCATTGATACAAATATAACATTAGATTAAGTATTTCAGAGACGATGAGTTAACATGTGAAGTTTCTTTTTTCTTGATGGGATTTTTTTACACAATAAATGGATATTGTATAAGTTGTAGTTTTAATTACAATCATCATCAATTGTATATGTACATGGGGTGGTGTGAGTTGTTGTTTTCTTGATGCTCTTGCTTGTGTTTCTTTGGTTCAGGGTTTTCTGCATGTTTTTCATATATATATTTACCATGCATGAAAAAGAGGTCCTTGTCTCAACTTAGATACACGACTAGACTGGCAACAATGTATTTCTCCCTGAACATCTTCTCTAGGTTGATCTATTGTAATGTCCCAGCGTTTAGGAACTCACGGGGGGTAGAATATAAATTTGTGCATCTGCATGCATGTGTTTGCAAAACCTGAATAAATTTTTCGCAAAGTTAAAACCCCGGAGTGAATAAGGTTCTACCCAGTAACTGATGCTTTGATAGAAGTTGTTACTGTCAGTTGGTGGAATTTTGACATGACCTCCGGGTATTATTTGAATTTGAGACACTAGTGTTTGAATTATTTGAATTTAGGACAATTTGAATTTTAGTTTGAATAATAATTAAATTTGAAATCAAATTGAAAGGATAAGATTATATCTTAAGTTTAAATCATTTGATCACAATTACTATATCAAATAAGTAAATATTCCTAAATATCAACAAGTATAATAAAAGAAAAACACTTATACTTTATTGATAATAATACAAACATTACAAAGTTCTTACAATGGATTCAAAAGAAAGATAAATTACAATAGCTTTGCAATTAAGCTAATACAAGGAACTAAACCTAGAACTAAGCCTAACTAATTCATTGTCTCCAAATTCTTCAAACCTGCAAAACAAAAACAATAAACCAAAACACAAAGTGTTAGGGGGGGTTAGTACCCTCAGGTTGAGGGTGAGATGCACTGATTAATCATCACAGGGTTTAAAATGAATAGGTAGTATCTGTTCTGTTCTGTTAATTTAGCCTCAGACCAGCATCATAGGCTTATACATGGAAATACAACTGGCAACACAAAATTATATCACCAGGCAAGGATAAGATCAATGAGTGTCCAGTGCACGGCAAGGATGAGACCAAACATGTACTGTGAAATATCTCCTCACTAGGTGGCAGGTACCTAGCTTACTCACGAAGCAGCAAGCAGCTTAGTCACAAACAAGCACACAGCACACTCAGGCACCACCTTTGGTGCTATCAAAACTGGAGCTGGGGTATAAAATCCCAAACAGTCGTATGGGGAACACACACACCTCATATTCCCCTGCGCAAGCACAATAGAACAGGTAAGAACACCACCAATCCATCACTTCACTGGATACTGGAGCAAGTGATTGCAAACTTGCAATCAATCAAACAAGGCCAAGGTACCAGGAAGCACAAGGAGGAAAGCAAGCATTCCACAAGCACCAAAATCCACCAATCAACTTGATCTATACCCAAGGTGAATATCCTGAGTACCCTCTAAGCCATTTTCTGGCTAAGTTGCACACAGGATGGGTTGGGGGGTGCTAGTACCCTCAGATAGGCATAGTAATGCTATGCTAAACTCATCACTGGGGTTTAATAATCAAGTCAAGTATCTGTTCTTAGTTAAAGAAGGGCCTCAGGCTATGCATCATTGGCTTGGGGCAAAGGAAACAAGTGAAAGTATCTGTTCTTAATTCATTAGGGCACAAACATCATCACAGGGAGGCACAGCACGAGCTAGCTCGATGGCTAGACTCCAGAGCAAGGGGGAAGGATGAATCCGTGAGAGAGAGAGAGAGAGAGAGAGAGATTGGAGGGTAGAGAGAGGAGAAGGAACTTACAGGTGGTCACCATCGTGGTGACCACATCCGGGTGGAGAGTGAAGCACGGCGGCGAGCCGCGGTTGCCCGAAGACCATCCCGGCGGCGACGTCCTTGAAAACGGAGCCACAGAGCACCAGCGTCAGCGCCTCAACTCCAGGAGTCTCCAGGAGCCACGACGAGGAGCCACGGCCACCGGAGAGGTGGAGGAGCACCCCGGGTACCTAACCCTAGGGTTAGTGTTTGAGGATCTCCACGGGAGCCACATGGGGAGAAGAGCAAATCGAGGAGGGGGGCGTGGTAGCAAACAGAGAGGAGCTGGGGTGGCGCTAGGTCATGGTGGTGGTGGTGTACGGTGGAGGCTGGAAGAAATCGCCGGAGGAGGACTGGATCGCGTCGCCTTCTGTGTCGCCCTCCGCGTCGCCTCACGCGGAGAAGGAGGGGATAAGGCGCGGGGCGGGTGCGAGTGCGGCTGGTCTGGTCCAGCCCGACCAGACCAGGGGGTTAGGTCCAACCCTAACCCTAGGGACCACCTGTCAGCCCTAGGGGCAGACAGGTAATTTTGCTTAATTCTAATAAAAGAGCTAGAAAAATAAAATATAAACATATACAAATTTCAAATTAAAATATCCATCAAATCAGAACAAGTTTTTGTATAAAGTATTTTTTAATGCATAATAACCCTAAAATAATTATAGCCTTAACAATTAATTATTTGGAAATAATAAATTCATGATAAAAACTTGTTTGAATAAATAAACCCACTAAGGTTTTACCCATTTAAATTTTAATAGTTAGTCATTTCAAAAATATGTCATTACTCTGTTCCTGAGAAAACCAATAAGTATCCAACCAGTTAAATTAAATTTATAAGAATATATCAGTTATAACAAGAATCATTAATTATGAAGAATTGGGTGATCAAGCAAAACAATTTTTATAAAAGAATCAATATATTGAATAGTCTTTCAAAAATTGCATACATCCCATCATTATGCATAATAGCATCATTTGCTTCTTTAAACATTGTCTTTACCGGACAATGATGATATTTTGTAGAACAAGGAAATCAGGATCCACCTGAAGTTTCAGACTTCATTACCTATCCGTATCCAGGCGAGTTCATCACTTGCTCATGTCCCTTGAATTATTTCATAACAACTATTTTCGAAAACCCTATCGTATTACCACCTACTCCAAAAAGAATGCATGATCCTATTTTTATAATAATATGACTAATTGAATGACTACCCGAGTGGTAGTGTTCTGTATGGTGGGTGGATGGAACCATGGTAAGATGAATAGGTCAAAGGAAGGTTCCATCTGCATGGGAAAGTATTACCTAGGAATTAATCACAAATGCCGTCAGGATTCTTGCGCCGTAAATTCGCGTTGACCATGGATCTTCTATGGGGGGATTAAGTCAGCCGTGATACTTTTCTCGTTCGCATGTCAACGGACTGCCAGAGACGTACGCTGTAGGTCTTGCGGGGCTACATGCACATGGGTGGGAGCCCTTACGTCCCACGGGCTCTGGGGTCTATGAGTGTCTGCCAGGGGCGCGTAGATCTCCATCGTGAGGGGTGGAATCATGCGTTCAACCTGCTGGCAGAAATGGGTGGGCATGCGTTGTGCGGAGAAGCACGGTTTGGCTTGGACCAACAACCGGGCCCCACACCTGAGTGGGAGTGGACAGGATCGCGCGCCTGGTTGTGCAACATGGTCTTGGTCGTCCATGGGTAAAATAACGCACCTCTGCAGAGTGTAAAAGGATGTGGCATGTTACCCCTTGTTCCGGGAAGGTGCTGCGAACGCCACAGAAAAGGCAACTCCATGAAAGTTCTAATCCTGTGAAGAATGGCGGGCATAGTTTTCAATATTAAAAGCAATCTTTTGAAGAAAGTTTGACAAAACCTTGCATCTGTCTAGACTCCTTAGAGTCAAGGACCGTAGTTAGTGCATTCATTACTTCTGTACTTACAAGAACTTGCGGAGTAACGCTTGTTACTCATTCAATCCTGTTTGACCCCCTGCTTAGGTTATGAGAACCTAAAAGAAGCATCCTTCAACATCCTTGGAGGCCAGGAAGATATGTTCTACGAAGAACCGGACCTCTCCGGTGGAGTGGAAGGAGTTGACTATCTCATCCAGTACGGAGCAGACCCCAATGGGGATGAGTCTGGCTAGGTTTAGCCTAGTCTAGATAACTACTTATTCACGGTTGAATCGAGCAGCCATAGACTCTCTTATTGGCTGTTGAGTTCCCGTGCTATCAACTGTTTACTTTTCAGTGAGCGTTCTAACTTCAATAATGGATGACCTCAATGTGAGCTCATTCTTTTGTCAGTACACTTTGTTTTTAATATATTTGGTGTATGTCAATCAGACCCGCAATGTTTCTGCTGTACCACCCTGAGGGATGTAATATTTGCGGAACGGTGTTCTGTGAGTGTTATATCAACGACTGGCGTACTACAACATGCAGTGGTATGCCGGGTCACCACAGCTGGTATCAGAGCAATTGCTTTGACCTTAGGTTGGAAACCTAGTAAAGGGATATACCCTGTCGGGTTTTAGAACGTACCAATAAAGAATCCACTGGAAGTATGATAAGTATTCACTTGGGAATACTCTGGTTATATTTCCAGTATGTCGAATCTTTATGAGGATCTAATAATAATATTTATGTTACTTGTGATCAGTGATCATGAACGGCGGGAGTTCCGGAAGAACGGAGTGGGTTAAGCATGAGAGGCTGGATCAATACAATGGGGAGTTGACCGAGCAACTGCGAGGCTTGCTTCGAGCTTTCGGGTTCGACACCAACATTAAAGTCAACACCTATACGTTCAAAGATGGGGAAGTGGTTTTGAAGTATAGAGTATTAATTTTAATACCTAGGGAGTTAACCCCACATATGACCACACCTAGTGGTGAAGGTAGGAATCAGATGGCAGCTTACCAACAGGCTTTAGTGCAAGCCTTAGCCACCATCCGAGAGTTTAAGGCTAATCAGTTATCAGGCACTAGTCTCACAGCTATACCGCACGACCACTTAAGCACAGAGTTGGCACTCGACCATTCTGTCTTAATTAAAACCAAGCCCAAGCTAGCCACAAGCCTTTTAGATCGCTACAGGAAATTGGTGGGATCTTTCTACAAGACACATCAGGTCATCGTGGATGACAAGGATGGAATGTTGAAGGATTTAACCAAATCACCTAGTCCCGAGCAAAAGGGGAAGCAGAAGGCTCAGGAGAGTAGTGAACCTTATTATACCCCAGGACCTGAGTCAGCTAGGAAATCCCATTATGATAGGCCGTCCAGGTATTCTACCACACCAGAACCCATTCACTACCCTGTCATACCACATAGTGAGCCAGAGCCATATGATCCGTTTGATATATCGGATACACCCAGAGATGTTAAACCAAACAATTTTGGTGGGGTCCCAGACTCAGACTCTTTTATTGAGAATTCTGATGGCTGGAGGTATGACTGGTATCCTGGTACCAGCCAGCATCCGATTTCTTGTGACAACATGTCAGAGGAGGAGGAGAAGGATAGTGTGGAGATAGTGGCAGCCGAGGAGGCGGAGATAGTCGCCATAAATATCTCATCTGACGAGGAGGAGCCGGATGAAGTCCAGCCGATGCAGGAGGAACCGTTTGATCACAGCCACTGCACGAGTACCACCTGTTTTGCAGAAGGTGAGGCCTCGCAGTACACCAGTACCAACGAGTTTGTGTCCTATCTTGACAATAATCTGGACAAGGACTGGCTCTCTTTGAGCGATACCCAGTCTATGGATACATCTGACACGGACTATGTGCCAACTGGGAGGCCATTTTATCCGGAGGCGGTGCGCAGGACTCCACGTTACACCGGGTGGACTCCTGGTATGTACTCGGAGTAGTACAATGACGTTCAAGGAGAGGATGTAAGGGCTCGAATTATGTAGTAGTTTGGAGTTTCGAGCCGTGTACCTAAATAAGGGTCGGAATGTTAGAGCGACCCAGTGGTGTTTCCTACGGTTGTACTTTAAGTATTCACTACGGTGAAGGCTTGTATCAACTTATAAGTATATGTATAATATGTGTAATATGTTGTTTGTATCTGGATTTGGATTTTGTTTCTCTTGTGTGATTAGTGTTGCATGTGAAGTGAGGCTCAGAAAGCATAAGCATGATGTAATTATGAGTTTTTTCGCTTCATACTAAGGGGTTATGGAGAGTGGCGAGCCCAGTGTGGCTGACGCTCAGCGTCAGGAGAGAGAGAACAAGGCTAAAGCTGATGAGGATGCTGTAAGAGCCGAGTTGCCACCACCACCACCACTCAGGCCACTGGCGGAGCAAAACTTCATGGAGTACATGCGATTTGTACAGGAGAACCAAAACAAGTTCATGCAGGAAATGCTTAACCAGGTGGGACCTGGGCGAGCAGCGGAACCTAGGACCCTCACACTGTCAGATTTCCTTAAGACCAAACCAGCACCGTTTGCCACGGCCAAGGATCCCATGGAAGCTGAAGACTGGTTAGTCGATACAGAAAGGAATCTTAAGGCTAGTGATGAAGAGAAGGTGCGCTTCGCTACACACCTTCTAAATGGTCCCGCAGCAGCATGGTGGGATAATCAGATTATTATGAAGCCACCAGGAAGGGAATTTACATGGAATGAGTTCAAGGAGAAATTCAGGGAATATCATGTCCCCGACAGCGTCATGGAAATTATGAGGAGGCAATTTGAGGATCTTCAGCAGGGGACGCACCAGATGATATGGTACGTTAATGAGTTCAGCAGACTGTCTCGATATGCTGCTGATGAAGTGGATACTGATAAAAAGAGAATCAAGAGGTTCTTGAGAGGTATGGATCCTTATGCAGCCATGCAATTAAGGACTTCCAAACCAGCTAACTTCCAAGAGTTGATGAACTCTGCAGTCACCTGGGAGAATGACTACAAGTTGGTTCAGTTAAACCGACAGAAGAAGGCCAAGTTCGAGCCCAAAAAGTTCCAACCTAGTAGACCTACTACAAACTTGAGCTTCAAGCCAAGAATAAGGACGGGAGGAGCCCCGCCCAATCGTGGACCATTCAACCCTAGAAATCAGATAATTTGTCATGGTTGTGGACTTCCGGGGCATATCAAGAGTGAGTGCAAGAAGCCCAGGGTTGTTTGTTTTGGTTGTGGAAAAGAGGGAAACTACAAGACAGATTGCCCTAACAAGACAAGCGGAGGAGGGTTCAACAAGGGTGGAGCAAAGCCTGGAGGAGCCAGCGGATTCTCTGCTGGAAGTGGTAGCAGCGGAAAGAACAGTAATGGCAAAAGAGCGAGACCATTCGGAAAACTGAATTGCACATCTCTGGAGGAGGCTGACAACTCAGATACCACCGTACTAGGTACGCTCAGTCTTCTTACCCAATATGGCAAAGTTTTATTTGATACCGGTGCCACCACATCATTCATCTCTAGTTATTTTGTGGATAAGTATGGGGTAAGGTGTTCACGTTTAGAATGTCCTCTTACCGTTATGACGGCGGGAGGTACGCTCTTAGTTACGCGTGCTAGGCCAGATCAAGTCATCATGATCTGTGGTTGCACATACTACGCGGATCTGTTTGTTATTCCTTTGAAGAACATTGATGTTGTTCTTGGAATGGACTGGATGACGGAGAATGGAGCTTTGATTGATTGTGAGGAGAAGACAGTTTCTCTTAGGAGACCTGGAGGAGGAAGAGTTACTTACCAAGCAGATAAACATACTCATGTAGAGGCAGAACTCCAACTCAACTCACTCAATGAAGCTAAGTTAGAAGATATACCAGTAGTCAATGAGTTTCCGGATGTTTTTCCAGCAGAATTGCCGGGAATGCCACCAGATAGGGAGATCGAGTTTACCATTGACTTGATACCAGGTACATCACCCATTGCTCAGGCACCATACAAGATGGGTCCTAAGGAGTTAAAAGAACTTAAAGAACAGTTAGATGAACTGGAAAGTAAGGGATTCATCAGAGAGAGTGTTTCACCATGGGGATCACCCGTGATATTCGTGGACAAGAGAGATGGAGGTAGAAGAATGTGTGGTGATTTTAGAAACCTGAATAATGTCACTATCAAAAACAAGTATCCATTACCAAGAATACAAGATCTGTTTGACCAAGTTTACGGAGCTGGAGTGTTCTCCAAGATTGATCTCAGATCAGGGTACCATCAGATCAAGATTAAACCAGAAGATGTACCCAAAACAGCTTTTGTTTCAAGGTACGGACATCATGAATATTTGGTTGTTCCTTTTGGACTGACCAATGCACCCGCTATTTTCATGAATTTGATGAACAAGATCTTCATGCCATACTTGGATAAGTTCGTGATTGTGTTCATCGATGATATCTTGATATATTCAAAGAACAAAGAAGACCATGCCAAGCATTTAAGAATAGCACTACAAGTTCTGAGGGAACATCAACTTTATGCAAAATTCAGCAAGTGTGAGTTCTGGTTAGACCAAGTGGAATTTCTTGGACATGTTATCAGCAAAGAAGGTATTGCAGTAAATCCTGACAAAGTACAGTCAGTCTTAGATTGGAAGGCACCAACTACTGTGAAGGAAGTTCGTGGATTCCTTGGAATGGCCGGGTATTATAGAAGATTCATTGAAGGATTCTCTAAAATAGCTGGGCCAATGACCAATTTGTTAAGGAAGAATACTCCTTTCATATGGTCAGATAAGTGTGAAGCCAGTTTTCAAGAGTTAAAGAAACGACTAACAACAGCTCCAATCTTAGCAGTACCAGAACCGGGCAAGGATTACACTGTGTATTGTGATGCATCCAAGAATGGATTGGGATGTGTGCTCATGCAAGATCGCAAGGTGATAGCTTATGGTTCAAGACAGCTCAAACCACATGAAGTTAATTACCCAACGCATGATTTAGAATTGGCAGCGGTAGTGTTTGCTTTGAAGAGATGGAGGTCATTTCTTTATGGATCGAAGTGTGAGCTTTACACAGATCATAAGAGTCTCAAATATTTCTTCACTCAGAAAGAGTTAAATATGAGGCAGAGGAGATGGTTAGAATTGATCAAAGACTAGGATCTTACTATCAATTATACACCAGGGAAAGCTAATGTGGTAGCTGATGCTTTAAGTCGGAAGAGTACTGACAGTCAACCAATTCAATATGAATTACCAAAAGAGCTGCAAAGAGAAATTGAACAAGCAGAGATTGAGATACTAGAGGTACAATCTTTGGGGGGTTTGTATACCATGCAGGTCATGGAAGAAAGAACAAGTGATCTTAAGAATGAGATAATTCGGCGGCAAGACGAAGATCCATTCATAAAAGAAGAAATCCAAAGAATTGGGGAAGGAAGACCTTCCGAATTCCACTTAGGAGAACATGGTTCATTATGGTTCAACAGAAGGCTTTGTGTACCTGACATTCCGGAGATCAAGAAATTGATACTTCAGGAGGCACATGAGACACCGTACTCTATTCATCCGGGAAGTACCAAGATGTATATGGATCTCAGAGATATATTTTGGTGGAACAATATGAAGAGGGAGATTGCCAAGTATGTTTCTGAATGTCACACATGCCAAAGAGTAAAGGCTGAACATCAAAGTCCGGCAGGACCATTACAACCTTTGGAGATTCCAGAATGGAAGTGGGAGGAGATTGGTATGGATTTCATTACAGGATTACCAATGACTAAAACCCAAAAGGACATGATCTGGGTCATTGTAGACAGGTTGACCAAAAGTGCTCATTTCTTAGCAGTCAATCAAAAGGATCACGCCGAGAAACTGGTAAATATATATGTCAAGGAAATAGTCAGTAAACATGGAGTACCAAAAAGAATAGTTTCGGATCGAGGATCTGTGTTTACTTCGGTATTCTGGAGAAAACTCCAGGAAGCTTTAGGTTCCCAACTAGATTTCAGTACTGCTTATCATCCTCAAACCGGAGGGCAAACTGAAAGAACTAATCAGATTCTTGAAGACATGCTTCGGGCATGTGTCCTTGATTTTGGAGGATCATGGGATGAACATTTACCATTAGCATAATTCTCCTACAACAATAGTTATCAAAGCAGTCTTCAGGCAGCACCCTTTGAAGTACTGTATGGGCGAAAGTGTAGATCACCTATTTGTTGGTTCGAGACCGGAGACAAGTCTAAATTTGAACCAGATTACATCAAAGATCAACAACGGGTTGTTGATATCACCAGAGACCGTTTGAAGATAGCTCAGAGTCGTCAAAAGAGTTATGCAGATCAGAAGAGAAGAACATGGGAACCAGAGGTCGGAGATATGGTCTATCTCCGAGTTAGTCCAATGAAAGGGCTTATGAGGTTCGGTGTTAAGGGAAAATTAAGTCCTCGGTATATAGGACCTTACAAGATCCTGGCTCAGAACAGAAATGTAGCTTATACCCTACAGCTACCTGATCGGATAAAACAAGTTCACAATGTTTTCCACGTATCCCAACTCCGCAAGTGTTTGAAGGAGCCGGAAGATTCTGTTAATCAGGAGGAGTTAGAATTGGAATCAGACCTCACATATGTGGAGGAACCAGAAAAGATTCTAGCCGAAGATTGGAAGAGACTCCGAAACAGAGCAATAAAGTATTGTAAGGTACAGTGGAAACATCATCCTGAACGTGAAGCTACCTGGGAGAAGGAAGAGGAATTACGACAGAACTACCCCGAGCTATTCAGGTATTATTGTTACAACTTCGGGACGAAGTTCTCGTTAAGGAGGGAAGACTGTAATGTCCCAGCGTTTAGGAACTCACGGGGGGTAGAATATAAATTTGTGCATCTGCATGCATGTGTTTGCAAAACCTGAATAAATTTTTCGCAAAGTTAAAACCCCGGAGTGAATAAGGTTCTACCCAGTAACTGATGCTTTGATAGAAGTTGTTACTGTCAGTTGGTGGAATTTTGACATGACCTCCGGGTATTATTTGAATTTGAGACACTAGTGTTTGAATTATTTGAATTTAGGACAATTTGAATTTTAGTTTGAATAATAATTAAATTTGAAATCAAATTGAAAGGATAAGATTATATCTTAAGTTTAAATCATTTGATCACAATTACTATATCAAATAAGGAAATATTCCTAAATATCAACAAGTATAATAAAAGAAAAACACTTATACTTTATTGATAATAATACAAACATTACAAAGTTCTTACAATGGATTCAAAAGAAAGATAAATTACAATAGCTTTGCAATTAAGCTAATACAAGGAACTAAACCTAGAACTAAGCCTAACTAATTCATTGTCTACAAATTCTTCAAACCTGCAAAACAAAAACAATAAACCAAAACACAAAGTGTTAGGGGGGTTAGTACCCTCAGGTTGAGGGTGAGATGCACTGATTAATCATCACAGGGTTTAAAATGAATAGGTAGTATCTGTTCTGTTCTGTTAATTTAGCCTCAGACCAGCATCATAGGCTTATACATGGAAATACAACTGGCAACACAAAATTATATCACCAGGCAAGGATAAGATCAATGAGTGTCCAGTGCACGGCAAGGATGAGACCAAACATGTACTGTGAAATATCTCCTCACTAGGTGGCAGGTACCTAGCTTACTCACGAAGCAGCAAGTAGCTTAGTCACAAACAAGCACACAGCACACTCAGGCACCACCTTTGGTGCTGTCAAAACTGGAGCTGGGGTATAAAATCCCAAACAGTCGTATGGGGAACACACACACCTCATATTCCCCTGCGCAAGCACAATAGAACAGGTAAGAACACCACCAATCCATCACTTCACTGGATACTGGAGCAAGTGATTGCAAACTTGCAATCAATCAAACAAGGCCAAGGTACCAGGGAGCACAAGGAGGAAAGCAAGCATTCCACAAGCACCAAAATCCACCAACCAACTTGATCTATACCCAAGGTGAATATCCTGAGTACCCTCTAAGCCATTTTCTGGCTAAGTTGCACACAGGATGGGTTGGGGGTGCTAGTACCCTCAGATAGGCATAGTAATGCTATGCTAAACTCATCACTGGGGTTTAATAATCAAGTCAAGTATCTGTTCTTAGTTAAAGAAGGGCCTGAGGCTATGCATCATTGGCTTGGGGCAAAGGAAACAAGTGAAAGTATCTGTTCTTAATTCATTAGTACCAAAGAAGGAAAAGATATCATGAATAGTGCTCTGTTCTTATCAGTTGATACCAAAAATTAAGATAGAGAGGTGTATAGCACAGGGATGTTGTGACAGAGTAATAACCAGAAGCACTGGTTTGTGCCACACACACATACACATGGTTGCTGGGCACCAGATCCAAGGATCTGATACCCCAGAACCAAGGGAATCATGAAAGGAAAACCAATAGATAGATGCAAATATTGAGGGCATATTCTCTGAATAAAATTCAGAGTAACACCTCTCAATTACTTAGCACACCCATAGAACACTAGGAATTATATACCTAGTAATAAGAATTGTTATCCAATAACCAGTAACAAGGATCCATCACTGGGAGAAAACCCTAAGTGTATCAGTACACCGAAACAACATGGGAAGTAATCCCAAAATAATTTTCCACCAACAGCATCACCTCCACTACCATTATCATCTCACAGCACATAGCAACAGAGGATAAGTTAGGGCACAATAAAAATTCCCCATCCATCACAGATCATGGCATGATTTGCATGTCTCACACATCAAGTAAATTAAGGGTAAAATCCATTGCTGTCAATCAAGTCCTAGGGCACAAACAGCATCACAGGGAGGCACAGCACGAGCTAGCTCGATGGCTAGACTCCAGAGCAAGGGGGAAGGATGAATCCGTGAGAGAGAGAGAGATTGGAGGGTAGAGAGAGGAGAAGGAACTTACAGGTGGTCACCATCGTGGTGACCACATCCGGGTGGAGAGTGAAGCACGGCGGCGAGCCGCGACTGCCCGAAGACCATCCCGGCGGCGACGTCCTTGAAAACGGAGCCACAGAGCACCAGCGTCAGCGCCTCAACTCCAGGAGTCTCCAGGAGCCACGACGAGGAGCCACGGCCACCGGAGAGGTGGAGGAGCACCCCGGGTACCTAACCCTAGGGTTAGTGTTTGAGGATCTCCACGGGAGCCACACGGGGAGAAGAGCAAATCGAGGAGGGGGGCGTGGTAGCAAACAGAGAGGAGCTGGGGTGGCGCTAGGTCATGGTGGTGGTGGTGTACGGTGGAGGCCGGAAGAAATCGCCGGAGGAGGACTGGATCGCGTCGCCTTCTGCGTCGCCCTCCGCGTCGCCTCACGCGGAGAAGGAGGGGATAAGGCGCGGGGCGGGTGTGAGTGCGGCTGGTCTGGTCCAGCCCGACCAGACCAGGGGGTTAGGTCCAACCCTAACCCCAGGGACCACCTGTCAGCCCTAGGGGCAGACAGGTAATTTTGCTTAATTCTAATAAAAGAGCTAGAAAAATAAAATATAAACATATACAAATTTCAAATTAAAATATCCATCAAATCAGAACAAGTTTTTGTATAAACTATTTATTAAGCATAATAACCCTAAAATAATTATAGCCTTAACAATTAATTATTTGGAAATAATAAATTCATGATAAAAACTTGTTTGAATAAATAAACCCACTAAGGTTTTACCCATTTAAAATTTAATAGTTAGTCATTTCAAAAATATGTCATTACTCCTGTTCCTGAGAAAACCAATAAGTATCCAACCAGTTAAATTAAATTAATAAGAATATATCAGTTATAACAAGAATCATTAATTATGAAGAATTGGGTGATCAAGCAAAACAATTTTTATAAAGAATCAATATATTGAATAGTCTTTCAAAAATTGCATACATCCCATCATTATGCATAATAGCATCATTTGCTTCTTTAAACATTGTCTTTACCGGACAATGATGGTATTTTGTAGAACAAGGAAATCAGGATCCACCTCAAGCTTCAGACTTCATTACCTATCCGTATCCAGGCAAGTTCATCACTTGCTCATGTCCCTTGAATTATTTCATAACAACTATTTTCGAAAACCCTATCGTATTACCACCTACTCCAAAAAGAATGCATGATCTTATTTTTATAATAATATGACTAATTGAATGACTACCCGAGTGGTAGTGTTCTGTATGGTGGGTGGATGGAACCATGGTAAGATGAATAGGTCAAAGGAAGGTTCCATCTGCATGGGAAAGTATTACCTAGGAATTAATCACAAATGCCGTCAGGATTCTTGCGCCGTAAATTCGTGTTGACCATGGATCTTCTATGGGGGAGTAAGTCAGCCGTGATACTTTTCTCGTTCGCATGTCAACGGACTGCCAGAGACGTACGCTGTAGGTCTTGCGGGACTACATGCACATGGGTGGGAGCCCTTACGTCCCACGGGCTCTGGGGTCTATGAGTGTCTGCCAGGGGCGCGTAGATCTCCATCGTGAGGGGTGGAATCAGGCGTTCAACCTGCTGGCAGAAATGGGTGGGCATGCGTTGTGCGGAGAAGCACGGTTTGGCTTGGACCAACAACCGGGCCCCACACCTGAGTGGGAGTGGACAGGATCGCGCGCCTGGTTGTGCAACATGGTCTTGGTCGTCCATGGGTAAAGTAACGCACCTCTGCAGAGTGTAAAAGGATGTGGCATGTTACCCCTTGTTCCGGGAAGGAGTTGCGAACGCCGCAGGAAAGGCAACTCCATGAAAGTTCTAATCCTGTGAAGAATGGCGGGCATAGTTTTCAATATTAAAAGCAATCTTTTGAAGAAAGTTTGACAAAACCTTGCATCTGTCTAGACTCCTTAGTTAGTGCATTCATTACTTCTGTACTTACAAGAACTTGCGGAGTAACGCTCGTTACTCATTCAATCCCGTTTGACCCCATGCTTAGGTTATGAGAACCTAGAAGAAGCATCCTTCAACATCCTTGGAGGCCAGGAAGATATCTTCTACGAAGAACCGGACCTCTCCGGTGGAGTGGAAGGAGTTGACTATCTCATCCAGTACGGAGCAGACCCCAATGGGGATGAGTCTGACTAGGTTTAGCCTAGTCTAGATAACTACTTATTCACGGTTGAATCGAGCAGCCATAGACTCTCTTATTGGCTGTTGAGTTCCCGTGCTATCAACTGTTTACTTTTTAGTGAGCGTTCTAACTTCAATAATGGATGACCTCAATGTGAGCTCATTCTTTTGTCAGTACACTTTGTTTGTAATATATTTGGTGTATGTCAATCAGACCCGCAATGTTTCTGCTGTACCACCCTGAGGGATGTAATATTTGCGGAACGGTGTTCTGTGAGTGTTATATCAACGAGTGGCGTACTACAACATGCAGTGGTATGCCGGGTCACCACATCTATCATCTCATAATATGTCAATATAGGTGACTATATGTTGCAGTTTTTACATTTGCTTCTATGTTGCAGTTTTTCTCTACATGAAAGTGGTTATATATATGAATGTCAGTGATTTTGTTTATGCATCCAGAATGATGGCCTTTTTATATGATCTTATATGGAACCCGGAAACCCAGCATGATTACAATTTTTACAATACTGGAACTTTTCTCCCAATCCCTAAATAAAAATGCTTGTACAATGTGATATGTACATATATGCAAATGCCTATCTCCTGCAGTACCTGCATTTTCATAAATTGCATCGGAATATGCATTCATGTTATAGTACAAGAAGTGCTTTAGAGAACCACGTGCATTGAGAACTTTATTTTTTTGACAATAATCAAATGTTCTAACTCAGGTGCAAAATGCACTGTTAAGAAGGATACCAAGTTGAAGGGGAGAATATGTTCAAGCCGAATGATCAAAATTTTCTTATTGTATTATAACTTTTGTGTTCCGTTCATTCGTATCAACATAATACAAGTCGAGCAACTCAACGTCCCAATTGTTCCTTCGATCTCTTTGACATTATCCGTTTTGTAACCAGAATATTTACTTACACTTAGGTTGGTGCAAAATTAAGTTCGAAATTTCAACTCTCTGTATATTTTTCTAAGATCATATTGTTCTACTATCAAAATATGGACGGGCGCGGCAACGCGCGCCAACATGATCTAGTCTATCTAATATCTAACCAAGGATGAATCTCTGCGATGAGGCTCGTCCAAGCATGAGTCTCTGCGATGTGGTTCATCTTCAGCTATGGTCTGTGTGTCGCCCCCTGGGTGTTGTGGACCCTTTCGGCTTTCGCTAACAATGACATCCATTTTCACAATGCTTGGTTGGGTGCAACTTTCTGAACCGTGCTACGCTGATCAACGATGCAGCGGACTGTTCAGTGATGCAACGGGTGGCGCATCATGGTGGAGCAGGTGGACGACTTCAAGTTGCTGATCCTACCGCTCGAAACTTCGGTGCGGGATTGCAAGTTTGAGGTTTTATCTAGCCAAGTCCCATAAGGTCATGGTTTTATTTAGACTTTTTCCTTCAAAAATAAATAACCCTGTATTTTTAGCTGGATTTTCTAAATATATATTTTTCACTCAGATTTGATCCACATATAATATACGTTGTTACTTGGACCACGGCAAGCAGGCTGCCAACCTGCCATCCACGATGGCAAAAAAAACATGCCATCCACGATTGGATCGCGGTAGTTTTGTTTTTCTAGACAGGCTGACGATTGGATCACGGGGCAGGGCCGCGTTCGGTCATTTATTTCGGTGACGGGCTTCATTTCTGTGGCCCGTACCGGGCTACACTCGTGTGTTGTGCCGAAATAGTACCACATCGCTTGCCGAGAAGAAATCTGAGCGATTTATAAGCTGGTTATGGACCATCGGTTTCATCGCGTGGTACACGTGATAAGCTACCCAAACCACCAAACAATACATAATTGTGAATTGCATGCAAGCGTAATTCTAGGCACACCGCCTTGAAGCTTGTCATGAAAACTTCACACCGACATGGTGTGTAATGCAATTTTTTCATCTTTTTTCTTTTTTTCTTCCTTGTTGCTTCCAGCTCAAGCATCACAAGTCATCAGAAGATAAGTTGCCCCAACTGCAAAGAAAACCTCCCAGACAATCAGGCATGCATGAAAATTAATACAGGCACGCTTCTCCTCAACTTAGCCGGATCATCTTAGTGACGAACACCCAAACCCCACATCAAAGGAAATTGATTTCTCAAGAAAATGTATACAACAAAACCACAAAACACAGAAGGGAGGGAAAAACTGAAATTATTAAACCACACACGGATTGAGGGATGGCTTCAATCAAGAAGTCCTTATTTGTGTACATGTTCGCGGACTCGGTACACACGGCTAGGTGAGGTAGTTGATGAACTCGACGGCGGTCGCGAGGGCTCCTGCGGTGATGGCGTCTGTGGCGATCTTGTCCGCTTTGCTGTTGTTGGCAGCGGAGACAAGAGCGCCGCTCACGACCCCTCCAATCAAGGCGTTTTTCTACAAGAGTACCGGAAAAGAGAGGGAGAAGATTAATTAGCACCAGCGGTAAGCAGTACCAAAACTTGTGCGAGTAAATTTATTCTTAAGACCGAATCATAACAGGCAAGCCATACCGATTGTAGAAGAAGGAATGTTTTCATGGGCAAGATTTATAACTATACTAGTAGAACGATATCAAACTTACTGCTTACATAATCTTAGAACAAAGGATGTGGAGACAGACGTTTAAAATTAGCATCAAGTTTATGGGATGACAATGTCTGGTTGTATTTTCGTAATTAGCCAAGAATCTTAGACGACTAACCAAGGATCTACATTTTAATGTGGGCAGATAATAACATCATGCAGGAAGATTTTCCTTCGTGTGAGGTTAGGGCATCTCCAGTCGTGTTTAAAATTAACTACTGTGAAGGAAGTTCGTGGATTCCTTGGAATGGCCGGGTATTATAGAAGATTCATTGAAGGATTCTCTAAAATAGCTGGGCCAATGACCAATTTGTTAAGGAAGAATACTCCTTTCATATGGTCAGATAAGTGTGAAGCCAGTTTTCAAGAGTTAAAGAAACGACTAACAACAGCTCCAATCTTAGCAGTACCAGAACCGGGCAAGGATTACACTGTGTATTGTGATGCATCCAAGAATGGATTGGGATGTGTGCTCATGCAAGATCGCAAGGTGATAGCTTATGGTTCAAGACAGCTCAAACCACATGAAGTTAATTACCCAACGCATGATTTAGAATTGGCAGCGGTAGTGTTTGCTTTGAAGAGATGGAGGTCATTTCTTTATGGATCGAAGTGTGAGCTTTACACAGATCATAAGAGTCTCAAATATTTCTTCACTCAGAAAGAGTTAAATATGAGGCAGAGGAGATGGTTAGAATTGATCAAAGACTAGGATCTTACTATCAATTATACACCAGGGAAAGCTAATGTGGTAGCTGATGCTTTAAGTCGGAAGAGTACTGACAGTCAACCAATTCAATATGAATTACCAAAAGAGCTGCAAAGAGAAATTGAACAAGCAAAGATTGAGATACTAGAGGTACAATCTTTGGGGGGTTTGTATACCATGCAGGTCATGGAAGAAAGAACAAGTGATCTTAAGAATGAGATAATTCGGCGGCAAGACGAAGATCCATTCATAAAAGAAGAAATCCAAAGAATTGGGGAAGGAAGACCTTCCGAATTCCACTTAGGAGAACATGGTTCATTATGGTTCAACAGAAGGCTTTGTGTACCTGACATTCAGAAGATCAAGAAATTGATACTTCAGGAGGCACATGAGACACCGTACTCTATTCATCCGGGAAGTACCAAGATGTATATGGATCTCAGAGATATATTTTGGTGGAACAATATGAAGAGGGAGATTGCCAAGTATGTTTCTGAATGTCACACATGCCAAAGAGTAAAGGCTGAACATCAAAGTCCGGCAGGACCATTACAACCTTTGGAGATTCCAAAATGGAAGTGGGAGGAGATTGGTATGGATTTCATTACAGGATTACCAATGACTAAAACCCAAAAGGACATGATCTGGGTCATTGTAGACAGGTTGACCAAAAGTGCTCTGCGATGAGGCTCGTCCAAGCATGAGTCTCTGCGATGTGGTTCATCTTCAGCTATGGTCTGTGTGTCGCCCCCTGGGTGTTGTGGACCCTTTCGGCTTTCGCTAACAATGACATCAATTTTCACAATGCTTGGTTGGGTGCAACTTTCTGAACCGTGCTACGCTGATCAACGATGCAGCGGACTGTTCAGTGATGCAACGGGTGGCGCATCATGGTGGAGCAGGTGGACGACTTCAAGTTGCTGATCCTACCGCTCGAAACTTCGGTGCGGGATTGCAAGTTTGAGGTTTTATCTAGCCAAGTCCCATAAGGTCATGGTTTTATTTAGACTTTTTCCTTCAAAAATAAATAACCCTGTATTTTTAGCTGGATTTTCTAAATATATATTTTTCACTCAGATTTGATCCACATATAATATACGTTGTTACTTGGACCACGGCAAGCAGGCTGCCAACCTGCCATCCACGATGGCAAAAAAAAACATGCCATCCACGATTGGATCGCGGTAGTTTTGTTTTTCTAGACAGGCTGACGATTGGATCACGGGGCAGGGCCGCGTTCGGTCATTTATTTCGGTGACGGGCTTCATTTCTGTGGCCCGTACCGGGCTACACTCGTGTGTTGTGCCGAAATAGTACCACATCGCTTGCCGAGAAGAAATCTGAGCGATTTATAAGCTGGTTATGGACCATCGGTTTCATCGCGTGGTACACGTGATAAGCTACCCAAACCACCAAACAATACATAATTGTGAATTGCATGCAAGCGTAATTCTAGGCACACCGCCTTGAAGCTTGTCATGAAAACTTCACACCGACATGGTGTGTAATGCAATTTTTTCATCTTTTTTCTTTTTTTCTTCCTTGTTGCTTCCAGCTCAAGCATCACAAGTCATCAGAAGATAAGTTGCCCCAACTGCAAAGAAAACCTCCCAGACAATCAGGCATGCATGAAAATTAATACAGGCACGCTTCTCCTCAACTTAGCCGGATCATCTTAGTGACGAACACCCAAACCCCACATCAAAGGAAATTGATTTCTCAAGAAAATGTATACAACAAAACCACAAAACACAGAAGGGAGGGAAAAACTGAAATTATTAAACCACACACGGATTGAGGGATGGCTTCAATCAAGAAGTCCTTATTTGTGTACATGTTCGCGGACTCGGTACACACGGCTAGGTGAGGTAGTTGATGAACTCGACGGCGGTCGCGAGGGCTCCTGCGGTGATGGCGTCCGTGGCGATCTTGTCCGCTTTGCTGTTGTTGGCAGCGGAGACAAGAGCGCCGCTCACGACCCCTCCAATCAAGGCGTTTTTCTACAAGAGTACCGGAAAAGAGAGGGAGAAGATTAATTAGCACCAGCGGTAAGCAGTACCAAAACTTGTGCGAGTAAATTTATTCTTAAGACCGAATCATAACAGGCAAGCCATACCGATTGTAGAAGAAGGAATGTTTTCATGGGCAAGATTTATAACTATACTAGTAGAACGATATCAAACTTACTGCTTACATAATCTTAGAACAAAGGATGTGGAGACAGACGTTTAAAATTAGCATCAAGTTTATGGGATGACAATGTCTGGTTGTATTTTCGTAATTAGCCAAGAATCTTAGACGACTAACCAAGGATCTACATTTTAATGTGGGCAGATAATAACATCATGCAGGAAGATTTTCCTTCGTGTGAGGTTAGGGCATCTCCAGTCGTGTTTAAAATTAACTACTGTGAAGGAAGTTCGTGGATTCCTTGGAATGGCCGGGTATTATAGAAGATTCATTGAAGGATTCTCTAAAATAGCTGGGCCAATGACCAATTTGTTAAGGAAGAATACTCCTTTCATATGGTCAGATAAGTGTGAAGCCAGTTTTCAAGAGTTAAAGAAACGACTAACAACAGCTCCAATCTTAGCAGTACCAGAACCGGGCAAGGATTACACTGTGTATTGTGATGCATCCAAGAATGGATTGGGATGTGTGCTCATGCAAGATCGCAAGGTGATAGCTTATGGTTCAAGACAGCTCAAACCACATGAAGTTAATTACCCAACGCATGATTTAGAATTGGCAGCGGTAGTGTTTGCTTTGAAGAGATGGAGGTCATTTCTTTATGGATCGAAGTGTGAGCTTTACACAGATCATAAGAGTCTCAAATATTTCTTCACTCAGAAAGAGTTAAATATGAGGCAGAGGAGATGGTTAGAATTGATCAAAGACTAGGATCTTACTATCAATTATACACCAGGGAAAGCTAATGTGGTAGCTGATGCTTTAAGTCGGAAGAGTACTGACAGTCAACCAATTCAATATGAATTACCAAAAGAGCTGCAAAGAGAAATTGAACAAGCAAAGATTGAGATACTAGAGGTACAATCTTTGGGGGGTTTGTATACCATGCAGGTCATGGAAGAAAGAACAAGTGATCTTAAGAATGAGATAATTCGGCGGCAAGACGAAGATCCATTCATAAAAGAAGAAATCCAAAGAATTGGGGAAGGAAGACCTTCCGAATTCCACTTAGGAGAACATGGTTCATTATGGTTCAACAGAAGGCTTTGTGTACCTGACATTCAGAAGATCAAGAAATTGATACTTCAGGAGGCACATGAGACACCGTACTCTATTCATCCGGGAAGTACCAAGATGTATATGGATCTCAGAGATATATTTTGGTGGAACAATATGAAGAGGGAGATTGCCAAGTATGTTTCTGAATGTCACACATGCCAAAGAGTAAAGGCTGAACATCAAAGTCCGGCAGGACCATTACAACCTTTGGAGATTCCAAAATGGAAGTGGGAGGAGATTGGTATGGATTTCATTACAGGATTACCAATGACTAAAACCCAAAAGGACATGATCTGGGTCATTGTAGACAGGTTGACCAAAAGTGCTCTGCGATGAGGCTCGTCCAAGCATGAGTCTCTGCGATGTGGTTCATCTTCAGCTATGGTCTGTGTGTCGCCCCCTGGGTGTTGTGGACCCTTTCGGCTTTCGCTAACAATGACATCAATTTTCACAATGCTTGGTTGGGTGCAACTTTCTGAACCGTGCTACGCTGATCAACGATGCAGCGGACTGTTCAGTGATGCAACGGGTGGCGCATCATGGTGGAGCAGGTGGACGACTTCAAGTTGCTGATCCTACCGCTCGAAACTTCGGTGCGGGATTGCAAGTTTGAGGTTTTATCTAGCCAAGTCCCATAAGGTCATGGTTTTATTTAGACTTTTTCCTTCAAAAATAAATAACCCTGTATTTTTAGCTGGATTTTCTAAATATATATTTTTCACTCAGATTTGATCCACATATAATATACGTTGTTACTTGGACCACGGCAAGCAGGCTGCCAACCTGCCATCCACGATGGCAAAAAAAAACATGCCATCCACGATTGGATCGCGGTAGTTTTGTTTTTCTAGACAGGCTGACGATTGGATCACGGGGCAGGGCCGCGTTCGGTCATTTATTTCGGTGACGGGCTTCATTTCTGTGGCCCGTACCGGGCTACACTCGTGTGTTGTGCCGAAATAGTACCACATCGCTTGCCGAGAAGAAATCTGAGCGATTTATAAGCTGGTTATGGACCATCGGTTTCATCGCGTGGTACACGTGATAAGCTACCCAAACCACCAAACAATACATAATTGTGAATTGCATGCAAGCGTAATTCTAGGCACACCGCCTTGAAGCTTGTCATGAAAACTTCACACCGACATGGTGTGTAATGCAATTTTTTCATCTTTTTTCTTTTTTTCTTCCTTGTTGCTTCCAGCTCAAGCATCACAAGTCATCAGAAGATAAGTTGCCCCAACTGCAAAGAAAACCTCCCAGACAATCAGGCATGCATGAAAATTAATACAGGCACGCTTCTCCTCAACTTAGCCGGATCATCTTAGTGACGAACACCCAAACCCCACATCAAAGGAAATTGATTTCTCAAGAAAATGTATACAACAAAACCACAAAACACAGAAGGGAGGGAAAAACTGAAATTATTAAACCACACACGGATTGAGGGATGGCTTCAATCAAGAAGTCCTTATTTGTGTACATGTTCGCGGACTCGGTACACACGGCTAGGTGAGGTAGTTGATGAACTCGACGGCGGTCGCGAGGGCTCCTGCGGTGATGGCGTCCGTGGCGATCTTGTCCGCTTTGCTGTTGTTGGCAGCGGAGACAAGAGCGCCGCTCACGACCCCTCCAATCAAGGCGTTTTTCTACAAGAGTACCGGAAAAGAGAGGGAGAAGATTAATTAGCACCAGCGGTAAGCAGTACCAAAACTTATGCGAGTAAATTTATTCTTAAGACCGAATCATAACAGGCAAGCCATACCGATTGTAGAAGAAGGAATGTTTTCATGGGCAAGATTTATAACTATACTAGTAGAACGATATCAAACTTACTGCTTACATAATCTTAGAACAAAGGATGTGGAGACAGACGTTTAAAATTAGCATCAAGTTTATGGGATGACAATGTCTGGTTGTATTTTCGTAATTAGCCAAGAATCTTAGACGACTAACCAAGGATCTACATTTTAATGTGGGCAGATAATAACATCATGCAGGAAGATTTTCCTTCGTGTGAGGTTAGGGCATCTCCAGTCGTTGCGCCCCCCCCCCCAGGACGCAAAAACCCTCGCTTTTTTTGCGCCGCGGCGCGAAACGGCGCTATTCTCGGAACTGGGGGGGGGGGGGGGGGGCGTTTCCCAGCCGTGAACCCAGGCCGCCCCCCAGCGGCGACTCGGCCAAATTTGGGCAATCAAAAAAAATTCCACCAAATAAATAGAGTGTTGCCACACAAATAAATAGAGTTTGGCCACACAAATAAATAGTTCAACAATTTTAAAAAAAAGAACACTAGTCATCGTCCTCAACATTGCCATTCTCCTTTCGCGTCCACATATGTTGCACCAGGAAGAGCGTGCGTTTCATCCTGAAACGACGCCGGAACACCTTCTCGTCGTTGGTGGGATCCTCGGCGAAGTAGTCGGAGTAGAGGATGCAGTAGCCCTCGTACCGCTGCCTCGGCCTGCTCTTCCGGCGACCGGGCTTCGATCCAGCGCGGCGCGGCGCGGCGTCCTGGGCTAGCATCCCGGCCAGGCAGCTCAGGACGGGTAGGTGCTCCTCGTCGTCGATGGCGGCCTGGTCTTCCTCGTCGAATAGCTCGGCGAGCATTTCCTCGGCGTCGGAGTCCATGCCTCGGACAGAGCGTCGAACACCTTGCGGGCGGTGGACGCGGATCACTGGGACGCAGCCTCCTCGGCGCCGGAGACGTGCTCGAACGGCGGCGACGACGTGGTGGACCAGCCGGCGGTGGTTTTGCCTCGTCGCTGTTGTACGATGGTGGCCGACGGTGGCGGCGTGGGGTGCGGGGGTGGGGCGGCGACGGCGAGGCGAGCGAGGGGAAAAGACGGTTCGGGGGTGAAGAAAGTGGGAAAAGAGCTCTCCCTCGCCGACAGCGCTGGCCCACGAGCGCTTTTCCTATCGCCGCCCCCCCCAGGACGAACCCAACGGGCTGGGTTCCGCCTGGGGGCGGCGGCGCTAATTTCCGCCGAAACGGCGCTTTTTCAGGTCCTGAGGGGGTCGACTGGTGAAAAAACGGCGCTTTTCGCCCAAAACGGCGCTAATTTGCGTCCTGGGGGGGGGGGGCTCTGGCGGGGACGACTGGAGATGCCCTTACATTATCTCAAGAAACATGAAAGATTCATATTTTAGGAGAAGCATTACCCAGTCGTAGCGACCACGGATCTTTTCAACTCCATACTCCACGCCTACATATAGTCCAGCAATAGCACCTGCATATTACTCAGAAAAACATTGAAATCTGTCAACCAACATAAGGATCAAAGAGGCCGGATGAATGATTGACGTCAATGCATTTTTTTTTTGACAGATAAGTCAATGCATTTGTTTGAAGCAAAAAAGGTACAACAAAGTTCTATTAGTTACCCCAATATGCACCCTCCGTGACAGTTTGCTTCAGCTGCATAAAGAACAGCATAATGCCATATTAGTGCAGTGCAGATGGTAGACACTTTGCCTTCATGCACGTGTAGAACCAAGGCCACTGAATTTTTCCTCTTATCCCACGATGCAAAGAAATTAAGCAAATAGAGGTACAACGTCATAATTAAGACTTTCAGTTCAACAGTCTCCACCTTTGTGTTTATTTCCTCTACTTAAACATTACCCATGGATGGTATGTTCAAGGCACCACTTATTCAATTACTTCTCTGAAGTGTAACCATTTTACCCATTCTTAATTAGAGAGTGATAGGTTTTATTTTTCCATACCGTAACAGAAGATCTCAAAAGAAAGACCTAATTAATTATATAAAAACACGAACATTCAAGCTAAAAATCACAGGATCTGTAACACAACTCTCATAGACTTGCCAGAAAATCTAAAATTTGGAAGCGGCTTTTCTTTTCCGCTAGGCTCAGACTTTAGCCATTCCCTTATTATATGGCATATCTATACGTTAACAAGCTAGTGCCTGATTAGGTACTTCCTCAGTACAATTAATCGATCGTCTCTACTCCACCGTGCTATTTGCAGAAAGTTGAGTGGATTGACATTCAGATGATGGCAAATATCCAGACAAATCGGACGCAGCAACCAACAAATGCTCTCTAATCAGACAAAGGGTGTCACGCTACAGATGTTTCAAAACCAAGCGAGAGAAAAGGTTTGAGGACATGAACACTTACAGTCTTCTCCAGCTTGTTCTTCGAGACATTCCCTGCAAAGGAAATAACAATAACTCGATGTTACATTCGTGTGCTTGACGACGTTGTCCTACTGTATACAAGTGCAGAATAGTTACGTTATTAGCATCTACTAGCCAAGAGCTAACGGGAATCTGCAGGGCTCTGAACCCAAACTACATTAATTGGGTCGTGTATATCATGCTCAGAGTATTCATTTCAGATAAAACAAGTGGAACGGATCTGCCATTCCACAACCAAATGTTTTCTGCTGCGCAAACTAATCCAAACCATGTACCTACTAATACCTGTTGATTTACTCAAATTAATTCTGCATCTTTTCTTGGAGGGATTGGTTACGCTCGCCTTCCTTTTAGACTAACACATCTCTTGGGATGTTCATGTCCCCAAAACCAGACTATTGCGAACATAAAAACAACCTCCCAGTTCCTACATGTTTTAGACTAACACATCTTGTAGACTAAAGCATTTCATATTATTCTTTGATATTTTAGTTTTCTACATGTTAGAAACCATGTATACAAAATTTGGAGAGATTTAGAAACGATAAAAAAAATCAAATTCCTAGGGAAACGCCGTCTAGTCTCACTTAAAACCAGTTTTTCTAGAAAGGTGATTTTTCAACCTCATTCAAATCATCTGAAATTTTGAACACGTGATCACCTAGACATATATAGAGAGAATGTGAAGGTTCTATAATTGTTTAAATTTTCTTCAATTTATAGCGTCTCACAGAAACCAAGATTATAACACCGAAATTTACCGTAGAAGGGGCAGTGTAAACTTATAATTTCATGTTATTTTTTACTATTTAAGTTTCCTACATGTTATAAACCATGTATAAAAATTTAGGAGAGATTTGGAGACGATAAAAAATAATCAAAATCTTAGGGAAAAGCCGTCTGGTCTCAGTTAAACCAGTTTTTCTAGAAAGGTGATTTTTTCAACCTCATCCAAATCATTTGAAATTTAGCACACATGATCACCTACACATATATATTGAGAATTTGAAGAATCTATAATTGTTTGAACTTTCTACAATTTATAGTGCCCAATGGAAACATAGTTTAATTAAAACCCTGAAATTTGTCGTAAAAGGTGCATTGTACATTTAAAATTTCATGTTATTATTTGATACTTCAGTTTCCTACATGTTACAAACCATGTATAAAATTTAGGAGAGATTTAGAGACGATCGGAAAAAAATCAAATTCCTAGGGTAAGGCCGTCTGGTCTCATTTAAATCAGTTTTTCTAGAAAGGTGATTTTTTCAACCTCATTCAAATCATCTGAAATTTTGAACACATGATCACGTAGACATATATATATAGAGAATGTGAAAGTTCTACAGCTGTTTGAACTTTCTACAATTTATAGCGTCTGACGGAAATCAAGATGATAACACCGAAATTTACCGTAGAAGGGGCAGTGTAAACTTATAATTTTATGTTATTCTTTGCTATTTAAGTTTCCTACCATGTATAAAAATTAGGAGAGATTTAGAGACGATCGAAAAAAAATCAAAATATTAGGGAAAGGCCGTCTGGTCTCACTTAAACAAGTTTTTCTAGAATGGTGGTTTTTTCAACCTCATCCAAATCATTTAAAATTTAGCACACATGATCACCTACACATATACAGAGAGAATTTGAAGGTTCTACAGTTGTTTGAACTTTCTACAATTTATAGTGCCCAACGGAAACATAGTTTAAAACCCTGAAATTTGTCGTAAAAGGTGCAATGTAAATTTATAATTTCATGTTATTCTTTAATATTTCAGATTCCTACATGTGAATGTTCTATAGTTGTTTGAACTTTCTACAATTTATAGCGTCTCACGGAAACAAACATGATAACACCGATATTTACCGTGGAAGGGGCCGTGTAAACTTATAATTTCATGTTATTCTTTGCTATTTAAGTTTCCTACATGTTACAAACCATGTATAAAAAGATAGGAGAAATTTAGAGACGATCGAAAAAATCAAAATCTTAAGGAAAGGTTGTCTGGTCTCACTTAAACCAGTTTTTCTAGAAAGGTGATTTTTTCAACCTCATCCAATCATTTGAAATTTAGCACACATGATCACCTACACATATATAGAGATAATTAGAGATGATCAGAAAAAAATCAAAATCTTAGGGGAATGTCGTCTCGTAAGGTGATGTTTCTAATAATTAAGGTGATTTTTTCGAACTCCTACAAATCATTTAAAATGTTGCACAAGTGATCTCCTAGACATATATATATATATATATATATAATGTGAATGTTCTATATATTTTTTTAGTTTTCTACTGTCTATACTGCCCCACTGGATCCACATGCAATACTCTCTCCATATTTCATGTTCTGAAAATGTCAAAGTCTTTAGGGTTGCATGTTGTTGCACTAATATTTATACTAAGTGCATGCACATGCAATACTATCTCAATATTGCATGTTATGAAAACAACAACATTTTCATGGTTGCCTATTGTTGCACTAAATGTGTAAGATTGCACTATTTTGAACTAGTCATGTTCGGTGTGATACATTGTTACAAACATGTGTAAGTCGTCGGCCGATGGACTAGAATTGTTGTTGACCAAGCTGTTAGTCGTCGGCCGAACGAAACCGATGGCTTGAGATTCCACGTCGGCGCGCTAGCGAATACGCGAAATCTACGTTCTTTATTTTCATGCAGTGGACTCAAGGATGCATGCTCTTTAATTTCATGGAGTGGACTATGTACATGCTATTTTATTTCTGCATGTATATATTGTCATGCTTATTGTGTCTCTTTTTTGGGTTGCATGTCCATTGTTTACGTTGCATTTTGTTAAAATGATTTAATTACATTTGCTATGGGTCTATCATTGCATGCTATGAATTAATTTAAAACGTATGAAACAACATTGTTGAAACACACTTAATTAAAACGACCAGTTCACACGCTTAATTTAATTATATTTACATAAACTGCACCGGTGGTGTGTGTGACACGACAGAGTTCACACACTGCCACTCTGTCACGACGCACACACCGGACACACGCGCAACACACAATTGACACGACACAACGCACCCACAGACACCGGACACACAGCGCTAGACGCACACACGCTAAACCTACACCGAACCTAGACAGTACTAGTCGCTGTCGTTGGTGCACTCCGCCTCCAGCGTGCTTCAGTCAACCTCGTCGTCCTCCACGGCTCCTCCTTCACGACCTGTAGCTCCTCCTTCACGACTTGATCCTCCTTCACGACCTGCGGCGGCCCACGGAGCTTCTTCTCAATCGCCTCCAGCTCGGCGGCGCTGATCGTTGATGAAGCCCGGGTACTTCACCAGCAGCGACTCCAATAAGGTCTCGTCGGACCTCTGCGCCTGGAAGAGCTCCATCTCCTTGCCGTCCTCGTGATATTGGTGTGGGGTGGCCACGCGGAGATCCACCGGGCCCAGTTCCGGCTTCTCGTCGTCGGCGAAGCCTTCAGGGAAGTTCACCTGCGCCGTCGGGCCGTGGAGACGCATCGTCTCATTGTCGTAGGCGAACGCTGCCTGCTTCGCCGTCGGGTAGGTGCCGATCCACTGATGCTTGTTTGTGACCCGGTTGGTGATCTCGGCCTCCCACCCCGTCTTACGTTCGGGCACGCCGAGGTACTTCTTCGACGGAGGTAGAAGTGAGAAATCGGTGCCGCCACCCGAGGAGGAACAGGCACGCGAGGAGGAGCCGGCGCTGCGGATCCTTGGAGGGGAATGGCGGCGGGAGCTCCCGGCCTGGGAGGAGGAGCCGATGTGCCCCGCGCCCAATCGGATGCCGCTGCGGGCAGGCGATGGGGACTGGCGGCGGGATCCTCCGGCCATGGTGCGGCGGCGTCGGCGACTAGGTTGGATCGATGCTTTGTGCGGTGGATTAGGTGGGGGAGACGATGGGGCAAGGAAGAGGCGCTCGCGAGGAAGAAGAAACAGTGTCGTGAAGGAGTGGCGAGGTGGGCGGGTGTGGTATTAAAGGCACGCGGCGGATTAGGGTTTCCATGCCCACGTGTGGGCCACAGACGTGCGTGGTGCTGGGAGTCGAACACGAGTTGTATCGTCTACACCAGCATTTGACACGTCCGCTCAGGTGGTTTAGTGGTACTGCGCGTAGCGAACTAACCGAGACATGCAGGTTCGAGTCCTCATGGTGTGACCTTTTTTTCTTTATTTTCCACCAACTCACCAAGCGCCAACTCGATAGCTGGGTCGGCTCGTATTGTTATCGGCTTGAGCCGTGTCTCGTAAGGCTCGCACTAAACGTATTATACGTATAGGTGAAGCAGCGATCGACCAATCCGAGCGCTCGATTTGGCCAAGGGGGGAGGACCGAAGCGGAAGTGTCATAACACGGATGTGGAGCGCATTTGGAACACAAGGGTCCCTGGCAATGTGAAGATATTTGGCTGGCAACTAACCCAGTCAACACAAGATCAAATCTCCACCACAATCATATTTTGGATTACTCGAACTGCCAAGATGCACCGCTGGTAATGAAGATAGGACTCGCCTATTCTTCTTGTGCCCTCGGGCTGCTCTGATTTGGCAGAAGATTGGGATCCACGTGTCAAGCCTCTCCTTCTCCGTGATTTGGGATGCGCCTTTTGTTGAATACATTAGCAATTTAGCATATGATTTAATTCGAAATAGCATCATATAAATTATGACAGTAGCAAATGCAGTAATAATGTAAATATCTATATCTAGTACAGTAGACAGATTGATACAATCTATTGCAAGAACTAGACATATGAATTCCAGTAATATCTCATACAGATGAAAGAGAGTTACGTATGATGTAGCGGTAGCGGTACCGCCGTTGTTGTTTCCCGTGTTGTCGACCATATCGCCGATGAAGAGGTTGCCGAGGTCGGGGAAGAAATCGTCGTTGGGGAAGTAGTCGTCGTCAGCAGTCGCGCGAGTGCGCTCCCCAAAAACCTGATCGTCCCTCTCCCGTACAGGATCACAAGAGGCGGGGTTTCGGAGGCCTGCTATCCCTTCTCGAGGTGCACGCCGAAAGACGGGATGGAGAAGACTTAATTGGCGGCGCAGAACGGTGCGAAACCATAAGACAAAGTGATTGCTAGGGTTTGCCGTATGCGCGTATTTATACTGCGGCTGGGAGAGACGTGGACGTAACTCCACGTCTGAGTAGGTTCGGTTCCACGATCCAGAAAGGAAACGGAAACAGTTTAGGAATTAACGCGTCCGTAATTACCAAGTTAATGACTCATTAAGATTTCCCAAGCGACAAAATAAACACCTTCGGCTCGGCTCATTCCCGCAACCCGCGGCGCGTCGTGACGTGTCGTGACGAGGCGGGCGGCGGAGGAGCAGCGCGCGTGTGGCACACCTCTCCTCTTGCCTTACCAACTCATACATGAGCTAGAATGGCTCACCTTATAAGGTGGTTCCATTCTCTCCAAACTAGCAGTATGGGACTAAACTTTAGTCCCACTCACTCCACTCATTATTCATGAATGGGCCATGACAATTTCAGGATTTAATGAGCTTAGTTGGGCCACATGTTTCAGCCGATAAATTGCAACAATCCCCCACAAAGTGTCATTAGCACATTTCATAATCTTTGTTCCAAAACATTGTTTATATACCGGTGTTAGTGAAGACTGTTAAGTTGAACTTCCACTTAGAACATCATGCTACACTAGTTCACAACTTGAATAGTGGACTATGCCTTGAACTACAAGTTTGCTGTGATACCAATTTCACACAACGTCTGAACCGATACTAGACTGCCGCAAGTCTTCCCCGCGGTTTGGAGCGTATGCGTCATACTCCGAAGGCCTTTCATGAGTTTACTAGAGAGCACCCGATTCTCATAGACTGCGACGTTTAACAGTCCGACTCATATAGGTGAGTTCCTCAGGAGATTATTTGTAGGACACATCTCTGCTTATATAAATAAGCCACTTGGAACACATTAAGACAAATCTCAACCTACCATACAGATCAGGAGAGTATTGCATCTTTTATGGAGTGGAATAAAATATAAGGATACTCTCCTCTCAGCCGCCCAACAGCTTGTCTCCCACTTCTAATTCACGGGATCTCCGATCACATAGAGTGGGTTACCACTGTGGGCAACTCATAACGTGGGTCTCAAACCCATCTCCCTCGATGCATTATCTATCACATTCCGTGATAAACCCTTTGTGAAGGGATCTGCCAAGTTCATAGATGTTTGGATATAATCCAACGCAATAACTCCAGAGTTTTTCAATTTCCTGACAGATTTTAATCTCCTCTTCACATGTCTTGATGACTTTGCATTATCCTTAGAACTGTTCACTTTGATGATAACAGTTTGATTATCACAGTTCATTAGGATTTCGGGTATTGGTTTTTCAACCATAGGCAAGTCCATCAAGAGCTCACGAAGCCACTCTGCTTCAACAGTGGCTGTGTCTAATGCTGCGAGTTCTGCTTCCATATTTGACCTCGTTAAGATGGTCTGTTTGCAAGACTTCCAGGAAACAGCGTGTAACATCCCAAGTATGAAAAATAGCCATTAGAATGTTTGCTCTCTGTTATTTTATGTTTTGCATCATGACATCTTGTTCATTGCATTTGTTTTGCTTGTTTTCCATTTGTTTTCCTCTGTTTTTCTTTGTTTTCCTTTGTTTTCTATTTGAATTTCAAATCAAATTTCAAACCTTTTGTTTCATACTTGTGATGTTACAATTTCCAAAATGATATTTCAAATCAAAACAATCAATTGTTGCCATTAAAAGTTGTGATTCCAAAACTATTGTTTTGTTTCTATCAAAAATTCATTTAATACCAAACCCTTTTCAAATTCAATTAATTTCCAAAATAGCAACCCCTTTTGAAAATTATGAAAATGACAAAACACTTCCATCATTTGTTTCCATTAAACTAAGGTTCAAAGTAATTAAATTATTGCTTTCAATATTTCACTTAATATTCAAAAATTCATTCAAATTGCATTCAAATTCATTTGCATTTTCCAAACAGCAACCAATTGAAATTAATGAAACAAAACATTTTCCAAATCAATTTGTTTCAAATAAACCTGAGGGTTCAAACTATTTTAAGTGGTTCTTTTTAATTATCTACTATATCTAAATAGCAATCCCCCACTACAGGGAATTCTCTCAACATGCAGCTATGCCACATCACTGATCTATGTGTCTAACAATGCAGCCCTCCACGTCTTCAATTATGCCAACTCAGAAAAAAAAATCAACCTAATTTTTTGGGAACTTTTCCATCGTGGCATCAAGTAATTTAATTGATGTACACATTTAGTTCTTCAGAGATCCGACTCATCGTTTCCCCTGCCCATTGGCTGCCCCGTTGCCTTCCAGTCCACACTCCATCTCCACCATATATGGCTCCCGATATGTATCTCCTTTTTTTCAGATTCTCTCCATAAGGATCAAAGTTCAGCATCAATGATCATCCTCTGTTATCCTCGGCTTGACTGATGATGTAGGGGATGATGTGCGCAAAGAAGTGGTAGGACAAATACTTGCTCATCAGGAAACCGGCGTTGCCGAATCCCAATGATAGCACGCCCGCCATGCCATGATCCACGCAACCGTTGCCGATGCCCAGCTCCTGCGCCCTCGCCGCCCCGGAGCTTGCCCGATTCCACGTTGTGGGTGGCGAGCCACGAGCATCATGTAGGGGAATCTGTGGCAGAGTTCCTTGAATCTGCGACGGAATGCGAAGAGATTCGGTCCTTGCCTCCCTAGAGAGAGGTGTCGCAGACGACTTGATGCTGAGCTGCATACGCTCTTCCTCTGCTACACACACCATGGCCTTCGCCCTTCAGCCAGCCGCGCGCGTCCCGAAAACAGGCCTTGAAGTTATCGTGCACTGTGGGTAATCGATGTACGGCTGCACTGTGCATGCTTTCTTCTAAAGTGCAGACTAGCAATTGAGTGTACTACTAACGTGTGATCTAATAATAGCAGATGTGATTCATATTGTTTGTTTTCTTATTCCAGATCAGAGGCGCTGGCCACCTAATCTGTATTGCTCCCTATATGTAGATATGTCAATTTGGGTTGCATTATGCAGCATGATCTTCCTTCCACCAGCTCCGTGTATTTAATTTTATAAAGGGCAGTTATCAAAGTTCAGACATTCAGAACACGACAGCCTCAACAATACCAGGCAACCTCCTTTTGGTTTTACATTTTGCTACTATTTTACCTTCAAATTACTTCAGTTGTATGCATACATGGTTATCATCTCCTACAGGTAGTGCTACAATTCGTAAATTTTGTGATTAATATCTACAATAGATGAATAGATGGATGTTCCATTTAGTAGTAGTATTTTTGCGTTCACATTATGCCTCCACTACCTAATTGTTTCCCCATACATAACAGTTTGCATATATGGTTGACAGATCCTTTGTTGTTTGTGTTCATTTATTGGACATGAATAAAACTATTTCCATTGGTGGCAAGACCTCGGTCAATGTCATCTATGGCAAGGTTTGGCTATTGTTCTGCCACGGAAGTCCACTGCATAAAGGTACGTGAGATTGAGTTGGAGCTCTCTGAATCTGAATTTTTCTAGGTACAAATATAAACTTAGATGGCTGATTCTAATATGTGATGTCTTTCAATTTGGTACAAACTAGCAAAACGTGTTTTTTTGTCTAACCCTAATTCCATAAGATACTCATTGCACATTCTATGATCTGTCTTTCAATTTTTTGTTGACCAATTCCAATTTTCTATTGAATTAGATTAAAATTTCAGCCAGAGTCGTCAATTTGATAGACTTTGTTCTTAATATGGTGAATCTCTCAGATAATCTGGCTGGTAGGTAGATCAATGTCTCGCCGCAACGCGCGGTGTATCATCTAGTTCATTTAATAGCAATTTCCACCAAATTCAATTAAATTTACAAACAACAACCTAATTAAAGTTTTGGGAAACAAAAGGTTGCAAATTGCTGTTTATATAACAACTAACTCATACAATTTTTCCTAATATTTCTAACCAACAAAATACCTCTCCTTTTTCTCTTTTTCATTTTCAGCAAAAAAAAAGAAAAAATAAACAGAAACAGCAGAAACAAAGGGAGAGAGGGGCAGCCAGGCCCAGCCCATCTCCCCTCCGGCCCAAATACCCCTTCGACCCCCCACCCTTCTTCTTCCCTGTACGGCGTCCATCCGCTGCCTCCACGTCGGTTCAGAGATGCAGCAACGGCCATCATCCTCCCCCTCCCCCTATAACTCGAGCTCTAACCCTAGGGTTCCCCTCTAACCCTAGCTCTCCTCCCCTCTTCCCTCTCCCCCGCCCCCATTCCTCCTTCTTCCACCTATCTCACTACAACGGAATCGGTCTATTGCAACGAAACTAGTCGTTGTAAAAAGTGACTTATCGTCGCAATAGGGTTCTGTTGCACAGAAATCGGTTTCGTTGGGAGGCGTCGCGAAAACCTCCGTGGTAGAAGCCTGTCTCCGCGCACATAGATTCGTCGCTAAAAAATAATCCAGTTGCAACCATTTCCTAGGCCAATTGCCACACAAGTTTCCGTCGCGTCTCGCACATAACGCAACGTACGTATTTCGTTGGTACACCTCTAGTGCAACAAATACCCAAACGTGGCGAGTGACCAATGTGGCAACGGCGAGTGTTCCGTTGCGCTTGTTCTTTCGTTGCAAAAGTCGAGTTTATTTGCCACGTCCAATTGTGTGGCAAAAAACTATGGCAACAAACATTATACGCGTGGGAACAACTTTTTGCCACACACAATCAATCGTGGTAACATGATTTTGAAATAGTAATCGCAACGGCCTTCATATTAGTAGCCATAAGCAATCGCGACAATTTCAACTATTCGTGGCGCCATTCAATTTCTACAAATTTTAGTTTCGTGGCGTGATGTAGTATTCGCAATATCCACATTTTATGTTGCTAGAAGCAACTGCGACAATAACAACTTTTCGTGGCGCCATTGTATTTCGACAAATTTTATTTTCGTGGCGACATATACAATTCGCAACGTACAAATTTAAGTAGCTAGAAACAACTGCGACAACTTCAACTATTCGTTGCGCCTTTCTATTTCTACAAATTTTAGTTTCGTGGCGAGATGTAGTATTCGCAACATCCACATTTTATGTTGCTAGAAACAACTGCGACAATAACAACTTGTCGTGGCGCCATTGTATTTCGACAAATTTTATTTTCGTGGCGACATGTACTATTGGCAACGTAAAAATTTTAGTAGCCATAAACAACTGCGACAACTTCAACTATTCGTTGCGCCTTTCTATTTCTACAAAATTTAGTTTCGTGGCGAGAAGTATGGGAATTCTGTATTGCAACGAACATAGTTTGGTGGCGTGAATGAACTATCGCAACAAAGTTAGTTTGGTGGAGAAAAAATATTGCGACGATGTCTCCCTCATGGTGGTGAGAGTCTATTTCAACAAAACACTTTGTTGTGGCGACTGAGGCTTCACGCAACACTACAATTATCGTGGTAAATTACCTATTGCCACGTTATAGAAAAAAAAAAATTAAAAAAAATAAGGAAACAAAAAATACGGGCATTGAATTGAAATGTTCAAAGGGGTACGTAAAATATGTTTATTTACACAAAATAATAGTTCTCATAGCTATTTTTAATATATACAAATGAAATTCTCGTACAACATGGATCAAATCAAGATCAAATCAAACTGAAATATCTAGTGCAGCTATTTGTTTCCATCAGAAGTTTGATTGACGTCCTGCAATCAATTGTAAAAAAAAGGTGTGAGTCTAGTCAGCAATAACACATGCTGAAACATAAGAACCAGCAGACTATAGTGTGTGGATGAAGCAAAAACAGTTGTTGTAACTCAACGAAGCCACAACCCATAGTGAAACATAAACTGCAGCAAGTATAGGGTGGGTGCAGCAACGCTATAGTGTGGGTGAAGCAAAAACAGAATGTACTAGTACCGAACTGTACAAGATTGTGACTTACATATGACTTAAACATTCGACTTTTCTGTATCGTGCTGTGCGGAGGAACTATTTTCTTAGCAGGACTGTTGGTAAGTGATGGTTGCTGGTTCGACTTCTTAGACGTCTGGAAAAACAAAGTGCACTGTTAGCAACGCAAGTAAACAACTAAATCTTACTAGTTTGCAATTGTATGACTATCATCACCTGAGGTGTAGTCGTCTTCTGCTTTTCCATCTGTGCGGAGAGCTCGTCAAACTTTGCCTGCATCCGTGAGTTAAACTGTGCAAGCAAGTTATTTTCAAATTCTTTTCTTGAGTTTCTCTCCGACTCCATCAGTTGTTCCCTTTGAGAGAGCTCTTCCATTAATCTCTTCTCAAGATTTTCTCTCTCAGCCCGCTCTACATTAATCTTCTCTTCCATGCTTGCACGTTCATCTAGTAACTTCTGTTCTAAAGTACTGACCTTCGTGGTGAGCTGGGAGTTAACTTTTTGGGTCTCTGCCGCAGCTCGAGCTTGCTCCTCTAACAGCAACTTAGACCGCTGAGAACTAGTTTGCAGCTGGGCCATGTATCCGAACCCACGAGGCTGCGATGACTTGCATTGAACTTTAGATTTATATGCTTTCTGGAAAATATTGATTCTTTGTTCAGCTGACAATGGGACATCAGTTTCCTTCAATCTGTTTTCAATCTCTTTACATGTTGTTTCCTGATTAGGAAAAAAAATCTCAAATCAGATGTAATATCATCCAAGAAGGAGAACAGTAAATATGTTTAGAGTAGCTCCTAAGTCAGTTAACTCACGTAAACATCCTTGGACTCTTCTGTAGTCCATGTTTCATTCTTTGTGTGGGTCAGTCTCCAGAGAGCAACACAGTCTGGCTCTTCTCCAGTTTCCGAATTCCTCTGCAAGTAGTGCAACAATTAGATACTATAAACATTAAAGCAAAGTGAACACCGACGCATGCATAGTGAGTAGGCCCATACATTCTCAAAACTGATTTGAGAGTAGGATTTTGATCCTACTCTGTGTTTTGTCTTCATCTTCGTACGGTTATCCTTGTTCTTTTGGCTGAGTTCCTGCTCATTCAATTATAAAAAAAAACTTGTCAGACAAGCCATTTGATGATAGTACAAAATTCACAAACAGGTAGTATAAAAATAACCAGGAATTTCGGATCAGTGCCAAAGTACTCGATCAACCATTCCCACTCTTCTTTTTGTAAATCTTCTGGGACAACTGCCCTTCTGGCATCATCTGTTTTGTATGCCTTGTAAGTGCTGCTTAGGTCTCCTCGCCAGCCTCTGTAGCGTTCTTTTGCAATTTTAAGAATTTTTCCGTGTGTTTCGTCTGTATCTGGCATATCGTATCTGTCCTGTAATGCGTAGAACAAACAGATAGACTTAGTTTAGTAGTAGTACATTAATTATGGACGAAAAAAGCAGACAACACATGTGAGAAAGGTTGTACTCACCAACATATCTGTGACGATCATGCGATGGATGTTAGGGTGAATGTCTGTCCACCTCCTCACTCCAATAATTGGTAACCTTCTTTTCATTATGATTACCACCTCATCCTTGAATGAACGGTTGTTCATTCCTACTGGACCACCCAATGTTTCAGAGAAATCAACACCTAGCTTTGCAGCTCCATTGGCATGACGCTTCTTACTGGCTTTCAAACCTTTCACTACACCTCGCCCTTTCTTCTTCGGTATGTCATCACCTACATCCCAAAACACACACAAAGAAACAATTTATTTTGTAGTTGATTGAAAGAAATTAGGACACAGCGGTAAAAAATATAGCTAGTACCTTCTTGTAGTTGTAGCTTCGGGCGATAGCAGCGTGCATGGGAAGGCCAATCCTCAACGGAACACATGTCAGTTTCAGACACATCAGTGTTAGATTCAGTTCCTGTTTCAGGGTTAACATTTGTATTGAATCAGCAATCCTAGATTTTATCCATTAAAACAAATATTAGACAGAGCTTAAATGTCAAAAATAAATTACCACGTCTACGTTTTCCCTGACTTTTTTTATATTGTAGTATACTTTCAACCCTTGTCATGCAGACAGATCCTTTCTTTATTACTGAAAATGTTAACAATAAATGGACAAAGCATTAACATTGTGCATAATTCAGCAAGCTGATTAAGAATTAATGAACTTGTGTACCATTCCCAAAGGAGTAATCTGTATCTTCTTCTTCGTTTGAAGCTTGTTCCTCTTCGGTTGCATCCCTAACTGCATGTTTATCAAAATTGTGGATTACGTAAGGAATGCATAAAATAGTTACCGGGGAAAATATTTATTAAAGTCTGTATTGAAGGAGTTGCGAGTTGGAGATTTAGCATGAAAGTATAACCTATCATAATGATCTGTCGCTTTTTTCTGGTGGATCCAGTTGCATCATCAAGCAGAGACTCTATTGGTGCAATATCAACCGCCGTGGCCTCCTCCCTAAACACACACAGGGAGATCTTCTTATCATTAGAGTGCCTGCGTTTCAATAGCTCGAAATCACTACCATGTTCTATTGGAACAAGTTTTCCTTTGCCAGGGCCATTATTTAGCCTGCAGTACAGGTAATCACGCGCGCCACTGAAGCCAACGTTTTCAATCAAATTGATGAATTCCATATAGCAGATTTCCTACAGTTCCATGGCTGCTACCACAAATTTTTGGTTTTTATCACCCTCCTTATAGAAAAGTCTAACATTCCAAATTTGTTCGGTCGTCTACAATTAGATAGAAGGAAAAAATGAGAACCCAAATAATCAGTGAGTTAGCAGAACTGAAATAAAAAAAATAGTTACATGGCATTATTCACATAGAAAACTAGATACACATATGATCGACTAGGTGTTCATACACGGATTAACGCTTCAACCAGAGGAAGAACAGAGAATAACAACCAATATCGAGACCATATAAGAGACGGCGAGATCACGGAGATGGACGAGAAGCAGATTAGACAGAAAAACCTGAGAGGATTCGCGTTCCATGGAGTCCGATCGCGAGATCGACATGTGTAGAGCTCCGAACGTGATGAGGGCGAGATGAGATCTAATCTGCAATGGCGAAAGAGGGGGCCCGTAGATTGTGCTATGGCGAAACAGGAGGGGCATCGTGCACTTATACATACATGTTAGCGGGAAATTTAAAGTGACTGCTTTTATTTTTTGGTGGGAACACAAAATTTCGCTACACTTGGCGTTTTAGCGGGAGGATTTAAATTTTTTTGGTGGGGCATCGTATTCGAGCAACCACAACGCCTTGTCGACAATATAGGCGCTAATTGAGCAGTTAAACAATGCATGCAATCGCCACCACGATAGAAGGCATATTTTGCATTGAGTTTCAAGGCGTCAGGCTCTTAACTATCGAGGGAAAACTAATCGGATTTATTCCCTAGCGCTTACAACGTAGGATTGAAAACATGTGGAAGTCTCGCATGAGTCATGTAATGTCACTGAACAATTATTGCATGCAACTTATTAGCTGCCGCCGCCTTGTTTATTTCTGCAAACTTCAAATTGCCACTGAAAATATAAACAAGACAAGTAATCTTCACTGCAGATGAAGGTTTGGGTGATCAAACCACTGAAGCACATCGCTGATGGCAGTACGATAATTACATACATCCATACGTTCATGATCCGATGAGAATGTCCAAGTTGGCAGACTACGTACTACAACCAGGGCGACACCGCCCGCATCACGATCTTCACGTCCAAGTGGCGGTTACGGGTGCTCCTCAGTGTAATGAGAATAGCTTGCTTTTCATATAAATGCTTGCCTTCAAGGAATTCCCGCCATGCAGTCCTGCCAAACATAATGCGGCCGTCCCTGTCCGTGTTGTATGGAACGGTGGTGAACGCCTCTGATGATCCGAGGCATAGCCCAGCATGGCCTGAAGACGGAATGCCAGCACTGTCCGCTATGGACTGAGGTAGTTTCTGGATTTCGAGCGTGTGGATGACATACAAAAAGAAGTAGGTCATAGTAAGGCACACGTTGTAAGCATAAATTGCGTTGAAAAACATAAATAGCATTGGCACCTTACGTACCATCTCATATCTGGCCACATTTGTCCACGTCAAACGAGTCACGTATGGCACTCCAATGTACTCATCTATCGTGGGTAGAAGCTCACGAACGTGGTCCTTCTCATCGTCATCAAGATCAGCTCTCTGGGAGAAGATGATGGAAGAGTCGAATGGGTCATCCTCATCCATGGACTGCTGATCCGTGGACTCCTCATCCGTGGACTCCTCATCAGTCCTGTGATCTGGGTCAGTTTCATTGCTTGTAGTAGCGTCGTGGTCGTACAAGTAGTGCCTGCGGCACATGTCGAACTTGAACACCTTGACGGTGAGCAAGGCGTCGCCGTCGTAACTGAAGAGGAGGAACATGCCGCGCTGCAGGAAGTAATATTGGGCGAACTGGTCCCAGCCGTGCCCGAGGAAAATGCGGCCAGCTTCATCGGAAAGCACATCCATGTCCCAGTTCTTGCTACTCGGATCGTCCGCCTCACGCAGCTTAAGTTCACGTGGTTCACGGCCCTTCAGCAACTCCACAAACTTCTTAGGCAGCACCTGCAGCAATATGAAAGTTAAATAGATAGAAAAGAGTGCTTACTAGAAATAAGTTTACTGTTTGATGATGGATGAGTACTATAAAAATGTAAACAAGTAGTACCTAGTAATCAGTTATACAAAATCTTAGTTGAGCAATGAGGGTGTTTGCCACATTAATTCAAAAAGATGAACTTTCAGTGGGAGCTGAAATGTACCAAATAGAGTGAACATATTAACGTAGAGCAATTGTGCTACTAAAACCCATCTACTAGACCTTAATTTGATTCACAAATTTAACTAGCTACAGGATCATAGCTCAGACACTATGTCAGACTAAATAACTGAAGTGGTGGTGTGGGTCGATGAAGCGTACCAGTTTGTCCGATGTAGCGTCTACTACGAGGGAGTAGAACTCAAAGTATGCCAACTCCATCTTAACAGATCCCTCTGTTCATCATATAATAGAAATGCAAATCAATTTCCGGCTACATATATAATCGAGAACTAACATTTTGGTGATACAGTCCACGTACTGAATGCCGCGTTGTGTTGCAAGCGGCAACTGCTTAGGTCGAACATCTTTACTGTGATGACATTGCGGCCGTCGTAATTGCAGATCAGAATAAAGCCTCTCTGCAGTTTGTAGGTCCGGGCGAAACACTCCCAGCCGCGCTTTAGGAACATGCGGCCAGTGCTGTCGAACCACACATCAACGTCCCACGTGGTGCTACGCCGATGACCGACCTCAAGCAGCTTCAGTGCACGGGGTTTACGGTCCCCTAGCAACTCTGCGAACTTCTTAGGCAGTGACTGCAGCAGAGGATAGAGCAAACCATGAACATCATTCCACCTATCTGACTAAAATGACAAGTAAAATGAGTACAATACCTGTTTGTCCGATGAAGCATCATCTACGTAAGCGAGGAACTCGTAGTCCATCGTATGCAAACCCGCCTGTAGATCGTACTAAAAAGTATGACTTCAGTTACATTTAGCAGACGTGCCAAAACAGCAGAGGTTAAGAAACATGAAGGTTCACTACAAATTTAGGACTAAATGCAGTCTAGCAGCATCATGGTTCAGAGACATTCATACACAGGTGCAATTTAAATTTGACATGCATTCAAGAATTTCATGGAAGTACGGAACTTCAGAAAAGAAAATCTACTAGTATGTCAAGGAAATGGTGTGCCGACAATCAATTGTACTGCTTTAGCAAATTAATTGAAATAGCTACTGGTCCTAAAAAATGGCTCACATCTATTGTCCTGCTGAAGATTAAAAATGGAAATTACTAAAAATAGCTAGTGAACCTAAAAAGGGGTAAAGTCAACTGTACTTGTGAATAGTAAAAAGGGAAATTACTAAAAGTAGGTACTGGTCCTAGATATGCCAGTGTGAGTACCAAAGGTCTTACTTTCAACATCACTAATTACCTACCTAGAAAAAGGCACACACACAACAACAGCTACCAACATCAATTGGGCACCTGGTACTATCAAAATTAACATGAAGGTATAGTGCAACATCTCAATCAGATGCATGTAAGTACCATTTACTTTAGTCATAAACGTGTAATAGACAAATCAGTCATGAATGACATCGAATATAAATACGTGCTACCATCTATATGTAGCACAAGATTTCACATTTCTTTCCTGTCTAGACAAGTAGGACACTAGTTACCTTATAGAAAATGAGTGTTTGAACTTAAATCGTTCTGCAATGCATCCACAAGAGGTGAAGTTCTAACCTGAGTGTCGCCCGCGATGGATCAGTGGTGAATCGACGCGCCGTGGGTCAATCTACAGCGCGATGAAGAGACTGGCGACGACGGCGGTCGCGAGAATGCGGCGGCCCAGAGAGGGATGCTGATCGAGGGGCGGCGAGGTCGAGATATGGATGGCGGCGGCGGCGGCGCGACGGTGTCGGTGAACTGCGGAATAAGGGTTTTCTCGGAGCAAATAACTGTAGGTACACAAAGAGGAGGAGTGCGAACTTGACGTGACAATACGAGAGGAAGATGATACTTGGGCCCACCTGTAAGTCTGTTACCACTAATGGTGGGTACATTTCCGCGGGGCAGTTGCCATTTTTATGGTTCCTATCTGAAGTGCCACCGAGCGTCTCCCCTCCCCTCCCCTGCTTTCTCCTCTGTTTCTCCACTGACGATCTTCGTCCTACTCCACGCCATGGAGCAGCCAGACCAATGGAGTGTTCAATTTTAGAAATGTTGGTACAAAAGTATTCCATTCCCAATTATTTTGGTAAACAGCCGCATTGCCCGCTTGTAATAACCGCGCCGCTTCCAACCCATGCCCAAAGTCGAAATCATGATGCATTCCAAGAACCTCGCTTCATTTCAGCAACATTGCACGTGTGGGATCTCAAAAAGCCGCTTCCATTCTCAAGTTGCCTACCAATCTTATGTCGTAGCCGTTTCCGGGCACTTTCGGTCCAGAACATTGTTCCCTTCCACCTAGGATGCCTGGAAAACAGCAGAGAGATGAGAATGTAAGCCACACTTGGCAATGTGGGCCCACACAAAATGCTTGAATCCCATTGCAGGACTTGTATGGTGCCGCCGTTGCGCTGGGTGGCGTCGGACGTTAACCGGGACGATTCTCGCCGCTTCTCGCTCTTGCATGCCAGCCTCCACACCTAGGGCATCCTTACAACCCACTCCAACCAACTCACTCCACATGCAACACTACACCTTGTTACCCCTGCCCATGAGTGGGCGATGCGTGATCTGGCCTTATATTGCCTTCGAAAGCGGAAGGAACGGTCGAAAACGGGGATTTCCTTGCCCAACTTGTTGTTTCCCATGCCCAAAGTCGAAATCTTGATGCATTCCAAGAACCTCGCTTCATTTCAGCAACATTGCACGTGTGGGATCTCAAAAATCCGCTTCCATTCTCAAGTTGCCTACCAATCTTATGTCGTAGCCGTTTCCGGGCACTTTCGGTCCAGAACATTGTTCCCTTCCACCTACGATGCCTGGAAAACAGCAGAGAGATGAGAATGTAAGCCACACTTGGCAATGTGGGCCCACACAAATAATGCTTGAACCCCATTGCAGGACTTGTATGGTGCCGCCGTTGCGCTGGGTGGCGTTGGACGTTAACCGGGACGATTCTCGCCGCTTCTCGCTCTTGCATGCCAGCCTCCACACCTGGGGCGTCCTTACAACCCACTCCAACCAACTCACTCCACATGCAACACTGCACCTTGTTACCCCTGCCCATGCATGAGTGGGCGATGCGTGGTCTGGCTTTATATTGCCTTCGAAAGCGGAAGGAACGGCCGAAAACGGGGATTTCCTTGCCCAACTTGTTGTTTCCCTTGCCCAAAGTCGAAATCATGATGCATTCCAAGAACCTCGCTTCATTTCAGCAACATTGCACGTGTGGGATCTCAAAAAGCCGCTTCCATTCTCAAGTTGCCTACCAATCTTATGTCGTAGCCGTTTCCGGGCACTTTCGGTCCAGAACATTGTTCCTTCCACCTACGATGCCTGGAAAACAGCAGAGAGATGAGAATGTAAGCCACACTTGGCAATGTGGGCCCACACAAAATGCTTGAACCCCATTGCAGGACTTGTATGGTGCCGCCGTTGCGCTGGGTGGCGTCGGACGTTAACCGGGACGATTCTCGCCGCTTCTCGCTCTTACATGCCAGCCTCTACACCTGGGGCATCCTTACAACCCACTCCAAGCAACTCACTCCACATGCAACACTGCACCTTGTTACCCCTGCCCATGACTGGGCGATGCGTGATCTGGCTTTATATTTTTTTTTGAAACATTTTCTACTGCAGGGGAGTCCCCCACAGCCCTTTATTACCAACCACAAGCGTTACAGTTACAAATATGTACAAATATACATGGAATTAGACTAAGACAGTCTATCCCAGGCTAAAATAAGGAATTAATCCATAAAGCTAACTCAGCAGCTACAGCAAGGTCCATGAAACCAGGTCCAAATCTTAGTCACAAGGTCCATGAAACCATGTTGCTTAACCCAATGATTTTCAAACCGAAAAATCTTTGCCTTTGGGATGTTGGTTCCAATTTTAACCATACAAGGCAAGTGGTCAGAGGTTATTTTAGACATGGGTAACACCATGGTATTAGGGAAATCTAGTGTCCACTGGCATGAAGTAAAGAACCAATCCAATTGAACCAAAAGTGGATCATCCAGTGATCTAATGAAATTAAAATCACCAAGAATCATCCAGTTCTGATGAATCGGAATGAAAAGATTATATAACCAATTAACAAAATCTTCTCTTTCCACCCCATTCTCCACTGAAGATGAACTTCTAACAATTCTCCACTGAAGATGGACCTGTTCCATAGTACAATTAAACCTCCAGAAGCTCCAACAGAGGGAGAGAAGACAAATTGATCAAATCTTTTAGGGCAGAACGACCTAATAAAGGAATGATCAAAATATAACAGGAAAACCCAGCAACAACTCCAGGGACCAAACAGGCCCAAAAGATATAAAGAAGGCCCACTAATCATCAGAACTTGATGGAGTGGTTGGCTTCTTTGGAGCAGCTTCAAGCTTCTCCACCGTTAATTCCAAATCTTCTATCTGGAGGATGGTTCCCGCCCTCTGCAGAACAGCAACAGGAGTGAAAGGAGGTACTCCCCCTGTAGAGTCTTGAGGACGAGCAGACTTGGCCTTTTTCCTAGGTTCTGGCTTGTCTGATGCAGGCAAAACCCTGAACCCAGCATTCTTGGCAAGGCTACGCGTCACTCTACGCTCCTCAATGACAAGTGGAGTAGACACCTTCCTGGTCCTCTTCTTGGTAACCGGCTCGGGAGTCAACGGTTTAGTAGCAGGGCATGAATCCAGCAGCAAAGGAACAGGAGCAGCAGAGGAAACTGGCAACTCGAAAGGCAGCAGAGACGACAGAAATTCAAATCTTCTGTCAAAAATAACCCGAGCTTTGTGCTCCAGAAAATATCTGGACCACTCCACCACAGGATCAGGCAACAGGACTTGAAGAATCTGCACTTCATTGTTCTGATCTGCACCAATTTCAGGGGGTGGTGGAACAAAAGAAACCATAGCCAGTTGGTTACGTTCCACCTGTTGCTGCATATCCACAAATTGTTCCGGGCCCTCAGCTCGTGCAACATTCATGGAGTCAATGGAAGCGCCAGAGAATTGAACAGATACAGAAGACTGCACCTGCTCAGGTTCCGGTGCCTGATCAACAGGCTCCTCCGGCGTAGCATTCTCTCCCTGCTCCTCATTGTTCCACTCTCCCCAACCATCTTGCTGTGGTTCAGGCTGAGCCGGTGGAGCCCAAGCATCTGGAATTGGGGCCTCTGGAGCACCAAAAGCTGGGTGTGGATTGTCCCCAGGAGGGAGAAGGTCTTCCTCCCCCGGCAAAGCATCAGCAGCATCACTGTCCAGAATAAAAACAGGGCAGGTCCAGGAAACAACGTGACCACCGTAACGCTGAACCTCCCTAATCACAAGCGAGCGGGGAACATCAGGACCGCCCCCATAAGTAACCTTGAGCAAGGTGCGAACAGGAGAAGCGTCCTCCCTCCACCAGGTCTGGAGCTTGCCAAACTTGGACACAAACTCTCGAAGAAACTCATCGGTGCGATAGTCCATGTGCAGATTCAGAATCATAATCCACCCAGTCCTTGTATAAGTTGTTGATCTAACATTATCTCCTTCATCATGCCTAACGAAGGATGGCATCCTACCATCAGGAAAGATAAAAGGAGGAGAGTGTACCAAACAATCTCTGGCAACTTGATCCGCCATGCGGAACATGCCAACTCCCACAGCGCTCTCCGAGAAGGAGGCAACTTGCAGATGTAATTCCTGAAAGATGTAATCGGCGATTTGCTGCAGGATATCGTCGAGCTCTTCTACCGGTGGCCGCGGAACCAACTGAGCAATGGCCCAGGATTCATGGCGGCGAGGTGGAGCCGCAGAGGAGGTGATGAAGAGGCGAGCAGGCCGCTGCTCGGCCGCCCATACCTCCTCAACATGCATCCCCGCCGGGACGAACCTGGTAGGATCACAGGGGAAGTTCGCCATTGCAGGAGGTTGCGATTCGAGCGGCGATTCCGACGAGGGTTTTCCAGGAACAGTGGCAGGGGCAGGGGATAGAGCTGAGGCAGGGGCAGGGGATAGAGCTGAGGCAGGGGACTCCTCGGTTCCAATAGTCGACGATTTAACTACCCAGCGCAGAGTTCCATTAATTCCCGGGCAGTTTTTACGGATATGCCTATACCAATCTTATGTCGTAGCCGTTTCCGGGCACTTTCGGTCCAGAACATTGTTCCCTCCCACCTACGATGCCTGGAAAACAGCAGAGAGATGAGAATGTAAGCCACACTTGGCAATGTGGGCCCACAGAAATAGTGCTTGAACCCCATTGCAGGACTTGTATGGTGCCGCCGTTGCGCTGGGTGGCATCGGACGTTAACCGAGACGATTCTCGCTGCTTCTCGCTCTTGCATGCCAGCCTCCACACCTGGGGCATCCTTACAACCCACTCCAACCAACTCACTCCACATGCAACACTGCACCTTGTTACCCCTGCCCATGACTGGGCGATGCGTGGTCTGGCCTTATATTGCCTTCGAAAGCGGAAGGAACGGCCGAAAACGGGGATTTCCTTGGCCAACTTGTTGTTTCCCATGCCCATCGTCGAAATCATGATGCATTCCAAGAACCTCGCTTCATTTCAGCAACATTGCACGTGTGGGATCTCAAAAAGCCGCTTCCATTCTCAAGTTGCCTACCAATCTTATGTCGTAGCCGTTTCCGGGCACTTTCGATCCAGAACATTGTTCCCACCTAAACCAATGTTTTTCCATGCCATGTGTGTTAGAGTGTATCATGGGTGTTGGGTGCCAAAGATACCATCACTCTCTGTGTTGGGGCCTCACCGACGTCGGATTCTCTCTCGCGGGTTCCAGGACTGCTCACACCCCGAAACTCCCGGATCTGAAGTAACGGGGGGAATATTGCAAGGAGGTGGGCCCTACCATTGTCAAGGGTGTTCCTTGGGCCTAACATGACACAACCAAGAAACTAGTTCCACTTTGCTACCCACTTCCGGCTCACGCAGAGGGGGCCAGACGCCAGTTCCGTCTTTTTCTACACCGGTGCTAGGGTATCTCCGAAGAGGGGATCCGGAGCGTCGGGATCCCACCTAAACCAATGTTTTGCCATGCCATGTGTGTTAAACTGTGTCAAGGGTGTTGGGTGCCAAAGATACCATCACTCTCTCTGTTGGGTCCTCACCGACTTCGGATTCTCTCTCGCGGGTTCCAGGACTGCTCACACCCCGAAGCTCCCGGATCTGACGTAACGTGGGGAATCTTGCAAGGAGGTGGGCCCTACCATTGTCAATGGTGCTCCTTGGGGCTACCATGACACAACCAAGCAACTAGTTCCACTTTGCTACCCACTTCCGGCTCACGCAGAGGGGTCTGGATGCCGGTTCCGTCTTTTTCTACACCGAGGCTAGGGTATCTCCGGAGATGGGATCCGGAGCGTCGGGATCCCACCTAAACCAATGTTTTGCCATGCCATGTGTGTTAGAGTGTATCATGGGTGTTGGGTGACAAATATACCATCACTCTCTGTGTTGGGGCCTCACCGACGTCGGATTCTCTCTCGCGGGTTCCAGGACTGCTCACACCCCAAAACTCCCGGATCTGACGTAACGGGGGGAATCTTGCAAGGAGGTGGGCCCTACCATTGTCAAGGGTGTTCCTTGGGCCTAACATGACACAACCAAGAAACTAGTTCCACTTTGCTACCCACTTCCGGCTCACGCAGAGGGGGCCAGATGCCAGTTCCGTCTTTTTCTACACCGGGGCTAGGGTATCTCCGAAGAGGGGATCCGGAGCGTCGGGATCCCACCTAAACCAATGTTTTGCCATGCCATGTGTGTTAAACTGTGTCAAGGGTGTTGGGTGCCAAAGATACCATCACTCTCTCTGTTGGGTCCTCACCGACTTCGGATTCTCTCTCGCGGGTTCTAGGACTGCTCACACCCGAAGCTCCCGGATCTGACGTAACGTGGGGAATCTTGCAAGGAGGTGGGCCCTACCATTGTCAATGGTGCTCCTTGGGCCTGCCATGACACAACCAAGCAACTAGTTCCACTTTGCTACCCACTTCCGGCTCACGCAGAGGGGGCTGGACGCCGATTCCGTCTTTTTCTACACCGAGGCTAGGGTATCTCCGGAGATGGGATCCGGAGCGTCGGGATCCCACCTAAACCAATGTTTTTCCATGCCATGTGTGTTAGAGTGTATCATGGGTGTTGGGTGCCAAATATACCATCACTCTCTGTGTTGGGGCCTCACCGACGTCGGATTCTCTCTCGCGGGTTCCAGGACTGCTCACACCCCGAAACTCCCGGATCTGACGTAACATGGGGAATCTTGCAAGGAGGTGGGCCCTACCATTGTCAAGGGTGTTCCTTGGGCCTAACATGACACAACCAAGCAACTAGTTCCACCTTTCTACCCACTTCCGACTCACGCAGAGCGGGCTAGACGTCGGTTCCGTCTTTTTCTACACCGGGGCTAGGGTATCTCCGGAGATGGGATCCGGAGCGTCGGGATCCCACCTAAACCAATGTTTTGCCATGCCATGTGTGTTAGAGTGTATCATGGGTGTTGGGTGCCAAATATACCATCACTCTCTGTGTTGGGGCCTCACCGACGTCGGATTCTCTCTCGCGGGTTCCAGGACTGCTCACACCCCGAAACTCCCGGATCTGACGTAACAGGGGGAATCTTGCAAGGAGGTGGGCCCTACCATTGTCAAGGGTGTTCCTTGGGCCTAACATGACACAACCAAGCAACTAGTTCCACCTTGCTACCCACTTCCGGCTCACGCAGAGGGGGCTAGACGCCGGTTCCGTCTTTTTCTACACCGGGGCTAGGGTATCTCCGGAGAGGGGATCCGGAGCGTCGGGATCCCACCTAAACCAATGTTTTTCCATGCCATGTGTGTTAGAGTGTATCATGGGTGTTGTGTGCCAAACATACCATCACTCTCTGTATTGGGGCCTCACCGGCGTCGGATTCCCTCTCGCGGGTTCCAGGACTGCTCACACCCCGAAACTCCCGGATCTGACGTAACGGGGGGGATCTTGAAAGTAGGTGGGCCCTACCATTGTCAAGGGTGTTCCTTGGGCCTAACATGACACAACCAAGCAACTAGTTCCACCTTGCTACCCACTTCCGGCTCACGCAGAGGGGGCTAGACGCCGGTTCCGTCTTTTTCTACACGGGGGCTAGGGTATCTCCGGAGAGGGGATCCGGAGCGTCGGGATCCCACCTAAACCAATGTTTTTCCATGCCATGTGTGTTAGAGTGTATCATGGGTGTTGGGTGCCAAATATACCATCACTCTCTGTGTTGGGGCCTCACCGACGTCGGATTCTCTCTCGCGGGTTCCAGGACTGCTCACACCCCGAAACTCCCGGATCTGACGTAACAGGGGGAATCTTGCAAGGAGGTGGGCCCTAACATTGTCAAGGTTGTTCCTTGGGCCTAACTTGACACAACCAAGCAACTAGTTCCACCTTGCTACCCACTTCCGGCTCACGCAGAGGGGGCTAGACGTCGGTTCCGTCTTTTTCTACACCGGGGCTAGGGTATCTCCGGAGATGGGATCCGGAGTGTCGGGATCCCACCTAAACCAATGTTTTGCCATGACATGTGTGTTAGAGTGTATCATGGGTGTTGGATGCCAAATATACCATCACTCTCTGTGTTGGGGCCTCACCGACGTCGGATTCTCTGTCGCGGGTTCCAGGACTGCTCACACCCCGAAACTCCCGGATCTGACGTAACAGGGGGAATCTTGCAAGGAGGTGGGCCCTACCATTGTCAAGGGTGTTCCTTGGGCCTAACATGACACAACCAAGCAACTAGTTCCACCTTGCTACCCACTTCCGGCTCACGCAGAGGGGGCTAGACGCCGGTTCCGTCTTTTTCTACACCGGGGCTAGGGTATCTCCAGAGAGGGGATCCGGAGCGTCGGGATCCCACCTAAACCAATGTTTTTCCATGCCATGTGTGTTAGAGTGTATCATGGGTGTTGGGTGCCAAAGATACCATCACTCTCTGTGTTGGGGCCTCACCGGCGTCGGATTCCCTCTCGCGGGTTCCAGGACTGCTCACACCCCGAAACTCACGGATCTGACGTAACGGGGGGGATCTTGAAAGTAGGTGGGCCCTAACATTGTCAAGGGTGTTCCTTGGGCCTAACATGACACAACCAAGAAACTAGTTCCACCTTGCTACCCACTTCCGGCTCACGCAGAGGGGGCTAGACGCCGGTTCCGTCTTTTTCTACACCGGGGCTAGGGTATCTCCAGAGAGGGGATCCAGAGCGTCGGGATCCCACCTAAACCAATGTTTTTCCATGCCATGTGTGTTAGAGTGTATCATGGGTGTTGGGTGCCAAAGATACCATCACTCTCTGTGTTGGGGCCTCACCGGCGTCGGATTCCCTCTCGCGGGTTCCAGGACTGCTCACACCCCGAAACTCCCGGATCTGACGTAACGGGGGGATCTTGAAAGTAGGTGGGCCCTACCATTGTCAAGGGTGTTCCTTGGGCCTAACATGACACAACCAAGCAACTAGTTCCACCTTGCTACCCACTTCCGGCTCACGCAGAGGGGGCTAGACGCCGGTTCCGTCTTTTTCTACACCGGGGCTAGGGTATCTCCGGAGAGGGGATCCGGAGCGTCGGGATCCCACCTAAACCAATGTTTTGCCATGCCATGTGTGTTAGAGTGTATCATGGGTGTTGGGTGCCAAATATACCATCACTCTCTGTGTTGGGGCCTCACCGACATCGGATTCTCTCTCGCGGGTTCCAGGACTGCTCACACCCCGAAACTCCCGGATCTGACGTAACAGGGGGAATCTTGCAAGGAGGTGGGCCCTACCATTGTCAAGGGTGTTCCTTGGGCCTAACATGACACAACCAAGCAACTAGTTCCACCTTGCTACCCACTTCCGGCTCACGCAGAGGGGGCTAGAATGTAAGCCACACTTGGCAATGTGGGCCCACAGAAATAATGCTTGAACCCCATTGCAGGACTTGTATGGTGCCGCCGTTGCGCTGGGTGGCGTCGGACGTTAACCGGGACGATTCTCGCCGCTTCTCGCTCTTGCATGCCAGCCTCCACACCTGGGGCATCCTTACAACCCACTCCAACCAACTCACTCCACATGCAACACTGCACCTTGTTACCCCTGCCCATGACTGGGCGATGCGTGATCTGGCTTTATATTGCCTTCGAAAGCGGAAGGAACGGCCGAAAACGGGGATTTCCTTGGCCAACTTGTTGTTTCCCATGCCCATAGTCGAAATCATGATGCATTCCAAGAACCTCGCTTCATTTCAGCAACATTGCACGTGTGGGATCTCAAAAAGCCGCTTCCATTCTCAAGTTGCCTACCAATCTTATGTCGTAGCCGTTTCCGGGCACTTTCGGTCCAGAACATTGTTCCCTTCCACCTATGATGCCTGGAAAACAGCAGAGATGAGAATGTAAGCCATTTTTCTCTTCATTTTTAGTCTTCAATTTTAGCCATTTTTGTGCAAAAAATATGGAAAAACAACTGTACAAAAAGAATCCCTAGATTCACGCGTGCACATTGCGTCAGAGGGAGAGCAAAAGGGAAACTCCATAAATACCCGGTTTGACGCATATCCACTTCCTTTCTTCCTCCGTCTCTGCATCAAATTTTCCCCAAAAAACGCATCCTCCCCTCCACTACCACCGCAAAACCCTTGACGGTTCCCCTGCCCTTCCCATCCGCCATGAAGAGATCTCGCGAAAGCTTCGACGCCGAGGAAGGTAATGAGGTGGCGTCCGTCGTCGGCGAGCCATCTTCTGCTGTCGTCCCAGCCGCGGCCATCTCTGGTACAGTGGCTGCTGCTTCCGGCGAGGTCACGCCGGTGGAGGAGGCGCTCCGTGATGTCTCTTCGGAGATAGATCGGAAGAAGACGAAGAGCGGGGACGGAGAAGATGGCCCATCCCACGCCGCCGTGCAATCTGACCTCGAGGCGGCGTACAAGGAGATTGACGAAAGCTACGACCAATCAGCTGAATACGCCATGTGGGGGGCCATCTCCGCTAAGCTGACCAACGCTCCGACCGCCGCGCCGCCCGCTGCGCCGACTGACGCGCCGACTGAGGTAGTAGATCTATTTTTAGTGAACTTGCCATGTATTTTTGATAATGCCCTTGTATTCACAGACTGGTAGTAGATCGATTTTGCTTTGCACTATGTGGTTGTTCATGTTTGCCACTTATTTTGGTTGTGAGTTGTGACTTCTGTGAGTTGAGAGAACTAAGATAGAAACCTCTATGTGTGCTGTTTGCTACTTTACTCTTTTTTGTTCTTGGCTGGATTGGAGCACAACCTGATGGTACCGTGTGTGTGACTAGGAAATTTATTTTGTTCTATGGTGGATTGGAGTACAACCTGATGGTACTGCATGCACATGTGTGCCTAGGAAATTTCTTTTATTTTTTGATGGATTGGAGCACAACCTGGTATATATGCACGTGTGTGCCTAGGCAATTTTATTTCTCACCTGTTATTTACATTAGTTCAAATGCCATTGTATATCTCATCATGTAATAATTACAACTGCAACTTCATATGCAATGTTCAAATAATTGTACAGTGTGTTATCATCCTAGATTCTCCTATTTATGATGTTACAACCTATTTTGGGTTGCAATAATCTTCACATTATTTCAACTTCAATTTCATATCTCATTTTGTAATAATTGTACACTCTGTACTATGTTTTAATAAAATTCAATTAATATAGTTTGGGTAATTTGATGCGCAAGATTTTAGTTATCTGTTTTTGTTATGAAATACTGGGGCATATTACTCTATGGTTGCATGGCACATTGACATCAATGAGCACCATTCTATGTGGTAGAATCGAAAAAAATTCCTCATTGCAAGAGTTAGCGGTCTAGCATACATAGAAATTGTATTTTTGATAGTAGCCTTGTATTCAAAGAAAGAGAGAGTAGATCGATTTTGCTTTCAAATATTATTCTGTTATTTCTCAACTGTTATTTACATTAGTTCAAATGCCATTTTATATCTCATCATGTAATAATTACAACTGCAACTTCATATCTAATGTTGAAATAATTGTATAGTGTGTTATCATCCTAGATTCTCCTATTTATGGTGTACAACCTTTTTTTGGGTTGCAGTAATCTTCACATTATTTCAACTTCAATTTCATATCTCATTTTGTAATAATTGTACACTCTGTACTTTGTTTAATTAAAATTCAATGAATATAGCTTGGGTAATTTGATCCGCAAGATTTTAATTATCTGTTTTTGTTATGAAATACTGTGGCATATTACTCTATGGTTGCATGGCACATTGACATCAATTAGCACCATTCTATGTGGTAGAATCGAAATAAATTCCTCTTTGGAAGAGATAGCGGTCTTGCATACATAGAAATTTTATTTTTGATAGTGGTCTTGTATTCAAAGAAAGAGGGAGTAGATCGATTTTGCTTTCTAATTTTATTGTTTTATTTCTCAAGTGTTATTTACATCAGTTCAAATGCCATTTTATATCTCATCATGTAATAATTACAACTGCAATTTCATATCTCATTTTGTAATAATTTTACACAGTAGCTTTTAGGTTAATTATCAGATTTGGTTATGATATACTAGGTTTAGTATAGGTTGTACATTTCATATCCATTTGAATTCTTCGGAAATAAATGATATAAAAGTGAAAAACGAATGAGCAACTTCAGTTTTCAGTTAACATATTGGCTTATTGCATTTTAGGAGCCGAGAGTTGAAGAAGAGTCATCTGATGGCGGACTGGCCTTGTCAGATGGTCATGGTTCTGGAGATGGAGGCTCTGGAGAAGATGATGAAGATGTTGAAGAAGTACCTCCAACATCACCAAATGTTGATGAAAAATCAGCTTGCAACGTCCATGTCTCCAATCTGGTGATACTTCAGCTAAAGGAGGAAAAGGGGGTGCACACCGACTTTGTTCTTCAAGCTGTGGTGAAGCCGAACCAGCGACCATCGTCTTTCATGGTTTCGCGTGTACTCCTTAGCAAGTTGGGTACTACCAACTGGCGCATTGTCCAGTCTCACGAAGAGGGAGACTCCGCGTATCTTTACATCAAGATGCGTAGACAGGATGTGCTAAGGTGTCAAGGGAAGAGGTACGAGTGGGAGGGAGAACAAGTCACCTTCCGTAAGGTGAATAGACTCATTCCACTCATACCTGATCCCATGGAAGCTGGCCCAGTTCACAAGATCTTCTAACTTGTGCCTGTGAAGACAATGTTTCTTTTGTTTAAACTATGTGTTGCTTTCCGTACTCCTGCATGATGCACTATGTGAAACATTATGTCCTTTTTATGTTATCGTTTAGCAGAGCTTATTATTATTGTTAAAGAGTTGTTTCTTTTTTGGAGGGCACGCAATTGGCACCTGATTTTTATAGGAGATAGTAGTTTGAGTACATGAACTTGACAGTTCGTTGCGAGCAACACTATCACTTACACCACTCCACACCGGCTAGTCCGAGAACTGCCCCACAGACTCAAAAACCAAACACAAGAGAAGGCCTTTCCTAAACAAAGATCAGAGCCGCGTCGCCACAGATGCTGGTGCCTCTTAGGAATAACAAACTACATCTTGACATCCCTAGTCGTCGAACCACCCAAAGGAGAATGGCGGCTGGACTAGTTCTGCCTCGAGGAGGGAACTACTCGAACACCACCAGCGAGGGAGAGTTGTCATTGAGTTCAAACCGGACTTCACGTAGCATAATTTGCACTACTAGTTAGATATAGCACTTGCAATATGAACAAAAGTACCAAGATAAATCCATAGCTCAAAAGTAGCATATATACTACTCGAATAACTTTACATATACTCTAATTACAAAGAACAAAAGTAGCATATATACTACGCCGCAGCAGGTGATCTAGTGCCAAGTGTGGGTCGCACTCGCCCTCCTTGATCTGCCTCCCTCTTTGGCCTTTTTGGCGTCACTCATGGGTTTGAGCTTACGGTACAACTCTAGGGAGAGGAACCCATCAATTGCAGCATAGGTGATGTGTTCCATGTCTAGCATTTGGTTGTCCCAGTAGCTGTGCCACATGTAATCCTTCTTCTTCATGTCTTTGTAGCAGGGATCAATAAATTTTGCTGCCATGGTAGCCATTCCAACTTTCTTTTGTTTGAACACATGAAAGTATAAATCTTGGATATCCTCATAGATTTAATCTGGAATAGAAAAATTCCAGGTTCTCGCAAACATTTTCTTGTCGTTGTTGGTGTCAACACTTGCAAATTTGACGCCGCCAAAACGAAAAAGATCAGCCAGCGTCGCAGATTGCCACCAGTCACCACTGAAGTACACAAGTAACAAGAGTTTAGAGAAGTACTACTCCATCCGATCCGAAAAAAAAGTGCGTGAGAAAACTGTTACCCATGCACGTCTGGATGAGTACTAGTTGCAGAAAATCTAGATGAGTACTAGTTGCCGAAAAAAAGAGGAAAAAAGTAGTAGTAACACCAATCACAAGAACCAGGAATAACCAAATAGCAATCACAAGAACATGGCGGCGGAGCAGATGAGTACTAGTTGCAGAAAACAAGATGAAAAATGACTTTAACCTGGAGTGATGGTACACCAGGACGTGGCGGCGGAATGCAAGCTGAAGGACGGCGACCTTCTTCTCGATATCAACCTTGTGGGATGTGTACTCGAAATCGAGCCCCATGAATCTTTCTTCTCCTTCATCAATCCAATGCTCGTACATGTCTACGACACGCTGCACCTCGGCAGGGTCGTTGGTGTACGTGACGTCGATGCTTTCCTCGCCATGGATGGGGACCTGAAGCGTGCGGCAGAAATACTTCTGTTCATCCATTCTTGAAAGAAGAAGAGAGGGGAGCGGATGGAAGAAGAAGAAGAGAGTGTAGTGCAGCGGTTGGAAGAAGATGCAGTGGAGAATACGAGTGGAAGTACATGGGAGTATTAATATTAAGTGTGGAAGGAGCAGCGTCGAAGTGATTGACGTGTGAAATCGATAGAAATTTTTTGGGAAACACCTGTGCCGTGTGTGTACATACACAGAAGGTTGTAAAAATTGTCTCACTTGTTTGTGGGCCTAAACTAATAAGCCTTTTTAGTTGACTAAACGTACACAATGGGCAGCGCGGGCGACGATTTGTCCCATCAAACGTCTACGGCCTGACCTAAGGCAGCGTGCGTTATCATTATCACGAAGAACCGCCTCTCGTTCACACGCCTCCTCCCTCTCCACGTGTTCGCCGCCGCCAACCCTTCCGCATAAATTTGACCTAGAATTAGTCTACCGGCCGGCGCACCCTCCACTTCGATCATGAAGCCAACCAAAGACGTGCCAACTTGATCTTACGCATCTTTTTGCATCTTTGATCGTGATTATCACACCAGATCTGATCGTTTTTGTTCGTTTTTTCTCGCAGTGTCCAGTTTGTTTTGACAAACTAGGGATGTGTGGTAGTGATGACATGACGACTGATTATTTCTTCATAACCCTTGTAGAGGGATTTGAGGAGAAGACGGTAAGGATTCTAATCTACTCATGTACAAATTGGATTTGGATTTTTCGTGATTATTCAGATGTAATATACGTAGCATATCTACCGGTCCTAGCTAGTACTCATTGTGTCATGTGTTAATCATTGATGTAATATACGTAGCTGATCAAGCGAGCAAATTTTTTGGGACTGTGATCTCTAGTAGCATTGGACGTGTTTTTTTTATGAACTACCTACATGCAATTTCAATACTTGAAGGGTACCATTCTGAAACTATGAGTGCATGTTCAGTTATTTGCAGTACAGGACTATTGCTTCAATGTCCAATTATAGGAAAAAGTACAAATAGCTACTCTTGTAGGATATATCTACTTTTAGTAAGTCCAATTTACTACTGGCTCATAATTTAATAAAATACATGCTCTTATTTAGGTGATCCCGTGCTACATCAGACAATATTTCTTAAGAATGCATGCTGTTTTCCCCATGGAGGACAGAAATTTTCAAGCCACACTTATTACGAAGGAAGGCTTCTCGTTTATTGTCGATCTTAGCAACATCGACGGGATAACCTTTCTGAAGGGAAATTACTGGAAAGAACTTAGTAGGGTCTACAAACTTGAAGTTGGTATGGAGCTTGTTTTCAAGACCGACACACAAAGAGGCCAAACTGAGGTCATAACCGGAAATGACCCAATCATCCATCCGTGTAAGTTCTTACTGAATACAAAATAATTATGTTGTGCACATAAACATTAATATATTACTTGGTTGCGGCATGTGTAATCCACTAATTTTAGGCGTATTACATTTTTACAGCATACTACCACATGTCCCCTGAGAGGCGTCACATTGTTGACTCACTCTCTAGCACTGATGGGACCATGATTAACTGGAGGATGATGGAGATGGTGATCGACGCTGTTGAAAACTTGGATTACACTGTTCTATTCCACAGAGCTGGAGAGTATGAGGAAGCAGAATTGGTTGTCGGGGTGCTGCATACTCTGAATTGGACAAACAGCGAGAACTTCAATAAACACGTGGTAAATCTTTAAGAACACATCTTCTCTTATGCGCAAAGTAATACGTGTACACTTGTTCTATTTAATTTCCTTTCTTTTAACATGATTATTTCCCGATAGCTTTTTTCTTGACTTCTAGTCTTTGCATGCAACAGAAAATCCCAAGCCGTCTGATTCCTGCACATATGGCAAGAAATGGTACAATCACTATTGTTTGCTACCCGAGAACTGAGGTGACATCGACATATTCAATTTCTGATCTTGATGGTCGCTTGTGCGTCAGCGGGTGGAAAGAGTTCATGGCGAAGGAAAGTCATCTCAAACAGGGTGACAAGATGCTGTTCTTGCTATACCAGTGCGCTGAAGGGCTCTACTTGTTTGCTACCCATCTCCCTGAAGTTGGTCTGTAATAGGAATGCAGTGATATTGATGGTTTCTGTGTGCAACTATATGCATGCAGCCCCGTTGCTACAATATAAATACCGTGTTAAGACTCTATATTAGATTGTTGAATTCTCACACAATTTAAATGTTATGTTCTTTTAGTTTTACTACTTTCATGATGTCATTTTGTTTTTTATGCTGAGCTTTACCATTTTTGCTTTACCATATTGGATTTTATGACTCATAAAAATGTAAACAAGGGTGCAAACCACACATGCTCAATGGAAAAAATATCCAGTGATACTAGCCCCTTGTTCTCCCATGCTACCATTTTAAAAAATCAACTATAGATGTTTCATAAAATTCCGGAAAAAATTATTAATGTTCCCAAAGAATTTGTGTACATAATGTAAAAAAAAAACCAGGTCCAAATTCGACCTACACGTTGAGAAACAAAAAGTACAAATCAGCAAATATGCACTATATATTCACATTTGGATTTGTCTTTTTGGTTAGTCAATATTACTTTCGCATCTGGACATAAAATTATTACACATTGTAGTAACTCTACTCGTGATTTTTCCTAGATTTTTTTGAATCACCAATACTTCATTTATTCGAAACGGTACCATGGTAGCATGCAAGAGGGCTAGTATCACAAGATATTCTCCCCATGCTCTGGCGAAATAGGCTGAATCACCGCTATTTTAATATAGCAACCACCCGGTGCAACAGTTTTGATACAACGCCGGTTGAGGCGACAACCAATAAACGCAAAAGAAGAAAATAAAAGGAGACGCAAGTGGATCGACGAAACGACCACTTCGCCCACCTACAAACTACAACCAAGCTGCTAGCACCGGGACGTCAAATACCAATCTACACCTTCAACATGGATAGTCGCGCTTCTAGGGTTTCCCCCGGCACATCGGGGCGGCGGATGCAGGGTAGACGCGATGCCCTTCATGAAGGGAGGATGCCACCCGATGGCGACACCGCTCTAATATCGGTACTCCGACAAGGATTTCTCCCAAACACACCCTCACCATCATCCTTGACGATCCGTCGCCTAGGTGCCTCGCAACCACCGGACGAACCGACCACCAGTATGCGACACCACGGTGCAACAACATTTAACCAGGATGAGGGAATCATATGTGGTGGGAACGGTTTATCATTGGCTTCATCATTAAGGACCAATTTACGAAAGATCAAATGTGGCGGCACGTTCACATGATGAAAATTTTGAGGAAAACCATTTATACTCTAATTTAATCGATTGCTACACGCACACCAACTGCTACACACACGAACTCGAGTCCTCTCCCTCTCCACCCCCCGATTCCCCACCGCTGCCACGGCTAGCCCTCTCCGCCCCCAGATCCCCCACCGACACCCGGCGGGACGACGCCGCGACAAACGCCGCCGCAACCGCCACCGTCGTCCTCGCGCCGTCCAGCCGTCGCGCCGCAGGTAAGTTTCCCCGGCCGCCGTACCTTTCATTGTTAGGTTTAGATGTAGATTGAGTTATATGTTAGATGATTATTGTGATTTTAGATGTAGATCGACTTAGAAATTAGATTTCCATTGTTAGATTTAAGTTTATTCAGCCACCAAAATTAGATGTACATTGTTAGATTTAAGTTGGTTTTTGAATGGTAAATGGTTAGATGTGTATCTGAATTCAGTGTATGGAACGCACCACCGCAGGCAATGGATGTATGTGAACAGTGTGGCTACAAGGAGTGCATGAACAAGAAATTTACCATTGTTCTACCAGAGGGGTTTGAAAACAGATTGGTATATACTTTCGGTCAATCTACTTTTTGAAAACTGACAAAAAATTTGTACTAAAAATGTGTTCTTTTTTTTTTTACAGATCATACCTTGCAGATTCAGGCGTGACTTTTTGGAGCATATTCAAGTTGCAATTTGGGACCACCCTAGAACTCTCGAGGTGAACTTGGTGAGCTTCAGAGTGCCAGACCACCAGCACAAAGTTGTAGTCACACATGAGGATGGAAAAACATACTTCAGTGGTCAGCAATGGGGCCAGCTTGTGGAACGCTACGAGATGGATGCAACAGGGAGATTGACATTCTATCTCGATGAAGGTGATGTGTCCACCTACTTCCTCTACGATCGACCTGACGATGCTGAAGACACCGAAGATGATGTTCCCATAGCTCCCTATTGAGGATACACATGTTGTCATTATTCAGTCAGATGATGAGTAGGTATCGTGGTTGTAGCTGAGAGTTCTAGCTTTATGCGATCTTTTAGATTACATGTTAATGCTGAGTACTATCTGGTTGAATCTTTGATTGATTATGCGGTTTTTTTAATGCTTGTTATGTTACCTCATAATTGAATACCATTTGTGCGCTTCTAGTCAATATTACATACCCTTTGTATTTACCGATTTCTATAGGATAGTGATGTGAACTATGACATCAACGCCAATGAGCATGTAGTAACCTGTGTCGATTCCAGAAACACGCCAGTGGACACCTAGATAGCAGGGGCGTACGAGTTTCATGCCAGAACTGAAGAAAAACCACACCAATTACAGGGCTTTTCCGACTAGTGTTGAATATTAATACAACAATGCATTTCGAAATGAATTAATTTAATCATAAAATGAAACTAGTAAAACTTAATAGAGCATTTATAATACTTGAACGTTATTGCCAAGGGAAAAACATATTGTTCACAAGCCAAATGGGTTGTGAAGACAAATTGTACAATTAATAGGCCCATACTCCGGTTGGGCCATTGGGCGAGCGAAAGGGCTACGTTTGTCCGCACGGTCTCCTCCAAACTGCCCTGCCCCCACACGACAACGCCGCCCTATATATCCGCCCTCAGGCGACTTCGCGCCGTATCGGCCCTGCGCGACCGACCAATCCGCCACTATTACCTCGCCGCCATCCGAACTCGATTAGCGTAAACTATTGAACTGCCGCCAACGCTGCCCCGCCGACTTGTACTCAACCGCTGCTTCCGCCGCTCGTCAGACGCAATTACAAGGTTTGTACCAATACTGATGATATCCTTGGTTTCCATCCTGCCGGTTCGATGAAGTTAATGGCGATTGCAATTGCTGTCAGATAAACTAGCTGCTGGTGTTCACATATGCGTGTCTGTTTTATCAGTTTTAGTTGTAAGTGTTAGTTTAATATTCATAGCAATGTCAGGAATTCAGGTACGAACTAGGTTTTATATTTTCATAGCCATGCCAGTTTCAGGTGTAAGTGTTAGTTTCAATCAAACGCTGTGTTGTGAAGTAATGTCTAATGTAATCCCCTGCAATTCTTACTTACTTGAAAGACCAGTATGCCTGTCTCTCTGATGTATTTGTTGTTTCGAAATACTTTTGTGTGAACTAATGCTGCTCCTTTTTTTTACAAGACCGGCTAAACGGAGATAACGCAAAATGTCACAAGACAAGAGCTGGATGGAGAAGGATAGAGATTCTGTGGAGTGGCAAAGTGGCATCGAGAGTTTCTTGGAACTTAGTTTTGATGGTGCTGAACCAGACGCAAGAAACTTTTGCCCGTGTACGAAATGTCTGAATAATGCTCAGAAAACTAAAAAGGAGATCCATATGCACTTGCTTAAGAATGGGATGGATCCGTCCTACAAAAAATGGGTATTCCATGGTGAACCCGAGGAAGACAACATGTCTGAAGATTCTGATGATGAAGACGATGCAGGTGGTGGTGAAGGGATATGTGACATGCTCGATACTCTGATAAGGGCCACAAAAGTGGGAAGTAATGCAGGAGACACGAGCGGTGATGGAATGAAACAGGAGCCAAATGCATCTGCAAAGGCGTTCTACAAACTATTGGAAGAGGGAAAAACATCGTTGTACCCAGGTTGTGAGGAGGTCACAAAGATATCTTTCATTGTGAAGCTTTACCAAATCAAGTGCGTGTCTGGGATGACCAACAGAGCATGTGACTTAATGCTGCGGATGTTCACGGAGGCGCTGCCAAAGGGTCACTGCATTCCTACTAATCTCGCACAAGTAAGGAAGGTCATTCGAGAGTTTGGACTGGATTACAAGAAGATACACGCGTGCTATAATGATTGTGTGCTATTCCGTAATGAGCATGCTGATGCCCAAGAATGCCCTGTCTGTCATACGTCTCGATGGAAATCAAGTCCAACCGTAGACAAAGCTGATTCATCGATCCGTAAATCAAAGAAGCAAGTGCCACGGAAAGTTCTATGGTATTTCCCACTCATTCAAAGACTGCAAAGGCTGTACATGACAGAAGATATGTCAACTGATATGAAATGGCATAAGGAGAAACGTAAAGATGATGGCATAATGAGGCATCCTGCAGATTCGAAGGCCTGGAAAAGCCTTGATGAAAGATATAGTCAGAAAGAATTCGCAAAAGATGCTCGCAGTGTTCGGCTTGGCCTTGCTTCAGATGGATTCAACCCCTTTGGGCTCATGAGTATATCACACACTACATGGCCTGTCATTCTGATCCCATATAACTTGCCACCATGGATGTGTATGAAACAAGAGAACTGGATAATGTCAATGATTATTCCAGGACCAAAGTCAGCAGGAAATAACATTGATGTGTACTTACAACCTTTGATTGATGAACTGTTAGTTCTATGGGAGGATGGTGTTGAAGCATATGATGCTGCAACTAAACAAAATTTCAAGTTGTATGCATGCGTGTTGTGGACCATCAATGACTACCCGGCTTACGCAATGCTGAGTGGTTGGAGCACAAAAGGCAAGCTAGCATGCCTTTACTGCCACAAGCATACAGACTTTTTATGGCTCCGGTATGGTAGAAAGCATTGCTACATGGGACACCGACGTTTTCTACGGAAACAACACAAATGGCGTCGAAACAAGGTTATGTTCAACAACAAGCCAGACCATAGAGACGCCCCGGTGCCACTTACAGGAATTGAAGTTCTAAAGGAGCTTGATAGCATTCAGCATGAACCATTTGGGCGGTCAAATAAGAGAAAGCGACCGGAAACTAATCCCTGGCACAATTGGCGGAAGAAAAGTGTGTTCTTCCAGCTCCCGTATTGGCAGCACTTGCTCGTGAGGCACAATTTGGATGTTATGCACATCGAGAAGAACATTTGTGACAGCATTCTGGGTACTTTGCTTGAGATGGATGGGAAAACAAAGGATGGTACGAAGGCTCGCCTAGATTTGGAGTCTTTGAAAATTAGGGAGGATCAGCACGCAAAGCCCGCCGGTAAGGATAAGTACAAACTTAAGAAAGGCGTGTATGCTTTAAAAAAGGAAGAGAAGATAATGCTGCTCAGGTTTCTGCAGAGCATACGGATGCCTGATGGCTATGCTTCACACATTAAGCGATGTGTGGTCCTCGAGCAGTGCAAGTTTAGTGGACTCAAAACTCATGACTGCCATGTTATATTACAGAAACTTCTTCCTATTGCGTTGCGCAAGCTTCTGCCAGAGAATGTCCTTACCCCATTGCTTCAGCTCAGTAAATTCTTTTCCGATTTATGCTCCAAGGAGTTAAGGGATGACGATCTGTTGAATTTGGACGAAAAAATTGCAGTAATTCTATGTCAGCTAGAGATGATATATCCACCAGCTTTCTTTGATATTATGATGCATCTCCCAATTCATCTAGCCCGAGAAGCATGGTTTGCAGGGCCTGTACAGTATAGATGGATGTATCCGGTTGAGAGATACCTGCGTACGTTGAAGGGATATGTACGTAACAAGGCTCATCCAGAAGGTTCAATTGTAGAGGGGTACATACTTGAAGAGTGCATGACGTTCTGCAGTCGATTCGTTAAAGGCTCGCCTACAAAAATAAGTCAGTCCGAACGCCATGCAGATGGAGCTACAGATGAGGCACCAACAGGGATTAGCATAATGAGTGCAGTTGATTACTCCAAGAAAGGTTTTGCACGTGAATCACTGTCTTTGGAAGCTCTTAATCAAATGAGGCACTACATAATAACAAACTGCGAGGAAACCGAGCCATGGATTCGGTAAGGAAACTTATTTATGTGTTTCATATCATGATATGCATTAACACTTTGGTTATGAAGTAACCATATATCATTTCTTTTTGAAGGCAACATATTGACGAGCTCAAAAAGAACAACTGTCCTAATCCTGAAAAGAAACACAAGGAAGATTTTGTTGGCTGGTTCGAAAGACGGGTAAGTTACTTTAGCATTTTCATAAATGTTTCTCGTAATAAAAAAACAATGGTGTATAGTACACTCACACATATTCTATTCCATGAAGCAGATCACACAACTCCATAAAGATGGGAAGGTCAACAGTCTGTTGTATACACTAGCTAAAGGGCCTGATCAAATTGCTCGTGTGTTCAACCGTACAGTACTGAATGGATATTACTTTCGTAATACCGAAATAGAGCTTGACTTGAGTACCCAAAATAGTGGCGTCGTAGTCAACGCGCAAGAAAGCACCGGCAGTACTGATTATTATGGGGTGATAAAGAAAATCATATTTCTTGACTTTCCTCCTGATAAGGAGGTTGTTCTATTGCAGTGCGACTGGTTCGACATGCCTCCTGCCAATAGAAATCAGAGTAAGGGGTATAGAAGGGACAAGTATGGAATTATTGACCTCGACACTAGTGTACACCGATTCACGGAAGACCCTTACATTCTAGGCATCCAAGCTGCACAGGTTTTCTATGTGAGAGATGTGAAGAGCCCTAATTGGGCAAGTGCTATAAAAATGAATCCACGCAATTTGTTTGCTCCTTCGGTTTTAAATGGTGCAGACCTAGATGATCTTGCAGAAGGAGATGAACGTGGTGATGCAGATGTACAGGATGTCGTCGATGCAGGAATTACAGTTCCAGAATTTACTTTGCCTGACGAGATGACTAGTTGGTGCAGAAATGATGATGAAGGAACCAGCGTTGATGTTTCAGTCATAAATAATTTAAGACCTGCTGATTTTGACGAAGACCAAGTCGAATATGATGCTGATACTGATGATGATGAGGCTTACATAAATGAAGGTCATGTTGCTCCTTTGGTAGAAGATGAATTGGATGATGACCATGGATTCTTTGTGTAGGCTGTCTCTGCACTGTTTGGCTTAAAGGTTTTGCCATGAACATGCATGGATGAAAGATCGTGTAATAACATAATTTTTGTTTAAAGATTCCAAAGTTCCAGTGTTTAGAAATTTTGAATTTCCATGATAAATGTACTAGTGAAATTGCGTCTTATATGAGTTCTTGATTGATTATTAAGTACCGTCACTAGTTGCAACATTAGTAAAATGCTAAGTGCTGCAGAAATTCAGTTGCAAACAATATTAAAAAAAAAATATGCTCACCAAGCTGAGATACTGGACCAAAAAATGAAGTGTAGTCCTAAGAAAATTGCAACAGTGATCAAGGGCATGGCCCATGAGGCCCGTTAAGCTAGTCTATGAATGGTCGTTGCAAAATAACTTGTTCATTTTCGCAACAGTACGGTGATTGTTGCTTTACGTTTAACCTATTACCATACGACCCAAATTGTCGCAGTAAACAATAGGTATTGCCGCAGGATAAATTTGAGGCGAAAAACATATGGTATTGCCGCACGAAAAATTTGGTTGCAATAGTTAACTTTTTTTTTGCAACAATATTTGTAACTACCGCAACACAAATACAGATGTTGCAATATATGACTGAATATCACCACGAATGCTTATTTTGTTGGAATACCATGTCTCTAAGGCAACAGAAGGAGTGCCTCGCGCAACGAAAATATTCTGTCGAAAAAACGCGCTTGTATTCCAACAGCAGTACAAATCGTGGCAATAGGAGGCCTCTACCGCAACAAAACGACATTTTATCGCCACCAAAATGAGTCGTGGAAATACGAGTGCCCTATCACCACAACCTGAGAGGTCGTCGTAATTTGTGATTATATCGCAACGAAAAAAAAACGTAGCTACAGATTTCGTTGCAAGAGACCGATTCTCTTGTAGTGTCTCTCTGTCCCTGTTACTCCCCTCTCTGTATCTGAAACCGACCACCGCCACCCTCTGTTCTCCGGCGATCGCTGCCGTTTGAGTCGCCCTCCGGCCAGGGTCGGCGCGGGAATGGAATCCCCACAGCACCCTCTCCTTCCTCGACCCCACGGCGAGGGCCGGGAGCCAGCACGGCGCCGCCGCCGTCCTCAACATGTCGCCGGCCGACTCCCTGCTCCGCCCCGACGAGCTCCTCCTTCAGGTCGAGGTGAGCGCTTCCCCTCGTCTCCCCTCGCCTCTCTCCTCCCTCCACCTTCCTTGCACGAGCAGCACACCACAGCACAGCGGCCACAGCAGCTCGGCGAGCCTCGCCGTCGTCGCCGTGCTGCGATCGGTTCCGTTCGCTGTCAGTTCCCTCAGTTCGTCAGTTAGGTGCAGGCCACGAGCAACAGCATATCCCCCCCGAGTTCCCCTCTCTGTCACGAAACAGAACAGCACCCTACTGGTACTGTCCCTTGCACTCACAGCAGAGGGCAGGGGTTCGAGTCCCTTCCCGCAGTTAAACCCAACTTTTTTTATTTCTTTTGTTGGTTGCAGAAACTTGTCAGAAATCACAGCCAGGTCCCTGCTAACTAACTTCCAGGCCCCTGTTTAATTTTTCTAAGTCCCTAGCAGCTAATTAAATGGCAGAATAACACCTAAATTTGTAAATTGCCTAAATAATTCATCTTAACTCCAAATTCAACTTTTAAATATGTTTTCAATACCAAATTGAATTCTCTCACCAAATATAAAATTTGTTTACTGTTTTGAATATTTTAAATTGGTGCAATATTTGAATTCTTGTTTAATTCACTTAATTTTGCAAAATTCATAACTTGGGCATAAAAATTCCAAATTCAACAAACTAAATATGTTTTACAATCAACTTTTCATGTACTTTCCAAATATCAATTTTGTTTGCTGTTTTGAATAATTTAGATTGCTGAAAACAACTGTTTCTTAATTAATGCATTTAAAATTGCCAAATTAATAACTTGCTCATTTTAAATCCATTTTCAACAAATAAAATATGTTTTCCATGCTAAATTAAACCACCTTTCCAAATATAATTTTTTTTTCATGTTTTGAGTAATTAAAATTGGTTAAATGATTTAAACCTTGTTTAAATCATTTAAAATTGTTAAATTCATAACTTGGTCAAATTAAATTCTTTTGAACACATAAAATATGTTTTCAAACCATAAAAGTATAAGCTTTTCAAATATGAATCTCACTTAATGTTTTGCATAAATAAAAATTCAAATAAGTTCATGTTTGAATTAAATTCATTTAAATCTTTTTTAAACTTATTTAACTCATAATTAATTCATCTTACATCCTTTTTCAACAAGTGAAATATGTATTCCACCTAAAATGTTGTGTACTTTCCAAATATGAACTTGGTTATCTGTTTTGAACAATTAAACTTGATGAAAACAACCAATGCTTGTGTAACACCTTTAAGGAACCAAAATTCCATAACTTAATAAGTGAATTTCCCAAACTTGGTAAACTTCTTTTCTAATTATTTCCATTGTTGTTTTCTTGTTGTTTTCTCCATCCATGCATCATGCTAATTCACTTACACATGTTGATTAGTTGTAAATCAATTATTCCAACCTTAATCCATGGGCTTTCCATATGCAATCCAATTGCATGTGGGTCCATTTAATCTTGTTGTTACCATGTCAACTAGTTTATTTCTATGCATCAATTAAATGGTCATGCATCATCCCATGGTTGTGCACTATGCCATGTTATTGATTGTTTATCTCTCTGCGTTGTTTGTTTGCTTCTTCTCGGATATACGACGACGTTGAGACGGACGATACTTACGACACCCCTTCTAAGGATCTAGCTCAGTACCAGGCTGCTACGTTTGCAGGCAAGTATTCACTCACATGAACCATTGTGTTCCTTTCAACATTGGATACCAATACTTTCCGTTGTCTATTCTGCTATCCCTATGTATCGTTGCTTGTTCTCCGAACCTATCACATGTTACCCTTTAACCCTGATATTGCCTCACCTCCACTCCTATAACCCCTTTGCTTGTGCCCGTGTCCTACTAGCATGCTTAGGGTTGTTTTGCTCGAGTCTGTTGCCCGTTACTTTCTTTTACTATTTCATTTATGTTCTGGGGCTCGATGTTAAACAACAACCTGTTAATTTTGAGGTAATAATAATTTGCTGATAAGGCACCGGCAGGAGGCCCGGCATGGTTTTGAAGCCTGCTAGTGTCGACCCTAATTAGGAAAAGGGTCTTGTCTACTGATCCATGATGAGCGCACTAACCGCATGTGGGAAGCGTGTATGGGCGCCCCCCTCAATTTGATTCGATTCGCATCTCGTCCAAATTGCCTCATTTAGTTCGGGTTTTCCATTTGCCGCATGCATATTGCAGGTGCGAACCCTTGGCGCCAGGGTGGAACTTTTGTAGTCGGCATTTAGGGAGACACGTTCTTAGAGTGCTATGAGGGTCCACTTTTCTTCGTGGGGCTTGATTAGCCGTGCGCTCAATTGCACGGGGTTCTTTGGGCTTGATGCGAAGAAGAGTTGAGTTGTGTTGAGTGCCCTGCTTGGTTGAAAGGCCATTCCATCTGGCGGGTTATTCTTACGTGTACGGCCAAATTGGTGCACCCCTGCAGGGATAAATCTTCTCGAGAAGCCGTGTTTTCCGCGGTTATGGATTACTTGGTGCAAGTACTGGCTAACAAGTACTCAGAACAACTTACACCTAACTAATGATAACTTGACTAGTAATAGTGTCGTGGGATAATCACGGCAGATGTTACCGGGGGTAACTGATCTTGGGGCAAGACGACACAGGCGTTTGGGAGAGGGTTTAGCTCAGAGGAAAACATAATGCAATTCGATCTGGTAGCCGGCAATCAAAGTCGTCGGGTCTCCGATCTTGATATAATAACTCAACTCTGGGATTGCACTAGATGCTTGATATCAGGCGATATTGCTAGGGTTCTTAGATCTCTACCCTTAGGCTAGACCTGGGGGTCGGTTTATAAAGCACCCGTACCCCCTGGCTTATTATCCAAGGCGCATCCTGGATCCTACCCGGACACGGCGCACAAACCCTAACTTCCTTCTACCATAACCCACAACCCGGGTTATTGGGCCTACAAGTTTGGGCCTTTACAGGTTTCCTTTATCCTTAGCTGGATCCTGCACAGCGTCCTTTGGGCCGGGTTACTCCCTGGAGTTTGGCCTACCGGGTTATCATCCCCCCATCAGTAGTCCCCAGAATAGCCTGGGCTTCATGGATCCTCCTTGAAGCGCTCGCTATTCCCTGCAAAGATATCAAACGCGCCTGCATATGGAGGCCGGGTTAAAATACTTTGATAAGTAGCTAGGCCTTACTCCACGGAGGCCATATAGTAACCCGGGTTTTTTCCTCCAAACACTTAACTTTCCAGATCCAAACCCTAATAAGAATGCCAAGATCCCATACTCGATAAGCGGTCCTGGTATCACGGGCTTGATCTCCCCCTTTCTTTTATCCAAATGCCTTGCTTGATATTTGGCGCATATCCCGCGAAATCCGCGTGGATAACCGTCACCCCACGATTTCCGATTTGTGGCCGTCGAGATAGACTCTCTTTATCGAGTTATTCCAATGCAAGCCGTGCCGCGAATGCGGCGACGGAGCACTCCTCACCTGTGGCGGGGTATCCATCCAACGCCGCAGGAATTCTCCAATGCCAACCCTCAACCTACACTCCCACGTCAAGCATTGGCAGCTGTCCTTCTTTTATTGCCGCGATACCTCCCCAGACAGCGAAAAGAAGCTGCCGGGTTACTCAGAGACCCCCCTCGAACCCTCCGAGTCTTTCAGCGCCTTTGCATCAGATTCGGACAGGGAGGCAATCCTTCCCCTGCTAGCCAAGATAGCCATTCTCTCAGCCCAAGGCCTCCTCGGGCTCAATTTAATAAAAACATGGGTTGATTTCCGGATCCAACCCAACTCCATTCGCTCTAAACTGATGTGCGAGTATTCGGGGCACATCACAGATGCGCTCCGATATTCCACCAAAAGCTTTGCGGCCGGCGATACCAACAAGGTCATCAAGGGCTTCTTAACAGAGAAGCTAGAGGTGATAAAGGGTATCACAGGGCTACCCCCGTTCACTCGGGAAAACCCGGCTCCAGCGGTAATAATTGACATTCATAACTTATTTCCACATCTTGACTTGATACAGCTTCCGACCCTTAATCTCGTTCTTTTGACTTAGGCTGATGACCCTTTCTGGAGAGTTGAACCTTCCCCTCCTTCCAGAGACCCGGAAGACGAGGACGAGCCGGCTGATGGTAGTGAAGGTATTTGCACAGGATTTGTGTATCTTCACTTGTATTACTTTCTTTCCGTTTACCTTTTTTCCAACTAACACGCACCCGGTTCGCAGGGCTGGAAGACGAAGGTGAGGCCAACGAGGATGACCCGGAGGCAACCGAATCAGACCAAGAAACAACGGTCGGAGCCAAGAGGAAGGCCAGAGGGGCAGTGTCCAAGGTTCCTTTTTCCTCGTTATCCTCTGAACCTTACTCCTTTGACGCCATGCGACGACTTAACCATCAATTATCAAATTCGTCGTGCTTGAAGGACTCTTTCCCAGCCAAACGCAGAATAACCCGGAGCTCCCCGGGTGAAGATCCCCTTAACCCGGGCATCTATACCCCCTCGGTCCCCCGTGCCAGCGCTCCTCCGCCTCGTCCTTCCGACTCTCCTCGACGCCACCCTTCGCCTAACCATCCACGTGCCGGGCAATTCCGGGTTCCATTAGTGGTCCCTGTGACGACCTCATCTGCTTCCAGCGGCGAGCTCCCGCCAGACTACACCGTGAATGCCGGGTAAGTTTTTGCTACCTGATTTCCTTTTACGTTCGACAAATTTCCACTCAAGCCACCGTCACTACTAATAACTGCCTTTTCTCATCTTTCTTTCAGCACTCAAGTCACCGTCAGTGACCCGGAAAACATAGAAACAGATAACCATGGGGTGGAGGAACCGACTGATAACGAAGACGCCGCGACTGGCGGTGAAACGGCGAATAACCAGGAGCAAGGCCCTCTGAACAATCCGCTTCCCCGAGCCGCCGGATCTCCTTCCTCATCGGAACCAGTGGACGAGGAGATCGAGGTTCTGGATACAAGGATGGGTTCTCCCAACCCGGGTACTCAAACTGTCCGGGTCTCGACCCCAAAGGCGAGGAGTGCTCCCCCACCAGGCGACCAGGCTGCCGGCTCTTCCGGTACTCGACCCGAGGAACTGACATTTGCCCAGATGCTGGAAAACCTACGCACCTTAAGGGCTAGTGAAGAAAACATCTTGGGGGCCTTAATAGCCAAACACGAGGTAAATCCGACTGATATTGCTTGTACCCTTCTCCAGCCCCCAAGTTCCAAGTAAATTGACTCATAATTTGCTTGGGACTATGTTTATACAAGCAACTGATACTTGCCCCGTTACCTGACTAACCCTTGTTGGCATCCATGCAGTCTTTCGTGACTCAATCTGAAGAGAAATTGTCGGACGCCATCAAGCTGGTTGAGAAGGAGGTAGCTTTGCGTGAAGCAGCCGAAGCTGAGGCCAGAAGGAATAGGCTGATAATGAGGAAATACAGGAAAAGGGCTCACAAAGCAGAAGACGACCTAACAAGCCTTTCTGTCCAAATATCTGACACATATCGTGCTTTACTTGGTACGTTCCCTCCTCCGGGTTTATCCTTTTGATAGATAGCAAGGATTTTCCCGACTTATGTTTCCATTTCTTTCAGGCCCGGACGAACCCATGCCGGAAGAAGATGACCTTGCCAAGCTGAAAACCATGAAGAGCGTTATCCGGCAACTATGTGCCGGAACCAAATGGATCCTTCAGGAATTACGGTGGCCGGGTAAAGGACATGTTGATCTGAAGAGAATGCTGGATGTCTTCTCCACTATTCCTGAGTGGATCTGGCACTGGAAACGCTCGTCTTGCCGGGTTGGAGTGACTCGGGGGCTTGCACTCGCCAAGGCTTACTTCCCCAAGCTCGAGCTAGCGAAGCTTATGGGCGGTTTCCCAGAGTTCAAACTCGATGGATCCAAGTTCTCGGTGAATGATTTCCAGGCCGTCCAAAAGGAGGTTCGTTACCCGGCCAGTGTGATTGCTGACAAACTGGATGTTAATATTCTTGTTCCAGCATATGATGCCGCCGGTGAAGCAGTTAAGTCGGATCTTCCCGATCCGTATGATATGCTGGCTCGGTGGAAGGAGGAAGCTGCCGCGTTAAGGGCGGAGGCTGCCAAGAAGCAAACTGAAGCCGGTTCTGCCCCTGCTGCCTCAACGCCGGTCGTTCCCCCTCCTGCACAGGCTGGTACCGCTGATACGGGTGCTGCTGCTACCACCAATAATAGCAAGGGCAAGGCCAAGATGAACGCCGAGTGACTTCTGATGTCTAATGCCTCTTCTTATGCACTGGTTGATCAACTGTTTAAACAGTTATATTTTTGGGTGGTGCGTCTGTGCACCTTTGATATCTTTTCACCGGGTTTTTGTAATGCACACTAAGGTCTTGATATACTTTTATGCCTCTGCCGGCCTTCTTTAAATTTATCCATTATTGAACTCATCTGTTCTTGATATCCGGCTTTCTTTACTGTTCCTTCTGTGACAACTCGAGTTCCGGGTCTCATGGGTATTGACAAGCGGATTTGCTTCTAAGTCCCCAAGTCCCCAAGACCCGGATATTTGTTTTCGTGTAATTTCTATAAGTACGCTATTTTTTCTCTTTTCTAGATTTTAAGTCACCCGGACCCGGATCTCCGAGTCTCGGACACTTGATCTTGAAAGGGGAACGGACTGCCTACTACTGGATTCACAAAGATCCCTGAGTCGTTTCACATAGGATTTGAAGTTATGCTTAATAAACGTTGAGTTTCCAGCTGTTTTAGCCTTGTACTCTGCATAACTTGTGGTTTAGATGACCCTTTTGGCTATCTTGTACTGTAAGCCGGCTTTCGCGTGGATACCATGTTGTTACATCTATACGAAACATAGCTAGCCAAGCCCCGTCGGGTTTCATGACTGGCTGTAATCGCAAGCGAACGAATCATGCCACTTTAATGCGAGTCACATCGAGCTTAAGTAAGAATAGCCAAGGAATTTGGACTTCTTTGTCCGGTTATAAGATTGCAACCGTACTCGTTTGCAAGTAATCGGCCCTTATAACTCATAGACATCATGGCCGGGTCTTTGAGTTTGTAACTGTGCTATTCAAGCGACCAGCCCCCAAGACCTAGATATACGCATCATACTGAGAGTACATAACATGATAATAGCCATCTCTTTTCTTGATAACCATCTCTTTTCTTGATATATAAAAAAAATCTAGGTCAGCAAGCCGCCTCATTAAAAACCCGTCCAGTCCCCAAAGGTACCCTGGATAGGAAAAGAGTACGTCTGAAAACTTGCTGCCTATTACATCGTTCAATTCCATATGCCAATGCAATTTTCGCTAAGTATAATATGGACGTAGCTGAGCCACGTTCCATGGTCTGTCTCTTTCTTGCATAGATGAAGTAGCGTGAGCAGTATCATTGGCTGTGGTCGATTCTTCCCTTGCATCTATCAAGTAATATGACCCATTATGCAAATTCCGGCTTATGATAAACGGTCCTTCCCAGGGTGGTGATAACTTGTGCTTTCCTTCGTTTGACTGTACCAGGCGCAGAACCAGGTCTCCTTCCTGGAAGACCCGGGTTTTCACGCGCCGGCTATGATACCTTCGTAAATTCTGCTGATATATGGCTGATCTTTCCAGGGCTTGTTCCCTTTGCTCTTCTAACATATCCACGGCATCTTGCCGGGTTTTTTCATTCTCCACTTCCACGTATGCTGATACTCGTGGTGAGTCATGAATAATATCACTCGGTAGTACTGACTCCGCGCCATAGACCATGAAGAAGGGTGTCATCTAAGTAGATCTATTGGGCGTAGTATTGATGCCCCAAACCACAGAAGGGAGTTCTTCGACCCATGCGCCAGCTGCCCTGATACAGGGGACTCGTAATCGTGGTTTTAACCCGCGAAGCAGTTCTTGATTTGCCCTCTCCACTTGTCCGTTGGCCTGTGGATGAGCCACTGACGCGACGTCGAGCCGGATTCCATTGTTGCCGCAGAACTTTTCCATCTCACCAAGGGACATGTTGGTTCCATTGTCGGTAATTATGCTGTGGGGATACCCGAACCGGTAGATAATCCTCTTCAGGAACTTGACTGCTGTGGCTGATTCGCAATTAGTAACTGGCATAACCTCAACCCACTTGGTAAACTTATCAATAGACATATGAAAGGGACCAACCATGTCCATACCCCATACGGCGAATGGCCAAGTTAACGGGATGGTCCGTAACTCCATAGCCGGCACATGGGTTTGGCGAGCGTACCTTTGACATCCGTCGCACCTTGCTACCAATCGCTCCGCATCTGCTAGAGCCGTGAGCCAGAAAAATCCGTGTCGATAAGCTTTAGCCACGAGGGATCTGGTGGATGCGTGATGTCCACAGTCGCCTTCATGTATTTCCTTGAGAATCTGTCGGCCTTCTTCTGGCGCTACGCAGCGCAAAAAGACCCCTGTTGCGCTTCTTTTATATAGCTCCCCATTGATGATAGAATATCCCTTTGCTCGCCTCAAAATTTGCCTTGCTAATACCTCCTGCTGTGGTAGCTCGCCTCGCGACAGGTAGGCCAAAAATGGTTCTGTCCATTCGGGAACAGTACGTACGGTAGCCACAAGTCCTGAATCCGGGTCTTGATTTGCCAATTCCTCCTCTGACTCGGTTTTAACTGATGTCCGCCATAGTTCATCCAGGAAAACGTTAGGTGGAACCGGCTCTCTGCGCGAGCCGAGTCTAGCGAGCGCATCGGCTGCCTCATTCTTTCTTCTGTCTATATGCTCCACCTCATACCCGGAAAAACATCCTGCAACCCTATCAACTTCCCTGCGATATGCTGCCATGGTTGCGTCGTTTCTATCCCAAGTTCCTGACACCTGCTGTACCACAAGGTCGGAATCTCCAAAACACCGTATCCTCTTGACGTTCATCTCCTTAGCTGCCTTTAGGCCGTGCAATAGGGCCTCATACTCGGCCACGTTGTTGGAACAGTCGAAGTGGATTTGTAGTACGTAACTTAGTTTATCTCCTTTGGGTGACGTTAGCACCACCCCCGCTCCTGATCCCTCGTATTGCTTAGATCCATCGAAGTGCATGATCCATGATTCGGAATTTGGAACCGTTATAGTCATTCCTGTATGTGTCCAATCGTTAACGAAATCGATTAAAGCTTGAGATTTGATTGCTGACCTGGGTTCGTAGTTGATGTGATAATCCCCCATCTCTATCGCCCATTTGGCTATTCTTCCCGTCGCGTCCGAGTTTCTGATGATATCCGACATTGGTATTGAACTAACCACTGTTATGGGGTGTTCTTGGAAGTACGGCTTCAATTTCCGACTAGCCATAAAGACCCCGAACACCAACTTTTGCCAATGGGGATAGCGCTGTTTTGCTTCTGATAATACCTCGCTGACGTAATAAACCGGTCTCTGAACCGGGTAACCTTTTCCGTCCTCTTTGCGCTCCACAACAACTACCGCGCTGACGGCTCGGGGGCCAGCTGCTACGTATAGTAACATAGGCTCTTTAGGACCCGGCGCCGCTAGTACTGGTGCTTCAGATAACTGTTTCTTTAGCGCCTCAAACGCCTCATCCGCCTCTTGGTCCCACACGAATTTATCTGATTTCCGCAAGAGCCGATACAAGGGTATTGCCTTTTCTCCGAGTCTGGATATGAATCGGCTCAAGGCTGCTACGCAGCCCGTGAGCTTTTGAACATGCTTCAAATTTTCCGGTTTTTTCAGACTCTGGCTGGGACTCCGAACACGCACTTTGTCGGGTTAAGCTTCATCTGGTACCTCCTCAAGTTTTTGAACGTCTCCTTTAGATCATCGATAAACGTCTCCGCCTTCCTGGTTTTGATGACCACATCATCCACATAGGCATGGACGTTGCGTCCGATTTGGTCCTCGAAGCACTTTTGAATACACCGTTGGTAAGTTGCACCGGCGTTCTTCAATCCAAACGTCATAGTTTTATAACAGAAGGCCCCAAAAGGGGTTATGAATGATGTTTTCTCCCAATCCTCCCTCTTGAGCTTAATCTGATGATACCCGGAATACGCGTCCAGGAAGCATAATAGATCGCTTCCAGCTACTGCATCTATAATCTGATCTATCCTTGGTAGCGCAAACGGATCCTTTGGACAATGTTTATTGAGACTCGTAAAATCAATGCACATCCTCCACTCATTGGTCTTTTTCATTACTAGAACCGGGTTTGCCAGCCAATCCGGATGAAATACTTCCATGATAAAGCCGGCCGCCAATAGCCGAGCAATTTCTTCGCCTATAGCCTTCCTTCTTTCCTCATTCATCTTCCTCAAACCCTGCTTCACGGGCCTGGACTTGGGATCTACATGCAAACTGTGCTCGGCCAGCTCTGTAGGGATACCCGGCATGTCGCTAGGCGTCCAGGCGAACACATCCGCATTCGAACGAATAAACTCCACAAGCGCTTCCTCCTGCTCTTTTCCCAAGTTAGACCCTATGGTAAACTGCTTAGTGGAATCGCCTTCGACAAAATCTATCTTCTTGGTGTCTTGCGCTGCCTTGAATTTTGCTCTCTCATCCTCGGTATTCGGCTTTCTCAAGGCTGTTCTATCATACGGATTTACTTGAGACCTGTAATATTCGAGTTCTTCCTTTCTGCATGCTTGCTCAGCCATAACCGAATCTCCTTCGTCGCACTCGGCCGCTATATCCCGGTTCCCATGTATGGTGATGGTCCGTTTAGGACCCGGGATTTTTAGCTGTAAATACACGTAGCACGGCCTAGCCATAAATTTGGCATAAGCCGGTCTTCCAAACAGCGCGTGATAAGGACTGCGCAATTTTACCACCTCGAACGTGAGCCACTCAACTCGATAATTATCCGTCGATTCTCCAAAAGCAACCTCCAAGGTGATCCTTCCCTCGGGGCTCGCCGAGTGGCCTGGCACGATCCCGTGAAAGATTGTCGAACTTTTCTGTAACTGGGACTCCTTGAGACTCATCCGTAAGAAGGTTTCCCAATAAAGGATGTTAATGCTACTTCCACCGTCCATCAGGACCCTCTTCAGTTCGTAACCATTAACCTGTGGAGCAACCACCAATGCCAGGGCTCCTGGACGCTCTACTTTCTCCGGATGGTCTTTTCTACTCCACGTTACCTCTTGTTCCGCCCATCTGAGGTATCCCGGCGCGGCCAACGGAACCGAGTTTGCCGTTTGCTTTAATGTCTCCTTGTTCCTGCTGGAAGTTCCTGTAGTATGCACATGATATTGTCCTTTTAAATTAGACGTTCGTACCGTACCGATGAAGATGTTGATCCGGCCGATCGTCACGACGGATCCGGATTCGAGGTGATCCGACTCGGGCCCCCAGCCGGAATCGTCCACCATCTTCTCTCCTTCGTGGTCGATGTAGATCTCGCCGATGACTAAATTCTCCATATTCTTCCGAGCTTCTCCCGTGATGTAAACACCTTTGGACGCAGGCCCCACGGTGGGCGCCAACTGTCGTGGGATAATCACGGCAGATGTTACCGGGGGTAACTGGTCTTGGGGCAAGACGACACAGGCGTTTGGGAGAGGGTTTAGCTCAGAGGAAAACATAATGCAATTCGATCTGGTAGCCGGCAATCAAAGTCGCCGGGTCTCCGATCTTGATATAATAACTCAACTCTGGGATTACACTAGATGCTTGATATCAGGCGATATTGCTAGGGTTCTTAGATCTCTACCCTTAGGCTAGACCTGGGGGTCGGTTTATAAAGCACCCGTACCCCTGGCTTATTATCCAAGGCGCATCCTGGATCCTACCCGGACACGGCGCACAAACCCTAACTTCCTTCTACCATAACCCACAACCCGGGTTATTGGGCCTACAAGTTTGGGCCTTTACAGGTTTCCTTTATCCTTAGCCGGATCCTGCACAGCGTCCTTTGGGCCGGGTTACTCCCTGGAGTTTGGCCTACCGGGTTATCATCCCCCCATCAAATAGTCTTATTGACACAATAACTTGAACCATCATTAATCCAACTGTGTGAGTTATCCTCGGATTGCTTCTTTGGATAAGGGGCGAGATCCAGGATGGGTTTGTTTGGAGTTAGTTATAGTTGGTTACGATACGCTATCTTATCTCCTTTCTGTTAGCCGGAAGTGGTAGTATGTTTCTGTAGTTGGTTATTGCAGCCCGCTGCAGCATCTTTTGTATCACCCCTTTCTTCCGTTGAACCCAAAGCATCTGTCCTTGGTGTTGACGGGTTACATTTTGGTGAATTGTGAGTCTTGCTTGCCAGTACGTTTATGTACTGACCCCTTTGGGGTTGTGGTTTCCGCAGACTACGTTTCCGAGGATCCCCATGGTGGCTACTACGTGGAGTATGACGAGACTGCTGACGAGTAGATAGCGGACCCGGGCAGGATCCGAGACTTCGTGGATGGGCTCCGTCTTTTCGTTTCCGGCCTCTTAGGCCTATTTGGATCTTGTCTGTACTCAGACACTTTGGATGCTTCCGCTGTGATGTAATGATGTTATGTTGGGACATGTGTCCTCTGGATGATTGTATTTGCTATCTCTGCTCTAATGAGAGCTATTTGCAACTTATTTCAAATCTTTTGTGTCTTAGAGATATGTTGTGTTATCATTTTGTTCAACGTCGTTGACGTACCATGTGTGAATGGTTTGAAGTACGTCAATGGAAGTATCCTGATTTCTATGGGATAGTTTACATCGACGGTGGATAGTAGAGATTGGTTGTCACACATAAGTGTTGGCCTACTCATAAGAGGTCGCGGGTGCAGATAAGCCCCGTAATCCAATCATCTACTATTCAGTTCGGCACGGTGAGTATCCCCTAGAAGTCCGGGTGCGACAAATGGTATCAGAGTCTGTCTGCCTGTAGGATCCCTTTTTACTGGTCGCAGTTGAGTCTAGAAACTATTTTGTAGCTATATAGGAAAAAATGAAACGTGAGAGTAGGAATTATGTTCTTTTTCCTTCTTCTGGTAAGGAAGTGCAACGTTGTTTTCCTCTTTTCATCTAAACTTTCAAGTTAGGTTTTCACGAATCCTGGTTTCACTGGGATAGTTATATCTACTAGACCATAGGAATGGAGGTGGTTGTGACATGATTTATCATGTTGCCTACTCACGATTGAGAACGGAGGCGTGTAAGCCTCGGAAGCAGATCCTCTATTCCTTAAGCAGTAGATATTGATCCTTTAGAAACCCGGATGGGTTTTCCGTAGTACCTCAGGAGTGTTTTGATCTCGTTTTCCCGATGTTGCTTCGTTATCCTGTTCTTCTCAACATCCTTTTCGTCCGTTGAAACCTTGTTGTTGCTTTCCACTTCAGTTCTGCTACCGGCGTCTAATCAATAACTCTGTTACACCCTTCTGGCCAGATAGTCTATTCTCCAAATGAATCAAGTTCTATTCAGCTATACACCCTCGATACAAAACCTCTCCCTTTACTTGAAAATGTTCCGGTGGTTTGCGAATTCCCTGCCGTCTTTCTAGAAGAGCTGCCAGGAATGCCTATCGTCTTCAACTTCCAGAAAAACTATCCGATGTGCACGATGTGTTTCACGTGACACAGCTCAAGAGGATCTTCCCAAGAAGTATCTGGACCTTTTCTTTTCTCAGTAGAAATCTCGGGGCGCGATTCCTTCAAGGGGGGGCGTTTTGTAACATCCCAAGTATGAAAAATAGCCATTAGAATGTTTGCTCTCTGTTATTTTATATTTTGCATCATGACATCATGTTCATTGCATTTGTTTTCCATTTGTTTTCCTCTGTTTTTCTTTGTTTTCCTTTGTTTTCTATTTGAATTTCAAATCAAATTTCAAACCTTTTGTTTCATACTTGTGATGTTACAATTTCCAAAATGATATTTCAAACCAAAACAATCAATTGTTTCCATTAAAAGTTGTGATTCCAAAACTATTGTTTTGTTTCTATCAAAAATTCATTTAATACCAAACCCTTTTCAAATTCAATTAATTTCCAAAACAGCAACCCCTTTTGAAAATTATGAAAATGACAAAACACTTCCATCATTTGTTTCCATTAAACTAAGGTTCAAACTAATTAAATTATTGCTTTCAATATTTCACTTAATATTCAAAAATTCATTCAAATTGCATTCAAATTCATTTGCATTTTCCAAACAGCAACCAATTGAAATTAATGAAACAAAATATTTTCCAAATCAATTTGTTTCAAATAAACCTGAGGGTTCAAACTATTTTAAGTGGTTCTTTTTAATTATTCATTTAATAGCAATTTCCACCAAATTCAATTAAATTTACAAACAACAACCTAATTAAAGTTTTTGGGAAACAAAACGTTGCAAATTGCTATTTATATAACAACTAACTCATACAATTTTTCCTAATATTTATAACTAACAAAAAACCTCTCCTTTTTCTCTTTTTCATTTTCAGCAAAAAAAAAATAGCAAGAAAAAATAAACAGAAACAACAGAAACAAAGGGAGAGAGCGGCAGACAGGCCCAGCCCATCTCCCCTCAGGCCCAAATAACCCTTCGACCCCCCACCCTTCTTCTTTCCTGTACGGAGTCCATCCGCTGCCTCCACGTCGGTTCAGAGATGCAGCAACGGCCATCATCCTCCCCCTCCCCCTATAACTCGAGCTCTAACCCTAGGGTTCCCCTCTAACCCTAGCTCTCCTCCCCTCTTCCCTCTCCCCCTCCTCCATTCCTCCTTCTTCCACCTCTCTCTCTGTCCCTGTTACTCCCCTCTCTGTATCTGAAACCGACCACCGCCACCCTCTGTTCTCCGGCGATCGCCGCCGTTTGAGTCGCCCTTCGGGCAGGGTCGGCGCGGGAATGGAATCCCCGCACCACCCTCTCCTTCCTCGACCCCACGGCGAGGGCCGGGAGCCAGCACGACGGCGCCGCCGTCCTCAACATGTCGCCGGCCGACTCCCTGCTCCGCCCCGACGAGCTCCTCCTTCAGGTCGAGGTGAGCGCTTCCCCTCGTCTCCCCTCGCCTCTCTCCTCCCTCTACCTTCCTTGCACGAGCAGCACACCACAGCACAGCGGCCACAGCAGCCCCGGCGAGCCTCGTCGTCGTCGCCGTGCTGCGATCGGTTCCGTTCGGTGTCAGTTCCCTCAATTCGTGAGTTCGTCAGTTAGGTGCAGGCCACGAGCAACAGCATATCCCCCCCGAGTTCCCCTCTCTGTCACGAAACAGAACAGCACCCTACTGGTACTGTCCCTTGCGCTCACAGCAGAGGGCAGGGGTTCGAGTCCCCCTCCCGCAGTTAAACCCAACTTTTTTATTTCTTTTGTTGGTTGCAGAAACTTGTCAGAAATCACAGCCAGGTCCCTGCTAACTAACTTCTAGGCCCCTGTTTAATTTTTCTAAGTCCCTAGCAGCTAATTAAATGGCAGAATAACACCTAAATTTGTAAATTGCCAAATTCAACTTTTTAAATAGGTTTTCAATACCAAATTGAATTCTCTAACCAAATATAAAATTTGTTTACTGTTTTGAATATTTTAAATTGGTGCAATATTTGAATTCTTGTTTAATTCACTTAATTTTGCAAAATTCATAACTTGGGCATAAAAATTCCAAATTCAACAAACTAAATATGTTTTCCAATCAACTTTTCATGTACTTTCCAAATATAAATTTTGTTTGCTGTTTTAAATAATTTAGATTGCCGAAAACAACTGTTTCTTAATTAATGCATTTAAAATTGCCAAATTAATAACTTGCTCATTTTAAATCCATTTTCAACAAATAAAATATGTTTTCCATGCTAAATTAAACCACCTTTCCAAATATAAAATTTGTTTCATGTTTTGAATAATTAAAATTGGTTAAATGATTTAAACATTGTTTAAATCATTTAAAATTGTTAAATTCATAACTTGGTCAAATTAAATTCTTTTGAACACATAAAATATGTTTTCAAACCATAAAAGTATAAACTTTTCAAATATGAATCTCACTTAATGTTTTGCACAAATAAAAATTCAAATAAGTTCATGTTTGAATTAAATTCATTTAAATCTTGTTTAAACTTGTTTAACTCATAATTAATTCATCTTAAATCCTTTTTCAACAAGTGAAACATGTATTCCACCTAAAATGTTGTGTACTTTCCAAATATGAACTTGGTTATCTGTTTTGAACAATTAAACTTGATGAAAACAACCAATGCTTGTGTAACACCTTTAAGGAACCAAAATTCCATAACTTAATAAGTGAATTTCCCAAACTTGGTAAACTTCTGTTCTAATTATTTCCATTGTTGTTTTCTTGTTGTTTTCTCCATCCATGCATCATGCTAATTCACTTACACATGTTGATTAGTTGCAAAACAATTATTCCAACCTTAATCCATGGGCTTTCCATATGCAATCCAATTGCATGTGGGTCCATTTAATCATGTTGTTACCATATCAACTAGTTTATTTCTATGCATCAATTAAATGGTCATGCATCATCCCATGGTTGTGCACTATGCCATGTTATTGATTGTTTATCTCTCCGTGTTGTTTGTTTGCTTCTTCTCGGATATACGACGACGTTGAGACGGACGATACTTACGACACCACTTCTAAGGATCTAGCTCAGTACCAGGCTGCTGGGTTTGCAGGCAAGTATTCACTCACATGAACCATTGTGTTCATTTCAACATTGGATACCGATACTTTCCGTTATCTATTCTGCTAGCCCTATGTATCTCTTGCTTGTTCTCCGAACCTATCACATGTTACCCTTTAACCATGATATTGCCTCACCTCCACTCCTATAACCCCTTTGCTTGTGCCCGTGTCCTACTAGCATGCTTAGGGTTGTTTTGCTCGAGTCTGTTGCCCGTTACTTTCTGTTACTATTTCATTTATGTTCTGGGGCTCGATGTTAAACAACAACCTGTTAATTTTGAGGTAATAATAATTTGCTGATAAGGCACCGGCAGGAGGCCCGGCGTGGTTTTGAAGCCTGCTAGTGTTGACCCTAATTAGGAAAAGGGTCTTGTCTACTGATCCATGATGAGCGCACTAACCGCATGTGGGAAGCGTTTATGGGTGCCCCCCTCAATTTGATTCGATTCGCATCTCGTCCAAATCGCCTCATTTAGTTTGGGTTTTCCATTTGCCGCATGCATATTCCAGGTGCGAACCCTTGGCGCCAGGGTGGAACTTTTGTAGTCGGCATTTAGGGAGACACGTTCTTAGAGTGCTATGAGGGTCCCCTTTTCTTCGTGGGGCTTGATTAGCCGTGCGCTCAATTGCACGGGGTTCTTTGGGCTTGATGCGAGTTGTGTTGAGTGCCCCGCTTGGTGGAAAGGCCATTCCATCTGGCGGGTTATTCTTACGTGTACGGCCAAATTGGTGCACCCCTGCAGGGATAAATCTTCTCGAGAAGCCGTGTTTTCCGCGGTTATGGATGACTTGGTGAAAGTACTGGCTAACAAGTACTCAGAACAACTTACACCTAACTAACGATAACTTGACTAGTAATAGGTTTATTGACACAATAACCTGAACCATCATTATTTCAACTGTGTGAATTATCCTCGGATTGCTTCTTTGGATAAGGGGCGAGATCCATGATGGGTTTGTTTGGAGTTAGTTATAGTTGGTTACGATACGCTATCTTATCTCCTTTCTGTTAGCCGGAAGTGGTAGTATGTTTCTGTAGTTGGTTATTGCAGCCCGCTGCAGCATCTTTTGTATCACCCCTTTCTTCCGTTGAACCCAAAGCATCTGTGCTTGGTGTTGACGGGTTACACTTTGGTGAATTGTGAGTCTTGCTTGCCAGTACGTTTATGTACTGACCCCTTTGGGGTTGTGGTTTCCGCAGACTACGTTTCCGAGGATCCCCATGGTGGCTACTACGTGGAGTATGACGAGACTGCTGACGAGTAGATAGCGGACCCGGGCAGGATCCGAGACTTCGTGGATGGGCTCCGTCTTTTCGTTTCCGGCCTCTTAGGCCTATTTTGGATCTTGTCTGTACTCACACACTTTGGATGCTTCCGATGTGATGTAATGATGTTATGTTGGGACATGTGTCCACTAGTAGGGAATGGCTTATAGCCACCACCATACCGCTGGCGAACGATAATTGTCGTTGCCCAGCGCTAACAGCACTAGCGAACAGGAATACCTGTTCGCCAGCGCTTTGAAACACTACCGCTGGCGAACCACCGCCCTTGTTCGCCAGCGCTAAGTCTGGGCCCCACCTGCGCGCGCTTTGAAACACTACAGCCGCTGCCTCATTTTACCGCTGGCGAACTGCGCTTATTGTTCGCCAGCGCTACGCCCAGAACCGCTGGCGAACATGTGCTGCTGTTCGCCAGCGCTAAGATGTGGGCCCAGCACGCATCTTAGCGCTGGCGAACAGAAGCACCTGTTCGCCAGCGGTATTCCGCAGATCCTAGCCATAAAGTGGCACCCCCACCTACCCACTTTCCCCTCCACTCTCTCTTCTTCACCTTGTCCCCTCTTCTCTCTCTAGCTCGAAATTATGCCAATTTCTCCACCCTCCTACTCTATTTTGAACCAACTAAATTTATTTTAGTTGGTATATATATGTTTATCTCCCTCCTAACATCATTTCTACCCCAAATTTTCCCTCCCTAGCCATCTAGATCTAGAATTAACCCCTTTCTCTCCAAAGCTCCAAAATTCTCCGGATATCATCGTGTGGCCATCTATTCATTTGAGGTGGGATGAATGATAATATATAATTAAATGAGTTTGTATATAAATTTTGTCCGGATACACGCGATATGCAATATGTGTGAAATTTCACCGGATTCAACAATGGTCGTGTGATGGAGACGATAAATGCATGTGTGCGCAATTTGTTGTGGAATGAAATTGAGTAGCCAACTATCGCCGGAATGTTGATTCATTTCCGTCTCGGCATAGTTTGGCACTCCCTAATAACCTCCTATTTGTAGGAAGGTCATGCCGAATTTTTTCGTGAATACGACATGAAGTGAAATTTTTGATATGAAAATGAGTTGCCACTTTGCCGAAATGTTGATTCATTTCCGTCTCGGCAAAGTTTGGCACTCCTCTAACCTCCAATTTGTAGGAAGGTCATGCCGATTTTTTTCCGTGAATATCGAAATATATATATATATTATGTTTGGTTCTAATATTAATTATATCGGCGCGCGCTCTCGTGCAGGCGACATATAATGGTGGTCGTTAAGAGTGAACGTGTCGTGAATAGTTACTTGAGACACGCTACAGAAGACATGTTACAAAATGGCCGCAAGGAGATACGATGTCCATGTCGAAAGTGCAAACTAGGGGGCTTGCTCAATCCCTTTACCGGAGACTTGCTCAGTCACCTCCTAAGGTATGGTTTCATGGATGGGTATAACAGTCAGTGGGTAAGTGATGATGAAGATGATGAAGTCCATGGGGCGGCGGCGGTAGGAAAGTATGTGCAACAGGACAATAGCAACGATCGAATAGAACTACAGCAGGACCAACTACAGCAGGACCAAGATCAGCCTCATGACCCAGCACATGATCATGGAGAAGATGTTGAACAAAACGTGGAAGAAGATCACGAGGACACAGGGACACCCCTAACGGAAGTTGTGCGTGACCCTCATCTGAAAGAACTGCTTTTGAGAAAGACGACTAACTCGATATCTGCTGCTAGAGAGCAATCGAAGCTGGCGCAACTAGAGATAGACTCGAAGACACCGTTGTATGCAGGCTGCGGTCCGGGAGAGTCCCGCCTGAGAGTGGCCCTCGATGTTCTGCAGATGAAGGCGAGATACAAATGGAGCGACATAAGCGTCGATGCAAGCCTGCAATACTGGCACGATGTCCTTCCAGAGGGCAACACCTGTCCTAAAAGTTGCGACGAGGCCAAGAAAGTCGTGTGCCCCTTTGATTTACCTCACGAAAAATACCATGTGTGCATCAACGATTGCTACATTTATCGGAAAGAGGACGCGAACAAAACCATTTGTCCAGTTTGCAGCGCCGCTCGATACAAGAAAGGGAAGAAGAAAGCTCCTCGGAAAGTTGTGTGGTACTTTCCGCTCATTCCCCGTCTGCAATGGTATTTCGCGGACCGCAAGGAAGCAGAGCTCATGCGCTGGCACGCGAAAAGGAGGAATAAAGTTTTGAAAGATCCAAATCGAAGTGAAAAAGTAATTCTGACACATCCTTCAGATGCAAGTCAATGGAAAGCAATTGACTGTGAATATCCAACGTTCGGGGCGGAGGCAAGGAACATCAGGTTGGGTGTGAGCACCGACGGACTCAATCCGTTTGGCAACCAGAGCAGCACCCATAGCACCTGGCCCGTGTTTGTATGGATGTACAACATCCCTCCCTGGTTGTGCATGAAGAGGAAGTATATTCACATGAGTATGCTAATTCAAGGGCCGAAACAACCAGGCAACGACATAAATCTATACCTGAAGCTGCTTAAAGATGAGCTGGAAACGCTATGGGCCGAGGAAGGGGTGAACACATGGGACGCCTTCGGTGAACAATATTTCCCAATGAGAGCTGTCTTACTCTGTACGGTTCACGACCTACTAGGCTACGGATATGTGGCGGGCCAGGTGTGCCACGGACATAACGGTTGCGTGAGGTGCATGGATGACCCCACGTTTATGCAACTTCCGAAAGATCCTGGGTCTTCGAAAACAGTTTTCGTTGGCCATCGAAGGTGGCTACCCAACAAAGACCCGTGGAGAAGGCGAGGAGACCTTTTTAACGGTGAGGATGAGCTCCGTGGACCTCCACGTAAGAGGTGCGGCGAAGAAATCTACAATTTGCTGAATGATTGGAAGGAATGCCCAGAGCCTGGAAAGAAGCAAAAGGCGCCAAAACCGCTTCTGGATGTATGGAAGACGAGGTCGGTGTTTTGGGACTTGCCATACTGGCCCTTTCTCGATACGCCTCACTGCCTTGATCTGATGCATATCACGAAGAATGTGTTTGAAAGTTTGTTTGGCACGCTGCTCAACATGCCGGAGAGGACCAAAGACGGGGTGAAAGCAAGAAACGACCTGAAATATTTTGGTATTAGGGTAGATCTTCAGGGGGGACGCCCGGATGATGACGACGGCGATCAATCGTGTGATGAGGAGACGGATGGTCGCAAGGCCAAAAGGGTTAAGAGGAATGACTATTACTGCCCCCCCTCCTGCTTCACTCTTAGTCCGGACGAGATCACAAAATTGATGATGTGGCTTCTCGGAGTCAAAGTCCCTAGCGGTTACTCAGGGCTAATAAGCAGATTCCTCGACGCGCAGAAACAAAAGTTTAGCGGGATGAAGTCTCATGACTGTTACGTGATGATGACGCAGATACTTCCGGTTGCGATCCGCGGAATAATGGACAAACACGTCCGGGAAACCCTGTTTGGCCTCTGTAACTTCTTCGACGTTATATCTCGAAAGTCGATCACGGGGAAGCAGATCTCAAGGCTGCAGGAAGAGATTGTCGTGATACTATGCGAGCTTGAGATGTACTTTCCACCATCATTCTTTGACATATGTGTTCATCTGTTGGTCCATATCGTGGACGATATCATCCATCTCGGGCCGTTGTTCCTGCACAACATGATGCCGTTTGAAAGGATGAATGGGGTCATCAAAGGATATGTTCGCAACAGAGCTCGTCCGGACGGAAGCATCGTTCAGGGCTTTCTCACCGAAGAGTGCATCTCTTTCTGCACGAATCATATGGACGTGGAGGACCGAGTTGGTCTGCCCAGAAACAAGCACATTGGCAAGCTCGATGGAGTAGGTCACAAAAATGGACGTAGAGAAGTGCATGTGGATCGGGCTTGTCGACGCACCGACTTTAACAGGGCAAACTTAGTAGCTCTCCAACACATTGACATGGTCGATACTTGGGTGGAAAAACACAAGAGCTCGATTATGAAAAAGTACAGTGAACAAGGCAAGCGGAGGACCGAAGGAGAAATAATCAGAGAGCATAACTCCACTTTCTTGCGTTGGTTTAAAGATGTGATCGTCGCTAATCCACCGCCAAGGGATTGTGCGAAAAATAAACTATTGTACGCCTTGGCACATGGCCCAGCTCCCAACCTAGCGACGTTTCAAGCATATGATATCAACGGGTTCACTTTCTACACAGAGGAGAAAGACAAAACTTCCGATTATCAAAACTCAGGGGTAACGATGGAATCCTACACCGGTGACAAAAAGTTAAGATACTACGGAAGGATCGAGGAGATATGGGAGCTTAACTACTCTGGAGAGAAGGTGCCTATGTTCCGCGTCAGATGGGCTAGGATGTCGACCGTCAGGAAAGAAGACCAATACTTTACAACCATGGTTATTCCCGAAGCCGGAACCTCATCAAGCGCGAATGTCACAGCGCAAAATGAGCCATGGGTATTGGCTAAGCATGTGTCACAATGCTTCTTCATAACAGACCCCGCAAGGCCTAGCCGTGTTGTCGTGAGGAGAGGGAAAAGAAATATCATCGGAATGGATGGAGTCGTTGACGAGGACGAGTTCGACACGTTCGGCGACCCAAATATTGACGATGATCAAGAAGATGATGATGATAGTCATGCAACATACACAACAAGAAGAAGCAGAACTACGCTACCTAGGCATGGTCTTCCATTCAGAAGAAGAAGTCATAATGTGGGGTTAAATTATGCAACTGCGACCAAAAAAGGCAAAAAAATCAAACACTGATGAGAAACTATGTATATATTTTTCTGCCAATTGTATGCGACGAAACTATGTATATGCACTTATTATAAATTTAATGTACCTTGTTCTGTATTTCAAATGTGTGGACTTATATTATTTGAAACATAAAAGGAAACAAATAGAAATTAAACAAGAAGGAAACAAGAAATAAAACATTATTATTTGCAATGTGTTTGAAATTAATTTGCAATGTGTTTGACTTATTATAAATTAAATTTCTTTGAATAATTTAAACAAATAAAGAAAACAAAAAAAACATTATTATTTGTAATGTGTTTGAAATTAATTTACAATGTGTTTGAATTAATATAAATTAAATGTCTTTGAATAATTTAAACAAATAAAGAAAACAAAAAAAACAGAATAAGTGTAATGTGTTTGAAATGGAAAACATTGTTATTTGTAATTAAAACATTATTATTTGTAATGTGTTTGAAATAAAACAGTAATGTTTCTCAAGAAAAATTAAGAAAAAATAATAAAGTAAATCATTTCAAAGAAAAATAAAAAAAAGGTAGCGCTGGCGAACTTGGCTGCTGGTTCGCCAGCGGTATGTTACCGCTGGCGAAGAAACCTTTGTTCGCCAGCGGTAACATAGCGCTGGCGAACCAGCTGCCAAGTTCGCCAGCGGTAAGCCCCCACAGAGGTACACAGGGGGCCGCGCGTGGGACTTAGCCGTTTTTCTATCTCAATCTCTCGATCGTCTCCAACCGCGCGCGCGCTGCACGTTTCTCCGGCGAGCAATCCTCCGGTGATTCCTTGTCCTCCGGCGAGTCCGCGGCGCGTTCCCCTCCACTCCCTCCCTCCACCACTGCGCCCTCCCCTCCACTCCCTCCCTCCACCACTGCGCCCTCCCTTCCCTCCATCGGCCCCCCTCTCTCTGCACGCTGCGCCGCTCCTCCACGGCCATCGACGCCACGCCGGCGGCCTCCACCTCCCCTACGTCTCCCTCCTCTTCCCCTGCGCCGCCCCTACTGCCTCCTAGAGCGGTGCCGCCCCTACTGCCTGCTGCTGCCCTCTCTTCTGCTTTGCATGACAAGTGTTCGAACACTGTTCTGCAAGAACAACAGGCAAGTTTCTTGATTGAAATGTTGTTTTACTGCTTATGGATAACTTGTTTTACTGCTGAGCTGATAGCATCACCATTATTTTCTCCTGTGTTGTGATTTTAATTTGCTATAGTATAGCTCTGCTGATGATGAGCATGCTTTCTTCCATATCCGGAAAAAAATCAACACATTAGTAGCTCTAGTATAGCTCTGTTGATGTTTGCGTGTAGCTGCAATTTTTTTTTTGCATTTCAACATCAGTAGCAAAACACATGGGTAGACAGCCTACAACACTGCCACATGGTTTGCAACTATGCACAATAGTGTTAGATTTGAAACAAGAGCATGGATAATTGAAATTTGTATTGTCGTTCCTTATGCATAAACAATTGTTATTCAGTTTGTCCAATTTGTTACCTGTGAAGTATGCACATGAAATGGTGTATTAATGCATATGTTAAAGCAAGTGTTGTTCTGCTATTATTTGAAAAGGTCTTGGATAGCGATATGCTGGTTGTTGCTTGAGAGTTTTAATTAGCACTGGTACTGATAATTCTGGAATTCATTTTCTGCTTTAACATATGAGTAGACTCAGTGACATAGTGAGCTCCAGGACCCGTCCCCTAGATAAAACCATTTCAGACATGACCAATTCACTTTTTCTGCTTGTTTTCTTAAAGTTTTACTAATATATTTATCTTAAGTGATGTTTCAGAGATTAAATGTGAACAGAGTAGACTCTAGCAAATTATTTTTCTGTTGTTATTCAACCAAAATATGCAAGACCTGGGAGTTTTCTTCTGTTGTAGTTATTTTTCTGTTGTTATTCAACCAAAATATGCAAGCCCAAGTGATGAATTAAAATGGTTGCACAGAAACAATAGGTGTGCTTGTTTGCATCATACATCAAATAGCATTTGATTCCCTAACTATTTGCATAGAACCAGAGCTACCAAGCCATAGATTTGATTCCTTTTAAAATGATAAAAATGGTAAATGCACTCTCACTGCAGCAGATCACTGGTAATTGGCCTTTCCTGTTAATTTTCCTGTTAATTAGCATCACTGGTAAGTTATGATTCTTGCAAAAATCCAAGAACAATAAATTTGCTTGATCACCGCGTCAAATCTGCCAATTGTTGTATCTATAAAGTAACAATCAAAGTCTCAGACAAATACTAGGACAAATTTATTATCAAATGTGTTATGGACTTGTTTAAAAAATGTGTACTTTAAATATGAAGAAATTGTTTCATTTCTGTTTGAAATCTGAGGTAATGAACACAAGGAGATGGTCCTGTAGTTCTCTGTCATTACTTCCATGTACTGTTTTCTTATATAGATTTAAGTTCATTCACTTCATAACAGTTTTAGTATCAGATAATTATGAAAGGAGATGATCCTGTAGTTCTCTGTCATTGAATTAATGCTACTCTTAGAACCAAAAAATTTGTGGCTGTTTCAAAACAGAAATCATAGTTGGTGAGCTATGGTGTGGTGTGTGTGTTGTGGTGTATGTGGTGTGGTGTAGTACCTAGTGTTTTCTCTTAGTACTCAATTGTTAGCAATTTATATGCATGTCCTGTCTTGATATCTCAACTGTTTTTTATGGTTGGTGATGGTTGGTGTGATGGATGGTGTGTATGGATGGTGGTGATGGATGGTTGTGATGGATATGGCGTGGTGATGATGGATGGTGGTGATGGATGGTGGAGATGGTGTGTGGTCGTGTGGATATGTGCCCACCTTCGTGTGGATGACGATGATAATATGAGGGATGGGATTATATGAGGGGTGGGTTTTTATGTGCAGGTACCCCACGTGAGTCCCTATTTGCCGGAATGTTGATTAATTTCCGTTCCGGCAAATTTGGGTACTCCATTTGTGATATTTTTAGCAAAGGTCATGCCGAAATTTTCCGTGAATTTTGGCATGATCTTTGCTAAAAATATCACAACTTAGAGTGTCCGAGAAATTTGGACTCATATGGGGTATACATCGTCTAAATTGTAGGATTTGTTGAACTTATTTCGGGTTTTCTCTCCTTCCTTAGATATGGCTCACAACGACGAGGCGGGTGGTTCTGGTCTCGGACACGGCGGAGACAACGACGATGCGTGGCTTTCCATGCTAAGCGCGGGAGGCGGACCCGTAGATCCGCACCCGGATCTAGAGATGGAGGGCGACGATGCAGACGACGAGATGGACGAAACCGTTCGCCAGGAGCTAGAGCCACACAACGATACATCGGGCGCAGAAGGTGATCAAACCGGTAGTGGCACCGGGGATACCGCCTCCGGTAGCGAGGCGGCGGCTAGGCGCAAAGAGAGGCGGCACAACATGCTCGCCACCATGCGGGAAGAGTTCACGGAAGTGGACCCCAGCGGTGCTCCCCTCGAGCCGGAGTGTTATGCCAAGGGCTATGGAAACCAGATAGGCTGCATAGCTCGAGACTTCGGCAACGTTAACATGGAGCACCTCAAAGCTAAAGAAAACAAGGCTAATGCCGCCCTGCTGATTGAGAAGATTCACACAAGGTACACATTCCCGGATCCTTACGACAACCAGGACCTGAAGAAGAATCTGGTCAACTCCTTAGCACTGAACAAGTTCGCCAAGGCGTTTATGACTTGGAGATCCAGTTTGCGGCAGATGCTTGCGAAGGGTAAGGATTTTGATGAGATCCATAAGATGTGGCCCTCCATTTCCGAGGAAGACTTGGCCCAATTCAAGATCGACGAACTCAAACCGGAAAGGATTGCGCTGACTAAATGGGGGAAAGAACAGCGAAAAAAGAACATTGGCCCTCACAATCTCGGAAGCCGGGGTTACCTTGGGAAGCAGAAAGTATGGGAAAAGGAGGATTCGAAGAGAGAAGGGCCGAACCCGTTTGACAAGATCACCGACCCGCAGGTGAGAAATTTTGTCAGGGCCCATTACAGGGAAGATCCCAAAAAGCCCGGCGATCTTGTGTTGAACGAGAAGGTCAAGCTGCTCGAGGATAAGTATCTCGAGGAACAAGAAAAAGAACGCCTATCTCAATCTGACGGGGGGTCCTCGGCGACGACGAACAAGGACCCGTATGACACCCCTTTCATTAGGGCGCTTAACGCGATGAAGGGAGTGCCCCTTGAGAAGAAGCCGAATCGTAGCCATGTGCATGGCCTCGGAAAGGGTCATCGGCATGCGCAATACTACCCCGACACCAAGGAAAAGCGTAAGGAGCGGAACAAGGGCCCGGAGAAGACGGTCGACGAGCTTGTGAACGAGAGGCTCAATGAGCTCCTCCCTACCATCTGTTCGACCGTCGCTCAGTCCTTAGCGTCGTGGATGCTAGGTGGAGGACAAGGGCCGCTCCCGCAGATAAACATAGCCCAAATGGTGCAGCCAGCGCCGCAGAACGTGGCCCCCGCCGTGGCGCCGCAGAACGCGGCCCCCGTCGTGGCGCCGCAGAACGCGGCCCCCGTCGTGGCGTCTGCTGCGCGGAACGAGCCGGCCCCCAACCCTCAGCCGGAAGGTCGCAAAGATCCGTCGCCGCCCCGCCACATCTCTTCAACGCCGCCGCCGACACTTAGCGGTCCATCCCCCTTGTCCGAGCTCAATGCCCTCACGGTAATTCAACGTGCACTGCTTAATTATATATTATGACTTGATTCGTGACGGCATCAGTCTCTAACAACGATCGCGCGACGTTTCGCAGGCCGACGAGACGGGATGCACATTGCTCCTTAATGTGAACGGCGAGTTAAAGGACGTCGCCAAAGGAAAAATCATCACACCTCTGAACCGCGTATCCCACGGCGTTCGTATGCCCGAGGACGTGTTCAGAGTGACATTAAGTCGGGTACTCCCTGGTTGCGGTGCTCTCGATCCTCCGAACCAACCACCCGCAGCCGACAGCGAGTTGAACCTGGAGCAATGCTTGGTTTGGCCATTGACCTGGCCGAAATCACTAATCCGTTTGGAAAGTACTCCTGCCAACACTCCAACACCGGTCCAGGGGTCGGGGCACCCGAGCCAACACAAGGATTTCTCACCTGCAAAGTCCGTGCAGCACGACGGCGACGATGCTGAAGATGAGAACCCGAATGACTACCTCGTCGATGATCCTTACGAGGGGGCGCCCGGCCTGGATGATCTTGATCAACTTCTCTTGCCAGCGGAGGAAGCGGATAAATATCGATGCACAAAGCGTCTTTTCTCTTCTCAAGAGCCGGCAGTCCCCGAGCAAGAAGTCATCAGCCAGGATGCCCTCAAAGAGGCGGTAGCGGATGTATTTCATAAGACTCAGCCTAACATCAAGTATGCACGGAAAAGAACTAAGAAGGTTCCTGCCGTTGCATCGATGAGCCAACCGGTGGAGGGGACCAAGTCTAAGCCGCAGACAGGACGTGTATTGGACAGGATACCCATAACCGACTGGCATCAGATCCATGAGTTGGGCAAACCGATGCTTCCGCCGAGGTTGGTCTCCTTGCTGACAGGTGATATGCGTAGCGTCCATGACGGTGTACTATATATGGAGGAGATGCTTCTGAAAGAGAAAAATCCAACGCTTCCGGTTTTGGTCGCAAAGGTGCCATCTACGGCGGGATTTGTCACTGAAGGCAACGCAAACAAGATCATCATTAGATTTGACGACATTTTCCGGATGTTCCACATGAAATCACTCCACTCGTCAATCGTCCGTCTGTTTACGCTCAGCTTGGCGCATCAGCTATCCTTAGAGAATGTCAGAAACATCGGGCTAGCAGACCCCTACTACATGCACGACATGTACTTGAACAACCCCAGGGGTAGGGCAAAAGCGACAAAGTACCTCGAACAAGTGTTGCTCACTAACCATATGAACAAGAGGATCACCCTCGTGCCCTACTTTCCTGAGTAAGTTATATTTCCCATCTTTACATAAGTTTGCGCATATATAGTTAGTGAACAAGTGTTGCTCACTAACCATATGGACTCTCCTGTTTTGCGCAGAAACAAATACGGCACCCTCATCATGCTCTACCCGAGAGACGCGCACGCAGTATATCTCGACTCCGGGAGTACGATGAAGGAGAAGAACTACACCCTCATCAAGTCTGTTCTCAATGATGCTATGGATGGCTACATCAGGGGGGAAGGATTCTGCGACAGGAAGAAACAAATTAAAGGAAAATATGTGTTCAGACACAGAACAGAGTTTCCCTGCCCCAAGCAGGCGCCAGGCGGCCAAATGGAGGCATGGTACCTCATCCAACACATGACGGAGATCGTGAAGGACCAACATAGTCTGCAATACATGTCTGCTGTGGACAAATGGTCTCGCAGCATCGTGGAATGGTCTGATGCTGAGTACAGACAAAACTTTGGTCGCATCCAGCGCAAGATCTGCACAATCATCTATAAGGATGTAGTAACTACATGATCTATCTTCCACTGGAACTCCCCACCATCTAACAATGAGTTGCGACAATGTGTGCTAGACCAGACTGACGAGAGACCATTCAACTCGTTAGAAGGTGCTCTTCCGTTCCCGCCGGAGAAGAAACAGAAGATCACAACATCGAGGAAGAAATGATCGACGGTATGTATTCGATTCGTTACGAATTGCTCCTAATAAGAACTTGTGATTTCCTTTGCCGGTCTAATGCTTTTATCTTGGTCTACAGAGAGATGAAGAAGTGGACGGCGCGCTGGCCCTAGCGAAAGATCGCAAGCGGAGGCGGAAGCTAAAGCGGAGGCGGACCGTATATCTAGCTAGTCTTCTTTGCGATTGATCTCTATATCGCGCGTACGTTGCATAGATGTAGTAGTCATACCTTTGTAATCGTTGAACTAATTAGATGGCTATATTTTGGGTTCGAAATCTTCCGACATATTATTGAGATCAATGTGTTGTATTCGTACTTATGAGAATTGGATATGGATGCATATGTATAGATGTGTTAATATCGTTATCGATGTGTTAAATTCGTTATGGATGGATGCATATGTATCTATGATTTATCGATGTGCTATCAGTGATTTATATGTCTGAAGTTTATAAATTATAGAATTTGAATGTATTTGGACCTGGGAATATATATAATCATAATATACAAACTGTTATACAAAAAAAAAGAAAAAATACAAACCTGGGAAACTTACCACTGGCGAACAAAGTTCCTACCGCTGGCGAACAGTACCGCTGGCGAACAGGATGACTACCGCTGGCGAACCAGTACCGCTGGCGAACGGAGGAGCTACCGCTGGCGAACATTGCGCTGGCGAACAAGGCTTTGTTCGCCAGCGGTAACATGCACTACCGCTGGCGAACTGATGTTCGCCAGCGTTAACCTGCTACCACTGGCGTGGTAGCGCTGGCGAACCCATGTTCGCCAGCGGTAGGCCATTTTTGTTCGTCACTGGTAGGGGTTTTCCTACTAGTGGTCCTCTGGATGATTGTATTTGCTATCTCTGCTCTAATGAGAGCTATTTGCAACTTATTTCAAATCTTTTGTGTCTTAGAGATATGTTGTGTTATCATTTTGTTCAACGCCGTTGACGTACCATGTGTGAATGGTTTGAAGTACGTCAATGGAAGTATCCTGATTTCTATGGGATAGTTTACATCGACGGTGGATAGTAGAGATTGGTTGTCACACATAAGTGTTGGCCTACTCGTAAGAGGTCGCGGGTGCAGATAAGCCCCGTAATCCAATCATCTACTATTCAGTTCGGCACGGTGAGTATCCCCTAGAAGTCTGGGTGCGACAAATGGTATCAGAGCCTGTCTGCCTGTAGGATCCCTTTTTACTGGTCGCAGTTGAGTCTAGAAACTATTTTGTAGCTATATAGGAAAAAATGAAACGTGAGAGTAGGAATTCTGTTCTTTTTCTTCTTCCCCCACCCACCCTCCCTTTTCTGGTAAGGAAGTGCAACGTTGTTTTCCTCTTTTCATCTAAACTTTCAAGTTAGGTTTTCACGAATCCTGGTTTCTCTGGGATAGTTATATCTACTAGACCATAGGAATGGAGGTGGTTGTGACATGATTTATCATGTTGCCTACTCACGATTGAGAACGGAGGCGTGTAAGCCCCGGAAGCAGATCCTCTATTCCTTAAGCAGTAGATATTGATCCTTTAGAAGCCCGGATGGGTTTTCCGTAGTACCTCAGGAGTGTTTTGATCTCATTTTCCCGATGTTGCTTCGTTATCCTGTTCTTCTCAACATCCTTTTCGTCCGTTGAAACCTTGTTGTTGCTTTCCACTTCAGTTCTGCTACCGGCGTTTAATCAATAACTCTGTTACACCCTTCTGGCCAGATAGTCTATTCTCCAAATGAATCAAGTTCTATTCAGCTATACACCCTCGATACAAAACCTCTCCCTTTACTTGAAAATGTTCCGGTGGTTTGCGAATTCCCTGCCGTCTTTCCAGAAGAGCTGCCAGGAATGCCTATCGTCTTCAACTTCCAGAAAAACTATCCGATGTGCACGATGTGTTTCACGTGACACAGCTCAAGAGGATCTTCCCAAGAAGTATCCGGACCTTTTCTTTTCTCAGTAGGAATCTCGGGGCGTGATTCCTTCAAGGGGGCGTTTTGTAACATCCCAAGTATGAAAAATAGCCATTAGAATGTTTGCTCTCTGTTATTTTATGTTTTGCATCATGACATCATGTTCATTGCATTTGTTTTGCTTGTTTTCCATTTGTTTTCCTCTGTTTTTCTTTGTTTTCCTTTGTTTTCTATTTGAATTTCAAATCAAATTTCAAACCTTTTGTTTCATACTTGTGATGTTACAATTTCCAAAATGATATTTCAAATCAAAACAATCAATTGTTTCCATTAAAAGTTGTGATTCCAAAACTATTGTTTTGTTTCTATCAAAAATTCATTCAATACCAAACCCTTTTCAAATTCAATTAATTTCCAAAACAGCAACCCCTTTTGAAAATTATGAAAATGACAAAACACTTCCATCATTTGTTTCCATTAAACTAAGGTTCAAACTAATTAAATTATTGCTTTCAATATTTCACTTAATATTCAAAAATTCATTCAAATTCATTTGCATTTTCCAAACAGCAACCAATTGAAATTAATGAAACAAAACATTTTCCAAATCAATTTGTTTCAAATAAACCTGAGGGTTCAAACTATTTTAAGTGGTTCTTTTTAATTATTCATTATTAGCAATTTCCACCAAATTCAATTAAATTTACAAACAACAACCTAATTAAAGTTTTTGGGAAACAAAAGGTTGCAAATTGCTGTTTATATAACAACTAACTCATACAATTTTTCCTAATATTTCTAACCAACAAAAAACCTCTCCTTTTTCTCTTTTTCATTTTCAGCAAAAAAAAATAGCAAGAAAAAATAAACAGAAACAACAGAAACAAAGGGAGAGAGGGGCAGACAGGCCCAGCCCATCTCCCCTCAGGCCCAAATACCCCTTCGACCCCCCACCCTTCTTCTTCCCTGTACGGCGTCCATCCGCTGCCTCCACGTCGGTTCAGAGATGCAGCAACGGCCATCATCCTCCCCCTCCCCCTATAACTCGAGCTCTAACCCTAGGGTTCCCCTCTAACCCTAGCTCTCCTCCCCTCTTCCCTCTCCCCCGCCTCCATTCCTCCTTCTTCCACCTCTCTCTGTCCCTGTTACTCCCCTCTCTGTATCTTAAACCGACCACCGCCACCCTCTGTTCTCCGGCGATCGCCGCCGTTTGAGTCGCCCTCCGGCCAGGGTCGGCGCGGGAATGGAATCCCCGCACCACCCTCTCCTTCCTCGACCCCACGGCGAGGGCCGGGAGCCAGCACGGCGCCGCCGCCGTCCTCAACATGTCACCGGCCGACTCCCTGCTCCGCCCAGACGAGCTCCTCCTTCAGGTCGAGGTGAGCGCTTCCCCTCGTCTCCCCTCGCCTCTCTCCTCCCTCTACCTTCCTTGCACGAGCAGCACACCACAGCACAGCGGCCACAGCAGCCTCGGCGAGCCTCGCCGTTGTCGCCGTGCTGCGATCGGTACCGTTCGCTGTCAGTTCCCTCAGTTCGTCAGTTCGTCAGTTAGGTGCAGGCCACGAGCAACAGCATATCCCCCCGAGTTCCCATCTCTGTCACGAAACAGAACAGCACCCTACTGGTACTGTCCCTTGCGCTCACAGCAGAGGGCAGGGGTTCGAGTCCCCCTCCCGCAGTTAAACCCAACTTTTTTATTTCTTTTGTTGGTTGCAGAAACTTGTCAGAAATCACAGCCAGGTCCCTGCTAACTAACTTCTAGGCCCATGTTTAATTTTTCTAAGTCCCTAGCAGCTAATTAAATGGCAGAATAACACCTAAATTTGTAAATTGCCTAAATAATTCATCTTAACTCCAAATTCAACTTTTTAAATATGTCTTCAATACCAAATTGAATTATCTAACCAAATATAAAATTTGTTTACTGTTTTGAATATTTTAAATTGGTGCAATATTTGAATTCTTGTTTAATTCACTTAATTTTGCAAAATTCATAACTTGGGCATAAAAAATCCAAATTCAACAAACTAAATATGTTTTCCAATCAACTTTTCATGTACTTTCCAAATATAAATTTTTTTTGCTGTTTTGAATAATTTAGATTGCCGAAAACAACTGTTTCTTAATTAATGCATTTAAAATTGCCAAATTAATAACTTGCTCATTTTAAATCCATTTTCAACAAATAAAATATGTTTTCCATGCTAAATTAAACCACCTTTCCAAATATAAAATTTGTTTCATGTTTTGAATAATTAAAATTGGTTAAATGATTTAAACCTTGTTTAAATCATTTAAAATTGTTAAATTCATAACTTGGTCAAATTAAATTCTTTTGAACACATAAAATATGTTTTCAAACCATACAAGTATAAACTTTTCAAATATGAATCTCACTTAATGTTTTGCACAAATAAAAATTCAAATAAGTTCATGTTTGAATTAAATTCATTTAAATCTTGTTTAAACTTGTTTAACTCATAATTAATTCATCTTAAATCCTTTTTCAACAAGTGAAACATGTATCCACCTAAAATGTTGTGTAATTTCCAAATATGAACTTGGTTATCTGTTTTGAACAATTAAACTTGATGAAAACAACCAATGCTTGTGTAACACCTTTAAGGAACCAAAATTCCATAACTTAATAAGTGAATTTCCCAAACTTGGTAAACTTCTTTTCTAATTATTTCCATTGTTGTTTTCTCCATCCATGCATCATGCTAATTCACTTACACATGTTGATTAGTTGCAAAACAATTATTCTAACCTTAATCCATGGGCTTTCCATATGCAATCCAATTGCATGTGGGTCCATTTAATCATGTTGTTACCATGTCAACTAGTTTAATTCTATGCATCAATTAAATGGTCATGCATCATCCCATGGTTGTGCACTATGCCATGTTGTTAATTGTTTATCTCTCCGCGTTGTTTGTTTGCTTCTTCTCGGATATACGACGACGTTGAGACGGACGATACTTACGACACCCCTTCTAAGGATCTAGCTCAGTACCAGGCTGCTGGGTTTGCAGGCAAGTATTCACTCACATGAACCATTGTGTTCCTTTCAACATTGGATACCGATACTTTCCGTTGTCTATTCTGCTAGCCCTATGTATCGTTGCTTGTTCTCCGAACCTATCACATGTTACCCTTTAACCCTGATATTGCCTCACTTCCACTCCTATAACCCCTTTGCTTGTGCCCGTGTCCTACTAGCATGCTTAGGGTTGTTTTGCTCGAGTCTGTTGCCCGTTACTTTCTGTTACTATTTCATTTATGTTCTGGGGCTCGATGTTAAACAACAACCTGTTAATTTTGAGGTAATAATAATTTGCTGATAAGGCACCGGCAGGAGGCCCGGCGTGGTTTTGAAGCCTGCTAGTGTCGACCCTAATTAGGAAAAGGGTCTTGTCTACTGATCCATGATGAGCGCACTAACCGCATGTGGGAAGCGTGTATGGGCGCCCCCCCTCAATTTGATTCGATTCGCATCTCGTCCAAATCGCCTCATTTAGTTCGGGTTTTCCATTTGCCGCATGCATATTGCAGGTGCGAACCCTTGGCGCCAGGGTGGAACTTTTGTAGTCGGCATTTAGGGAGACACGTTCTTAGAGTGCTATGAGGGTCCCCTTTTCTTCGTGGGGCTTGATTAGCCGTGCGCTCAATTGCACGGGGTTCTTTGGGCTTGATGCGAAGAAGAGTTGAGTTGTGTTGAGTGCCCCGCTTGGTGGAAAGGCCATTCCATCTGGCGGGTTATTCTTACGTGTACGGCCAAATTGGTGGACCCCTGCAGGGATAAATCTTCTAGAGAAGCCGTGTTTTCCGCGGTTATGGATTACTTGGTGCAAGTACTGGCTAACAAGTACTCAGAACAACTTACACCTAACTAATGATAACTTGACTAGTAATAGTCTTATTGACACAATAACTTGAACCATCATTAATCCAACTGTGTGAGTTATCCTCGGATTGCTTCTTTGGATAAGGGGCGAGATCCAGGATGGGTTTGTTTGGAGTTAGTTATAGTTGGTTACGATACGCTATATTATCTCCTTTCTGTTAGCCGGAAGTGGTAGTATGTTTCTGTAGTTGGTTATTGCAGCCCGCTGCAGCATCTTTTGTATCACCCCTTTCTTCCGTTGAACCCAAAGCATCTGTGTGCTTGGTGTTGACGGGTTACACTTTGGTGAATTGTGAGTCTTGCTTGCAAGTACGTTTATGTACTGACCCCTTTGCGGCTATGGTTTCCGCAGACTACGTTTCCGAGGATCCCCATGGTGGCTACTACGTGGAGTATGACGAGACTGCTGACGAGTAGATAGCGGACCCGGGCAGGATCCGAGACTTCGTGGATGGGCTCCGTCTTTTCGTTTCCGGCCTCTTAGGCCTATTTGGATCTTGTCTGTACTCAGACACTTTGGATGCTTCCGCTGTGATGTAATGATGTTATGTTGGGACATGTGTCCTCTGGATGATTGTATTTGCTATCTCTGCTCTAATGAGAGCTATTTGCAACTTATTTCAAATCTTTTGTGTCTTAGAGATATGTTGTGTTATCATTTTGTTCAACGCCGTTGACGTACCATGTGTGAATGGTTTGAAGTACGTCAATGGAAGTATCCTGATTTCTATGGGATAGTTTACATCGACGGTGGATAGTAGAGATTGGTTGTCACACATAAGTGTTGGCCTACTCGTAAGAGGTCGCGGGTGCAGATAATCCCCGTAATCCAATCATCTACTATTCAGTTCGGCACGGTGAGTATCCCCTAGAAGTCCGGGTGCGACACATCGCCACCACCAAGTGTAAAAACATAACCACTAGTGGCCTTAAGCTCATCAGCATCAGATATCCAATTAGGATCACTATATCCTTCCAGAACCCTCGGGTTTCCGGTATAGTAAATTCCATAGCTCGCAGTGCCTTTTAAATAGCGCATAACTCTCTCAAGCGCACGCCAATGATCATCTCCCGGATTGGAAACAAACCGGCTCGATTTGCTCACGGCAAAAGAGATGTCAGGCCTCGTGGCACTCGCCAAATACATAAGCGATCCTATAATCTGGGAATATCTCAGTTGATCTCTAGTAATCCGTTGATTCTTTCGAAGCAACACACTAGCATCATATGGAGTTGAAGAAGGCTTGCAGTCACTATACCCTAAGCGACTCAAGACCTTTTCCACATAGTGAGATTGAAGCAGTGTGATCCCACCATCATCATCTCTCAATAGCTTGATGTTCAAGATAACATCAGCTACTCCTAGATCCTTCATCTCAAAACAGCGAGATAAGAAATCCTTAACTTCCTTGATTAAATCAAGATTGGTCCCAAAGATCAATATGTCATCGACATACAGACATAGAATAACTCCCTCGCCCCCACCATGGCGATAGTACACACACTTGTCAGCTTCGTTTACAACAAAGCCTTCAGCAGTCAAAGTGCTTTCGAACTTCTCATGCCATTGCTTAGGTGCTTGCTTGAGGCCATACAGTGACTTCAATAACTTGCACACTTTGCTTTCCTGACCGGGTACTACAAAACCATCTGGCTGCTCCATATAAATTTCCTCGTCCAACTCTCCATTAAGGAAAGCCGTCTTAACGTCCATTTGATGAACGAGAAGACCGTGCGAGGCAGCCAGTGAGAGTACCACATGAATAGTGGTCAGTCTAGCCACAGGTGAGTAAGTATCAAAGAAGTCTTCACCTTCTTTCTGGGTATAACCCTTGGCCACAAGCCTTGCCTTGTACTTTTCAATTGTACCATCAGGCCTAAGCTTTTTCTTGAACACCCACTTACATCCTACAGGTTTACAGCCATAAGGACGATCAGTGATTTCCTAGGTTCCGTTAGCCAAGATGGAATCCATCTCGCAACGGACAGCCTCCTTCCAGTAGTCAGCATCAAGCGATGCATAAGCTTCTGAAATAGTCCTGGGTGTGTCATCCACGAGGTACACAATGAAATCATTACCAAAGGACTTTGCAGTCCTCTGTCTCTTGCTCCTTACAGGAACTTCATTGTCATCCTCCTCAGGATTCTCAACGTGTTCTATCGGAATGGTGGATTCAGGAATCTCAGCTAATTCCTGACTAGATGAAACAGGTTTCTCCTGATTTGATGAGCTAGACATATCCTTCATAGGAAATATGTTCTCAAAGAAAGTCGCATCATTCGACTCCATAATCGTACCAACATGCATGTCGGATACCTCAGATTTTACTATCAAGAATCTATAACCAATGCTATTAAAAGCATAGCCCAGAAGAACACAATCTACGGTTTTAGGTCCAAGCTTGCGCTTCTTGGGAATTGGTATATTGACTTTCGCCAAACAACCCCAAGTACGTAGGTAGGAGAGTTTCAACCTTTTTCTTTCCCATTCCTCAAATGGAGTAATGGTTTTATTCTTTGTGGGAACTCGGTTTAGGACATGACATGCAGTCATTAGCGCCTCCCCCCACCATGCCTTGGAGAGACCCGAAGTGTCTAACATGGCGTTAACCAAATCAGACAACGCTCGGTTCTTTCTTTCAGCAATCCCATTTGACTGAGGTGAGTAGGGAGGCGTCCTCTCATGAATAATACCGTGTTCAGCACAAAAAGAATTAAACTCGTTGGAAAAATACTCTCCACCACGATCAGACCTAAGCCGTTTAATTTTACGATCAAGTTGGTTCTCTGCTTCGGCCTTATAGTTCTTGAAATAAGTTAAACCTTCATCTTTAGATTTCAGAAGATACACATAACAATATCTAGTGGTGTCATCAATAAGTGTCATAAAATATTTCTTTCCACCTTTTGTCAATACGCCATTCATCTCACAAAGATCAGAATGTATAAGTTCTAGTGGTGCCAAGTCTCTCGCCTCCGCAGTCTTGTGAGACTTGCGAGGTTGTTTAGCTTGAACACACACTTGACATTTGGAAACTTTAATAGTACTAAATTTCGGAATTAAACTCATATTTGCTAACCGCGTCATGCAACCAAAATTAATATGACAAAGTCGTGAATGCCAAACGTCACAATCATTATCGAGGCAAACATTATTAATAACTTTGGTGCATATGTCTGACAAGGATAAGCGGAACAAGCCTCCGCACTCATAGCCTTTACCAATAAATTGTCCATACTTGGAAATTACAACTTTATTGGACTCGAAAACCAACTTAAAACCATCTCGACATAAACGTGAGCCGCTGACGAGATTTTTATTGATGGAGGGCAAATGATGAACGTTCTTCAGTCGCACGACCTTCCCTGAAGTAAACTTCAGATCGACCGTACCAACTCCCCGAACAGTAGCATGTGACCCGTTACCCATCAGCACGGGGGAAGTCCCTGTGATCTGATAAGAAGAGAACATGAAAGCATCAGCACAAACATGTACATTGGCACCTGTATGAATTAACCATTCAGGTGAATGACAAACTGAAAGAATAGTAGGAACTGTACCGTATCCAGTATCCTGCATCTCAGTGTCACCAATGACAATGTTAGCGGTCTTGCCGCTGTTCTCTTGCTGCTGCAACTCATACCGCTTAGGGCATTTTGGAGCCCAATGGGTCAGTTCACCGCAAACGTGACATGACCCCTTCCTCTTCTTGATGTTGGTAGAGTGCGATGGCTTAAACCTGCCATCGGGTTTGTCTTTACCCTCGGATTTCTTCTTGTTATATTTAGGCTTGTTGGGCGGGTAATGTTTCTTCTGTACCACATGAGCAGAAGAACCTACTTCAGCAACCCGAGCAGGTGTATCCTTTGCTCTCGCCTTCTCTTCCACATCAAGAGATCAGATGAGGTCCGTAACGGAAAACTCGTGACACTTGTGTTTCAGAGAAGTAGCAAAGGTGCTCCATGAAGATGGAAGCTTGGCAATAATGCCTCCGGCCACAAACTTGTCCGGTAACATACACTTAAAGTGCTCAAGTTGTTTAGCGAGTGACTGTATCTCATGAGCATGTTGAACTACAGAGCGCTCATCAGTCATCCTGTAGTCATAGAATTACTCCATGACGTACAGCTCGCTGCCAGCATCCGAGGCCCCAAATTTAGACTCGAGTGCAGCCCACATATCTTTGCCGTTATCGAACGACATATACGGATCCACAATGGAATCGTCAATAATACCGAGAAGGGCACTTTTAAACATAGTGTTCATATTTTCGAAGGCCTCCAGCTGTGCTGGATCGAGATTGCCCTCAGGCTTGCCCTTGGTGGCCGCATAGCAGCGCAAGGTTTGAAACCATAGCACTGCTCTCGTGCGCCACCTCTTATAGTCCACACCCTTGAAAGGGATTGGCCTTGTCGCCGCTATGACAGACGGTGCAGATGCAAGAAATTGCCTATAATCAGGTTTTTGGATTGTTGAATATATTAGCAATTTAGCACATGATTTAATTCGAAATAGCATCATATAAATTATGACAGTAGCAAATGCAGTAATCATGCAAATATCTATATCTAGTACAGTAGACAGATTGATACAATCTATTGCAAGAACTAGACATATGAATTCCAGTAATATCTCATACAGATGAAAGAGAGTTAGGTATGATGCAGTGGTAGCGGTACCGCCGTTTTTGTTTCCCGTGTTGTCGGCCATGTCGTCGATGAAGAGGTTGCCGAGGTCGGGGAAGAAATCGTCGTTGGGGAAGTAGTCGCCGTCAGCAGTCGCGCGAGTGCGCTCCCCAAAAACCTGATCGCCCCTCTCCCGTACAGGATCACAAGAGGCGGGGTTTCGGAGACCTGCTGTCCCTTCTCGCGGTGCACGCCGAAAGACGGGATGGAGAAGACTTAATTGGCGGCGCAGTGGATTGGAACGGTGCGAAACCATAAGACGAAGTGATTGCTAGGGTTTGCCGTATGCGCGTATTTATACTGCGGTTGGGAGAGACGTGGACGTAACTCTACGTCTGAGTCGGTTCGGTTCCACGATCCAGAAAGGAAACGGAAACAGTTTAGCAATTAACGCGTCCGTTAATTACCAAGTTGATGACTCATTAAGATTTCCCAAGCGACAAAATCAACGCTCTCGGCTCGGCTTATTCTCGCAACCCGTGACGTGTCGTGACGAGGCGGGCGGCGGAGGAGGAGCGCGCGTGTGGCACACCTCTCCTCTTGCCTTACCAACTCATACATGAGTTAGAATGGTTCACCTTATAAGGTGGTTCCATTCTCTCCAAACTAGCAGTATGGGACTAAACTTTAGTCCCACTCACTCCGCTCATTATTCATGAATGGGCCATGACAATTTCAAGATTTAATGGGCTTAGTTGGGCCACATGTTTCAGCCCATAAATTCCAACACCTTTGCTGCGGGGCCCGACGAACTTCATTTTGAGCTCCTTGGTACTGATCATCCTCTGGAAAATTTGGGATGCCAGAAACGCCATGTTATTTAGGAAAGTTGACCAGCCCTGTAATATTACCATGTCTAACATCATCGAGGACCTGACCTTACGGTCTCACCATTTTTTATTAATGGATCGTAGAGAAGTGGCCGACTTGTGGCGTGCTTATCTGTCGCTCTGTGATATGTAATTTTGTTTTTGAATAATATTCAGGTGGTTGGAGCCCCCCACCCCCTATACAGCCTAGAAAACAGATGTCAACGTATGGTTGTATTTTACCTTTTTTTTTTTGAAAAGGGGACACGAAGCCCCTGACTCTAAAAAAAAAATCTTACCCGACTAAGCAAAGAATCTGTATTTTAATGTGGGCGGATGATATTATCATGCCGCTAGATTTTCCTTCGTGAGAGGTTGCATTATTTGCAAGAAACACGAAGATTCAATTTCCCAAAGAAGCATCAGCGACCACGGATCTTTTCCAATCCATACTCCACACCGACATAGAGTCCAGAAATAACACCGTAGATTAGTCAGAAGAACATTTGAATATGTCAGTCAACATAAGGATTAACAAGGCCGGATGAATGATTGTCGTCAATGCATTCTTTACAGAAGTCAATGCACTTGTTTAAAGCAAAACATGTACCCCAAAGTTCTGTTAGTTACCCCAATATGTACCCTCCGTGACCGTTTTGTTCAGCTGCATAAAACATCATAATGCCATATTATTCCACCGTAGGTTAGAAATAAAGCCACTGATTTTTTTCATTAATCCAACTGTGTAGGGAATTAAGAAAATAGATGTGCGAGGCTCTTAGTCATGTAGTTCAACTGTCACCACCTTTGGGGTTCGACTTATTTTCTCTACTTAAGCATTTCCCCTTAATTTGTTCTCATTTTACAGACAAGAAAAGGGTACACCAACAATGAGGGCTGCTACGAGAGAGGTGGCCTTAGACATCACTTTACATGTGTGCAAAGTTTCCTGGCCTAACGCGAACCAACTTGTGGTTGGATAGTTAGGAGGTTGGTTGTACCCCTAGCACACTAGAGTTCAAACCCCAGGTTTGACACTTGTGTGCCGCATTCAGGCGGAATAGTCTTTCAGAGGGAGACGACGTTCCCGTCGACAACGAGGTGCCTATGGTGACTTCGTCAATCTTAAGACCCGCTGGCTCAATCTCTTGGAGGTGCTCGTAGGGGTAGTGTGTGCGTGTGTGCGTTCAAGGGGTCAGTGTATGCACGTGTATACGAGTGTTTGCGTTTGTACTGTCTTTCTAAAAAAAAGTTTCCTGGTCTAACCCTGTCATTTCTAACCTATTATTTTAAATGCCTAAAAATAATTCTTCTAAAATCTAGCAGACATCTCATGGGTCTATGTGTAATCCTCCTCTTCCCCAATGGATAGCCCCCTCCCCCACCCATCTTCTCTGTCAGGTTTGCCGTTCCGGAAGCGCATTGCGCAAAGGGGCTCCAATCTACCCATGGGCATAGTTTGCCTTGTTGGACACCTAGTGGCTTAGGGTTAGTATTAAGGTTAGGTTTTGGTCACTAGCTAGCGGTGGCAAAGCGATAGCCTCACCATCGGCATGAAATGAGACCTCCTCGCCTCGACCTCGTTACCGGGATACATCATGGCATCGTTTGGAGGCCCGTGGAGGTTGGTGTAATAAGCCGATCATCATCGTCTTCTCCCAGTCATGGAATCTTAAGGGTCAACGTCGGTAACACTTCCTGGTAGAGACTAGTGACTTTCACGGTTTCTTGTGTAGATACTACCTTTTGTCCCAGCGGTTCGGGCAGTGGCGCGGAGCTTTGAACCAACAACGACACGCCATCGACACGTACATGATGGAGAAGAGGAAGATTTTATAAAGTACTGGATTGTAAATTTCTTTTCTACCGAGGTTTTTGCTATAATGTTGGTGTTTAATTAATATGTAGCCTCGGCTCATTCAAAAAAAGAATGACCCTATATTTTTCAATTGGATTTTCTAGATGTATTTTACGCTCGGCATTTCTACATGTATATGATTCAGTCAGCTTTTGCTTTGTTACTAGTAAATATGCACGTGCCACACACGTGTAGTATTAGGAAAAATACTCCATGTTTCTTGTTTCTCCGTGTTTTATAATTATCTTCAGTCCAACGTTATAAAGTTTGACTAAGTTTCTAAATGAAATATCAACATTTGAAATATCAAATGGTATAACAGGAAAATATATTTCATGATGAATCATATGATATTGATTTGGTATTGCTAGTATTGATATTTTTTTCCCGTAAAATTTGCCACAACTTTAGCAAGTTTTACTTTGGATAAACCTAATATGCGGAGTAAAAAGAAATGGAGGGAGTATGAATATATAAATCTTAAAATTTCAATCCACTCGTCTTTTATTTATTACAGATTTCCATGATAGTAATTGCCATCCCTAATGGTTGGTTTGTGTGCATCCTCCCTAATTAGCGGAACATTTTTTACTACATGAATGAAAGATAATCATTTAGAAATAACAAACGATGAGCATAGAGATAATCTACTTGTGGAGAAACCTGTAAAATTGATAACTACAACCAAGAGAAACCTGTAAGAAAGTAAAAATTATGAACATGTAAAGCATTGTTGAAAACATAAATATATTAGCGTTTGAAATACATGTGGCATATATAGAAGACATGACCTCCTTCAATAGCTCTGTACCGGGGTGACTCCTAACTCGTGAGTCTCCAATATCGTGTGTATCTGTATTACATGATGTGTTTTCATCACTCAGAGTTGTAGTTGACTGTTCATTAAGCTCCAGCATGTGGCGTTAGCGCTTAGAATTATCATCTTTAAGTTTTGCATATCATCCATCCCTATCCCTCTAGGTCTTGACCTCTCTAGGATCTGCATACACTGCACACTTAACTATATTCATCACATAATAATTACTGTGTTGAATGCAGTTTTTCTGTTAATTACCTTGGATTTTCCTATTGGTTATGTCTTCAAATGGAGTTTGAACAAGAAAATATTTAAAGCTTGAACATCAAGCTGAGGAGATTTCTTGAAGGATCAACATGCTTCAGTAAGTCGATGAAAAATAAGAGAAAGCTCATTGTTAATCATCTCTAAATTTGCTGGTCTTAGATGAGCTCGAATCACAACCCAAACCTCTATATGCCTCAGTACCTATCTCTTTAAAACTATTGCCCAACTAAAATATAGTTCTAGGTATAGTACTTGCGTTAAAATGCAGGTCATAGGTCCGGTCCTAAGATTTCGAGGGCCCGGGGCAAGGTGAAAATTTGGGACCCCTCAGTACAAGTAGATATATATGTAGATATTGATGAAATAAAAAATCAAATAAGAGAAACTAGACATATGTTTTATGTGAAAACCGCTCGCGAAAAAAACCACGGACTCACGAAGGCGTAATTTATTATGGAGTAATACTACAACTTCGGTGTATCCGAAAATTTTCTCCTTACATGTCTATATGCAAAATCCTCAACAATGAAATCAATGTCAATATCATCCATAACATCTTCTCGATGCGCAACGTACACAGGGTCCCGAGTCGATCACCTTTTGGCCTGGCCAGCCGTGTTCCCTGGCTCTCCAAGTAGGAGTAGCTACGAGCCAGCCTTTAGCCTCAATTTCTCGTGAAGGGCTTTTCAATTAAGTGAGACAGTCCTATTAAGCTATTAATTGATGTATTCACATGAAAAGTTACGAGACGATGAACCTATTAAGCAAAATAATTCTTTTCGTTGCATGCACATAAACTAAGGGTACTAATATCAGAAATGGGCCCCCAAATATTTTGGGCCCGGTGTGGCCGCCCCTCTCGCCCCCCCCCCCCCCCCCCCCCCTCAGGACCGGCCCTGGTCATTTACATCCAGCCAAAGAGACATTGATCACCCAGCTCACAGTACCAAGAGAGAGATTAAGCAGTTGACATGAACCCAGCTCATTATGACTAATCAATTTAGGTCCAGTTAAGAAAAATTGTCATGTAGAGACAATTGAAGACTGTGACCTCAACCTGAAGATTGTGGCCTGAACCTGAAGGATGCATAGTCGAACCTAGGTAGGGGGCAGCAATCGAACCTGAAGGTTGTGGACTTGCGGATGGTCAGCCAGTGCCGTTGTGCCGGATACTTGGAGGTGGCCACGGGATCCGACGTTCGGCAATCGGGTACAATGTTCCGCGTGCAGGGCACGACCGTCCCGTGTAGGGTATGGCGCTGGCATGGCTGCATCAGTGGGAGGGAGTTGGCGTTCCGGCATGCAGGGCGCCACCGTGTTTGTCGATGACGTTCGTCTCCGGCGTGCAGGGCGTGTTTGTCAATGACGTCGGTCTCCGGCGTGTAGGGTAGTTGTGGCGGTACGGCTTCGGCGCCGGCCGGGGGACGATGGCGTGTAGGCTGCGTTGTATGGCTGAGACGGCGGAGGGCGACAACGAAGTGCGGGTTGCGACTGTAGGGCTTCAGCGGCTGCAGAGCGACGATGGTGTACATGCTGCAGCGGCATTCCTTCAGAGGCGGGAGGGTCACGGCGGCCATGGCAACGGTTGTTTCAGGGGTGAATGGTTGGCTCCCTAATCTCCCACAACCTGGGTTACGAAAGAAAAATTGATTGATTAGGGCATGTACAATGGTATATACTCACTAGTAGAAAATAGGTCTTTAGTTCCGGTTCGCAAAGGCCATTAGTCCGGGCCGAGCAACCGGGACTAAATATGCGCGACTAAAGTCCCCTCCCCTCCCCCCCCCCCCCCCATTTAGTCGCGCCACTTACGGACCGGGACTAAAGACCCGTCCACGTGGGCGCCAGGAGTCCGTCGGGGCGGAGGACCTTTAGTCCCGGTTCTCGTGGCTAACCGGGACTGAAGGCCTCCTCCGCAGGTTTAGGGTTTTAGCCCCCCCTAAACCTGGTTTCTTTTTAATTTGTTTTGTCTTATTTCTTTTATATTTTATTTTGTGTTTTATTTTAATTTTGATGAAGTTTCAGTACATATATATTGTACGCTACTATATACATGCATATATGAAATTTCAAACAAAAAGAATTCAATAGGAAAATATAATATATATTCAATCTCGGGTGACCATATACAACTTCGAACAAGTTTCCATACACAATTACGATGGATATACACAACTTCGAACAATTTTCAATCTAGGAGATGCATAAGGAAAAATCCTGCTAAGTCCTCTTGAATTGGTCTTCGTCGGACGCATAGTGTTCTCCTTTAGGATCGATGACATGCCTAAGGAAAAATCCTGCTATTTCCTCTTGAATTGGTCGGAAGCGAGCTTCTGGACTAAGCGTCCTCCGCAAGTTATTGAGACTCTTCCGCGCGCTATCCTACTTCTTCTTCTCAGTGGTTTCTCTACGTATGTTCTCACAAACATAGTATCCACATAGATTGGTCCCTGGTGGCTGCTTATCCACACGAACTAAATTTCTAAAATCTAGCTGATGTTTGAATTCACCGACAATTTCTTTTGAGAACCGTCTCCTAACTCTACAGTGCAAAGTAAATTAAATAAACAAGAGAGTTATTAGCTACTGCATATTAGGAAATGAACAAAAGAGACTGATCGATATAGAGCGCAAATGATTGAAAATAATTACCTTTGCAGCATTTTTCTCATGTCGACCCAAAGCTTTGGATCTGAATCCATAGAGTCCATGATAAAAACTGTGGAGGTGTGAAGTTCAATTTTTAGCAGCATCCAGTGGAACCTGCGGACACGTTACATCCGCAGTCATGCATAACATATCGATTAGACATACCATGCATGGAGTAAACCAAAGAGAATGGGCACAAGAGAGAAACACTCACCTAAAATGGTAAGGAAAAAGAATATGTCTTTTGAGTTGATGCTTTCTAAGAAAATTGTACAAGTCTTTCTCCACGTCTTGGGGTGACGTTGTAACATAGTTCCATTAATGATTTGTGGGTCAATGAACCCAACATCATGGATGTTTCTTATTTTGCATTCCCAAATCTTCAATCTGCATAATAGCGTACGCAACAATATAGTTAGGACAATATATATATATATAGTGCAGGCAATGAAGAACGAGATGAGGTAGAAAAAAATCACTTACAGAATGTAGCAACTCAGGATAGATTTGTCGAGCTCGCGTAGATTGAACAGCTGGAACAATTCACTCATCTCAACTGTTACAGAGTACTTTTTGGTGTGATGCTCCTCTCTAACATCCACATAAATATATTCTTTGTCGGCCCATGATATGAAATTTTTGTACCAACGTAGCAGATTTCGCATTTGTGGTGGTAGATTCTTTTCCTGCGTAGACTCGACGAGAGGCCCATTCTTCACATATTGTAATGCTACCTCACCCATTGGCGCATCGTCCAGACCTAACGAGGCACGAAGAGTCAAACTCATCTCGGACGCATTTTTCATGACACTCTCTACAGTCAATCCAACTGCTGCCACAGCTGCTAGCTATGACCTCGTGGTCCTGTTCCGGACCGGCTTTCACTATGAGCGGGGGGGGTCGATTGTTTACTCTGCATCCCGAGCTGGTCAACTTGTTTCCCGCTTTTTTTTCCTTTCTTCTTTCTCCTCCTTCAACTGCCTACAAAGTTCACTTCCATAGTCGTCAGGCAAATTCTTCTCGGCTTGGGACGGTGTCGACAAAAAACCCGTAGCCCACTTCTGTACCGTCGGAGGGTATACTTCCTTGGGCTTAGGCTCCCTTAGCGCCTTCTTATCGGCCTTCCATTTCTCATACTCAGCATTCGCGGCCAATTTGGTTTCAGCATCATTAAGTTCCCAAGCCCTTAGGGGGATAGGCTTCAGTGATGGCTCCGGTACCCGTGTGGTCTTAGGTACATAAGCCTCCGGGTCAATAGTCCAAGAGTGGGTTTCCTTGCTGTCCGCCTGCTTCTGTTTCTTCGCCGGAGGAGCAATGGGGAGCGACGGCTGCTTATCCTCCGGAGGACGAATGGGGGGCGACGGCTTCTTATCCGCCGGAGGAGGAATGGGGGGTGACGGCTACTTATCCGCCAGAGGAGGATTGGGGGGCGACGACTGCTTATCCGCCGGAGGAGGATTGGGGGGCGGCAGCTGCTTACCTGCCAGAGGAGGATTGGTGGGCGACGCCTGCTTACCCGCCGGAGATTGTGGATCGGGGGACGGCGTCGAATGGCGTGAAGGAGGTGTAGGTGAACCAGCACCACCACCACCACCACCACCACCACCTGCACCATCGGAGGGGGGTGAACTTGTTAGCCTTGGCGTCTCGCCTGGAAACACTATGTACTTCTTTTTCCATAGAATGAACTGGCGCTTGACATCTCCAAGTCTTCTCCCCCCTTCGGGTGTAGCTATGTCAATCTCCAGGTCCTCAAACACTTGGACTATGTCTTCCACCGTGACACGAGCATAGCCATATGGAATGGGGTTGTTGTGGTGGAGTGATCCAGGTGTACAGGGTAAAGCACTGCCGGTAGCTACCTTCGTGGAAATGTTCCCCACGGGATAATGCAGATCACATTCTTTCATCTCCTTTACATCATCCACGGGGTAGTGAGGCTCCGGTGCACGACTCTCGATCATCGGTGCATTAGCACCTGCAGGCGGGGCCTTCGTGGAAGCCACGCTGCTTCTCCGCTGATGCTGGCTTCCGAGATCCGATGCATGATCTTCATGCGGCCCTGCAGCCGCCGATGTTTCTTTCACAAGTATTCCCTGCACGGTCTGGTTCAACTCACTAACTTCCGATGCAAGCTTCGCCAGAAGATCTGCAGCCTGGTCCGTCTTTCTCTTACGGCTTCTGTAACAATACGAGTCATTTTCCTGGGAAAACCCTACTTTCCACGGCATTCTGCCTTTGCCTCGTACATGTCCTCCGTGTTCAGGATTCCCGAGGGCATGGATGAGTGCGTCTTTCTCTCTGTTGAACGTGATCACGCCATGTTGAGCTTGGGTCATTGCTTCAATAAGGGCTTTTGTGGGAGCAAACGTTTTTTGCCGATGAACACACGCCCCTGTCTCCGGGTCTAGCGATCCCCCATGTCCGTACCACCACATTTTGGCTCTTTCGTCCCATCCCTCTGTACCTAGAGGGATTCCTCGCGCCGTCAGGCCATCATCCATCTTGTGCCACTTAGGCGCCGAAAGGCGGTATCCTCCTGGCCCCATAACATGATGGTATTGTTTCTTATCTTCATTAGCCGTATTTTTTTCTCGATATATCCTTGAAATGGTCCGATTTCTTTTGCGTCACAAATTCTGGCCAATCAACTTTCAGTTTCTCATGTTGTCCAGTGAAAATCGGAGTCTTGCCCTTGTTGACATATTCACGGGTTAATTTTTTCTTGAAGTTCCGGAATGCTTCAGCCATCTTCTGAAGAGCGAACTCTTTGACTACCCTCCTCCTATGACGTCCACCCGGAACCTCGTTACCGAATTCATCTTCTTTGTTGTATTCCGGAGGTAGAATGAGATGTGCCATAAGCTTTCTCCACAGATCCTTTTTCGTTCTCTTGTCGACAAAACTGAAACCAAAACGTGCTTTCTTTGGCTCCTTCCATTCCTGGACGGTGATCGTGACGTTGTCTCTAACAAGGAATCCGCATTGGTTGATAAACTTTGTGGTGTGTTGTAGGGGCTTGCCGGTTTCACCGACTGATTCGATGGTATATGTTTCTCCTTCTTTCATCGCCTTGGATTTGCCACGCTTTGTCGTACTCGATCCGGCCGAGGGCTAAAATAAGAAAGAGAGTCGCGCGTGTTAATGCATATGTATTCACATTTCAGTAAGTTTGTATCACGAGAGGCTCAATGTATATATATATATACCTCCCCGGAGGTGGTTGGTCTTTGCAATTCGAGATCGTCGTTTGCCGACGGTTCATCATCTTGATCATCGACAATGTCCGTTCCTTCACCTTCTTGATCATCAAGGTTCAGATAAGAAGAGACTACATCCTCTTCTTGCTCATCTTCTGGGCCCGGCACATAAGGGATCTCGTTGGCTATGATGCCGTATATAAAACCTTCAGCCTCCTGATCTGTAAGCGGAAAGGCTCTATTGTCCGCCATATGTCACTCCTGCAGACATGCATGTAGTAAAAATTAATTAAGTATAGAGGAGACTTAGCAAATATTGTCGTAGAAGGAGGGAAAACATATTGATAGGGTTTTGGGTGGAAGAACGATGACCAACGGAGGGGGAAAACCATACTTTAGAGGTGTGTCCAAGATTAATTGCTCAAATGACTTGGAGAACCCCATAGCTAGGTTGCATTTGATTTCCTGATCATTTTGGTATATTACACTTCCGCGGGCCTAGTCGCGGTTGGTGTCCCCAACCGGGACTAAAGGGGTTTTTTCGCGGCGTTTTCGTTCCCGCGCGGAAAGAGCCTTTAGTCGCGGTTCGTGTCACGAACCGCGACTAAAGGTGCTTTTCAAATACTTTTCTTTTTACAATCTTAAAAATACAGTTAATATATCAGAAAATTCAGAAAAATAAAACTACTTCATTTTAAAATCTTAAAAATACAAATAATATATCAGAAAATTCAGAAAAATAAAACTAATTCATTTTAAAATCTTACAAATACAAATAATATATCAGAAAATTCAGAAAAATAAAACTAATTCATTTTAAAATCTTTAAAAATACAAATAATATATCAGAAAAATCAGAAAAATAAAACTATTTCATTTTAAAATCTTAAAAATACAAATAATATATCAGAAAATTCAGAAAAATAAAACCCCTTTAGTCCCGCCATGTTTTACCAACCGAGACGAAATGGTTAGGATTTTGTTCCCTCCAATCAGAAAGATTCACACATATCTTGGATATATATATAGATAAAAAAACCAGTACATAATGGCAAGAGTGGATCTAAACCTAAACGGAGAGCATAGATGCATGATCGATCTACATAATGGCAAGACACTGTGGATCTGATATCTGCTAGTCATACTCCTGCCTAGGCCTATAGTACTCCGACTCGTAGTGGTCGTAGTCGCCGCCGTCGTCGTCACAATCGTCTGACGGTGCTCTGCACTCCATCGGAGGATCACGACTCCAGGACTGGGCGTGAGGGTAGCGCAGGCGGGGGATATCGCCGGCCCTAATATAGTCCATGACGCTCTGTAGAGTCCGGCCGTACCACCATAGCCGACGACCGGCCTCGTGAAAGTTCCCAGGAGGCAGACCGTCCTCCTCATACCTGGCGAGCGCCCTCTCACGCCGATTGATGAAGAAAGCATCCCAAGTATGCTGGTTATCGGGATGCCAACTGGGATTCCTCCGCTGCTCCGGCGTGAGCTCGTGGTAGTAGTGGTTCGTGATGGCCGCCTGACGCGCCACACCTTGAGGAAGAGGAGGTACCGGCACTCCTCCGGCGCTCAGCATCCAACCGGCGGGAACATTGTTGCCGGGCGGGCAGGGGTAGTTTGAGGCGGAAAGTGCCTCCGCCTCGATGAATGTTAGAATGGGTACGGGAGAAGCCATGCGAGAGTTGTGAGTTTGTATGTGTTTATGCCAATGGTGTGGCAATGCATACATATATATAGCGAGAAGAAAACATATATCCCTTTAGTCCCGGCCCATTTTACCAACCGGGACTAAATGGTACGGGTTTCATTGGGAAACGGATCATCCCTTTAGTCTCGGTTGGGGACACCAACCGGGACTAAATGGGTTCGGATTTCGTTTGGACCAATAAGATAGAATCACACGGATCATGTGTTTCTTTCAAGCGCTTGTGAGTCATTGGATCCGGGGTGTGTTTCTTTCAAGCTGTTGTGATCCGTTCGATCAGGGCTACGGTGTGTTTCTTTCGAGCTGTTGTGAGCCGTTGGATGAGGCTGTTTCTTAACCGTTGGATAAAAACCCTAGCACAACACTTTGTGAGCCAGAGGACCCTATATATAGCCCACCTTCATACACCGGTCAGTTCATCGAGCAAATACAAAACATCCGGATTCGCCATCATACGTCATGTCGTGCATTTTTTATGCATATTGCACCCACTAGACACGGTGGGGCTGTATGATGGCGATACCGATTGTTTTGTTCTACATCCCCCTTTAAGGTTTGATACATCATATATTCAGTTCATCGAGCAAATACAAAACATTCGGATTCTCCATCATACGTCCTGCCGTGCATTTCGTATGCATATTGCACCCAGTAGCCACGGTAGGGTTGTATGATGGTGATACCGATTGTTTTATTCTACACCCCTCCCTTTAACACATCCATCCATGCTTGGGTCAGTGTTAACTTTGAGCTCGGGTAGTAATGTGCAACTATTTGCTTGGTTGTGTTAGGGCGGCGCGTGGCGCGGGAGTTGTGACGCGTGGCGCGGGAGTTGTGACGCGCGTGGCCAGGAGGGCGCGGTATAAATTGTCGCGCCTCGAGCGCGTCTTCTCCTCTCCACGCGCCCACTCCTTTCCACGCACCGTCGCGCTTCCACCATGCCTCCGAGGAGGAACAGCACGACCGGCTTCCGCGGCGTCGGAGCACGGCAGAACGGAATGTTCAGCGCAGATATCCGCTGGGGGGACGACCGCATCCCCCTCGGCTCCTTTGCGACGACGGCGGAGGCCGCCCGTGCCTGGGACGCGGCGGCCTGGCGCCTCAACCGCCCGCGGTCGCTGATGAATTTCAACGACTGCCACACCGTCTGGGAAGCGGAGGCCAGGGCGCCGAAGCCGCAGATCGTCACTGTCGCCGACCACCTCCACCTCCGCCACCGCGCGTTTGGCCTAGTCGACGCCAGGGAAGACCGTGTCGTCCGCGAGTATTACCGGAACAACCCGGGGGAGGAGAGCGCCGACGAGGAGCTCTGGCAGACCCACGCAGCTGAGCGGGCGGAGCGCCGCCTCGAACGCCACCTCCCGTTAGATGCCGCTCGGGAGGCGAGGACAAAGGCGCTGCAAGAGCTTCGTCGGGCCGACCACGCCGGCGAAGTCTAGGCCTCCGACGATCCGAGGTGGGGGCCTATCTCGGACATACCATCATGCACCTCCGACGACGACGAGGAGGTCACCGACGATTTCGACGACGACGATGACCCGGAGGAGGTCACCGACGAGTTCTCCGACGACGACAACGAGGAGTAGTGTTCGTCTATTTTCTCTTTTTAATAAAAGAATTTGTATTCCGGCGACACTGCGACGCGCTAGCGCGTCTGTTTCTGTTTTTAATAAAAGTTATGAAATTAGATATTTTATCTCACAAGGTTTTGAGACATTTAAGTAACCTTCTGTTTTCCATGTTTTCCACTCGTTTTCTGAAATATTTTGCAAAGGAGTTAGTCTTAAGCACATCAGAGATAATATAATTCACATGATCCATTCAACAAAGTTTGGTACAATAAATTATTACACATCAATTCTTCCCTTGTGTCCTCGCTTTCTTACGATTTGGCCGTATCCATGGAGCATCCTCATCATTTAACTTATTGCTTGGGTCAATGTTGACTTCGAAGGGTGGAATTTCACCAAACATATAATAATCTTATGACATGTCTGTCTTGTCCTCCACTCCCACGATGTTTCTTTTCCCTGAAAGAACAATGTGGCGCTTTGGATCATCGCATGATGTACTGATCGTTTTCTTATCTTTCCGTTTCCTCGGTTTGCTACTCATGTCCTTCAAATAGAAAACCTGAGCGACATCTTTGGCTAGGACGAATGGTTCGTCAAGGTAACCAAGATTGTTGAAATCCACCATTGTCATTCCGTATTGCTCGTCCACCTTTACCCCTCCTCCTGTTAGCTTGAACCATTTGCACCGAAAAAAAGGGACCTTAAAGGAGGGTCCATAGTCAAGTTCCCATATCTCCTCTATGTAACCATAATATGTGACATTTTGCCCAATCTCGGTTGCTGCATCAAAGCGGAGTGTAAAATGTATTCCCATTAATCTCGTACCCTTGGAAAGTCGTTATAGTCGAATATGATGTCTTGGCCAACATGTACAGCTGATCTCCAACATCATTGTCATTCATTAAATGTTTTCGCAACCAACTGCCGAAAGTCTCCATGTGGGCCTTTCTAATCCATGATTCAGGCTTCCCCGGGTTGTCCGAGCGTAAAATATTCTTGTGTTGCTCGAAGTACGGAGCCACCAAGCTCGAATTTTGCAGAACTGTGTGGTGTGCTTCAGTCATAGAATGACTGTCCATACATATCGTTGATTTCCTTCCGATCGTGCCTTTTCCACTTAGTCTTCCCTCGTGCCGCGATTGAGGAATACCAATCGGCTTAAGGTCAGGAACATAGTCAATACAGAACTCAATTACCTCCTCATTTCCATAGCCCTTTACGATGCTTCCTTCTGGCCTAGCACGGTTACGAACATATTTCTTTAATACTCCCATAAACCTCTCAAAGGGGAACATATTGTGTAGAAATACACGACCGAGAATGGAAATCTCTTCGACTAGGTGGACCAGGAGGTGCGTCATAATATTGAAGAAGGGTGGTGGAAACACCAACTCGAATCTGACAAGACATTGGACCACATCGTTCTGTAACAGTGGTAGATCTTCTGGACTGATTACCTTCTGAGAGATTGCATTGAGGAATGCACATAGCTTCACAATGGCTACTCGAACATTTTCCGGTAGGAGCCCCCTCAAAGCAATCGGAAGCAATTGCGTCATAATCACGTGGCAGTCGTGAGACTTCAGGTTTTGGAACTTTTTGTCCGCCATGTTTATTATTCCCTTTATATTCGATGAGAAGCCATACGGGACCTTCATACTGCTCAGGCATTCAAAAAAAATGACCTTCTCTTCTTTGGTAAAAGCGTAGCTGGCACGACCTTGAAACCATTCCGGATGCCGGTCATCTGGGTCTTTCAAAAGTTGTTGGTCCTGCCGTGCTTCCTTTGTATCATTTGTCTTCCCATACACGCCCAAGAAGCTTAATTAGCAGGTTCACGCAAATATTATTCGTAACATGCATCACGTCGATTGCAGAGCGGACATCTAGGACTTTCCAATGCTGTAGCTCCCAAAATATCGATTTCTTTTTCCACATGGGTACGTGCCCGTCAACTCCCAACGGAACTGATTGTCCGCCAGGACCCTTTCCAAAGATGACTTTCAAATCCTTGACCATATCAAATATCTCAGCTCCAGTACGTTCCGCAGGCTTCGGCCGGTGATCTGCCTTGCTGTTGAAATGCTTGCCTTTCTTTCTTACGTTATGATTTCGGGGAAGAAATCGACGATGACCCAGGTACACGTTCTTCCTACAATTATCCAAAAATACACTTTCAGTCTCATGTAAGCAGTGCGTGCATCCTTTGTATCCCTTATTTGACTGTCCCGAAAGGTTACTGAGAGCAGGCCAATCGTTGATGGTTACAAAAAGCAACGCTCGTAGGTAAAATTCCTCTTCTTTGTGCTCATCCCACACAGGTACACCAGGTCTGCCCCACAACTGTAAAAGTTCATCAACTAATGGCCTTAGGTACACATCGATGTCATTGCCAGGTTGCTTCGGACCTTGGATGAGCACTGGCATCATAATGAACTTCCGCTTCATGCACAACCAAGGAGGACGGTTGTAGATGCATAGGGTCACGGGCCAGGTACTATGGCTGGAGCTCTGCTCGCCAAAAGGATTCATTCCATCGGTACTTAGACCAAATCTTATGTTCCTTGCGTCAGCTGCAAAATCTTTGAACTCTCTGTCGATCTTTCTCGATTGCGTTCCATCAGCGGGGTGTCTCAACTCCCTGTCGGACTTACGGTCCTCTTTGTGTCATCGCAACAACTTGGCATGCTCTTTGTTCCTGAATAGACGTTTCAACCGAGGTATTATAGGAGCATACCACATCACCTTTGCGGGAACCCTCTTCCTGGGTTTCTCGCCCTCAACATCGTCACTAGGGTCATCGCCTATTATCTTATAACGCAATGCAGTGCATACAGGACATTCATTCAAATTCTCGTATTCACCGCGGTAGAGGATGCAGTCGTTAATGCATGCATGTATCTTCAGAACCTCTAAACCTAGAGGGCAGACAACCTTCTTTGCTTCGTACGTACTGGCGGGCAACTCGTTATTCTTCGGAAACATATTCTTCAACATTTCAGCAAATTTTCAAATGATGAGTCAGCTACACCTTCCCGTGCCTTCCATTTCAGAAAATCCAGTGTGCAGCCCAGCTTTTTCAGACTATTGTCGCATCCTGGGTACAGCGACTTCGTGTGATCCTCTAACATGCGATCCAAATTCTCTCTCTCCTTGTCAGTTTCGCAGCGTCTCCGTGCATCAGCAATGGTCCGACCAAGATCATCAGCGGGCTCATCATGTGCCTCTTCTTCACCTTCACCAAACCCTTCCCCACCTTCAGCATCATCCTCCATGAAAGTATCACCGAAAGCCTCATGATAGTTTACATCGATATCATCCTCTTCTTCATCTTCTTCCATTCTAACCCCTCTTTCTCCATGCTTGGTCCAACAATTATAGCTTGGCATGAAACCGTGCCGAAGCAGGTGCATGTGAACGTCTCTTGAGGAGGAGTAACCCTTCTGATTCTTACATTCAGCAAATGGACAGATAATAAAACCTCGGTGCTTGTTCGCATTTGCCACTACGAGGAAATCTTTCAAACCCGTAGTGAACTCGCCGGAGAGTCGGTTACCTTACATCCATTGCCGATTCATCTGCCTTATTATTATATAAAGTATATAATTAACCATCATGCATTTGTTAAACTAACTAGCTAGAAATAATACAAATCATGAAAGGTTCAAGTTGACCGCGATCGCGGAGTAAAAATAAATGACAAAGCTCAAGTGTGGCTCGGACACTTCATATCATGTGTGTTTCATGCTCTCGGGCATTTCATCGAACACCTTGTGTGCATAGGAGGAACCAAAAGCAAACCCACCACCCCTTGTGAATATTGTGAGTAGAAGTGACACCAAATATGGCTAAGTGCAGCGAGCTGAGTCCTATATAGGGATGGGCTTTTAGTCCCGGTTGGCCTGGACAACCGCGACTAAAGGCCTTCGGGCCAGCCTGAGGACCTTTTAGTCCCGGTTGGCCAGGCCAACCGCGACTAAAGCCCCTCCCGTCCGCTAGCTGTGGACCGAGCGCGCTGGGCCCAGACTGTTGGTCGTGGGTCTCCTCCCGAACCGCGACTAAAGACCCCTATGGTCGCGGGTCGATTATTTTGGGGACTAATGGGGGCGTATGGAAGGCCTATTTTCGACCAGTGACTCAGTCGTCTGTAACGCGTGCCACATAAGAATTATGATAACCGGTAAAAAATGTAACCAGAAACGGATGATTCCGTCGATAAAATTAAAGACGGTCGGTTCCCATGAAATCCGAAGCCTACGGACGGCATCATTCCTGTTGTATGCGAGAGTTATCTACATCGTGGCCTCGTGGATCCTTTTTTTACGGCAACGGCATGCGCGGTGTGTGATCAAGTTTGTTGCGGGCTAACTATATATCTCCCGATCTTATAGACAACATTAATATACTCCGTACTGTACAACCCGTCTCTACCGCTATCTGAAATTGACATGGAGGTGCACTGCAGACATTGGGTGTCTAAACTGCTGTACATATGCCCTTAGTGCTTGTGTGTTGTCTGCCTGGCGTGATGAGCCGTCAAATACGGGATAGATATGGGTCGTTTTATGTATTCGTTTAATGGCCTAGATTTGTTGGATCTGACCATTTGGATCTTTTCATACTAGTGTAGATGCAAAAGTAGATTTAGATGTAGATTAGTTGAAAGCTGCGATTTTGTTTGCTGCGCTGTGTCTGCATGCAAATCAACGGGACGGGAAGCAGGGTAGCGGTACTTCTTTTTTCTAGCCAGGCTGACGATTGTTTTGTCCGCCGAGCATCCACCACGGGCCAGGGCCGCGTCCCGTCCTTTATTTCTATTGACGGGCTTCATTTGCGTGGCCCGTACCGAGCTACACGGAGGGGGATTCGGTGTGTGGTACCGAATTAGTCCCACATCGCTTGCCGAGAAGAAATCTCACCGGTTTATAAGCTGACTATAAACCAACAAATGATATATAATTGTTATAAACGCATGCAAGCACAATTCAGGGCTGACAGCCTTGAAGCTTGTCATGTAAATTTCACACCGATATGGTGTGTAAGGCAATTTCTTTTGTACTTCCTTTTTGTTGTTGCTTCCAGATCATACGTCACGACTCAGGAAATAATTAAGTTGCTCCCACCGCAAACAAAAATATATTGTTGCGGGCACTTCCGCACTGATCCTTTCTTGGTTACCATAATTATTGCTTAAGCTAGATGTAGCAAACTTAGCTGACGATCCATGAATTAGGCTGGTGCCAATGGGGGCTGCAGCGGGGGGCGGTAGCGCCCCTACCGCCCGTGGCGGGGCGAGAGGGGGCGGTAGGGCGGGTCGGTAGGCCGCGGCGGGCGGTGGCGCTACCGCCCGGGCTATAGCCCCTGCCGCCCGGGCTATAGCCCGCATAGGCGGGGCGGTAGCGACGGGGTGGGGCGGTAGGGGCGGGGCGGCAGGGCGGTAGGCGGGGCGGTGGGTTGGCGTCGTGGGGCGGTAGCGCGGGGCGGTAGGCCAGGAGCCGTTGGGGCCAACGGCTAGCTGACGTGGCGCCCCCCTATTGGTCCACGTCAGCTAGCCGTTGGGGGTATCCGTTGCTGCCCAAAAAAACTGAAAAAAAATTCGAAAATTTTGAAATTTGGAGCTGATCCCTCCTATAAATACCCCCCTATATGCTGCACTCAAACCACACCAACTTCATCCTCTCTACTCTTCATTTCCACCCTCTCGACGCCATGTCTTCGTCAAGCAGCAGCGATTCGAGCGAGGGACTGGAGGGTGAGATGATCGCCGCAATGCAGGCGGCAATGGAGGCCGAGCAGTTGGCGGCGCTCCAAGCGGTGCCAAGACCGCCGCGGCGCCGTCGACAGTTCATCAGGCGTGATCGTGTTGGCGCCGCCGAGCGGCTCTACGACGACTACTTCGCCCCCAACTGCGCTTATCCTCCGAGCTTCTTCCGGCGAAGGTATCGGATGAGGCGATCCCTTTTTCTACGCATTGTGGATAGATTGGGTGAATACTCTCCGGCTTTCACCCAAAGATATGATGCTCTGGGCCGTGCGGGTTTTTCTCCGCTACAAAAGTGTACTACGGCGTTGCGTCTGTTAGCTTATGGATCCGGTGCTGATACGATAGATGAGTGGCTTAAGTTAGCTAGACAAACTTCGTCAGACTGTCTAGATGAATTCTGTGAGGGCATCATCGACTGTTACGGTGAAGAGTTTTGCCGTCGACCTAACGTCGAGGATACTCAGCGTCTGTTAGCGAAAGCCGAGGAGCGCGGCTTTCCGGGCATGCTAGGGAGCATAGATTGCATGCATTGGCAGTGGAGGAACTGCCCAGTTGCGCATGCCGGTCAGTTCACAAGGGGAGACATCAAACACCCTACCGTAATCTTAGAAGCCGTTGCGTCGTATGATCGTTGGATCTGGCATGCTTTTTTTGGAGTCGCCGGGTCCAACAACGACATCAATGTGCTCAATCAGTCCCCATTGTTCACGGAAGTGCTTAGAGGAGAAGCACCCACAGTGAACTTCACGGTGAATGGACACCAGTACAACTGGGGTTACTACCTTGCCGACGGCATCTACCCCTCCTGGCCGGTGTTCATGAAGGGTGTTACTCTTCCACAAAGTGACAAGCAACGTGTCTTCACTGCTGCTCAATCGTGTTGGCGCAAAGATGTGGAGTGTGCATTTGGAGTGTTGAAGTCTAGATTCAACATTTTAGCAGTTCCCGGACGCTCCTACTCCATGCGCACTCTTGGGTTGATCGTGCGTGCATGTGTCATTCTGCACAACATGATCATCGACGATGAGCGTGGTACCAATTTGGAGAACACCTATGAGACAGTTGCGAGCAACGTCGGGCCTCCAATACATACCAATGCACCACCAAGCCTAGCAGCAAGGATTCAGATGGACAACGAAATGCAGGACTCGCCGATGTATACACAGCTCCAGGGGGATTTGATTGAGCATGTGTGGGCTCATCAAAACTAGATTATGTAATTTTCTCATTTTTATGTAATTTTTATTTATTATTATGTAATCGGTACAATTTTAGTTGAATAAAATAATTTCTTCTATTATTTGCAATGTTTTTAATCTTCAAAATATGTGTTGACGTGGAGGAGAGAGAAAAGCTGATGTGGCAGAGAGAGAATCTTACAGCCCGGGCTATAGCCCGTGCACTGGCACCGTGCCTGTGATAGTGGGGTGATAGTGGTGAGAGAAGGTGACGTGGCAGGGGATATAGCCCGTGGATAGTGGGCGGTGCATTGGCACCAGCCTTACAGGGTATCTTTAGTCTAGCAGTGGCGGAGCTAGGCCTTGTTGTTCAAACCCTGCTGCTGTCACGTCTTGGTTTGTTTTATTTCCGTTACAAATAATTCTGAAACCTGTAGGTGTTGATTCGCACCGTAGCGTTTCAGATAGTTTCAGTTAGCTATCTTCTAGCTAGACCTAGTCAGTGCGTGGACGCGTTCTGCGCGTGCTCGCTCTGGTCGTGGGATGGCACAATCCGCTAGTTGAGGAGCACCACGGTCAATCGTTGTAATGAATAAATGGAAAAACATAAAATCAGCAATGTTGTACGCTGCACAACACATCCTCGTGTCCTTTCTCTCTAAACTTTTGCCTGAAACCAACACACACGAGTGAGATCGAGAGGAAGCCACAACAACATTTGGTATCAGAGCCTGTGAGATCATCGCCATGGCCGGTGATAGCAAGTCCACGAAGTCGACGTCCCGATCGCCTTTGAAGCTGCCCGGGACACGCGCAACGCCACCTCCACCGATACGTGAGCGCAGTCGCGGTCGCAGTCTCGCCCGGCGCGGCGAGAGCAGCGGCGGGCGCGAGATCGTGGTGCTCGAGAGCGGCGGCGGCGCGATGCATCTCCCTATGCGAACCCGCACCAACTACACGGAGTGGCCCATCCTCATGCGGGTGCAGCCGCAAGGCGCGAGTCTTTGGGACGCGGTTGATCCACGGATCGAAGACGGCGAGGACGATCGGATGGAGAGGCAGGCTCTCGGGGCGATCCTTCGCTCGGTCCCTCCGAAGATGGTACCTGTCCTCGCTGCGAAGGACAACGTGAAAGCCGCCTGGGACGCCGTCAAGGTGATGCGCGTCGGTGTGGATCGCGTGCCGGAGGCACAACGCCAGAAGCTCCGCCGTGACTTCGAAAATCTCGGCTTCAAGTCGAACAAGGCAATCGAGGATTTCTCTCTGCGGCTCGCCGGCATCGTCACCGAGCTGCAATCCTTGGGTGATTCGATTACGGAACTCGCCACGGTGCAGAAGTTCCTGCGAGTAGTCCCACCGAGATATTCGCAGATGGCCTGCTCGATCAAGACTCTCCTCGATCTTGAGAGGATGTCCATTGAGGAGTTGAGCGGGCGGTTGTCAGCGGTGGATGGCCGCGGCGACGATGCAGAACCCGAGAGCGGAGTGAAGCTGCTGCTCACGGAGGAGGAATGGGCATCTAGACAACGTCAGCGCGCCCACGAGTCATAGTCTTCCACGGGCGGTGACAAGAACGGCAAGGTGCAGGCCAAATCCCCGCAGGGCGACAAGACGGCACGCACTGGCGGCGGCAGTGGCCACCGCAAGCCCGGACTTGCCGCTACTGTGGCAAGCCTGGCCACTGGGCGAAGGAATGTCACAAGGCGCAGCGTGACCATGAGAAACGGGGCGAGGCAACGAACCTTGCGCAGGCTGAAGAGGCAGACGAGGCATACGGGCTCATCATGGCGCGGGAGTGCGCATTGGTGGTGACCACTGACGGCACCGCGCTGGAGGAGGTACACCTGAACGAGGAGAGGGTGATCCCCGTGTCGGCACCCAACGGAGTTTGGCCGGTGTCAGCAGCCACATGACAGGATGCCGTGATGTCTCACGGCACTCGACGAGAAGGTGCGGGGCACGGTGCGTTTTGGTGTTGGATCTGCAGTGGCAATAAAAGGGCGCGACGACGTCGTGTTCAAGTGCCTCACCGGTGATCAGCGAGATCTCACCGGCGTCTACTTCATCCCCAACCTTCGCACCAACATCGTGTCACTCGGAAACTCGACGAGCACGGTTGCAAGATCACCATCGAGGACGGGTCATGTCGATCCTTGACAAGCCGCGCAAAATCCTGGCGCGCGTGGGGCGCACTAGAAATCGCCTGTACACGGTGCGCCTGAAGATCTCCTCACCGGTGAGCCTGCTCGCTCATAGGGATGACGCGGCGTGGCTGTGGCATGGCCGCTACGGACACCTGCACTTCCGTGCACTCAGCAGCCTGGAAATTAAGGAGATGGTGCGTGGGCTCCCTGTCATCAAGCACGCAGAGGAGTTCTGCGACGGATGTGCCATTGGGAAACAACACCGCAAGCCGTTCCCGCATGCCACATCCTTCAGAGCGGAGACAGCCCTGGAGCTAGTACACACAGATTTGTGCGGGCCAATCACACCGGAAACCGTGGGCGGCAGAAACTACTTCCTGTTGATAGTGGATCATCACACGAGGTACATGTGGATTGAGCTGATCAAGACGAAGAATGAGGCGCTCAGATTCTTCCGAAAGGTGAAAGTCTTGGAAGCGAACGAGCGCCAATGCAACCTGCTTGCATTCAGGTCTGACCGCGGTGGTGAGTTCAACTCAACAGAGTTTACTGAATTTTGCGACGAGAACGGAGTTCGACACTACACCACAGCTCCCTATACTCTACAAAAGAATGGGGTAGTCGAGCGAAGAAACCAAACCGTGGTGGAGATGGCTCGTTGCTTACTCAAAACAATGGGTGTACCAGGTCCATTTTGGGGGGAGGCAGTAAGAACAGTTGTGTACTTGCTCAACAAAGCACCAACAAGGAGCATCACTGGCATGACTCTGTATGAGGCCTGGTGAAAGTGCAAGATGGTCAACTAGAGGGGGGGGTGAATAGGTGACCTACAAATTTTACTCCTTTTTCAATTTTAATGGTGGATTAGGAAAAGTAAAGACTTGGTTAACTAAATGTGCAACTAGGTTAACACCCTAAGTGACAAGTAACGAGTAGCAACGGAAGTAAAGTAAACACACAAGATAACCACAAGTGAAAACTCGGAGACAAGGATATGTTTCCCGTAGTTCCTTCTTGAAAGAAGTACGTCTACGTTGAAGAGGTGGGGAGCCACCCAGGCGCTCCTCAATAGCACGGATGTGCACACCTTATTCTCCGTGAGCTTCTCCGGTGAGGGAGATTCTCGTTTCCACTATGAGGTCGACTTGAAGGCGTTGACCAAACCTTTACAAGGGGTTGAGGCTACTCCACAAGTGAGATGGAGGCTCTCAACGATTGAAGCTTCTTGCTACGAGTTGGAAGCTACAAGCACTAGGGTTTCCCTTGGATGACAAGGCAACCAAGAGATTACAAGATCCCAAGAGTAGTGGTGTGGGAACACACGTTTTGGCTTGGTGGAAAGATAGATCTAGGCCTGCTCCATGAGATCCTTGAAGGGCATCGAGTTTGGTTGGAGGAGGAGGGAGATCGGGGCGTTTTGAGCTCTACAACAATGGAGGAGAGAGAGGAATGGACGAGCTAGCTATCTAGAGGAAGAAGACAGCTATTTATAGGCTCCTCCAAATTCTGACCGTTGCAGTCCTGCGGGGCCGGAAATTTCCGGGGTAAAGGCCGGAATATTCCGGCGTAAGTTGGCCGGATATTTGAAAACTCCGGGGGGCGGATATTTGAAATATCCGGGGGCGGAATTTTCCGCCCCAATACTCCGCCCCCATCTCTTTGCGCAGGCATCAACATATTGATGAAAAACTGCTAAGGACCAAGGGCCGGATATTTGCTCCGGAAATTTCCGGGGCAAATTTCCGCCCTACCTTCTGTGCGCGGGCATCAACTTATGATGGAAAAATGGCTAAGGACTTTGATGCCCGGAATATTGAAATATCCGGGGGGCGGATAATTGAAATGTCCGTGCCCGGAATTTTCCGGACTTAATTTCCGCCCCCATCTCTGTGCGCGGGCAACACGAAGTAGTCCAATTTCTGCTAAGTCCTTGAAGGCCAGATTTTTGCTCCGGAAATTTCCGGGGCAAATTTCCGCCCTGGCTTCTGTGCGCGGGCAGACAAACACTTAGTCGTTTTCGTGGAAGCCAGAAAGGAGGCCGGAAATTTCCGGTGAGAGGGCCGGATAATCCGCCCCTTAAGTTCCAGAATTTCCGTCCTTTATACTGAAAAATCCGGTGGCTGTAATTCCACAATAGAGAGCTTCTCTTTGATCTTTTGACGAGGATATAACGATGATCATCTAAGATAGTAGCTGCACAGGCTGAACCGCATGTTAGATAGGAGATATCCGTGTTATCATCATCACCAAAATCATTAGAGGGATCATGAGCTTTCAATCTCCCCCTTTTTGGTGAATGATGACAACACGGGTATTTGCAGGGAATAAAGCTAACTATGCAGGATATGAAAACATCACAAATAGCATATATAGGATACATGCCTCACAATAATAATAGTTCAACATAAATGACGAGTACGGTAGAACGAAGTTCGAAAAAGACGCACAAAAACGGAAATGGCAACAAAGAACGAAAGAAACCCTCCCAAGCAAATCCCCATGATCATCTAAATCTTCTCCCCCTTTGGCATCAAGACACCAAAAAGAGAAAAGAGAGAGCTACGTCCCATGGAGCAACCTCTAGGCCTGGGTGTCCTCGTCTTCCTCTTCAGCTTCACTGTCGGTGGCTTCCTCCATGTCCTCATCTTCATCAACACCAATATCCCAGTCAACGTCACGGTTGTTCCAGTTCTTGTATGCAATCCGAGGAGGAGGAAGAGGTGGTACAGTGGGAGTCTTGAGAGCAGTCATGATGTGGTGCTGGTTCTCTAAGATGCTGCGGCGCTCCACATAGGCAGGGTAGTTCTCCTTGTGGAGGCAAACATTCAAACTCAGCACTTTCTCAACAGCACGAGCAAGCCACGAGCGTTTCTTCTTGCCCGGAGGAGGAGGACGCATGCGAGCATCCCTGTGTCCCTGTCCAGATGCACCAACATTATGAGCGGCCTGCTGAGTGTGGGCGGACTTCTTATAGAGGTTAACGTCCTTGTGATCCTCACAGTCTAACTCCAAGTCTTCTCGGTGTTCTTCAGGATAGCGTGCCTTGATGAGCTTCATGATATAGGGGGCATATGGAGGCACCTTGCGATGGAAGAGAGCATAGTGAATCTCATTGAAAATGAAATCCATCACATCAATCCTGTGAGCCTCCATATCAGTCATATCAGTCTCAGAGAAGGTCAAGAAGGCGTGGTGCATAAGGTTGACCAAGCCACCACGAATAGCATCATTGTTTCCCGCACTTGGAGCAATGGACTCCCTGAGCATGCGCAGGAGGATATCATAGACTGCGAAGAGGCCTTTAGCCGATCCAATTGTACCTTGAGAACCATAGAGCTCAGCAAGCCTGTTCTTCTCATACTCTTCCCCATGGATGTGCATGCGGTGGCCCTGTGGAGTGTTGAGGCCAGCAAATGGATAGTCAAGCACAGTGGCAAAGTCATGAAAGTTTGCAGAGAGCATGTGAGGGCCAGACATCCAAGTCATCCCAATCTCTTCAGAATCGTCAATGACAAGAGTAGCATAGAACTGCTGGATGTAGGTGGTGTTGTAGGAGCATCGAGTCTCCATAAGCGGACGCAGACCAAGAACCTCAGCAAGCTGAACAGAGTTGTTGAAGTAATCTGGGTGGGCAGCGAGATGAGCAAAATTGATCACCTTCATTGGGCACACTGGTTTGCTCATTACGGTGTACACTTGCTTGAAGAGGGTCTCCTGCTCAACATGCCAAAAGCACGAGTCAATAGTGGGGTCCTGAGGACCCTCCGTGTACCAAGCCTTGGCACGCCATGCCTTAAACTCTACAATGGGCATGGTGCCCACATTGAGAGTGGCCTTGCCTTGCTGCCTTCCACCTTTGCGTGCAGCCCTATCAGCATCACGTTGCTGCTCATATGCTCTCTGAGTATCTCTTGCACGCCGGCGAGTTTCATTATCTTCAACAAAAGTCCCTTCTTCATTTTCTGTCAGGTGACGGTATCGCTTGCGAGAGCTGAGTAACTTGCCGGACCTAGAGGATGAGCCATCTGCGAGGAAAGCAGAGAAAATCCAAAGAAAAACAAACAAGAATCAAAAACTGGGGGCTCACGAATTGAGGAATAGAATATCGTGGAGTTCTGTTGGAGATTCAGTATAGGCCGGAAATTCTGGTCATGGAGACGGAAATTCCGGAGGGCGGAAATTCCGGCCTCAGGGCAAATTTCCGGGGTGCGGAAATTCCGGCCCTGGGCGGAAATTTCCGGCCTTCGGGATTTTCGAATCCAGATCTGAATCTGGGCCTATAACGAATCTAGAACAAGGAATCTAGTACCAGGATGAATCCTAGAGAATAGATGGTACTTTGTGCGAGCGAAGAACCATGCTAGAACGTGAAGAACACTAGATATAGGAACAATGCATCTACTCAACCCAAAATTGCGGAGAAAACAAACACGTACCGGGATCCATGAACAGGAAGGACGTGCGGTCTCTTGATCCGCAAGGGAAGAGAAGAGGATGAGGAGGGGAGGCGAATAAGCCTCCCGGAAGTCTCGGAGGCGGCGGCGGCTGGCTGGGGGCGAGTGGAGAGACGAGGGGAGGGAAGCAACGTGGACTGCTCCCTCCCGTCGTCCTTATATAGCCCCAGACCAAGAGCACCGGAAATTTCCGGCATTAATACCGGATATTCCGGTGTCCGGAGATTTGGGCCGGAATATTCCGCCCAAATATCCGGTGTGCCTTCTGCGAGCGGGCACGCTGGATAGTTGCGGGATTATTCGAGTCCAAATCTAACCCCGGAAATTTCCGTGGCTTAAGACACGGAATATTCCGGGACCCCGGAAATTTGGACCGGAAATTTCCGCTGAAATTTCCGGTGTGCCTTCTGCGAGCGGGCACAGCGGAAGTTAGCGAAATTTCTGGGCCAAACGTCTGAGGGCCGGAATATTCCGGTCCAGAACCGGATTTTCCGGAGTGCCAACGCCATCCAAGTTTGGTGGAAGATGGATCAAATCGTGAGCCTCCAAAGATGCAAAAAGTCACAAACTAACTCACAAACACGAGAAAAACATCAACTAAAAATTCAAAGAAGAAGTTGGTGGCCGAAGCCACCGTGTTTGAGTGATACCAAGGAGCCGCGAAGATGTATCTTGGACTCAAAAGTATAACTGACGTTTTAAGCACAATAAGTCACATATTGACTAGATATGCATGACGTTTTGATTGTTTTGCGCATGATAGGTGGAGTGTTTGTTCATGAGTTGAACTACGCTCCCCCTATGTCCATGCCTACATCTAGACTAGATAGCACATATAATGAAGGTACTTATGCAAGGGTTCAAGAGAAGTTAGACGCATCGATCACATTTAGTTCATTCCTCAAACCCCGAAATCTTGGTTCGTCAAGGGCCTTCGTGAAGATATCCGCGAGTTGATCTTTGGTTGCCACATAGGAGAGGTCAATATCACCCTTCTCAACATGATCCCGAATAAAGTGATGCCGTATTTCAATGTGCTTCGTCTTGGAGTGAAGAACGGGATTGCAGGCAATCTTGATGGCACTCTCATTGTCGCATAGGAGAGGAACTTTGTCGAAGACGATGCCATAATCTCTCAATGTTTGCCGCATCCAAAGTAATTGAGCACAACAACTCGCCGCGGATATATATTCGGCCTCGGTGGTAGAGAGAGCGATGCAGTTTTGCTTCTTAGATGACCAACACACCAATGAGCGTCCAAGGAATTGACATCCTCCGGATGTGGATTTCCTATCCGTCTTCTCTCCCGTATAGTCCGCATCCGAATAACCAATGAGCTGAAAGCTTGAACCCTTGGGATACCAAAGACCGAAATTGGGGGTATGAACTAAATATCGAAAGATGCGCTTAACCGCTTCAAAATGACTTTGCCTCGGAGAGGCTTGAAACCTTGCACATTTACCTACGCTATACATGATGTCGGGTCTAGATGCACAAAGGTAGAGCAAAGAGCCAATCATGGAGCGGTATACCTTTTGATCTACCTCTTTACCATCCGGGTCGGGTTTCAAGTCAATGGTCGTGGACATGGGGGTCTTCATGGGTTTAGCATCATGCATGTTGAATCTCTTGAGCATATCTTGAGTATACTTGGCTTGCTTAATGAAAGTCCCTTCTGGATATTGCTTGATTTCAAAGCCAAGAAAGTATTCCAATTCTCCCATCATAGACATCTCGAACTTGTCCGTCATAATCTTGCAAAACTCATCATTGAATGCAACGTTAGTTGAACCAAAAATGATATCATCCACATAGAGTTGGCATATGAACAAGTCACCTCCAACCTTTTTGGTGAAAAGGGTGGGATCGATTAAACCAACATTGAACCCACGATCAACCAAAAACTCTTTAAGGTGCTCATACCACGCACGTGGAGCTTGTTTAAGTCCATAGAGCGCCTTATCAAGTTTATAGACATGATCGGGGTGGTTGGGATCCTCGAAACCCGGAGGTTGCTTGACATAGACCAACTCGTGGATGGGACCATTCGAAAATGCACTTTTCACATCCATTTGTTGCAACTTAAAGTTATGATGAGATGCATAGGCAAGTAAGATGTGAATGGATTCAAGACGAGCAACGGGAGCGAATGTTTCACCAAAGTCGACACCTTCGACTTGAGAAAAGCCTTGAGCTACCAATCTAGCTTTGTTGCGGATGACGATGCCGTCCTTGTCTTGTTTATTCTTGAAGATCCACTTAGTGCCGATGACGTTCTTGCAATCTTTGGGTCTTGGCACCAACTTCCACACTTTGTTGCGTTCGAAGTTATTGAGTTCATCGTGCATTGCTTCAAGCCAATCTTGATCTTCAAGGGCTTCATAGACCTTCTTTGGCTCAATGTGAGAGACAAATGCATGAGCTTTGCTAAAGTCCGCTAGTTGCCTCCTTGTGACGACCCTTCCACAAACTTGACCAAGAATCATGTCCTCCGTGTGACCGGCACGAGTAAGATTATCAAGCCTCCTCTTTGCTCTACGAGCTAGCATCTCCTCCAAAGTTTCCTTGGATAGAACTTGATCATCACCTTCATCATCGGAGATATGTCCACCTTGATCTTGATCATTGACGGGAGATGGATCCCTTATGTGTCTAGTATCATCACCATGAGTATCTTGTTCTCCATTATGAGCTTGGCCTTCATCATGAGCTTGGCCTTGATTATTAGCTTGGCCTTCAGGTGAAGCATGAGGGGTCGATGCATCTTGTTGGGTAGCTTGGTTATCAATGGATGTAGTCAATGGCTCCACATGCGTGGAGCATAGTCCTTCTCCCTCCGTCATCCGGTGTCCCTCAATGGGGATTATTTCACCAATCCCCATTCTTCGTATGACGATGGGAGGAATTGCATCTCCTACAAAACCATGATCTATACGGCCCCCTTGGGACCCATTATCCTCATCAAACACCACGTCTATAGCTTCTTCAACTTGTCCGGTGGACTTGTTGTAGACCCTATAGGCGTGAGCGTTTGTGGCATAACCAACAAAGATACCCTCATAAGATTTAGTCTCGAACTTTGATAAGCGTTTACCTCTCTTGCAAATGAAGCACTTGCAACCAAAAACCTTGAAGTATGATACATCCGGCTTCTTGCCCGTGAGAATCTCATAAGGGGTCTTGTTCAAGATCTTGCGGAGATATAATCGGTTGCTAGCATGGCAAGCGGTGGAGACGGCCTCGGCCCAAAAATTATATGGAGAAGAGAATTCCGCAATCATGGTTCGAGCCGCATCCATAAGAGTCCGATTCTTTCTCTCCGCCACACCATTTTGTTGAGGGGTGTAAGGAGTAGAGTATTGATGAGCAATTCCTTCCTCACTAAGAAATCCCTCCACGGTGTAGTTCTTGAACTCGGAGCCGTTATCACTTCGGATCGCCATGATACTCGTATTATGTTGGCGTTCCACCAAAGTGATGAATTCGATCACCCGCTTTTGAGTCTCACTCTTCCTCTTGAAGAAGTACACCCAACAATATCGTGAATAGTCATCCACAATCACCAAACAATACTTTTTGCCCCCAAGGCTATCATATGATAGGGGACCAAAGAGGTCCAAGTGAATGAGCTCGAGGATCCTTGAGGTGGTGATGTTCGTCTTGGTGGGGTGTGCTTCTCCATGTTGCTTTCCTAAGACACAAGAGCTACACACACGGTCTTTTGCAAATTTTGCATTTGTTAGTCCAAGAACGTGATTACCACTTTGAAGGTCATGCAACGTTCTCATATTGGTGTGGGCTAGTCGGCGATGCCATAGCCAACCCACATCAACTTTAGCCATTAGGCATGTCGCGGCACACGTGTCTCCTTTAGAGAAGTCCACTACATACATGCCGTTCTCGACATGCCCAACGAAGGCTACTTTAAGAGTCGTTTCCCAAGTGACAATCACATTCTCCTTATTAAAGAACGAGGTAAAACCACTCTTAGCAAGTTGAAGAACCGAAATGAGATTATAGCCTAGGGACTCAACAAGAAGAACGTTCTCAATTGACAAGTCATTTGAGATTGCTACCTTGCCTCGTCCCAATACCTTTAATTCGGAGTTATCACCAATAGTGACGCAATTGAGGTGAGGTAATGGAGGTTGAAGATCACTCATTGCGTCATTGCTTCCGGTCATATGTTGGGATGCACCACTATCCACCGTCCATTTGCTCGACCCGGAAGCACTTCCCTACAAGATTAGTTTCTAGATTTAGGGACCCATCTTTGAATGGGTCCTCTCATGTTAGTGACAAGGGTCTTAGGTACCCAAATACTCCAATGATAATCATCACCATAAGAAGTACCAACATATTTAGTATACACATGACCATCTCTAGATTTCATAAGAACATAAGATGGATTGTATTTCCCGGCAAAGTTATTGTGAGTGATGCTCCCCCTAGAGGTATCACCACCCACAAAGGTGTTGGTCTTCTTGCTTTTTGCCACCTCTCCCTCTTTCACAAATCTTACTTCTTGTGAAGGAGGGGTAGCTTTCTTCTTGTTCTTCTTCTTGTACTTCTTCTTTGACTCGGCAACATAGCCAAGTCCCTCTTTTCCCTTGTTGACTTGTTGAGAAGCATTCTCATGGGGATTCTTCTCACTTCCTACAAGATTAGTAGTACCACAAGAATAGCTAGACAAGACATTTGAGCTAGGATATGAAGTGGACACAACTTGCTTGTTAGATAGTTGAGCTAGAAGATTGTCACGAGATTTGGTCAACTTGTCATGAATTTCCTTAAGAGACATGAACTCCTTTTCGAGTTTTTCATGACGAGTGACAAGTTCCTCGTGAGCAATTCCTAGCTTCAACTCTTCATTTTCTAGAGTTTTAATGATAGCAAGTGATTTAGCATTGTCCTTCCTAAGCATGGAGACACTTATGGCAAAGTTTTTCTTCAAGACAAGATAATTTCTCCTCAAGAGAGGCACGAAAGGAACGCTCATTTTCAAGTGCTTTTTCAAGCTCTTGTTCATTGCAAGTGTGGCCTTCGTGGCTTTCCAAAGCCAAGATAATCTCCTCCTTTTCATCTACAAGAATGTTAGCCTCATCAAGTTGCCTTAAAAGGGCATTCACTTTTTCCTTAGTCTCACCTTTAAGGCTTGATAGCCACATGCCTAACTCATTAGACTCACTATCCTCCTCGTCAACATTTTCAACACAATCCAATAATGAAGGAGGGTTAGTGATAATGGTCTTGGAGTTTGGAGAGCATACCGAGTTGGCTTTTGCCATGAGACAAGTAGGTCGGGTAGCAACATTCTCATTGGGGGATTCAAATAGGGAGATCGAAGGAGTTGATGCGGTGGCCATGGCGATGTGAGCGACTCCACCTACTTCATCTTCTCCTTCATCTCCGGAGATGTAAGTCTCAAGCACCGCCCCGTCTTGAACATAGAGGTCCCTTGGCACCCTTCTAGCGAAGTTCTTGTTTTGAGGAGGCTTGGTCTTGTTTTTGCGAACAAGCTTCCCTTCGTTTTCTTCTCTTGGCTCAAAGGGGCACTCCTTGACAAAGTGGTTTGCGCTACCACAATTGTAGCATGTCCTTGGTCGCTCCCCCTTCTTCTTGTAGTTCTTGTTTCGTGGCGGCCTTGGAGATCCGGCCTTGTGAGCTTCCCATCTCTTCCAATATCCATGCATCGCAAGAGCAATGCATTTGTGGGCTCCGGTGTAAGTGTCCTCATAGTCTTCATCATCATCATCATCTCCTTCACTCTCATCAATTCGAGCCATAGCCTTTGACTTCAAAGCGAGATTGGGTGTTCCTCCTTGGCCACGAGAGCGAGCAAGAGCATTGTCCGCACTCTTGTGTGAGAGGGAGATGGCTATGAACTCACTTAGGACACCAATTGAGTTGAGGGTATTGTAATCCGCTCTTGTCCGGATGCTAGTGGAGAGATTCTTCTAAAAGGGGGTAATTGCTTTGACAAATTTCCTCTTGATCCACTCATCGGAAATTTCTTCTTTTCCAAAGTCCCTCAATTGGTTGGCAAGAGCGACAACTCTCCTATATAGCTCTTCGGGGGTCTCATCCTCATGCATGACGAAGTTCTCGGAGTTGTCAATGGCCATGTCATACTTGGAAGATTGGATGCTAGCATTTCCTTGGAGCAAGGTGTCAAGTTTATCCCAAGCTTCCTTGGCGGTCTTGCAACTGAGAATGTGAGTGAAGTACTCCCTTGGGAGAGCCTTTTGAATCATGACAAGTGCGGTCTTGTTGAGTTGAGATTCGATGTCCTCCCTTGGAGTCAAATTGTTTGGGTCATGAGGATGAAATCCATGAACCACACTTCTCCATAATGCGGTACACGATCCTGAAATGTGAGATTCCATCTCAAACTTCCAAGAGGAAAACTCGTTAGTGTTAAGGATGGGTGGAGCACCAACATTAAGGATGTGTGGCATGGAAACAATTGGGTGGATAGAATCATAGTTTTGTGGTGGTGGAACTTTCGAATTCGAACCCAAACCATTAGCCTTTTGAGACTTGGAACCACCGTCACTCTCCTTAGCTTTGGCTTTGGCCTTTTGTGCGGCTTTAGCCTTAGCTTTTGCAATGTTCTCTTCGAGTTCGGAGATGTCCGGATTTGTTTCCTCATCCGAACTATCCACATCGGAGACGTGAGGAAAGTGAGACGGTTCCTTAGGTCTACCCATTATGATCTCCAACATCTTCTTCATGGAGGACATGTCCGAGCCAACACTAGAGCTAACCTTAGACAACTGAGTTTGTATGGTGCTCACCGTTGTCTCAAGGTTAGTTATAGTGTTAGACATTCTGGCGATTTCCTCCTTAGTAGATTCGGGATCATCCTCGTTGACCATTGTACTCTTAGGCGGTTAAGCCCGATAAAAGAGCTGAGGCTCTGATACCAATTGAAAGTGCAAGATGGTCAACTAGAGGGGGGGGTGAATAGGTGACCTACAAATTTTACTCCTTTTTCAATTTTAATGGTGGATTAGGAAAAGTAAAGACTTGGTTAACTAAATGTGCAACTAGGTTAACACCCTAAGTGACAAGTAACGAGTAGCAACGGAAGTAAAGTAAACACACAATATAACCACAAGTGAAAACTCGGAGACAAGGATATGTTTCCCGTAGTTCCTTCTTGAAAGAAGTACTGCTACGTTGAAGAGGTGGGGAGCCACCTAGGCGCTCCTCAATAGCACGGATGTGCACACCTTATTCTCCGTGAGCTTCTCCGGTGAGGGAGATTCTCGTTTCCACTATGAGGTCGACTTGAAGGCGTTGACCAAACCTTTACAAGGGGTTGAGGCTACTCCACAAGTGAGATGGAGGCTCTCAACGATTGAAGCTTCTTGCTACGAGGTGGAAGCTACAAGCACTAGGGTTTCCCTTGGATGACAAGGCAACCAATAGATTACAAGATCCCAAGAGTAGTGGTGTGGGAACACACGTTTTGGCTTGGTGGAAAGATAGATCTAGGCCTCCTCCATGAGATCCTTGAAGGGCATCGAGTTTGGTTGGAGGAGGAGGGAGATCGGGGCGTTTTGAGCTCTACAACAATGGAGGAGAGAGAGGAATGGACGAGCTACCTATCTAGAGGAAGAAGACAGCTATTTATAGGCTCCTCCAAATTCTGACCGTTGCAGTCCTGCGGGGCCGGAAATTTCCGGGGTAAAGGCCGGAATATTCCGGCGTAAGTTGGCCGGATATTTGAAAACTCCGGGGGGGGCGGATATTTGAAATATCCGGGGGCGGAATTTTCCGCCCCAATACTCCGCCCCCATCTCTGTGCGCAGGCATCAACATGTTGATGAAAAACTGCTAAGGACCAAGGGCCGGATATTTGCTCCGGAAATTTCCGGGGCAAATTTCCGCCCTACCTTCTGTGCGCGGGCATCAACTTATGATGGAAAAATGGCTAAGGACTTTGATGCCCGGAATATTGAAATATCCGGGGGGCGGATAATTGAAATGTCCGTGCCCGGAATTTTCCGGACTGAATTTCCGCCCCCATCTCTGTGCGCGGGCAACACGAAGTAGTCCAATTTCTGCTAAGTCCTTGAAGGCCGGATTTTTGCTCCGGAAATTTCCGGGGCAAATTTCCGCCCTGGCTTCTGTGCGCGGGCAGACAAACACTTAGTCGTTTTCGTGGAAGCCAGAAAGGAGGCCGGAAATTTCCGGTGAGAGGGCCGGATAATCCGCCCCTTAAGTTCCGGAATTTCCGTCCTTTATACTGGAAAATCCGGTGGCTGTAATTCCACAATAGAGAGCTTCTCTTTGATCTTTTGACGAGGATATAACGATGATCATCTAAGATAGTAGCTGCACAGGCTGAACCACATGTTAGATAGGAGATATCCGTGTTATCATCATCACCAAAATCATTAGAGGGATCATGAGCTTTCACCTGGCCAGGTAGAAAACCAAGTGTACATCATCTACACACTTTTTGGTGTGTGGCTCATGTGAAGAAGCTGGGGTCGCGACTCCACAAACTTGCAGATCGATCAGTGCCTGGAAGCTTTGTCGGCTATGAAGATGGTGCAAAGGCCTACCGTGTCTATAATCCGGTGGGAAAACGTGTATACGTAACACGGGATGTGGAGTTTGAAGAGCAGCGTCTCTGGAACTGGAGCGAGCACACTGATGCCAGCAGCACACCACAGCCGAGCACGATCACGGTAGAGTACAGTGGAGAAGAGCCTGAAGAAAGGGGGAGCCTGTTCACGGCAGAGAAAGTGACGGAATCTCTGCCGCGGCGGGACAGAGACACTGCTGGTGGTACCTCGTTGTCGCCTCCAGCCAGGGCAACGCCACCTGCAGAACCAAGAACCCCATCTCCGGCTCGTGTGGAATTTGCCACTCCTCCTACACATGACGACAACCTCGACACCGACTACGGGTGCCTCACCGATACAGGCGCGAGTCGAACATACTTGATACGTCCGAACCTACTGAGAGGGAATTGGAGCTTGGACTCACCACAACCGACAAGTCGTCAAGTGTTGAGGAGGCTCTAGACGATCCCGCTTGGCGCAAGGCGATGGAGGCAGAGCTACGGTCCATCAAGGACAATGGGACATGGCTGGCAGTGCCACTCCCTCAAGGTCACAAAGCCATTGGCATGAAGTTGGTGTTTAAAGTTAAACGAGACCCAGCCGGTGCCATTGTCAAACACAAAGCCAGACTGGTGGATAAGGGTTATGCGCAGCACCAAGGCATCGACTCTGAGGAGGTCTTTGCACCCTGTTGCTCGCGCTCGCCACGCATGGCAAGTGGCAGGTGCATCACATGGACGTAAAGTCTGCGTTCCTCAATGGCGAGCTGGCAGAGGAAGTATACGTGCAGCAACCTCCTGGCCTCGCTGTCGACAGGGAAAGTGCTGAAGTTGCAGAAGGCGTTGTACGGACTTCGTGAGGCACCGCACGCATGGAATGCCAAGCTGGACGCCACACTTGTCACACTTGGGTTCACGCGATGTCCGATCGAGCACGGTGTCTATCGTCATGGGGATGCAGTTTCCTTCCTGCTGGTCGGTGTGTATGTCGATGACCTCGTGATCACCAGGACAACCGCCGAGGAAATCATCGAGTTCAAGTCTCAAATGCAGAAGATGTTCGAGATGAGCGATCTCGGCCTCGTCAAATACTATCTGGGAGTCGAGGTGCAGCAGCGAGATGGAGAGATCACGCTCTCGCAGAGCACGTACGCGGCCAAGATTCTGGAGCGCGCGGGACTTTGGAACTGCAACCCCTGTCACGCTCCAATGGAACACCGGCTGCAGCTGCACAAGTTGGAGGAGAGTGCAGGCGTGGACGTAAGCGAGTTCAGAAGGTTGGTGGGCAGTCTGCGTTACCTGGTCAATACGCGGCCAGACATTGCTCATGCCGTGGGCGTAGTAAGCCGTCATATGCAGGCACCTGGGAAGGAGCATTGGGCGGCAGTCAAACAAATATTACGCTATGTGGGTGGTACTCAAGACTTTGGTTGCCGCTACAAAGGAGGAGGAAAAGCAGGCTACCATGACAGCGATCACGCTGGTGACATCAACGACAGGAAGAGCACCACTGGGGTGATCTTCTTCCTCGACGCTGCTGAGCAAGCCAAGGTGTTTGGCTCAATCGGCTTCTAGGTGAACTGACAGGAACTGAACGACCAAAGTTCAAACTTTTGGTGGACAACAAGTCTGCCATTGCTCTTTGCAAGAATCCAGTGCATCATGGGCGAAGCAAGCACATCGACACCAAGTTCCACTACACACGTGAGAAGATTGAAGCTGGACAAATGGATGTCGAGCATGTTGGCAGTGATGAACAGCCTGCTGATATTCTGACCAAGGCGCTCGGATGGACCAAGTTCATTGAGTTTCGTCAGAACATCGAGGTTCAGAAGATCATCGCTGGACGGCAGATTTGAGGGGGGGGGGGGAATTTTTTCTTCGTGCAAGGTTACATTATCTCAAGAAACACAAAAAATTCATAGTTTCAAAGAAGCATTAGCGACCACCGATCTTTTCCACTCCATACTCCACGCCTACATAGAGTCCGGCAATATCACCTGCAGATTAGTCGGAACAACATTTGAAACTGTCAACCAACATTGGATTAAAGAGGCCCGATAAATGATTGGTGTCAATGGATTCTTTTTAGAGAAGTCAATGCATTTGTTTCAAGCAAAAAAGGTACACCAAAGTTCTATTAGTTACCCCAGTATGCACCCTCCATGACCATTTTCTTTGGCTGCATAAAATAAATCATAATGCCTTTTTGGTCCACCGTCAATGGTAGAAATAAATCCACTGAATTGTTTACTAATTCAAATGTGTAGAGAAATTAAGTAGATGGAGATAAATTGCTCTTAGACATGCAGTTCAACGGTCCCCTCCTTTCGGGTTCGACTTATTTTCTTTATTTAAGCATAATCAATTAATTTGTTCTGATTTTACGGACAAGCAAAGGGTGTGTTAGAGATATATTAGGTGTACGTATCTTTGGTAGTTTAGGATTTGTATCAATCTCCTACTCTATCTCTACGAGGCTTCTTGCCCTCCAAGTTTGTACCCCAATATATACTCGCCCATGAGGCTCAATAATACATCCACCATATTCCGCCAATCTCATAATTCTACATGGTATCAGCCTAAACACGATCTAACCCTAGCCGCCGCCGCCGCTTCCGCCTCGCGCCGCCCCCGGGACAGATCTATGATCGTCGTCGGGGGCCGCGCCGCCCGTACCTAGGGTTCGTCCGCCGGTCCCGTGGATCGGCTGCCCTAGAGCGTCTTTCTCCGCCGATCGCTTGGCCGGCGTTTTCTTTTTTGGTTTTCCGATTCAAAATCGGTTTGCACGACTACCGGCCTCTTCACCGACACGGCGGAGTCACACGCCACACGGCGGCCGTAACGGCCATTGTCCATGTGGCCTCTTCGCCGCCTCGCCGGCTTCGCGCGATGCGGCGGCCTTAACGGCCGCCTACCGCGCGTCTACCCGCCCGTCGCTTTGTGTCGGTCGTCATCGCCTCTGCTCCGATCGGGACTCCTCCACTACCCCGCCTTCACTGTGGCTGCCTCACGCACAGAGCTGCCTTGGCCGCTTAGACACGGCGCTGCGTTCGCCGCTCGACCTTCACTACCCAGCCTTACGTCATCATCGTGCTGAGCGGCGCATCCTCCACCTCGCGAGCAAGCTGATTGATCACCCGCCCGCCCACGATCCGTTCCATCCAGGCTGCGCGGCCGACCCGTACAGCCGTCTGCGTGCGCCTCCGCAGGGTCCCGTGAAGACCGTCCTTGAGTGTGCGTCTATCACCGATCGAGCAAACGGGCTGCCGCTGCGTCGCCCCATCGGGCCGTAGTGCCGCCGCCCCGTGGTTCTCACCGCGGCTACATCACCCCGCGCGTCGCCGCTGCATCGCTCCTCCGGGCCGTAGCGCTGCATCACACCGTCCCCGCCGTCGCCCCGAGCTGTTCCAGCGGTGCGCTGACGCTGCGTCATCCCTTCGGGCCGTAGTGCCACAGCACGCGATGCCTGCCGCCACGAGGCCGTTCCCGCGGTTTCCCTCACGGCATGCTGCCGCTGCGTCACCCCCTCGGGCTGTAGCGCCACAGCACACGCGGTCCAGGTCGCCGCCCCGAGGTCTTCCCGTCGTCGCCCCGACACGCACGTCGCCGCTGCGTCGCTGTTCGAGCCGTAGCGCCACGACGTGGGTCCACTCCGCCGTCCCCGCGCGTTGACCTCTTCGTGGTATGCGCCGCGCCGCCTCCCTAGGCGCGGGAACGCCACCGTCCGCGCGTGGTCTTTTTCGAGTTGTTGGGTTCTTCCTCGCCTACTACGAGCATCGCCGCCGTGCTTCTACACATGACCGCCGTGGCCCTTCGCGGGCTACCGCCGCCGTGTCGCTCCTAACGGCAACCGACATGGCCCCCCCACATGGCTGCCTTTGGTTCCGCCGACTACATCGCCGTCCACCTCTTCCTCTGCTCCGACAACCGTGGTTGACATCGGCACCTTCTCCCCCACGCCGACTGGCGCTGCAACCGTCGTCGAGCCTTCGTCCACGACGTGTCCCCAGGCCCGGCAAGCCTGGTGCGACGCCTCGTCAACATCGACTTCGTCCTTCTACGCATCGCCGTCATCTTCCTCGACCACTTCCTCTGCTCCGACAACCGTGGTTGACATCGGCACCTTCTACCCCCACGCCGACTGGCGCTACAACCGTCGTCGAGCCTTCGTCCACGACGTGTCCCCGGGCCTGGCAAGCCTCGTGCGAAGCCTCGTCAACATCGACTTCGTCCTTCTACGCATGCCCGGTGCTGGCAACACTGGCGCGTGCCTTCATCCACGACGCGTCCACGGGCTTGGCAAACCCGGCGCGACGCCTCGTCCATACCGTCTTCTTCCCGGCGCACCACTACTTCAACACCACTGCGCCTATGTCTAACTTGGCGCCTCCTTGCGCCCCGCGGCTACATGGCGACTACCTCGACACCGGCTACCCCCACTCGACATCGACCTCGGCAACCTTCGCACGGCTACCTCGACCACGGCTACACCACCCTACGCTCTCGGCTACCTCGACGTCGGCACAAAGGGCTATCATCTCGCCTTGAGCACTCATCAGCTTCCTCTACGGTCCAAGCTCCAGCGCCGTGACACCATCCACGATGTCAGTCCACTGGATTCTACTTCGGTTTTTCTCCAGTCTGACCGCCTGCGACGCTCCTGTTGTTCGCAACGCTGCCGCTACGACTGCGGGGGGATGTTAGAGATATATTAGGTGTTCGTATCTTTGATAGTTTAGGATTTGTATCAATCTTCTGCTCTATCTCTACGAGGCTTCTTGTCCTCCAAGTTTGTACCCCAATATATACTCGCCCATGAGGCTCAATAATACATCCACCATATTCCGCCAATCTCATCATTCTACAGGGTGCACCAACAATGAAGGATGATGCGAGAGAGGTAGCCTTAGGCGTCACTTTACTTGTGTGCAAAGTTTCCTGGTCTAACCTTGTCATTTATAACCTATATTTTTCTTTAAAAAATGAAAACAATAGTTTCCTCCGAAATCTAGAAGACATCTCATGGGACTATGTTTAACCTCCTCTTCCACCAATGGATAGCGCCCTCCCCCACCGACCTTCTCCGTCGGGCTCCAATCTACCCAGGGGCATAGATTGCCGCCTTGGATGCCTAAGGTTTGTATTCAAGTTAGGTTTTGGTCTCTAGTTTCTAGTGCTGAAGTGATGGCGTCACTTTCGGCATGAAATGAGTCGTCCTCGCCTCGCCCTCGTTGCAAGGTACTTCTTAGCATCATTGGGAGGCATGTGGAGATCGGTGTGTCACGTCTAATAAGCCGAGCGTCATCGTCTTCTCCAGACCGTGGAATCTTTGGTGTCAACGCCGCCACAACTTCCTGGCAAAGACTAGTGACTTCACGGTTGCTTGTGTAGATACTACCTTTTATCCCTGCGGTTTCTGCAGTGGCGCAGAACTTTGAACCAACATCCACGCGTCATTGGCATGTGTGGGGGATGAGAAGATGAAGAATTTACAAAGGACTGGATTGTAACTACTTTTTCTGTGGGCGTTTTTGCTCTGATGTTGGTGCTTAATTAATTGGCATATAGCTTTAGTTCATTCAAAAAATGGCCCTATATTTTTCACTCGCATTTCTAGATGTATTTTTCGCGCAACATTTCTACTTGTATTTTTTTTTAGGGAATTATTTCTACTTGTATATGATTCACTCGGCTCTAATGTTAGTTGGACGCTGGCTCGCATGTACGGCAAGCAGGCTGCCATCCACGATGGGTTCTCGGAACTATTTTTTTTTTCTAGAACAAGCCGACGATCTCGAGCGTCTATCACGGGCCAAGGCTAACAGGGCCTTTGTTTTAGTGACGGGCTTCATTTGCGCGGCCCGTACTGAGCTACACTCGATTGGGGCTCGGTGTGTTGTGCCTAAATAGTGCCACATCGCTTGCCAAGGAGAAATATGACCGGTTTATAAGCTGGGTGTCGATCGTTGGTTCCATCGCGTGGCACACGGGATAAGCTACCTCAAACAAACAAACAAACAATGGTTAATTGTGAAGTTGCATGCAAGCATGATTCAGCGCAGATCGCCCTGATGAAACCTTGACATGAAAAATTCATCACACCGACATGGTGTGTAAGGCAATCTTTTTATCCTTTTTTTATTTCTTTTGTTGCTTCCAGCTCAGGCATCACGAAGTCATCAGAAAAACTCCCAGACAACCAGGCATGCATGCAAATTGATACTCTGAAAGACGGTTGTCGAATGGCTTTCGTGTGCACTTTCACAGAGAAGGGAGATCTAGTGGGTTATGATAATTAAATTACTGCTTCAGCTGAATATATATAATAAATTTAGCTGACAATTAATTGCAAGTCATCTTTAGAGCATCTCTAGCGGTGGTTGAAAACGCAAAACTGAATACGCGTTTTTCAGTACACATTTTCCGAAGTTTTCAGTCCCAAAACTGTCGGCATGAGACATAAACTGAAACTTGAACTTGGTATATTTAAATTTTCGTTGATTTTGCGAGAACGCTATTGACAAACACTTCGTGGAACAACAAACTCGAAGAATTATGTTGATGAACCAGGGTTCATCGCCGTTTTGGTACTACCTACGGTGTCCCTACTAGCTAGGGTGGCCATAGAGCTCACTCGGCGTCAGACTCGAGGTCGAAAAACTTGTCGTCGTCCTCCTCCGCCACGCGCTTAGAGTACTCGGCCTTCTCCATGTGCGCATGATACTGGGCGAGCCTCGCCTGGAGGGGCTCGGCGGGGCCTTATCGCAGATGGCGAGCTGGGTGGTCAGGGTGCGCACTCCGCTCCTTCATGCGACGGTAGGGCTCCCCTCGCCCCGTAGCATGCTCGCACGCTTGCAGTCGTACTTGTCGACTGTCGTGGCACATGAGCGCAAGAGGCCGATTTCACCGAATATATTCCACTCTTTTCCAGAGCCCGAGCTAAAAAGTATTCACCCCCCGACGCCCTCAAAGGTATATTCAATATTGCATCTGTGTCTGGAGCAAGAAAATTCCTGCGAATCAAAGGTATCTTCCACGTACCTTCTCCTGCATTTATCAGATCAACAACATGTGCTATCGGGTCCTTCCCAAGATTAATCATAGGGATCCGAGTTGAGGAGTTGGGAATCCAGCAATCATCCCAAACCAAAATTGACATACCGTCACCAACTCGTTTTATTAAACCTTTCTCCAAAACAGCTCGCCCCGCTATAATCGCCTTCCACGTAGCCGAGGACGATGGTGGTGCTGTTGCTTCGAGAAAATTGCCGTGTGGGAAATATTTCCCTTTTAGGACTTGTGCACACAGAGAATCTGGTTGTGTTATAAGGCGCCAACCATGTTTTCCGAGCAAGGCTAGGTTGAATAGTTCAAATTCTTTAAACCCCATGCCACCGTGGATCTTCGGGATCGTCAATTTGTCCCAAGCCACCCAATGAATAGAGCGCCTATCAATAGAGCTACTCCGCCAAAATTTTGCCATATAGGAAGTCAGTTGCTTGCATACCTTCTTTGTAAGTTTAAAACAACTCATACTGTAAACTGGGATAGCATGTATCACTGATTTGAGGAGAATTTCCCTCGCTGAACATGCCATATTTTTCCCAGACCATGCCTGCATCTTTGATCTGCACCGTTCCCCAATGTGGTCGAACGTGCCACTGAGAATTCTGCCAACTGCCGTTGGTAATCCCAAATACCTCTCCGAAAATGCCTCCACATTAATACCCAACACAATTTTCATATCATGGCGAACTGTATCAGGGGTATTAGGTGTAAAGTAAATGGAACTCTTCTCACGGTACACTGCTTGGCCTGAACATTGAGCATAGATCCCCAGTATATCATTTAATCATCCGCACTTGATAATTGAGCCTTCATGAAGATCAAGCTGTCATCTGCAAATAAGAGTTGACTGACCCATGGTGATCGCCAGCAGACACGAATACCACGATCAATAGTGCTCCCTCCATAGTTATTCAACAGAGAAGTGAGACCTTGCGCACAACATAGGAAAAGAAAGGGTGACATGGGATCCCCTTGCCGAAGGCCCCTTGAAGGTTGAAAATACGAGGATAAATTCCCATTCACTTTGACTGCAAAACGAACCGAAGATACGCACTTCATAACCAGGCGTACCACATAATCAGGTGTACATATGCCCTTAGCGCTTGTGTGTTGTCTGCCTGGCGTGATGAGACGTCAAATACGGGATAGATATGGGTCGTTTTATGTATTTGTTTGATGGCTGTCTAGATTTGTTGGATCTGACCATTTGGATCTTTTCATACTAGTGTAGATGCAGAAGTAGATTTAGATGTAGATTAGTTGAAAGCTGCGATTTTGTTTGCTGCGCTGTGTCTGCATGCAAATCAACGGGACGGGAAGCAGGGTAGCGGTACTTCTTTTTTCTAGCCAGGCTGACGATTGTTTTGTCCGCCGAGCATCCACCACGGGCCAGGGCCGCGTCCCGTCCTTTATTTCTATTGACGGGCTTCATTTGCGTGGCCCGTACCGAGCTACACGGAGGGGGATTCGGTATGTGGTACCGAATTAGTCCCACATCGCTTGCCGAGAAGAAATCTCACCGGTTTATAAGCTGACTATGGATCGCTGCCTCCATCGCGTGGTACACGTGATAAGCTACACAAACGAACAAATGATATATAATTGTTATAAACGCATGCAAGCACAATTCAGGGCTGACAGCCTTGAAGCTTGTCATGTAAATTTCACACCGATATGGTGTGTAAGGCAATTTCTTTTGTACTTCCTTTTTGTTGTTGCTTCCAGATCATACGTCACGACTCAGGAAATAATTAAGTTGCTCCCACCGCAAACAAAAATATATTGTTGCGGGCACTTCCGCACTGATCCTTTCTTGGTTACCATAATTATTGCTTAAGCTAGATGTAGCAAACTTAGCTGACGATCCATGAATTAGGCTGGTGCCAATGGGGGCTGCATCGGGGGGCGGTAGCGCCCCTACCGCCCGTGGCGGGGCGAGAGGGGGCGGTAGGGCGGGTCGGTAGGCCGCGGCGGGCGGTGGCGCTACCGCCCGGGCTATAGCCCCTGCCGCCCGGGCTATAGCCCGCATAGGCGGGGCGGTAGCGACGGGGTGGGGCGGTAGGGGCGGGGCGGCAGGGCGGAGACATCAAACACCCTACCGTAATCTTAGAAGCCGTTGCGTCGTATGATCGTTGGATCTGGCATGCTTTTTTTGGAGTCGCCGGGTCCAACAACGACATCAATGTGCTCAATCAGTCCCCATTGTTCACGGAAGTGCTTAGAGGAGAAGCACCCACAGTGAACTTCACGGTGAATGGACACCAGTACAACTGGGGTTACTACCTTGCCGACGGCATCTACCCCTCCTGGCCGGTGTTCATGAAGGGTGTTACTCTTCCACAAAGTGACAAGCAACGTGTCTTCACTGCTGCTCAATCGTGTTGGCGCAAAGATGTGGAGTGTGCATTTGGAGTGTTGAAGTCTAGATTCAACATTTTAGCAGTTCCCGGACGCTCCTACTCCATGCGCACTCTTGGGTTGATCGTGCGTGCATGTGTCATTATGCACAACATGATCATCGACGATGAGCGTGGTACCAATTTGGAGAACACCTATGAGACAGTTGCGAGCAACGTCGGGCCTCCAATACATACCAATGCACCACCAAGCCTAGCAGCAAGGATTCAGATGGACAACGAAATGCAGGACTCGCCGATGTATACACAGCTCCAGGGGGATTTGATTGAGCATGTGTGGGCTCATCAAAACTAGATTATGTAATTTTCTCATTTTTATGTAATTTTTATTTATTATTATGTAATCGGTACAATTTTAGTTGAATAAAATAATTTCTTCTATTATTTGCAATGTTTTTAATCTTCAAAATATGTGTTGACGTGGAGGAGAGAGAAAAGCTGATGTGGCAGAGAGAGAATCTTACAGCCCGGGCTATAGCCCGTGCACTGGCACCGTGCCTGTGATAGTGGGGTGATAGTGGTGAGAGAAGGTGACGTGGCAGGGGCTATAGCCCGTGAATAGTGGGCGGTGCATTGGCACCAGCCTTACAGGGTATCTTTAGTCTAGCAGTGGCGGAGCTAGGCCTTGTTGTTCAAACCCTGCTGCTGTCACGTCTTGGTTTGTTTTATTTCCGTTACAAATAATTCTGAAACCTGTAGGTGTTGATTCGCACCGTAGCGTTTCAGATAGTTTCAGTTAGCTATCTTCTAGCTAGACCTAGTCAGTGCGTGGACGCGTTCTGCGCGTGCTCGCTCTGGTCGTGGGATGGCACAATCCGCTAGTTGAGGAGCACCACGGTCAATCGTTGTAATGAATAAATGGAAAAACATAAAATCAGCAATGTTGTACGCTGCACAACACATCCTCGTGTCCTTTCTCTCTAAACTTTTGCCTGAAACCAACACACACGAGTGAGATCGAGAGGAAGCCACAACAACATTTGGTATCAGAGCCTGTGAGATCATCGCCATGGCCGGTGATAGCAAGTCCACGAAGTCGACGTCCCGATCGCCTTTGAAGCTGCCCGGGACACGCGCAACGCCACCTCCACCGATACGTGAGCGCAGTCGCGGTCGCAGTCTCGCCCGGCGCGGCGAGAGCAGCGGCGGGCGCGAGATCGTGGTGCTCGAGAGCGGCGGCGGCGCGATGCATCTCCCTATGCGAACCCGCACCAACTACACGGAGTGGCCCATCCTCATGCGGGTGCAGCCGCAAGGCGCGAGTCTTTGGGACGCGGTTGATCCACGGATCGAAGACGGCGAGGACGATCGGATGGAGAGGCAGGCTCTCGGGGCGATCCTTCGCTCGGTCCCTCCGAAGATGGTACCTGTCCTCGCTGCGAAGGACAACGTGAAAGCCGCCTGGGACGCCGTCAAGGTGATGCGCGTCGGTGTGGATCGCGTGCCGGAGGCACAACGCCAGAAGCTCCGCCGTGACTTCGAAAATCTCGGCTTCAAGTCGAACAAGGCAATCGAGGATTTCTCTCTGCGGCTCGCCGGCATCGTCACCGAGCTGCAATCCTTGGGTGATTCGATTACGGAACTCGCCACGGTGCAGAAGTTCCTGCGAGTAGTCCCACCGAGATATTCGCAGATGGCCTGCTCGATCAAGACTCTCCTCGATCTTGAGAGGATGTCCATTGAGGAGTTGAGCGGGCGGTTGTCAGCGGTGGATGGCCGCGGCGACGATGCAGAACCCGAGAGCGGAGTGAAGCTGCTGCTCACGGAGGAGGAATGGGCATCTAGACAGCGTCAGCGCGCCCACGAGTCATAGTCTTCCACGGGCGGTGACAAGAACGGCAAGGTGAAGGCCAAATCCCCGCAGGGCGACAAGACGGCACGCACTGGCGGCGGCAGTGGCCACCGCAAGCCCGGACTTGCCGCTACTGTGGCAAGCCTGGCCACTGGGCGAAGGAATGTCACAAGGCGCAGCGTGACCATGAGAAACGGGGCGAGGCAACGAACCTTGCGCAGGCTGAAGAGGCAGACGAGGCATGCGGGCTCATCATGGCGCGGGAGTGCGCATTGGTGGTGACCACTGACGGCACCGCGCTGGAGGAGGTACACCTGAACGAGGAGAGGGTGATCCCCGTGTCGGCACCCAACGGAGTTTGGCCGGTGTCAGCAGCCACATGACAGGATGCCGTGATGTCTCACGGCACTCGACGAGAAGGTGCGGGGCACGGTGCGTTTTGGTGTTGGATCTGCAGTGGCAATAAAAGGGCGCGACGACGTCGTGTTCAAGTGCCTCACCGGTGATCAGCGAGATCTCACCGGCGTCTACTTCATCCCCAACCTTCGCACCAACATCGTGTCACTCGGAAACTCGACGAGCACGGTTGCAAGATCACCATCGAGGACGGGTCATGTCGATCCTTGACAAGCCGCGCAAAATCCTGGCGCGCGTGGGGCGCACTAGAAATCGCCTGTACACGGTGCGCCTGAATATCTCCTCACCGGTGAGCCTGCTCGCTCATAGGGATGACGCGGCGTGGCTGTGGCATGGCCGCTACGGACACCTGCACTTCCGTGCACTCAGCAGCCTGGAAATTAAGGAGATGGTGCGTGGGCTCCCTGTCATCAAGCACGCAGAGGAGTTCTGCGACGGATGTGCCATTGGGAAACAACACCGCAAGCCGTTCCCGCATGCCACATCCTTCAGAGCGGAGACAGCCCTGGAGCTAGTACACACAGATTTGTGCGGGCCAATCACACCGGAAACCGTGGGCGGCAGAAACTACTTCCTGTTGATAGTGGATCATCACACGAGGTACATGTGGATTGAGCTGATCAAGACGAAGAATGAGGCGCTCAGATTCTTCAGAAAGGTGAAAGTCTTGGAAGCGAACGAGCGCCAATGCAACCTGCTTGCATTCAGGTCTGACCGCGGTGGTGAGTTCAACTCAACAGAGTTTACTGAATTTTGCGACGAGAACGGAGTTCGACACTACACCACAGCTCCCTATACTCTACAAAAGAATGGGGTAGTCGAGCGAAGAAACCAAACCGTGGTGGAGATGGCTCGTTGCTTACTCAAAACAATGGGTGTACCAGGTCCATTTTGGGGGGAGGCAGTAAGAACAGTTGTGTACTTGCTCAACAAAGCACCAACAAGGAGCATCACTGGCATGACTCTGTATGAGGCCTGGTGAAAGTGCAAGATGGTCAACTAGAGGGGGGGTGAATAGGTGACCTACAAATTTTACTCCTTTTTCAATTTTAATGGTGGATTAGGAAAAGTAAAGACTTGGTTAACTAAATGTGCAACTAGGTTAACACCCTAAGTGACAAGTAACGAGTAGCAACGGAAGTAAAGTAAACACACAAGATAACCACAAGTGAAAACTCGGAGACAAGGATATGTTTCCCGTAGTTCCTTCTTGAAAGAAGTACGTCTACGTTGAAGAGGTGGGGAGCCACCTAGGCGCTCCTCAATAGCACGGATGTGCACACCTTATTCTCCGTGAGCTTCTCCGGTGAGGGAGATTCTCGTTTCCACTATGAGGTCGACTTGAAGGCGTTGACCAAACCTTTACAAGGGGTTGAGGCTACTCCACAAGTGAGATGGAGGCTCTCAACGATTGAAGCTTCTTGCTACGAGTTGGAAGCTACAAGCACTAGGGTTTCCCTTGGATGACAAGGCAACCAAGAGATTACAAGATCCCAAGAGTAGTGGTGTGGGAACACACGTTTTGGCTTGGTGGAAAGATAGATCTAGGCCTCCTCCATGAGATCCTTGAAGGGCATCGAGTTTGGTTGGAGGAGGAGGGAGATCGGGGCGTTTTGAGCTCTACAACAATGGAGGAGAGAGAGGAATGGACGAGCTACCTATCTAGAGGAAGAAGACAGCTATTTATAGGCTCCTCCAAATTCTGACCGTTGCAGTCCTGCGGGGCCGGAAATTTCCGGGGTAAAGGCCGGAATATTCCGGCGTAAGTTGGCCGGATATTTGAAAACTCCGGGGGGGCGGATATTTGAAATATCCGGGGGCGGAATTTTCCGCCCCAATACTCCGCCCCCATCTCTTTGCGCAGGCATCAACATGTTGATGAAAAACTGCTAAGGACCAAGGGCCGGATATTTGCTCCGGAAATTTCCGGGGCAAATTTCCGCCCTACCTTCTGTGCGCGGGCATCAACTTATGATGGAAAAATGGCTAAGGACTTTGATGCCCGGAATATTGAAATATCCGGGGGGCGGATAATTGAAATGTCCGTGTTCGGAATTTTCCGGACTGAATTTCCGCCCCCATCTCTGTGCACGGGCAACACGAAGTAGTCCAATTTCTGCTAAGTCCTTGAGGGCCAGATTTTTGCTCCGGAAATTTCCGGGGCAAATTTCCGCCCTGGCTTCTGTGCGCGGGCAGACAAACACTTAGTCGTTTTCGTGGAAGCCAGAAAGGAGGCCGGAAATTTCCGGTGAGAGGGCCGGATAATCCGCCCCTTAAGTTCCAGAATTTCCGTCCTTTATACTGAAAAATCCGGTGGCTGTAATTCCACAATAGAGAGCTTCTCTTTGATCTTTTGACGAGGATATAACGATGATCATCTAAGATAGTAGCTGCACAGGCTGAACCGCATGTTAGATAGGAGATATTCGTGTTATCATCATCACCAAAATCATTAGAGGGATCATGAGCTTTCAATCTCCCCCTTTTTGGTGAATGATGACAACACGGGTATTTGCGGGGAATAAAGCTAACTATGCAGGATATGAAAACATCACAAATAGCATATATAGGAGACATGCCTCACAATAATAATAGTTCAACATAAATGACGAGTACGGTAGAACGAAGTTCGAAAAAGACGCACGAAAACGGAAATGGCAACAAAGAACGAAAGAAACCCTCCCAAGCAAATCCCCATGATCATCTAAATCTTCTCCCCCTTTGGCATCAAGACACCAAAAAGAGAAAAGAGAGAGCTACGTCCCATGGAGCAACCTCTAGGCCTGGGTGTCCTCGTCTTCCTCTTCAGCTTCACTGTCGGTGGCTTCCTCCATGTCCTCATCTTCATCAACACCAATATCCCAGTCAACGTCACGGTTGTTCCAGTTCTTGTATGCAATCCGAGGAGGAGGAAGAGGTGGTACAGTGGGAGTCTTGAGAGCAGTCATGATGTGGTGCTGGTTCTCTAAGATGCTGCGGCGCTCCACATAGGCAGCGTAGTTCTCCTTGTGGAGGCAAACATTCAAACTCAGCACTTTCTCAACAGCACGAGCAAGCCACGAGCGTTTCTTCTTGCCCGGAGGAGGAGGACGCATGCGAGCATCCCTGTGTCCCTGTCCAGATGCACCAACATTATGAGCGGCCTGCTGAGTGTGGGCGGACTTCTTATAGAGGTTAACGTCCTTGTGATCCTCACAGTCTAACTCCAAGTCTTCTCGGTGTTCTTCAGGATAGCGTGCCTTGATGAGCTTCATGATATAGGGGGCATATGGAGGCACCTTGCGATGGAAGAGAGCATAGTGAATCTCATTGAAAATGAAATCCATCACATCAATCCTGTGAGCCTCCATATCAGTCATATCAGTCTCAGAGAAGGTCAAGAAGGCGTGGTGCATAAGGTTGACCAAGCCACCACGAATAGCATCATTGTTTCCCGCACTTGGAGCAATGGACTCCCTGAGCATGCGCAGGAGGATATCATAGACTGCGAAGAGGCCTTTAGCCGATCCAATTGTACCTTGAGAACCATAGAGCTCAGCAAGCCTGTTCTTCTCATACTCTTCCCCATGGATGTGCATGCGGTGGCCCTGTGGAGTGTTGAGGCCAGCAAATGGATAGTCAAGCACAGTGGCAAAGTCATGAAAGTTTGTAGAGAGCATGTGAGGGCCAGACATCCAAGTCATCCCAATCTCTTCAGAATCGTCAATGACAAGAGTAGCATAGAACTGCTGGATGTAGGTGGTGTTGTAGGAGCATCGAGTCTCCATAAGCGGACGCAGACCAAGAACCTCAGCAAGCTGAACAGAGTTGTTGAAGTAATCTGGGTGGGCAGCGAGATGAGCAAAATTGATCACCTTCATTGGGCACACTGGTTTGCTCATTACGCTGTACACTTGCTTGAAGAGGGTCTCCTGCTCAACATGCCAAAAGCACGAGTCAATAGTGGGGTCCTGAGGACCCTCCGTGTACCAAGCCTTGGCACGCCATGCCTTAAACTCTACAATGGGCATGGTGCCCACATTGAGAGTGGCCTTGCCTTGCTGCCTTCCACCTTTGCGTGCAGCCCTATCAGCATCACGTTGCTGCTCATATGCTCTCTGAGTATCTCTTGCACGCCGGCGAGTTTCATTATCTTCAACAAAAGTCCCTTCTTCATTTTCTGTCAGGTGACGGTATCGCTTGCGAGAGCTGAGTAACTTGCCGGACCTAGAGGATGAGCCATCTGCGAGGAAAGCAGAGAAAATCCAAAGAAAAACAAACAAGAATCAAAAACTGGGGGCTCACGAATTGAGGAATGGAATATCGTGGAGTTCTGTTGGAGATTCAGTATAGGCCGGAAATTCTGGTCATGGAGACGGAAATTCCGGAGGGCGGAAATTCCGGCCTCAGGGCAAATTTCCGGGGTGCGGAAATTTCGGCCCTGGGCGGAAATTTCCGGCCTTCGGGATTTTCGAATCCAGATCTGAATCTGGGCCTATAACGAATCTAGAACAAGGAATCTAGTACCAGGATGAATCCTAGAGAATAGATGGTACTTTGTGCGAGCGAAGAACCATGCTAGAACGTGAAGAACACTAGATATAGGAACAATGCATCTACTCAACCCAAAATTGCGGAGAAAACAAACACGTACCGGGATCCATGAACAGGAAGGACGTGCGGTCTCTTGATCCGCAAGGGAAGAGAAGAGGATGAGGAGGGGAGGCGAATAAGCCTCCCGGAAGTCTCGGAGGCGGCGGCGGCTGGCTGGGGGCGAGTGGAGAGACGAGGGGAGGGAAGCAACGTGGACTGCTCCCTCCCGTCGTCCTTATATAGCCCCAGACCAAGAGCACCGGAAATTTCCGGCATTAATACCGGATATTCCGGTGTCCGGAGATTTGGGCCGGAATATTCCGCCCAAATATCCGGTGTGCCTTCTGCGAGCGGGCACGCTGGATAGTTGCGGGATTATTCGAGTCCAAATCTAACCCCGGAAATTTCCGTGGCTTAAGACACGGAATATTCCGAGACCCCGGAAATTTGGACCGGAAATTTCCGCTGAAATTTCCGGTGTGCCTTCTGCGAGCGGGCACAGCGGAAGTTAGCGAAATTTCTGGGCCAAACGTCTGAGGGCCGGAATATTCCGGTCCAGAACCGGAATTTCCGGAGTGCCAACGCCATCCAAGTTTGGTGGAAGATGGATCAAGTCGTGAGCCTCCAAAGATGCAAAAAGTCACAAACTAACTCACAAACACGAGAAAAACATCAACTAAAAATTCAAAGAAGAAGTTGGTGGCCAAAGCCACCGTGTTTGAGTGATACCAAGGAGCCGCGAAGATGTATCTTGGACTCAAAAGTATAACTCACGTTTTAAGCACAATAAGTCACATATTGACTAGATATGCATGACGTTTTGATTGTTTTGCGCATGATAGGTGGAGTGTTTGTTCATGAGTTGAACTACGCTCCCCCTATGTCCATGCCTACATCTAGACTAGATAGCACATATAATGAAGGTACTTATGCAAGGGTTCAAGAGAAGTTAGACGCATCGATCAAATTTAGTTCATTCCTCAAACCCCGAAATCTTGGTTCGTCAAGGGCCTTCGTGAAGATATCCGCGAGTTGATCTTTGGTTGCCACATAGGAGAGGTCAATATCACCCTTCTCAACATGATCCCGAATAAAGTGATGCCGTATTTCAATGTGCTTCGTCTTGGAGTGAAGAACGGGATTGTAGGCAATCTTGATGGCACTCTCATTGTCGCATAGGAGAGGAACTTTGTCGAAGACGATGCCATAATCTCTCAATGTTTGCCGCATCCAAAGTAATTGAGCACAACAACTCGCCGCGGATATATATTCGGCCTCGGTGGTAGAGAGAGCGATGCAGTTTTGCTTCTTAGATGACCAACACACCAATGAGCGTCCAAGGAATTGACATCCTCCGGATGTGGATTTCCTATCCGTCTTCTCTCCCGTATAGTCCGCATCCGAATAACCAATGAGCTGAAAGCTTGAACCCTTGGGATACCAAAGACCGAAATTGGGGGTATGAACTAAATATCGAAAGATGCGCTTAACCGCTTCAAAATGACTTTGCCTCGGAGAGGCTTGAAACCTTGCACATTTACCTACGCTATACATGATGTCGGGTCTAGATGCACAAAGGTAGAGCAAAGAGCCAATCATGGAGCGGTATACCTTTTGATCTACCTCTTTACCATCCGGGTCGGGTTTCAAGTCAATGGTCGTGGACATGGGGGTCTTCATGGGTTTAGCATCATGCATGTTGAATCTCTTGAGCATATCTTGAGTATACTTGGCTTGCTTGATGAAAGTCCCTTCCGGATATTGCTTGATTTCAAAGCCAAGAAAGTATTCCAATTCTCCCATCATAGACATCTCGAACTTGTCCGTCATAATCTTGCAAAACTCATCATTGAATGCAACGTTAGTTGAACCAAAAATGATATCATCCACATAGAGTTGGCATATGAACAAGTCACCTCCAACCTTTTTGGTGAAAAGGGTGGGATCGATTAAACCAACATTGAACCCACGATCAACCAAAAACTCTTTAAGGTGCTCATACCACGCACGTGGAGCTTGTTTAAGTCCATAGAGCGCATTATCAAGTTTATAGACATGATCGGGGTGGTTGGGATCCTCGAAACCCGGAGGTTGCTTGACATAGACCAACTCGTGGATGGGACCATTCGAAAATGCACTTTTCACATCCATTTGTTGCAACTTAAAGTTATGATGAGATGCATAGGCAAGTAAGATGCGAATGGATTCAAGACGAGCAACGGGAGCGAATGTTTCACCAAAGTCGACACCTTCGACTTGAGAAAAGCCTTGAGCTACCAATCTAGCTTTGTTGCGGATGACGATGCCGTCCTTGTCTTGTTTATTCTTGAAGATCCACTTAGTGCCGATGACGTTCTTGCAATCTTTGGGTCTTGGCACCAACTTCCACACTTTGTTGCGTTCGAAGTTATTGAGTTCATCGTGCATTGCTTCAAGCCAATCTTGATCTTCAAGGGCTTCATAGACCTTCTTTGGCTCAATGTGAGAGACAAATGCATGAGCTTTGCTAAAGTCCGCTAGTTGCCTCCTTGTGACGACCCTTCCACAAACTTGACCAAGAATCATGTCCTCCGTGTGACCGGCACGAGTAAGATTATCAAGCCTCCTCTTTGCTCTACGAGCTAGCATCTCCTCCAAAGTTTCCTTGGATAGAACTTGATCATCACCTTCATCATCGGAGATATGTCCACCTTGATCTTGATCATTGACGGGAGATGGATCCCTTATGTGTCTAGTATCATCACCATGAGTATCTTGTTCTCCATTATGAGCTTGGCCTTCATCATGAGCTTGGCCTTGATTATTAGCTTGGCCTTCAGGTGAAGCATGAGGGGTCGATGCATCTTGTTGGGTAGCTTGGTTATCAATGGATGTAGTCAATGGCTCCACATGCGTGGAGCATAGTCCTTCTCCCTCCGTCATCCGGTGTCCCTCAATGGGGATTATTTCACCAATCCCCATTCTTCGTATGACGATGGGAGGAATTGCATCTCCTACAAAACCATGATCTATACGGCCCCCTTGGGACCCATTATCCTCATCAAACACCACGTCTATAGCTTCTTCAACTTGTCCGGTGGACTTGTTGTAGACCCTATAGGCGTGAGCGTTTGTGGCATAACCAACAAAGATACCCTCATAAGATTTAGTCTCGAACTTTGATAAGCGTTTACCTCTCTTGCAAATGAAGCACTTGCAACCAAAAACCTTGAAGTATGATACATCCGGCTTCTTGCCCGTGAGAATCTCATAAGGGGTCTTGTTCAAGATCTTGCGGAGATATAATCGGTTGCTAGCATGGCAAGCAGTGGAGACGGCCTCGGCCCAAAAATTATATGGAGAAGAGAATTCCGCAATCATGGTTCGAGCCGCATCCATAAGAGTCCGATTCTTTCTCTCCGCCACACCATTTTGTTGAGGGGTGTAAGGAGTAGAGTATTGATGAGCAATTCCTTCCTCACTAAGAAATCCCTCCACGGTGTAGTTCTTGAACTCGGAGCCGTTATCACTTCGGATCGCCATGATACTCGTATTATGTTGGCGTTCCACCAAAGTGATGAATTCGATCACCCGCTTTTGAGTCTCACTCTTCCTCTTGAAGAAGTACACCCAACAATATCGTGAATAGTCATCCACAATCACCAAACAATACTTTTTGCCCCCAAGGCTATCATATGATAGGGGACCAAAGAGGTCCAAGTGAATGAGCTCGAGGATCCTTGAGGTGGTGATGTTCGTCTTGGTGGGGTGTGCTTCTCCATGTTGCTTTCCTAAGACACAAGAGCTACACACACGGTCTTTTGCAAATTTTGCATTTGTTAGTCCAAGAACGTGATTACCACTTTGAAGGTCATGCAACGTTCTCATATTGGTGTGGGCTAGTCGGCGATGCCATAGCCAACCCACATCAACTTTAGCCATTAGGCATGTCGCGGCACACGTGTCTCCTTTAGAGAAGTCCACTACATACATGCCGTTCTCGACATGCCCAACGAAGGCTACTTTAAGAGTCGTTTCCCAAGTGACAATCACATTCTCCTTATTAAAGAACGAGGTAAAACCACTCTTAGCAAGTTGAAGAACCGAAATGAGATTATAGCCTAGGGACTCAACAAGAAGAACGTTCTCAATTGACAAGTCATTTGAGATTGCTACCTTGCCTCGTCCCAATACCTTTAATTCGGAGTTATCACCAATAGTGACGCAATTGAGGTGAGGTAATGGAGGTTGAAGATCACTCATTGCGTCATTGCTTCCGGTCATATGTTGGGATGCAACACTATCCACCGTCCATTTGCTCGACCCGGAAGCACTTCCCTACAAGATTAGTTTCTAGATTTAGGGACCCATCTTTGAATGGGTCCTCTCATGTTAGTGACAAGGGTCTTAGGTACCCAAATACTCCAATGATAATCATCACCATAAGAAGTACCAACATATTTAGCATACACATGACCATCTCTAGATTTCATAAGAACATAAGATGGATTGTATTTCCCGGCAAAGTTATTGTGAGTGATGCTCCCCCTAGAGGTATCACCACCCACAAAGGTGTTGGTCTTCTTGCTTTTTGCCACCTCTCCCTCTTTCACAAATCTTACTTCTTGTGAAGGAGAGGTAGCTTTCTTCTTGTTCTTCTTCTTGTACTTCTTCTTTGACTCGGCAACATAGCCAAGTCCCTCTTTTCCCTTGTTGACTTGTTGAGAAGCATTCTCATGGGGATTCTTCTCACTTCCTACAAGATTAGTAGTACCACAAGAATAGCTAGACAAGACATTTGAGCTAGGATATGAAGTGGACACAACTTGCTTGTTAGATAGTTGAGCTAGAAGATTGTCACGAGATTTGGTCAACTTGTCATGAATTTCCTTAAGAGACATGAACTCCTTTTCGAGTTTTTCATGACGAGTGACAAGTTCCTCGTGAGCAATTCCTAGCTTCAACTCTTCATTTTCTAGAGTTTTAATGATAGCAAGTGATTTAGCATTGTCCTTCCTATGCATGGAGACACTTATGGCAAAGTTTTTCTTCAAGACAAGATAATTTCTCCTCAAGAGAGGCACGAAAGGAACGCTCATTTTCAAGTGCTTTTTCAAGCTCTTGTTCATTGCAAGTGTGGCCTTCGTGGCTTTCCAAAGCCAAGATAATCTCCTCCTTTTCATCTACAAGAATGTTAGCCTCATCAAGTTGCCTTAAAAGGGCATTCACTTTTTCCTTAGTCTCACCTTTAAGGCTTGATAGCCACATGCCTAACTCATTAGACTCACTATCCTCCTCGTCAACATTTTCAACACAATCCAATAATGAAGGAGGGTTAGTGATAATGGTCTTGGAGTTTGGAGAGCATACCGAGTTGGCTTTTGCCATGAGACAAGTAGGTCGGGTAGCAACATTCTCATTGGGGGATTCAAATAGGGAGATCGAAGGAGTTGATGCGGTGGCCATGGCGATGTGAGCGACTCCACCTACTTCATCTTCTCCTTCATCTCCGGAGATGTAAGTCTCAAGCACCGCCCCGTATTGAACATAGAGGGCCCTTGGCGCCCTTCTAGCGAAGTTCTTGTTTTGAGGAGGCTTGGTCTTGTTTTTGCGAACAAGCTTCCCTTCGTTTTCTTCTCTTGGCTCAAAGGGGCACTCCTTGACAAAGTGGTTTGCGCTACCACAATTGTAGCATGTCCTTGGTCGCTCCCCCTTCTTCTTGTAGTTCTTGTTTCGTGGCGGCCTTGGAGATCCGGCCTTGTGAGCTTCCCATCTCTTCCAATATCCATGCATCGCAAGAGCAATGCATTTGTGGGCTCCGGTGTAAGTGTCCTCATAGTCTTCATCATCATCATCATCTCCTTCACTCTCATCAATTCGAGCCATAGCCTTTGACTTCAAAGCGAGATTGGGTGTTCCTCCTTGGCCACGAGAGCGAGCAAGAGCATTTTCTGCACTCTTGTGTGAGAGGGAGATGGCTATGAACTCACTTAGGACACCAATTGAGTTGAGGGTATTGTAATCCGCTCTTGTCCGGATGCTAGTGGAGAGATTCTTCTCAAAGGGGGTAATTGCTTTGACAAATTTCCTCTTGATCCACTCATCGGAAATTTCTTCTTTTCCAAAGTCCCTCAATTGGTTGGCAAGAGCGACAACTCTCCTATATAGCTCTTCGGGGGTCTCATCCTCATGCATGACGAAGTTCTCGGAGTTGTCAATGGCCATGTCATACTTGGAAGATTGGATGCTAGCATTTCCTTGGAGCAAGGTGTCAAGTTTATCCCAAGCTTCCTTGGCGGTCTTGCAACTGAGAATGTGAGTGAAGTACTCCCTTGGGAGAGCCTTTTGAATCATGACAAGTGCGGTCTTGTTGAGTTGAGATTCGATGTCCTCCCTTGGAGTCAAATTGTTTGGGTCATGAGGATGAAATCCATGAACCACACTTCTCCATAATGCGGTACACGATCCTGAAATGTGAGATTCCATCTCAAACTTCCAAGAGGAAAACTCGTTAGTGTTAAGGATGGGTGGAGCACCAACATTAAGGATGTGTGGCATGGAAACAATTGGGTGGATAGAATCATAGTTTTGTGGTGGTGGAACTTTCGAATTCGAACCCAAACCATTAGCCTTTTGAGACTTGGAACCACCGTCACTCTCCTTAGCTTTGGCTTTGGCCTTTTGTGCGGCTTTAGCCTTAGCTTTTGCAATGTTCTCTTCGAGTTCGGAGATGTCCGGATTTGTTTCCTCATCCGAACTATCCACATCGGAGACGTGAGGAAAGTGAGACGGTTCCTTAGGTCTACCCATTATGATCTCCAACATCTTCTTCATGGAGGACATGTCCGAGCCAACACTAGAGCTAACCTTAGACAACTGAGTTTGTATGGTGCTCACCGTTGTCTCAAGGTTAGTTATAGTGTTAGACATTCTGGCGATTTCCTCCTTAGTAGATTCGGGATCATCCTCGTTGACCATTGTACTCTTAGGCGGTTAAGCCCGATAAAAGAGCCGAGGCTCTGATACCAATTGAAAGTGCAAGATGGTCAACTAGAGGGGGGGTGAATAGGTGACCTACAAATTTTACTCCTTTTTCAATTTTAATGGTGGATTAGGAAAAGTAAAGACTTGGTTAACTAAATGTGCAACTAGGTTAACACCCTAAGTGACAAGTAACGAGTAGCAACGGAAGTAAAGTAAACACACAATATAACCACAAGTGAAAACTCGGAGACAAGGATATGTTTCCCGTAGTTCCTTCTTGAAAGAAGTACGTCTACGTTGGAGAAGTGGGGAGCCACCTAGGCGCTCCTCAATAGCACGGATGTGCACACCTTATTCTCCGTGAGCTTCTTCGGTGAGGGAGATTCTCGTTTCCACTATGAGGTCGACTTGAAGGCGTTGACCAAACCTTTACAAGGGGTTGAGGCTACTCCACAAGTGAGATGGAGGCTCTCAACGATTGAAGCTTCTTGCTACGAGGTGGAAGATACAAGCACTAGGGTTTCCCTTGGATGACAAGGCAACCAATAGATTACAAGATCCCAAGAGTAGTGGTGTGGGAACACACGTTTTGGCTTGGTGGAAAGATAGATCTAGGCCTCCTCCATGAGATCCTTGAAGGGCATCGAGTTTGGTTGGAGGAGGAGGGAGATCGGGGCGTTTTGAGCTCTACAACAATGGAGGAGAGAGAGGAATGGACGAGCTACCTATCTAGAGGAAGAAGACAGCTATTTATAGGCTCCTCCAAATTCTGACCGTTGCAGTCCTGCGGGGCCGGAAATTTCCGGGGTAAAGGCCGGAATATTCCGGCGTAAGTTGGCCGGATATTTGAAAACTCCGGGGGGGGCGGATATTTGAAATATCCGGGGGCGGAATTTTCCGCCCCAATACTCCGCCCCCATCTCTGTGCGCAGGCATCAACATGTTGATGAAAAACTGCTAAGGACCAAGGGCCGGATATTTGCTCCGGAAATTTCCGGGGCAAATTTCCGCCCTACCTTCTGTGCGCGGGCATCAACTTATGATGGAAAAATGGCTAAGGACTTTGATGCCCGGAATATTGAAATATCCAGGGGGCGGATAATTGAAATGTCCGTGCCCGGAATTTTCCGGACTGAATTTCCGCCCCCATCTCTGTGCGCGGGCAACACGAAGTAGTCCAATTTCTGCTAAGTCCTTGAAGGCCGGATTTTTGCTCCGGAAATTTCCGGGGCAAATTTCCGCCCTGGCTTCTGTGCGCGGGCAGACAAACACTTAGTCGTTTTCGTGGAAGCCAGAAAGGAGGCCGGAAATTTCCGGTGAGAGGGCCGGATAATCCGCCCCTTAAGTTCCGGAATTTCCGTCCTTTATACTGAAAAATCCGGTGGCTGTAATTCCACAATAGAGAGCTTCTCTTTGATCTTTTGACGAGGATATAACGATGATCATCTAAGATAGTAGCTGCACAGGCTGAACCACATGTTAGATAGGAGATATCCGTGTTATCATCATCACCAAAATCATTAGAGGGATCATGAGCTTTCACCTGGCCAGGTAGAAAACCAAGTGTACATCATCTACACACTTTTTGGTGTGTGGCTCATGTGAAGAAGCTGGGGTCGGGACTCCACAAACTTGCAGATCGATCAGTGCCTGGAAGCTTTGTCGGCTATGAAGATGGTGCAAAGGCCTACCGTGTCTATAATCCGGTGGGAAAACGTGTATACGTAACACGGGATGTGGAGTTTGAAGAGCAGCGTCTCTGGAACTGGAGCGAGCACACTGATGCCAGCAGCACACCACAGCCGAGCACGATCACGGTAGAGTACAGTGGAGAAGAGCCTGAAGAAAGGGGGAGCCTGTTCACGGCAGAGAAAGTGACGGAATCTCTGCCGCGGCGGGACAGAGACACTGCTGGTGGTACCTCGTTGTCGCCTCCAGCCAGGGCAACGCCACCTGCAGAACCAAGAACCCCATCTCCGGCTCGTGTGGAATTTGCCACTCCTCCTACACATGACGACAACCTCGACACCGACTACGGTGCCTCACCGATACAGGCGCGAGTCGAACATACTTGATACGTCCGAACCTACTGAGAGGGAATTGGAGCTTGGACTCACCACAACCGACAAGCCGTCAAGTGTTGAGGAGGCTCTGGACGATCCCGCTTGGCGCAAGGCGATGGAGGCAGAGCTACGGTCCATCAAGGACAATGGGACATGGCTGGCAGTGCCACTCCCTCAAGGTCACAAAGCCATTGGCATGAAGTTGGTGTTTAAAGTTAAACGAGACCCAGCCGGTGCCATTGTCAAACACAAAGCCAGACTGGTGGCTAAGGGTTATGCGCAGCACCAAGGCATCGACTCTGAGGAGGTCTTTGCACCCTGTTGCTCGCGCTCGCCACGCATGGCAAGTGGCAGGTGCATCACATGGACGTAAAGTCTGCGTTCCTCAATGGCGAGCTGGCAGAGGAAGTATACGTGCGGCAACCTCCTGGCCTCGCTGTCGACAGGGAAAGTGCTGAAGTTGCAGAAGGCGTTGTACGGACTTCGTGAGGCACCGCACGCATGGAATGCCAAGCTGGACGCCACACTTGTCACACTTGGGTTCACGCGATGTCCGATCGAGCACGGTGTCTATCGTCATGGGGATGCAGTTTCCTTCCTGCTGGTCGGTGTGTATGTCGATGACCTCGTGATCACCAGGACAACCGTCGAGGAAATCATCGAGTTCAAGTCTCAAATGCAGAAGATGTTCGAGATGAGCGATCTCGGCCTCGTCAAATACTATCTGGGAGTCGAGGTGCAGCAGCGAGATGGAGAGATCACGCTCTCGCAGAGCACGTACGCGGCCAAGATTCTGGAGCGCGCGGGACTTTGGAACTGCAACCCCTGTCACGCTCCAATGGAACACCGGCTGCAGCTGCACAAGTTGGAGGAGAGTGCAGGCGTGGACGTAAGCGAGTTCAGAAGGTTGGTGGGCAGTCTGCGTTACCTGGTCAATACGCGGCCAGACATTGCTCATGCCGTGGGCGTAGTAAGCCGTCATATGCAGGCACCTGGGAAGGAGCATTGGGCGGCAGTCAAACAAATATTACGCTATGTGGGTGGTACTCAAGACTTTGGTTGCCGCTACAAAGGAGGAGGAAAAGCAGGCTACCATGACAGCGATCACGCTGGTGACATCAACGACAGGAAGAGCACCACTGGGGTGATCTTCTTCCTCGACGCTGCTGAGCAAGCCAAGGTGTTTGGCTCAATCGGCTTCTAGGTGAACTGACAGGAACTGAACGACCAAAGTTCAAACTTTTGGTGGACAACAAGTCTGCCATTGCTCTTTGCAAGAATCCAGTGCATCATGGGCGAAGCAAGCACATCGACACCAAGTTCCACTACACACGTGAGCAGATTGAAGCTGGACAAATGGATGTCGAGCATGTTGGCAGTGATGAACAGCCTGCTGATATTCTGACCAAGGCGCTCGGATGGACCAAGTTCATTGAGTTTCGTCAGAACATCGAGGTTCAGAAGATCATCGCTGGACGGCAGATTTGAGGGGGGGGGAATTTTTTCTTCGTGCAAGGTTACATTATCTCAAGAAACACGAAAAATTCATAGTTTCAAAGAAGCATTAGCGACCACCGATCTTTTCCACTCCATACTCCACGCCTACATAGAGTCCGGCAATATCACCTGCAGATTAGTCGGAACAACATTTGAAACTGTCAACCAACATTGGATTAAAGAGGCCCGATAAATGATTGGTGTCAATGGATTCTTTTTAGAGAAGTCAATGCATTTGTTTCAAGCAAAAAAGGTACACCAAAGTTCTATTAGTTACCCCAGTATGCACCCTCCATGACCATTTTCTTCGGCTGCATAAAATAAATCATAATGCCTTTTTGGTCCACCGTCAATGGTAGAAATAAATCCACTGAATTGTTTACTAATTCAAATGTGTAGAGAAATTAAGTAGATGGAGATAAATTGCTCTTAGACATGCAGTTCAACGGTCCCCTCCTTTCGGGTTCGACTTATTTTCTTTATTTAAGCATAATCAATTAATTTGTTCTGATTTTACGGACAAGCAAAGGGTGTGTTAGAGATATATTAGGTGTACGTATCTTTGGTAGTTTAGGATTTGTATCAATCTCCTACTCTATCTCTACGAGGCTTCTTGCCCTCCAAGTTTGTACCCCAATATATACTCGCCCATGAGGCTCAATAATACATCCACCATATTCCGCCAATCTCATAATTCTACATGGTATCGGCCTAAACACGATCTAACCCTAGCCGCCGCCGCCGCTTCCGCCTCGCGCCGCCCCCGGGACAGATCTATGATCGTCGCCGGGGGCCGCGCCGCCCGTACCTAGGGTTCGTCCGCCGGTCCCGTGGATCGGCTGCCCTAGAGCGTCTTTCTCCGCCGATCGCTTGGCCGGCGTTTTCTTTTTTGGTTTTCCGATTCAAAATCGGTTTGCACGACTACAGGCCTCTTCACCGACACGGCGGAGTCACACGCCACGCGGCGGCCGTAACGGCCATTGTCCATGTGGCCTCTTTGCCGCCTCGCCGGCTTCGCGCGATGCGGCGGCCTTAACGGCCGCCTACCGCGCGTCTACCCGCCCGTCGCTTTGTGTCGGTCGTCATCGCCTCTGCTCCGATCGGGACTCCTGCACTACCCCGCCTTCACTGTGGCTGCCTCACGCACAGAGCTGCCTTGGCCGCTTAGACACGGCGCTGCGTTCGCCGCTCGACCTTCACTACCCAGCCTTACGTCATCATCATCGTGCTGAGCGGCGCATCCTCCACCTCGCGAGCAAGCTGATTGATCACCCGCCCGCCCGCGATCCGTTCCATCCAGGCTGCGCGGCCGACCCGTACAGCCGTCTGCGTGCGCCTCCGCAGGGTCCCGTGAAGACCGTCCTTGAGTGTGCGTCTATCACCGATCGAGCAAACGGGCTGCCGCTGCGTCGCCCCATCGGGCCGTAGTGCCGCCGCCCCGTGGTTCTCACCGCGGCTACATCACCCCGCGCGTCGCCGCTGCATCGCTCCTCCGGGCCGTAGCGCTGCATCACACCGTCCCCGCCGTCGCCCCGAGCTGTTCCAGCGGTGCGCTGACGCTGCGTCATCCCTTCGGGCCGTAGTGCCACAGCACGCGATGCCTGCCGCCACGAGGCCGTTCCCGCGGTTTCCCTCACGGCATGCTGCCGCTGCGTCACCCCCTCGGGCTGTAGCGCCGCAGCACACGCGGTCCAGGTCGCCGCCCCGAGGTCTTCCCGTCGTCGCCCCGACACGCACGTCGCCGCTGCGTCGCTGTTCGAGCCGTAGCGCCACGACATGGGTCCACTCCGCCGTCCCCGCGCGTTGACCTCTTCGTGGTATGCGCCGCGCCGCCTCCCTAGGCGCGGGAACGCCACCGTCCGCGCGTGGTCTTTTTCGAGTTGTTGGGTTCTTCCTCGCCTACTACGAGCATCGCCGCCGTGCTTCTACACATGACCGCCGTGGCCCTTCGCGGGCTACCGCCGCCGTGTCGCTCCTAACGGCAACCGACATGGCCCCCCACATGGCTGCCTTTGGTTCCGCCGACTACATCGCCGTCCACCTCTTCCTCTGCTCCGACAACCGTGGTTGACATCGGCACCTTCTCCCCCACGCCGACTGGCGCTGCAACCGTCGTCGAGCCTTCGTCCACGACGTGTCCCCAGGCCCGGCAAGCCTGGTGCGACGCCTCGTCAACATCGACTTCGTCCTTCTACGCATCGCCGTCATCTTCCTCGACCACTTCCTCTGCTCCGACAACCGTGGTTGACATCGGCACCTTCTACCCCCACGCCGACTGGCGCTACAACCGTCGTCGAGCCTTCGTCCACGACGTGTCCCCGGGCCTGGCAAGCCTCGTGCGAAGCCTCGTCAACATCGACTTCGTCCTTCTACGCATGCCCGGTGCTGGCAACACTGGCGCGTGCCTTCATCCACGACGCGTCCACGGGCTTGGCAAACCCGGCGCGACGCCTCGTCCATACCGTCTTCTTCCCGGCGCACCACTACTTCAACACCACTGCGCCTATGTCTAACTTGGCGCCTCCTTGCGCCCCGCGGCTACATGGCGACTACCTCGACACCGGCTACCCCCACTCGACATCGACCTCGTCAACCTTCGCACGGCTACCTCGACCACGGCTACACCACCCTACGCTCTCGGCTACCTCGACGTCGGCACAAAGGGCTATCATCTCTCCTTGAGCACTCATCAGCTTCCTCTACGGTCCAAGCTCCAGCGCCGTGACACCATCCACGATGTCAGTCCACTGGATTCTACTTCGGTTTTTCTCCAGTCTGACCGCCTGCGACGCTCCTGTTGTTCGCAACGCTGCCGCTACGACTGCGGGGGGATGTTAGAGATATATTAGGTGTTCGTATCTTTGATAGTTTAGGATTTGTATCAATCTTCTACTCTATCTCTACGAGGCTTCTTGTCCTCCAAGTTTGTACCCCAATATATACTCGCCCATGAGGCTCAATAATACATCCACCATATTCCGCCAATCTCATCATTCTACAGGGTGCACCAACAATGAAGGTTGATGCGAGAGAGGTAGCCTTAGGCGTCACTTTACTTGTGTGCAAAGTTTCCTGGTCTAACCTTGTCATTTATAACCTATATTTTTCTTTAAAAAATGAAAACAATAGTTTCCTCCGAAATCTAGAAGACATCTCATGGGACTATGTTTAACCTCCTCTTCCACCAATGGATAGCGCCCTCCCCCACCGACCTTCTCCGTCGGGCTCCAATCTACCCAGGGGCATAGATTGCCGCCTTGGATGCCTAAGGTTTGTATTCAAGTTAGGTTTTGGTCTCTAGTTTCTAGTGCTGAAGTGATGGCGTCACTTTCGGCATGAAATGAGTCGTCCTCGCCTCGCCCTCGTTGCAAGGTACTTCTTAGCATCATTGGGAGGCATGTGGAGATCGGTGTGTCACGTCTAATAAGCCGAGCGTCATCGTCTTCTCCAGACCGTGGAATCTTTGGTGTCAACGCCGCCACAACTTCCTGGCAAAGACTAGTGACTTCACGGTTGCTTGTGTAGATACTACCTTTTATCCCTGCGGTTTCTGCAGTGGCGCAGAACTTTGAACCAACATCCACGCGTCATTGGCATGTGTGGGGGATGAGACGATGAAGAATTTACAAAGGACTGGATTGTAACTACCTTTTCTGTGGAGGTTTTTGCTCCAATGTTGGTGCTTAATTAATTGGCATGTAGCTTTAGTTCATTCAAAAAATGGCCCTATATTTTTCACTCGCATTTCTAGATGTATTTTTCGCCCAACATTTCTACTTGTAATTTTTTTTTAGGGAATTATTTCTGCTTGTATATGATTCACTCGGCTCTAATGTTAGTTGGACGCTGGCTCGCAGGTACGGCAAGCAGGCTGCCATCCACGATGGGTTCTCGGAACTTTTTTTTTCTAGAACAAGCCGACGATCATTGGTCCCTCGACCGTCTATCACGGGCCAAGGCTAACAGGGCCTTTGTTTTAGTGACGGGCTTCATTTGCGCGGCCCGTACCGAGCTACACTCGATTGGGGCTCGGTGTGTTGTGCCTAAATAGTGCCACATCGCTTGCCAAGGAGAAATATGACCGGTTTATAAGCTGGGTGTCGATTGTTGGTTCCATCGCGTGGCACACGGGATAAGCTACCTCAAACAAACAAACAAACAATGGTTATTGTGAAGTTGCATGCAAGCATGATTCAGCGCAGATCGCCCTGATGAAACCTTGACATGAAAAATTCGTCACACCGACATGGTGTGTAAGGCAATCTTTTTATCCTTTTTATTTCTTTTGTTGCTTCCAGCTCAGGCATCACGAAGTCATCAGAAAAACTCCCAGACAATCAGGCATGTATGAAAATAAATACTCTGAAAGACGGTTGTCGGAATGGTTTTCGTGTGCACTTTCGCACAGAGGGGAGATTGCGGCAAGGCAACTCCTTCTTTAGAGATCCCTTCTTTAGAGATATAGTGGGTTATGATAATTAAATTACTGCTTCAGCTGAATATAGTAAATTTAGCCGACAATCTGATGAATTGCAAGTCATCTTTAGAGCATCTTTAGCCGTGGTTGAAAACACAAAACTGAATACGGTTTTTCAGTTCACATTTTCCGGGGCCGGTTCCGTCGGCGCGGTTGCCGCTCCCGCGCTCATGCGAGCTTGGGCTGCGCACCAGAGGTGGTAGCGGTGGCGGATCTTACGGCGGCGGGATGAAATTTCTTGACGTCGTGGTGGATTGAGATGGCGGATTTCAGAGGCGACGATAGATCACGGGTTGTGACTTGAAAGTGTGGTGCGGTGCAGTACAAGTAGGGGGTGCAGGGGGTTCACATGGGCCTGTAGTGCGTCTCCAGGCCAGGTCGTGTTTTCGGGCCAAAACGGTAGACTCGCCGGAATTTCCCAATTCTGGCCCTTTTACAGGCATCGCTAGAGATACTCTTAGAGCAACTCTGGCGAATCCATAATATTTCTATCCGGCAAATTGTGTTTAGCGTGGATGTGAAAAAGGTTTTCTGGTGCCACGAGGCATCCGGCGGAACAGATCCATACTAATTTAGTCGATCTGTCTCCCAGGTGCAATAATGTAACAATCCACAACACAATAATCTTCCAAATTACAAAACACATTCAAATCCAAACAATTTAACAATAAATGAATGGTCTGAATCATAACAAATAGTTTGAATCATACAAGAAAAAAATTAACAAATGCTTAAAGGAATCATTTCCCATATAACTGACATTGGTGCTCAACGAGATCATCATAGAGTTGTGGGTGTGTGCTTCTATCCTCAATCTTTCGGTAGGTCACCAGGAATGCTTGGATCCGATTCGGGTTCCTTCGAGGCTTCACCCAGCTTCCAATGTTATCGTAAAAGAGCTGCAAGTCAAAACCCCTCTCATCTTTGATGATCAAGTCTAAACCACTATGTCACCTTCCAATGTTATCATAGAAGAGCTCCTTCATAAAAAAAAACTCGCATCCGAGAGCTCGGTTCCATGGAATGCACAGACGACCGTTCTTCGAGCCCACTCCCTTCCTCTTCCTCGTCGGCTAGATGCGCCATGAGAAATTCCTCAATGTCGTCGTCGAAGAGTAGCTTCTCGATGTCCAAATCAGAAGAGGACGACAAACTCCAATCCATTTACAGAATAGCCAAATCCGTCACAAATCGCTCTTACACAAGCCGAAATCAGACAAAAATGGCCGAATCTTATCTTCTTCTCTGAAGACGGTAGGTACTCCGAGCTGACGGCGCGACTTGCTCCCAACAATCACCGGCCTCCAATTGCCGCAGGAAGAAGAGCACGGTACCCTACTCATATAGGATCGGACTTTGCTCGGAAAGACGAGTTCCCCGTGGGATCCATGGTGACGGGGGCGGCAGCGGACACGCAGAGAAGCTGCTGCCCTCCTACGGCCAAAAGTAGGTGGAAACAAAGCGGCTAAGCTTTTCATCGGCGCAGGAAGCAAGGGGCTATTCGATTTCGTGGCGAGATCTGGCGGCATGGCAATGGATGGGGGAAACACGAAAGAAGACCTCCAATTCCGGACCTATGGTGGACTCGTGGGGAGATATTACGGTCTCCCGAAATTTTTTCCGGGGTTTGGAAAAGCCGAATCTCTGTCCCGATCAAAAAAAAAGGCAGTTATTTTTCGGGATGGGGTGTTTCCGGGATCTGATATAGTTACTCTTAGTCTAGTCAGATACTAGTACAAAGTTGGGAGAAATCCATGGCATTTCCCTGTCCCGAAGAGCCCAATATCACCAGCAATCACAGCCTGAAAACAAGGCTTGTCCAGCCAGCTAAAAAGCTGCTAATTAGACCGGTTTAAGCGAGACTCCCCTAGGCTTGCCCAATGTTCAGGATATCGCTTATCGTTAACTTATCAGTCGGCCCATGATAAGAGATATATCGGCTTATCGGCCGATAAATCGATTTTATCGGTCGGCTATTTATCGGTCATTTTCCTTCTACATCCCAGATTGTAGCACTAAAACATCTAAATTATGTTGTCAAAATTTACCATATCGGCACTAAAACTCTAAATTATGATATATATAGATATATTGTCTTCAGTAATGCTAAAAATCTTACGATGGATGTCATTAATCACATGTTCCGGTGCTGGAAAATTGATATATCGATCGATTTATCGGCATATCGATCTATAAATCGTTTGTAAGACCGATAAAATGGTATGAATGATAAAATTCGCCGATATTCATTTATCTTATCGGCCACCACCCGATAAGCGATAAATCGGCCGATAAATCGGCATATCGGATGATATTTTGAACAGTGGGCTTGCCCTAGGGTTTCCCTTCCTCCGGCGGGATCCTCGATCCCGACGTGAGTTCCTCAACTCCGACAGGGTATCGAATCCAACTCGGACGCTTCCCCAATCGGTCTCTACCTGATCTCTACATCCTATATTATCCACGCGGTCGCCTGTGTGGGGGCAATCTAGGGTTCTTGATCGGGCTGGAAGCCATGAGCGAAGCATCGGGCAATTCGGCGCGAAGCCGCACATCTGGTGATCGGGGTAGGCCGATCCCAATCAATGACCTCCTCCAAAGACTTGATCTGCGGGAGGAAGAAGAAGACGATCTCAATTTCGACGAGGAATTTCCCCATGAACGTTCAGAAGACGAGTTCATGGCCATATGCAGAGTTCATACCGAAAAACCCTATTCCCGTGAGTCCTTTTACTCCTATATGCGAATAGCATGGAGCTTAGCACAAGGTGTTGTATTCGAACCAGTTGGGAAGAATCTATACACGATCAAGGTCAAGTGTATGGGAGACTGGAACAGAATAATGGAGCAGGGGCCGTGGATCTTTAGGGAAAACGGCGTCATGATTAAGCAGTACGATGGCTACACAAAACCTAATGAGGTTGACCTGAATATTTTGCCTCTATGGATTCAACTGAAGGGACTACCGACAGGGTTTAGAAAGAAAGAGATATTGGAATCCTTATGCAAGCGTGTGGGGAAAGTGACCAAAGTCAATCTAGAGCCGCGAGGGGATGGAAACCAAGTCAGAATCAGAGTGAACCTCGATGTTAATAAGCCACTGACAAGATTTGTCTCAATAACCAAAGATCAGAAGAAGAATTTCTACCAAGTTTTTTATGAGAAGATACCCAAGTTCTGCTTTGTCTGTGGCTTGTTGGGTCATGGTCACCTGGAACATGGCAATGGGAAACATTCAGAGAAGGAGCTTCAGTGGGGTGAATGGCTACTTGCACCACAACCAGAATGGTCCCCGTTCCGAGGAGGCAACACATCCCGGGGAGGGCGTAGGGGAGGAAGGAGTGACAACAGAAACAATAGGAGCCAAGGCAATTGGCACTCTGACAGGGCAACAGATGAGGACCTAAGGGATACAGGCACCAGTCCCCTCAAAAAAAGTTGTGATATGGAGGTGGAAAGAACCCCACATTCAAGGAAAAGATTGGCACTAGAATATGAAGTGGTGGAAAAGGACAGGCCGGATGATGCTACTGTATCTACTGAAAAAGAAACAAGAAGTGGAAGAGAGGAGGATGAGGACTCGGAGGGCAGAACTTCATCCCAAGGAAGCAAGAGACAGAAGAACATAGAGCCTGCTGTGGCGAACAACAGCAACATGATAACGGCGAGCTCGGATGAGCTCGACCGGAAGCAATGAAAATCGTAGGACAAAACTGCCGGGGTTTGAAAAAAACCCCGGCGGTCCGATCGTTCTTGGCTTCCCAAGGACGTATCAAACCAGATGTCCTTTTTCTGTCCGAGACACATCTGGATAAAGCTAGGGCGGAAAAACTCATGCGTAAGCTCTCTTTTGATCATATGCTGATCTGGGAAAGCGACGGGAGAAGTGGTGGTTTATTGCTCTTTTGGCGCAAAGAGCTTAAGGTCACCTCCTCTACGGTTCATAGCAACTATCTAGACATTCGTATAGAAGAACACAGTGATTCGGGATGGCGTATTACTGGTCTATACGGAGAGCCTAGTTCTGATCGGAAGCATCTCACCTGGGGTTATCTTAGGGATCTCAATCAAATGATGGACCTCCCCTGGATTGTGCTAGGTGATTTCAACGAAATTCTACATAGTGACGAGAAAGATGGGGGAGCCCCTAGAGGCCAGCGGTACATGCAAAACTTCCGCGACGCTATGTCAGACTGCAATCTTTTTGACCTTGGCTTAGTGGGCGACAAATTCACTTGGAGAAGGGGGAGAATCCGAGAGAGGCTCGATAGAGCGATCTGCAACCATAGATGGAATGATCGTCATCCTCTCACTGCGGTTATTCATGAAGAATTTGGCAGGTCTGACCACCGTCCTATATCTGTCGATTTACAGTACCTGGAACCTACTACTACGGTGCAAAATAGAGGAGTAAAAAGATTCGAAGCAGCCTGGTTAATGGAGGAGTCGATGGACCCAGTAGTGCATCAGGCTTGGGCCGCCCAGCCGGATGCGGACCTGGGCCGAAAATTGCGTGAGATCCACCGGGCCTTGCTTGCATGGGACATGCAAGTTCTCAAAAAATCCCGCCGTTCCATTCGTGAGCTCACCCTGGAGCTCAACGAGGTACTCTCTGGTCCTCTATCAGACGAAGCAATAGAAAAACAAAGAAATATTCAAATGGAGATTGAGATTGAACAGGAGAAGGAGGAAATTCGGTGGATTCGGCGAGCTAGGGCCAATTGGATGAAGCAAGGTGATAAAAACACAGCATTTTTTCACCAATTCGCTAATGGGAGGAGGAAAATTAATATGATAAAAAAATTGATTGATGATTCGGGGAACAGTGTGGAGGGACCAGCACTACACACTCACGTCAGAGATTATTTCAGACATCTCTTTACCAGTGAAGCTCATGGTTCCATAGACCATGTGATTGAGAAGGTGAAACCGAGGGTGTCGAGAGATATGAACGATGCCCTGTGCAAACCTTATACGAGAGAAGAAATCAAAAAAGCACTGTTCAATATTGGAGACCTCATAGCACCGGGGCCAGATGGTCTACATGCTGTTTTTTTCAAGAGGTACTGGGAACTTATTGGGGACGAACTCACGGACGTCATCCTATCGGCTCTCAATACTAGGTCTATCCCGGAGGATTGGAATGAGACCACGGTTGTTCTAATCCCTAAAACAGAAAGTCCCACAAAGGTAACTCAGTTCCGACCCATTAGTTTATGCAATGTTACTTACAAAGTCATTTCCAAAGTGTTAACAGCTAGGTTGAAAGATTTGCTCTGCGAAATTATCACACCTAATCAAAGTGTTTTTGTGCCGGGACGGCTGATTACGGACAACGTCTTGGTGGCTTATGAATCCTACCATGCTATCAAGAACAAAAGACAGGGTCAATACGGGACTTGTGCAATAAAATTGGACATGTACAAAGCATATGACAGAGTAGAATGGGGGTTCTTGAGGAAAATTCTTATCCAACTGGGGTTCGATCCAGGGTGGGTGGATATGATCATGGCCTGCGTCACTTCTGTTTCATACCGTGTCAGATTTAATGGCGGCGAAACGGATCAGTTCTTACCGTCGAGAGGGTTGAGACAGGGGGACCCATTGTCCCCCTACCTCTTCCTTCTAGTGGCCGAGGGGCTATCAAGGCTTATTCAAGAATCCGAGGAGAGGGGTGATCTGATTGGAGTGAAGGTTTGCCGCAACGCCCCAGCAATTTCGCATCTCCTCTTCGCGGATGACTCTCTCATCTTGATGAGAGCTGATATCGATAACGCAAATACATTGAAGAGGATACTCCATGACTACTGTTTGGCCTCGGGACAGCTGGTTAGCGAGGCGAAATCGAGTGTTTTCTTCAGTCCGTGTACTACAGCTGAAACCAGGGAAGAGAAATGTAGAATACTGAATATTCTGACTGAAGCAATAACAGATAAATACCTTGGGCTTCCACCTCTAGTGGGGGTTGATCGCTCTGACTGCTTTCAACACTTAATTGATAGAGTGTGTGCAAGGTTAGCGGGCTTTAAGGAAAAACTATTATCCTATGGTGGAAAAGAGATTCTTATCAAAGCTGTGGCTCAGGCAATTCCAGCGTACGCCATGTCGGTATTCAGACTGCCCAAGCAAGTAACAAAAGGGATCACAGATGCTATGACCCGTTACTGGTGGGGAGATGATGAAAACAAAAAGCATATGCATTGGTTCGCCTGGTGGAAGATGTGCATCCCAAAGAAGAAGGGAGGCATGGGTTTTCGTGACTTACCATGTTTCCACCTCGCCATGTTGGCAAAGCAGATTTGGAGGCTGCTTTGTGAACCTGACTCCCTCTGCGCGCAGGTTCTTTGTGCCAAATATTACCCATCGGGAAATATCCTGGAGGCTGAACTGAAGAAGGGATCATCCTACACGTGGCAAAGCCTCCACGCCGGAATCCAAACTTTCAAAAAAGGGCACATATGGCGAGTTGGTGATGGAACAAAAATCAACATTTGGACTGATGCTTGGCTTCCAAAAAGCCCGACTAGAAATATTATTACTCAAAGGGGAAACATAGTGTACACAAAAGTTTCTGAACTTATTAACCAGGAAACTGGTTGTTGGGACGAGGAGATCATCTGTGCCCTCTTCTGCCCTTTCGATGTGATTCAAATACTAAATATCCCTCTGGCCACAGGGATGATGGAAGACTTCATATCATGGAACTTTACAAAGACGGGAACCTTCTCCGTCCGTTCTGCCTATCATAGGGAATGGGATCACCAACACGGATACAAGTTACAGTGGACAAACAACCAAAACGCGTCTGATAGTGAGCTTGTTTGGTCAAATCTTTGGCAACTGAAGGTATCTCCGAAGATCAAAAAAATTTCCTGGCGATTACTTCATGATACGATCCCGTGTAATTGCATTCTGTCCAACAGACATATAATCCCTTCGAGCTCATGCCCCATCTGCAAGATCGCGTGCGAGGATACGAGGCACACGTTCTTTTTGTGTTGCAGAGCTCGGGAGGTATGGGAAAACCTGGGTATATTCGACATCATCTCGAGAACGTGCTCTGTGTTCCTTGATGGACACACCGTTTTCGAAGCTCTACTCAAGGAGAGTAACAGAGCTACGCCCGACATAGAGGTGGGACTCAAAGAACTGATCACTACCGCTTGCTGGTTTATTTGGTGGGAGAGGAGACAAGTGGTGCACGGAGAGGAGATTATGAAGCCTGCGAGATCAGCACAATCTATTGCCACTTTGGCCCTTAACTATTTCCGTGCTGCTAACAAAAAATCGGCAGTCAAGCGCGAAGGTTGGAAAAAGCCACGAGAGGGGTTTACAAAACTTAATATTGATGCCTCTTTCTCTCATCTCAATGGTACAGGTGCTACGGGGGCTATCATCCGCGATGACAATGGCGTTTTCATAGCTGGGAGTTGTTGCGGGCTCCCACACATGGCTGATGCAACGATGGCAGAAGCTAGGGCGTTGAAGGATGGATTAATCCTCGCAGGACAAGTAGGATGCATGAACCTCATTGTCAATAGTGATTGTATGGAAGTGATGGACACAATGAACAACGGGGGAAATTCAATCGGACAAGCGGCGGCGATCTATGAGGAATGCACAATGCTGTCCAAGGGTTTCAACACAATCATCTTTGAATATGCGCCAAGGGAGAGTAATAGAGCAGCCCATAGTCTTGCAGCTAATGTTAGTCCAGAGGGTTTGCAAGTTTGGCATGAGGATCCACCTGATTTCATTAGAGGTGTGATAGCTGATGATGTAACTCTCTTTGTAAACGCTTAATTGCAGCAGCAAGTTCGTACTCTTTTCCTTACCAGGGCACCTAAGGGGGGCTGGAAGGTTTTTAACGAGGCGAACTTGTTTGCTTTTTTATATATATTGGAAAATTCAAAAAAAACAAGGCTTGTCCAGCCTACCTGCCACAACAACTACATGTGCGTCTCCTCAACTTACCCAGGTCATCTTAGCGACAAATACCAAGCCCCAAATATCAAGAAAATGTACACAACAGAATCACAGACAAAGGGAAGGGAAATCTGAAATTATTAAACCAAGCATGCATGGATTGGCGGATGGCTTCAATCAAGAAGTCCTTATTAGTATACTTGCCCGCGGACTCGCTACACATGGCTAGGTGAGGTAGTTGACGAACTCGACGGCGGTCGCGAGGGCACCTGCGGTGATGGCGTCCTTGGCGATCTTGTCCGCTTTGCTGTTGTTGGCAGCGGAGATCAGAGCGCCGCTCACGACGCCTCCAATCAAGGCGTTTTTCTACAGTACATGAATAGAGATGGGGATTAGTTAGCACCGGCACTGAGCAGTACCAAAAGCGTATGGCGGAAATTAATTCTTCAGACTGAATCATAACATGCAAGCATATTATACTGATAATAAAAGAAGGAATGTTCTCATGTGCAAGATTTATAACTACTATTAGAAAAGTATCAAACTTACTGCTTACATAATCTTAGAATAAAGGGTGTCGAGACAGACATTAATAAAAAGCATTAAGTTTATCAGATGCCAATGATTATCTGAATTTTCTCTTATAAACTACGTGCGTAGCTATCCAAGAATCTTAGCCGACTAACCAAGGATCTACATTTTGATGTGGGCGGATAATACCATTATGCAGACAGATTTTTCCTTCGTGAGAAGTTACATCATCTGCAAGAAACATGAAAGATTCATATTTTCGGAGAAGCATTACCCAGTCATAGCGACCACGGATCCTTTCCACTCCATACTCCACGCCTACATAGAGTCCAGCAACGGCACCTGCAGATTATTCAGAACAACATTTGATACTGTCAACCAACGTAAGATTAAAGAGGTCGGATGAATAATTGGCGTCAATGGATTTTTTTTTCAGAGACAGAAGTCAATGCATTTGAATGAAGCAAAAAACAAGGTACAGCAAAGTTCTATGAGTTACCCCAGTATGCACCCTCCGTGACCGTTTTCTTCAGCTGCATAAAAAACATCATAATTCCGTATCAGTGCATTGTAGATGGTAGATACTTGCCTTAACGCACATGTAGAAATAAGGCCACTGAATTTTCACTTATCCTATGATGCAGAGAAATTAAGAAAATAAAGCTACAAGGTCATAAGAATTTCAGTTCAACAGTCTCCACCGTTGTGGTTCAATTTCTTTCCTCCACTTAAGCATTACCCATGGATGGTAAGTTCAAGGCGCCCCTTATTCAGTTACTACTCTGAAGTGTAACCATTTTACCCATTCATAGAGAGTGATAGGTTTTTGTTTTCCGTACCATAATAGAAGGTCTCAAAAGAAAGACGTAATAGTTATATATAAAAATACGAACATTCAAGCTAAAGATCAGAGGATCAATAATATGACTCTCATAGACTTTGCCAGAAAATCTAAAATTTGGAATCGGCTTTACCCTTCCGCTAGGCTCAAACTTGGGCCATTTTCCCTTATTATATGTCATATCCATAATTTAATAAGCTAGTGCCTGATTAGATACTTCCTCTGTACAATTAATCGGTCATCGCTACTCCACTGCGCTATTTGCAGAAAGTTGAGTGGATCTGGCATTCAGATAAAGGCAAATATCCAGAAAAATCGGACCCAGCAGCCAAAAAATGCTCTCTAATTAGACAGAGGTGTCATGGTACAGATGTTCCAAAACCAAGTGAGAGAAAAGGTTTGAGGACATGAACACTTACTGTCTTCTCCAGCTTGTCCTTCGAGACATTCCCTGCAAGGCAAATAAGAATAACTCAATGTTACATTAGCGTGTCGTTGTGCCTGCTGTATACGAGCGCGGATTATTTACGTTGTTAGCATCTACAGTAGCCAGGAGCTAGAAGTCAGGGCTCTGAAGTCTGAACCCAAACCACTTTAATTAACTGGGTCGTGTATATCATGCGCAGAGTATTCTTTTTCAGATACAAGAAGTGGAACGGATGTACTCTACCATTCCACAGCCAATGTTTTCTGCTGCGCAAACTAATCAAAATCATGTACCTAGTAATAATTGTTCATTTACTCGAATTAATTCTGCTTCGGCATCTTTTCATGGAGAGATTGGTTAGGCTCACCCTCCATCCTTTCAGACTACACATCTCTTGGGAGTTGGGATGTTCATGTCCCGAAAACCAGACTATTCTAAACATAAAAACAACCTCCCTAATCGAACGCATCTGCGCAGTGCAGGCAGAGGGGAAGGGAAAAAGCGGAGACGGGAACTGAAGCAGGGCGTTACCCTTGTGGATGCACTCGAAGGCGTCCTCGGCGAGCACCTTGCAGGCGCCAACCTGCGCGCACCATCATCCACCAGATTAGCCACATTTCGGTAGATACGTCCAGGATCCGACAAACATCGGTGGGATTGAGGAGGGTGGAGCGAGGAGAGGCGGTGCTTACGGCGCCGATCTTGAGGAAGCCGTCGACGGTGCGGTTGAGGAGCGGGTTCCCGGTGTCGACGACGAAATCCACCTTCTGCGACCCCGCTGAGATCCCCGCGCGAGGCATCCTTCCTTACTTCTTGTCGCGACGTAGCGCTCCCGTGCTTGCTCGCGTGTGTGAGTGAGTGACTGACCAGGTACGGGGCAGTGCGAGGAAGAAGAAGAATAGAAGAGAGGGGGCAGTGGCTGTGGCTGTGAAGGCACGGAGCCTCCGATCCGATCCTCTTCCCTAGGGGACGGGCCACGTGGCACGGACCGCGAGGACACCAACAAAACGTCATTTTCTCTGCCGACTTGGTGAGTGCTATTTATGCAAAAAAAAAAAAGGTACGTGTATAATTTATTAATTTCGGAAATTTGTAGCCATGTTCTTCTATTTGCGAAAAAAGAATTCTACCCATCTAGGCCGAGTAAATTTTAAAAATCACCACATTTAGGGCGGTTTATAGGTGGCAGTAACTATCTTGGTAATTTTTTTTCAAAAAACTATCGGCTGTGGGACTAACGACGACAAATAGTTGTGATTCCTGTCTAAATGCATTTTGACACCGCATAAACGGGTGGGACCCATCTGGAAGAGCTGACAAGGCATGATGAGGTGGATGTGGGGCCCACATGTCAGCCCCTCCTCTTCTTTCCCCTCTCTCTTCTCCTTGCTCCTCCGGCACTCTCTCATAGAGGCACACACCTCTGATGTTGTGCCCCCTGCTACAATGGACTACGGACCTCTCGCCCCAAATCCCACGCTATCGGCGACCTAGGCGGGGGCCGGACTGGAGGCTTGGAGCACGCGGTCAACAACGCAGGTGGTGGCTCCCCGTAGGCTGTAGCAACGCGAGCACCCGCAGGGACTCGGCTAAGGGCGCACTCGAACTCGAGGCATCTATAATCTAGAGGAGGGCAATCTGGCGAGTCGGACAGTGGCGCTAGGGAGCCATGTGGTCGCTGGAATCACCACCGACGACCATATCCAATAGCGGTAGTTGGCGTGCTCTACGACCAAGCATCTTAGAGTACGGGGAAATGTGGGAGGCGATCCAGTCGGATTGAAAGCTCACCAAGATGATAATGAAGTGGCCAGGAAGGCCCTAGGAGGATGGAGGTGAAGGGTCCGATCGCGGCGGGGCGATGGACATTGGCGGAGAAGACGAGCACGATTCGTTCTATTCTCGTCCCTCCCAGCACGCACGAGTCAAGGGAGAGGTAGTGGGAGAGGTGGTGGAGCTTGAGGTGTCCTCCGATTCGTCTATGAAGGCTTGCAACAATGGCGATGCTCCTCGGTGCTGTTGACGACTTTAGCCGTGTGTATGGAAAAGTAAAGGAGAGGAATAGGGCGACTAGAGGACAAGAAAGAGCGAGAGAGCTCCATGGGGTCCTTATCTATCCTACGGAGGACGACAAGGAGGCGAATATCACAGCGCCGAATCGAGCAGCCGATGCAGCGACGACGAACTGTCTGTCTTCGTGAAGCCCCTTTGATCCCATCCCCTTTGACCGTCTGCTGACAGGTGGGCCCCACATCCAACTCAGCTCCTCCTGCACACATACTGCCTAGTCACCTCTTACAGACGGGTCCCACCCATCAGCGCCAATGTCTATATACATTTAGACAAAAATAAGATTGTATGTAGTCGTGCCACCACTTAAATATGTTGAATTTATGGTTGGTGTCTTCCCCGTAGTTGACAATTGGAGACATGGGACACGAGTCTAACTTCGCGTCTCTGCCACCGGTTCTAAAGTATACAAGTTTAATACATATTGAGCAATAAGACTAAGAATAAGTGCATTTAGTAAAGTATTCTAATTTCTGCAAGAAAAAATATAAAAAAAGAGTCCCAAATAACCCACATGGCGTAAAACATAAAAGTGTGTATTACCCAGCAGGATGAACGCACACGATTTGTTCTACCCAAACCGTGTGCAATACATGCATTCTCACACAGGCTCCAGGAATTTTCAACTGGGTATTCATGTGTATTCATTTTGTAAAAATCATAGCTGTTTTTCGAAAATTACAAATATTTTGTTAAAATCAACACAGTTTTGTAAAAATCATGGGTATCCATTTGAATACCCAGGAATACCCCTAGCGCCGCCCCTGTCACACACACAAAGGATTTACCAAAATCGTCTGCATTCCCTCCCTTATTTCGCATGGTCACTATTAGGGAAAATGCTAGATGTTGCGCACCAAAATTTCATAACCGTATCACACTATGGTGTGCCACATACTCTACGCCGCTGCTATGGCATATCCGCGGCGCCACTGTCTGACGGGGCACCACACGAGGGTGTCCTGGGTATCCTTATCCGATGTGGCAGTCGTATTTTCAAATATTTTTCTAATACGTTGATACGTCAAAACGTATCCCTAATTTCTGATGCTCCATGATGATAGTATGCCAATTGCTACATGTTTTCTACCTTCTTTATGTCATTTTTATCGATTTTCCGGACTAACCTATTGACAACATGCCACAGAGCCAGTTCCCTGTTTTCTGCTGTTTTTAGTTTCAGAAAAGTTGTTCTGGAAATATTCTCGGAATTGGAAAGTTCGAAACACGGAAGTCCTATTTTCCCCGGAAGCATCCAGAAGACCGAAAAGGAGAGGAAGAGAGCATCAGGGGGCCCACACCATGGGGTGGCGCGGCCCCCACTTGGCCGCGCCAGGGGGTGGTGTGGGGCCCCTGGATCTCCACCGCCTCTGCCCTTTCGCCTATTTAATCCCCCGGATGGAAAACCCTAAATATATCGACCTTTTCTGCAAAATAGATCCGTAGCTCCGCCACCTCCACCGACAAGTTTTGGGGGATAGGTCTCTGTTCTGGCACCCTGCCGGGACGGGGAAATGCCCCAGGAAGCCATCTCCATCGACTCCACTGCCATCTCCATCGCCGTTGCTGTCTCCTATGATGAGGAGGGAGTAGTTCTCCCCCGAGGCTGAGGGCTCTACCGGTAGCTATGTGGTTCATCTCTCTCTCTCACATGGTGTGATCTTTACGTGATCATGAGCTTTGTCATCTAGTTGAATATTTAGATTTGATTTTCATCTGTTATGCTACTCAAGTGGTTTTCTTATCTCGGTAAACACTTTGATCACGGTGTAAAAGTGATAGTGTGTGCACCGCGTGGTTTAGCATGATATTTATATCTTGTGTTGGAAGATGAACCTATGAAATTGTGGCGTTTGTTTAGTACTAATCTAGGGCGCTCAAGGTGATAGTGTGGGGTGCCCTAGAGAGGTAATATAGACTTGAGGGGTGTTGTTAAAACCCTACGCAATGATTAGTGTTCGTTATTCGGCCGGAGAGTGGTTCGGAGTAGCATAGTGAATAAATGATATTTATGCATTCAATTATGTTTTCATTGTTGAGAGTGTCCTCTAGTGAAAGTAGGAGCCCTAGGCCTTATTTCCAAGCATTGAAACACCGTTTTCCGCCTGTTCTGCTACATGTTTGCTTGCTGCCATTTTTATTTCAGATTGTTATTATCACTTATAATCATCCATACTACTTGTATTTTACTCTCTCTTCGCCGAACTAGTGCACCGATTGAAAGTAAAGTATGGGTTGACACGACCAATTTTAATTTTTCTTTTGATTTAGGCTTGACACAAAGGTAAATTCTCTAGATAATGCAATTAAGGTGAATTTACCTATATGACAAGGATAATAATAATCACAATGCAAACACAAGTAAAGGAAGTAAGGGAACGAGGTAACCGAATTGGAGCACGCGGAGACACGATGTAATCCCGAGTTCCTCCTTGTTAATGGAGTACGTCTCGTTGGAGGGGTGTGAGCTCGCCACGAAGGCCTACTCAACGCCACAAAGGCCTCACTCTATTCTCCGATGAACTCCGCCACAAAGGCCTAGTTCACCTTCCACTACTGAACCCCTTTGAGGCGGGCATCGAGTCCTTTACAAACAACTTGGGGCACACACCCACAACCAAATTGGGGGCTCCCAAATCTTCTTGAATCACCAACAAGTATCAGGATGCCTAGGTTCTCCACAAGAGGAAACCCTAGGCTAGATCCCTCAAGCTAGAGAGGGGGAAATGAAGAACGGCTCGGTGAAGATGTAGATCGAAGCCTTCTCCTTCAATCCTCCAAAGATATTCAAGATTGAGTGGAGGGATTGGGAGTTATGAGGGATTTGGTGAGCTCTTAAATGCTATTGAATTCTTGGGGAAGAACTAGAGCTCAAGGAAGAAGAGGAGGGGTATTTATAGCCCCTCCCAACAACTAGCCGTCTTGCAGGAATTTGGTACCGGAATATCCTATCTCCTCTTAAGCTCGAATCCTGTTGACTTTAACCGGAATATCCGGTTCCTTTTGAATAATTCGGTACCAATAATCCGGTCCATGCCTGTGTGAAATAAGGTCCGAAATTTGCCAAACCGGAATATCCGGTCTGCGCCGAATAATCTGGTTCAAATAATCCGATCCATGCCAGTGTGAAATATGGTCCGAAAATTGCCAAACTGGAATATCCGACTCCACCGAATAATCCGGTTTCCAATAATCTGGTTCACTTCTGTCCCAAACCTCTCAGGCCAAACTTCACCGATCTTTTTCGGTGATCGATGCCGATGTTAAGTATAACACCTGCACGCTAAACACCTCGATAAATAATGTACTTTCACCTATATACCTGACAAGTATATTGGGTGTGTTGGGGACAAAAGAGACTTCTTGTATCTTGATTGCAGGGTTGCTTGAGAGGGATATCTTTAACCTCTACCTCGCCGAGTTCGATAAACCTTGGGTGATCCAGCTAAGGGAAACTTGGTGCTGTTCTACAAACCTCTGCACTTGGAGGACCAACACTGTCTACAAGAATAGAAGCGTGCGCAGACATTAAGCTCTTTTCTGGCGTTGTTGCCGGGGAGGTAAGGTAAAAGGCTCTCACATCCTCAGGTGTGAGTGCTCGAAGTTATTTCCTTTAGATTCTGCAATTATATCTTTTTGTTTCCTGTTTTCACTAGTTAGGCTTATTTTTACTCGCTTCTTGTTTTATTTTTACTCGTAGTCTTAACAGAAAACAACAAAAATATGATAGAACTTTATAATATTTGTCTTGAATTACGACATGATTTTTTTGACGAGAAAATTAAAAAACCTATGGAAGTTTGTTTGCATAATAGTGATAGCAATGTTATTAGCATTAATTATTTGGATACCATTATTTCTAGTACTATGGAAAATTCTAAGATTGGGGAAGCTAGTTTTTATAAACTTTTTAGTTTTCCAGTTTTAGAGGAGAAAATTTGCTCTGATGATACTTTATCTCCCATATGTGATAAACCTAATGATGCTTGTGATATTTTAAATCCTCCTACTGAAAGCATTCCTTCTAAAATACCCAAGAAAAATTGTTGAACTTGTCATGGATAACCGTTATTTTGGAGATGGAACTGTCCATCCTAGTGATCATTTACACTTTATCCATGAATTATGCGAGTTATTCAAGTGTGCAGGTATCTCAACGGACCAAGTTAAGAGGATACTATTCCTTTTGTCACTTGAGGACAAAGCAAGGGAGTGGTATAAACTACTAGATGATCCTCATCATTGGGATTGGAAGGAACTTGAATCTCTCTTTTACTCTAAATTTTATCCTCCTCATGAACTATATTTAGATAGGAATTACATTTATAATTTTTTTTCCTCATGATGTAGAAAGCATTGCCCATGCTTGGGGAAGACTGAAAACATTAATATTCAAATGTCCTATGAGCTTCCTAAGGATATAATTGTTACTAATTTTTATGCAAGGCTTTCAGAACATTGGAAGGGCTATCTAGATGCATGTTCAGAGGGTTCTTTTGTAGTAAGAGGGTTGAAGCTAAGTGGGTCTTCTTGAGGAGATTCGAATCAATAGTGAAGATTGGAATAACAACAAAGGTAAAGAGTAAAGTATAAACTATGCGTATGATTCCATTGAGACTTTTGCTGAAACTGCTGATTTTCATGAGCTTAATGCTAAATCTGGTCTTGATCCTCATATAGCTGTTGGTTGGTATAGATCCTTTGCTTCTTATCTTAATATTCCTAAAGGAAATCAGGACATATATCATGAACCTTTTAAAGACACTTGCATGGAAAATTAAATTGTTATTGATGATTGCAATAAACATGCTCAAACTTCTGAAAGTACTATTTCTTATAATGTGGAGTAGGGCTCTAGATGATCTTGGTGAAAAAGTTTGTGCCATCTATCCTTTTATTTGTGAACTTTGCTATAAAGTGGGTCATTTTAATTTCCAATGCTCAGGACATGATAGTAGACTTTCGAATCCTATGAGTACTGCAAGTTTGTATTGTGATGACATGATCACCCCTAATGAGCATGATGAACTTAAATTATTTATGGGGTGTGAAGAGTTATTAAGAAAAAATTCTTTGATTGATATGAGTGTTTTTTATGTAAATAGTGTCTTGCATGGATACCATCTTTATTGTGTTGATAGTTGTCATGCAAATACTTACATACAAAATATTATAAAAGAGGATACTTTACCAAAATATGACAGGACTAATATGTGTTTTGTTCTTATTAATGAAGAGGAGAAATCCTCCAAAGTTCTTTCTATTGTTTCTGACAATAAACTAGGGTATGTGGAGAAGCTCCCTTTTAATCCTCTCCCGCCTAAAGAGGGGAAGAAGAGGAATAAGAATAAGAGGAGGACTAAAAAGAGAGAGGTAATGGTATCTCCCCCTAAGCATGTTGCTCATATTTCAGCTTTTGCTGATGAGTCTGACCTCGATGATTTTCCTATGCCTGTTATTTATGAAAGTGATCATGATTGGGAGAAACACACTACTTTTGATATTGAAAATTGTTTGGTACCAATTATGAAAATGATGGTAATAATTGATGTACTATTGGCACCATCCATGTTCCTTCCAATGATGATATAGAAAGCTCTAAACTTGTGGATGATGTGTTTGAAAATCCCTTTGCTATTAATGATTATATGCTTGATACATCTCCTCCTAGTAAAAATGATGACATGTTTACAAAAATGAACTCATTTTGGAAGACAACTATTTTATTGCTTGTGATGATACTATGCCTCCAATATATGATGATTGCAATGATGAATATGACATTTGTAGTTCACCTACTATTGAGGAGAAAATTAATTATGATTTCAATATGCCTCCAGTCTTTGATAATTATTATAAAGAAATTTATAGCATAGGCTATAATTACATTCATTTTCATGAAACTTGCCGTAATTATGGTGGGATTACCCAAAACCATCTCTTTAATATGAAAATTGTCTATCATGTTCGAGTTCTTTATGATAATCCTACTCCCGTTGTTATTAATAAGAATGACTATGCTTATGTGGAGAGTAATAATTCTTTTATGCATGTGGCTCATGATAAGAATGTTTCATGTGATAGTTATATTGTTAATTTTATTCATGATGCTACTGAAAGTTATTATTATAGAGGGGAACATGGTTTTATGCATCTCAACAATATTAAGTTTTCTCTCTTTTTGTTTAAAATTTTGAAGTTGCAATTATTTTGATTTCCTATGCTTGTTGCTTTGTGTTTTCATGACTTGTTTTTCTGCAAGATTATTTTTCATAGGAAGTGGGTTAAACTTAAATTTGTTTTATATTTGCTTCTTGATGCTCTTATTGTGCTTCAACTCTTATTCTTATGTGAGCATCTTTTAAAAATCATTGTGCCTAGCTGAAAGGCGTTAAAGAAAAGCGCTACCGGGAGACAACCCATTTTATTTCTCTGCTTTCATTCGTTTTCCTTTGTTTTCTTTGGTTTGCTTTGCACCTGGGTGTTTTCTATTTCCTTAGCAAACCATCTGTATCTTTTCTTTTGTGTTTTTTTATTGATCCAAGTAAAGCCTCTAGGGGAAAGTTGACACTATATTTCGGATTTCTGCGCAGGAAACAGATTTCTGCTGTCCACTGTTAATTCCGTTAAAAATCACAGAAAATTCAAAATCGCCTGAGCTTTTTTGTTCTTAATCCTTGGCTATATACGTAACTTTTATTAGTTGTCCACTTTTTATTTGAGCAACAGAAGATTTTCGAAAAAATCGATATTTACCTGTTGTTCTGTTTTGACAGATTTCTGCCAATTATTGCATTTGCATCTTATTCTCTTTCTTTTGGTGTTCTTTTGAGAAAAAGAGTTTTAGAATAAGTTGTGAAAGTAGCTGATGTGTTTTTTATTGCTAATCTTGTATTGATATGCATGATAATGAGGAAGTTTGTTTAGAAAATTTATATGATAATGCTCTTGATGATGGTCCTATGTTACTTGATGTTATAAATCATAATGCTACTGAAAATAGGATTTCTATAATGTGTCCTATAACTTTTATGAGTGATCAATCATCTCGTTTTTCTATTGCTAAAAGTGGGGAAAAAAAGGAGCTGATTTTAAATTTTGATCCCACTATTTTTGAGCTTGATATGAATTGTGTGCTTTCATACCATGACAAACATGCTTTATGTGATAATTATGTTGTTGAGTTTGTTCATGATGCTACTGGAAATTATTATGAGATAGGAAAATATGGTTGTAGGAATTTTCGTGTTACTAAAACACCTCTCTTTTTGTTGAAAGTTTTGAAATTGCTCTTGTTCTACCTTCCCATGATTTCTATTTTGAGCCTCTTTAAATTATTTATTTACAAGATTCCTATGTATAGGAAGTGGTTTAGACTTAAATTTGTTTCACGTTTTCTTATTTATGCTCTCTTTTACTTCAATTCTTATTTCTCATGTGAGCATCTTCTCAAGTTGTCATGCCCAGCTGAAAGGCGTTAAAGAAAAGCGCTACCGGAAGACAACCCGTTTTATTTCTCTGTTTTAATTCTTTTTTTCTTTGTTTTCTTTGGTGTGCTTTGCACCTGGGTGTTTTATATTTCCTTAGAAGCCCCTCTGTATCTTTTCTTTTCTGTTTTTGTTGAGCCAAGTAAAGCCTCTAGTGGAAAGTTGACACTATATTTCGGATTTCTGCGCAGAAAACAGATTTCTGCTGTGCATTGTTAATTCCGTTAACAATCACAGAAAATTCAATATGATCTGAGCATTTTGCTGCGTAATCCTGAGTTATATACACAACTTTTATTACTTTACCACTTTTTTATTTGAGCAACATAAGATTTTTGAAAAAATCGATCTCCGCCTGCTGTTCTATTTTGACAGATATCTGCCAATTATTGCATTTGCATCTTAATCTCTTTCTTTTGGTGTTCTTTTGAGAAAAAGAGTTTTAAAAGAAGTTGTGACAGTAGCTAATGTGTTTTTTTTATTTCTAATATTGTGTTTAAACTGAACCATGTGAGTTTATTATTTCTATTGCACTATCGTTGCTAATGAAGATTGTGAGAATTTTGATGTGAAGGAAGTTTTCAAGGGTCAAGAGAAGAGGATGATATGACGTGATCAAGAAGAGTGAAAAGACTAAGCTTGGGGATGCCCCAGTGGTACATCCCAGCAAATTCCTAGAAGACTTAAGCGTCTAAGCTTGGGGATGCCCAAGGCATCCCCTTCTTCATCAAGAAATTATCACGTCACTTCTAGTGAAACTATATTTTATTCTGTCGCATCTTACGTGCTTTACTTGGAGCGTCTTTTATTTTTGTTTTCAGTTTGCTTTTGTTTTAAGTTTGTTTTTACTTTCATAATAAGCTTGGTTGGACCCCATCATTCTTTTATTGGAGAGTGACACGCTCCCCTTTTTCATGAGAATACGTTGTATTCTTTGTCTCGGTTTGGTTGCTGCATTTATTTTGCTCCTGTTTTGCATGCATCTCTTATCACAGATGTTAGTTTTAGTAGTGTTGTTTGAGTACTCTCATGTTTTCTTACTGTATCATAAAGAGTATTTTTGTTAAGGCATGTTTTGTATGGTGCTTGTTGGGAAAAAGAAAACTGCTACTTGAAGTAGAATCTATAACGGTACTAGTAGAAGTTTGTATAGACTGTGGCTAGAACTTTTTCATGCCATGCTAAATGTTATTTTAGTTTTAAAGCCTTGTGGTTATTGATTAGCATGATTAGCCTCAAATATCTGAGAGTGTTTAATGTGTTTTGAAAGATTCATGAGTTGTTCTTGTCATAGTAAAGCGTCAATATATGGTATTCTCTTTCGAATGATTTATTTGGTTGACTTGGCGCATGCTCACACCATGATTATGACTACAAACCAGTCACGAATAGCCTCCATGACCACTCAGTTTTTGAACTTGTGATACTGCTTTTGTTTTAATTAATGATGCTTATGTCGCTATGCATGATTATGGCTCTTATGCTCTCTTGATTTGTCGCTCCCTGCCTTTTGCTAGCCTCCACATGTACTGAGTATGAGCTCTACTCGTTCATCCAAACTCCTTTAAACCAAAGTTTTTGCCATTGTGTCCACCATACCTACCTACATGTGGTATCCATTCCAAGTAAATTGCTCATGTGCTACCTTTCAAACCTTCAGAATTACTCCTGCTTTGTGTTCTTGTTTTTGCTCATGAGGACGTCAATAGATAATCTTTATCTCACTTGTTGATTGGATTTCACACCCTGGACTAGTGGCTTCATCCTCTTATCCAAATGATAGAAGAGCCGACAGTGGGGTGCCCAGCCCCAAATTAATACAAACAAATTTTGGCTTCATCCGCGTATCCTCTTGCTCAACATAAGTTTAGAAAATAAAACGTGAAGGTCCTATTTGATGTGCTGAATACTACTGATATCAACCAGAATGGAGACAAGACTATTGAAAGAATGACTGCAAAAGATGAGAATTTCATCCGGAAGTTATCCATAAACAACTACAGGCGCATGATGAAGTTCCAATTGTGGGTTGAGTGTAAGAACGTGATAGGTCTTAATAACAAGATGATCAGGAACCAATGAATAGGAAGGATCGATAAAGAAGGCAAGGATGAGGATGACAAGAGGAAACCCTAGGCTAGATCCCTCAAGCTAGAGAGGGGGAAATGAAGAACGGCTCGGTGAAGATGTAGATCGAAGCCTTCTCCTTCAATCCTCCAAAGATATTCAAGATTGAGTGGAGGGATTGGGAGTTATGAGGGATTTGGTGAGCTCTTAAATGCTATTGAATTCTTGGGGAAGAACTAGAGCTCAAGGAAGAAGAGGAGGGGTATTTATAGCCCCTCCCAACAACTAGCCGTCTTGCAGGAATTTGGTACCGGAATATCCTATCTCCTCTTAAGCTCGAATCCTGTTGACTTTAACCGGAATATCCGGTTCCTTTTGAATAATTCGGTACCAATAATCCGGTCCATGCCTGTGTGAAATAAGGTCCGAAATTTGCCAAACCGGAATATCCGGTCTGCGCCGAATAATCTGGTTCAAATAATCCGATCCATGCCAGTGTGAAATATGGTCCGAAAATTGCCAAACTGGAATATCCGACTCCACCGAATAATCCGGTTTCCAATAATCTGGTTCACTTCTGTCCCAAACCTCTCAGGCCAAACTTCACCGATCTTTTTCGGTGATCGATGCCGATGTTAAGTATAACACCTGCACGCTAAACACCTCGATAAATAATGTACTTTCACCTATATACCTGACAAGTATATTGGGTGTGTTGGGGACAAAAGAGACTTCTTGTATCTTGATTGCAGGGTTGCTTGAGAGGGATATCTTTAACCTCTACCTCGCCGAGTTCGATAAACCTTGGGTGATCCAGCTAAGGGAAACTTGGTGCTGTTCTACAAACCTCTGCACTTGGAGGCCCAACACTGTCTACAAGAATAGAAGCGTGCGCAGACATTAAGCTCTTTTCTGGCGTTGTTGCCGGGGAGGTAAGGTAAAAGGCTCTCACATCCTCAGGTGTGAGTGCTCGAAGTTATTTCCTTTAGATTCTGCAATTATATCTTTTTGTTTCCTGTTTTCACTAGTTAGGCTTATTTTTACTCGCTTCTTGTTTTATTTTTACTCGTAGTCTTAACAGAAAACAACAAAAATATGATAGAACTTTATAATATTTGTCTTGAATTACGACATGATTTTTTTGACGAGAAAATTAAAAAACCTATGGAAGTTTGTTTGCATAATAGTGATAGCAATGTTATTAGCATTAATTATTTGGATACCATTATTTCTAGTACTATGGAAAATTCTAAGATTGGGGAAGCTAGTTTTTATAAACTTTTTAGTTTTCCAGTTTTAGAGGAGAAAATTTGCTCTGATGATACTTTATCTCCCATATGTGATAAACCTAATGATGCTTGTGATATTTTAAATCCTCCTACTGAAAGCATTCCTTCTAAAATACCCAAGAAAAATTGTTGAACTTGTCATGGATAACCGTTATTTTGGAGATGGAACTGTCCATCCTAGTGATCATTTACACTTTATCCATGAATTATGCGAGTTATTCAAGTGTGCAGGTATCTCAACGGACCAAGTTAAGAGGATACTATTCCTTTTGTCACTTGAGGACAAAGCAAGGGAGTGGTATAAACTACTAGATGATCCTCATCATTGGGATTGGAAGGAACTTGAATCTCTCTTTTACTCTAAATTTTATCCTCCTCATGAACTATATTTAGATAGGAATTACATTTATAATTTTTTTTCCTCATGATGTAGAAAGCATTGCCCATGCTTGGGGAAGACTGAAAACATTAATATTCAAATGTCCTATGAGCTTCCTAAGGATATAATTGTTACTAATTTTTATGCAAGGCTTTCAGAACATTGGAAGGGCTATCTAGATGCATGTTCAGAGGGTTCTTTTGTAGTAAGAGGGTTGAAGCTAAGTGGGTCTTCTTGAGGAGATTCGAATCAATAGTGAAGATTGGAATAACAACAAAGGTAAAGAGTAAAGTATAAACTATGCGTATGATTCCATTGAGACTTTTGCTGAAACTGCTGATTTTCATGAGCTTAATGCTAAATCTGGTCTTGATCCTCATATAGCTGTTGGTTGGTATAGATCCTTTGCTTCTTATCTTAATATTCCTAAAGGAAATCGGGACATATATCATGAACCTTTTAAAGACACTTGCATGGAAAATTAAATTGTTATTGATGATTGCAATAAACATGCTCAAACTTCTGAAAGTACTATTTCTTATAATGTGGAGTAGGGCTCTAGATGATCTTGGTGAAAAAGTTTGTGCCATCTATCCTTTTATTTGTGAACTTTGCTATAAAGTGGGTCATTTTAATTTCCAATGCTCAGGACATGATAGTAGACTTTCGAATCCTATGAGTACTGCAAGTTTGTATTGTGATGACATGATCACCCCTAATGAGCATGATGAACTTAAATTATTTATGGGGTGTGAAGAGTTATTAAGAAAAAATTCTTTGATTGATATGAGTGTTTTTTATGTAAATAGTGTCTTGCATGGATACCATCTTTATTGTGTTGATAGTTGTCATGCAAATACTTACATACAAAATATTATAAAAGAGGATACTTTACCAAAATATGACAGGACTAATATGTGTTTTGTTCTTATTAATGAATAGGAGAAATCCTCCAAAGTTCTTTCTATTGTTTCTGACAATAAACTAGGGTATGTGGAGAAGCTCCCTTTTAATCCTCTCCCGCCTAAAGAGGGGAAGAAGAGGAATAAGAATAAGAGGAGGACTAAAAAGAGAGAGGTAATGGTATCTCCCCCTAAGCATGTTGCTCATATTTCAGCTTTTGCTGATGAGTCTGACCTCGATGATTTTCCTATGCCTGTTATTTATGAAAGTGATCATGATTGGGAGAAACACACTACTTTTGATATTGAAAATTGTTTGGTACCAATTATGAAAATGATGGTAATAATTGATGTACTATTGGCACCATCCATGTTCCTTCCAATGATGATATAGAAAGCTCTAAACTTGTGGATGATGTGTTTGAAAATCCCTTTGCTATTAATGATTATATGCTTGATACATCTCCTCCTAGTAAAAATGATGACATGTTTACAAAAATGAACTCATTTTGGAAGACAACTATTTTATTGCTTGTGATGATACTATGCCTCCAATATATGATGATTGCAATGATGAATATGACATTTGTAGTTCACCTACTATTGAGGAGAAAATTAATTATGATTTCAATATGCCTCCAGTCTTTGATAATTATTATAAAGAAATTTATAGCATAGGCTATAATTACATTCATTTTCATGAAACTTGCCGTAATTATGGTGGGATTACCCAAAACCATCTCTTTAATATGAAAATTGTCTATCATGTTCGAGTTCTTTATGATAATCCTACTCCCGTTGTTATTAATAAGAATGACTATGCTTATGTGGAGAGTAATAATTCTTTTATGCATGTGGCTCATGATAAGAATGTTTCATGTGATAGTTATATTGTTAATTTTATTCATGATGCTACTGAAAGTTATTATTATAGAGGGGAACATGGTTTTATGCATCTCAACAATATTAAGTTTTCTCTCTTTTTGTTTAAAATTTTGAAGTTGCAATTATTTTGATTTCCTATGCTTGTTGCTTTGTGTTTTCATGACTTGTTTTTCTGCAAGATTATTTTTCATAGGAAGTGGGTTAAACTTAAATTTGTTTTATATTTGCTTCTTGATGCTCTTATTGTGCTTCAACTCTTATTCTTATGTGAGCATCTTTTAAAAATCATTGTGCCTAGCTGAAAGGCGTTAAAGAAAAGCGCTACCGGGAGACAACCCATTTTATTTCTCTGCTTTCATTCGTTTTCCTTTGTTTTCTTTGGTTTGCTTTGCACCTGGGTGTTTTCTATTTCCTTAGCAAACCATCTGTATCTTTTCTTTTGTGTTTTTTTATTGATCCAAGTAAAGCCTCTAGGGGAAAGTTGACACTATATTTCGGATTTCTGCGCAGGAAACAGATTTCTGCTGTCCACTGTTAATTCCGTTAAAAATCACAGAAAATTCAAAATCGCCTGAGCTTTTTTGTTCTTAATCCTTGGCTATATACGTAACTTTTATTAGTTGTCCACTTTTTATTTGAGCAACAGAAGATTTTCGAAAAAATCGATATTTACCTGTTGTTCTGTTTTGACAGATTTCTGCCAATTATTGCATTTGCATCTTATTCTCTTTCTTTTGGTGTTCTTTTGAGAAAAAGAGTTTTAGAATAAGTTGTGAAAGTAGCTGATGTGTTTTTTATTGCTAATCTTGTATTGATATGCATGATAATGAGGAAGTTTGTTTAGAAAATTTATATGATAATGCTCTTGATGATGGTCCTATGTTACTTGATGTTATAAATCATAATGCTACTGAAAATAGGATTTCTATAATGTGTCCTATAACTTTTATGAGTGATCAATCATCTCGTTTTTCTATTGCTAAAAGTGGGGAAAAAAAGGAGCTGATTTTAAATTTTGATCCCACTATTTTTGAGCTTGATATGAATTGTGTGCTTTCATACCATGACAAACATGCTTTATGTGATAATTATGTTGTTGAGTTTGTTCATGATGCTACTGGAAATTATTATGAGATAGGAAAATATGGTTGTAGGAATTTTCGTGTTACTAAAACACCTCTCTTTTTGTTGAAAGTTTTGAAATTGCTCTTGTTCTACCTTCCCATGATTTCTATTTTGAGCCTCTTTAAATTATTTATTTACAAGATTCCTATGTATAGGAAGTGGTTTAGACTTAAATTTGTTTCACGTTTTCTTATTTATGCTCTCTTTTACTTCAATTCTTATTTCTCATGTGAGCATCTTCTCAAGTTGTCATGCCCAGCTGAAAGGCGTTAAAGAAAAGCGCTACCGGAAGACAACCCGTTTTATTTCTCTGTTTTAATTCTTTTTTTCTTTGTTTTCTTTGGTGTGCTTTGCACCTGGGTGTTTTATATTTCCTTAGAAGCCCCTCTGTATCTTTTCTTTTCTGTTTTTGTTGAGCCAAGTAAAGCCTCTAGTGGAAAGTTGACACTATATTTCGGATTTCTGCGCAGAAAACAGATTTCTGCTGTGCATTGTTAATTCCGTTAACAATCACAGAAAATTCAATATGATCTGAGCATTTTGCTGCTTAATCCTGAGTTATATACACAACTTTTATTACTTTACCACTTTTTTATTTGAGCAACATAAGATTTTTGAAAAAATCGATCTCCGCCTGCTGTTCTATTTTGACAGATATCTGCCAATTATTGCATTTGCATCTTAATCTCTTTCTTTTGGTGTTCTTTTGAGAAAAAGAGTTTTAAAAGAAGTTGTGACAGTAGCTAATGTGTTTTTTTATTTCTAATATTGTGTTTAAACTGAACCATGTGAGTTTATTATTTCTATTGCACTATCGTTGCTAATGAAGATTGTGAGAATTTTGAACTGAAGGAAGTTTTCAAGGGTCAAGAGAAGAGGATGATATGACGTGATCAAGAAGAGTGAAAAGACTAAGCTTGGGGATGCCCCAGTGGTACATCCCAGCAAATTCCTAGAAGACTTAAGCGTCTAAGCTTGGGGATGCCCAAGGCATCCCCTTCTTCATCAAGAAATTATCACGTCACTTCTAGTGAAACTATATTTTTATTCTGTCGCATCTTATGTGCTTTACTTGGAGCGTCTTTTATTTTTGTTTTCAGTTTGCTTTTGTTTTAAGTTTGTTTTTACTTTCATAATAAGCTTGGTTGGACCCCATCATTCTTTTATTGGAGAGTGACACGCTCCCCTTTTTCATGAGAATACGTTGTATTCTTTGTCTCTGTTTGGTTGCTGCATTTATTTTGCTCCTGTTTTGCATGCATCTCTTATCACAGATGTTAGTTTTAGTAGTGTTGTTTGAGTACTCTCATGTTTTCTTACTGTATCATAAAGAGTATTTTTGTTAAGGCATGTTTTGTATGGTGCTTGTTGGGAAAAAGAAAACTGCTACTTGAAGTAGAATCTATAACGGTAGTAGTAGAAGTTTGTATAGACTGTGGCTAGAACTTTTTCATGACATGCTAAATGTTATTTTAGTTTTAAAGCCTTGTGGTTATTGATTAGCATGATTAGCCTCAAATATCTGAGAGTGTTTAATGTGTTTTGAAAGATTCATGAGTTGTTCTTGTCATAGTAAAGCGTCAATATATGGTATTCTCTTTCGAATGATTTATTTGGTTGACTTGGCGCATGCTCACACCATGATTATGACTACAAACCAGTCACGAATAGCCTCCATGATCACTCAGTTTTTGAACTTGTGATATTGCTTTTGTTTTAATTAATGATGCTTATGTCGCTATGCATGATTATGGCTCTTATGCTCTCTTGGTTTGTCGCTCCCTGTCTTTTGCTAGCCTCCACATGTACTGAGTATGAGCTCTACTCGTTCATCCAAACTCCTTTAAACCAAAGTTTTTCCCATTGTGTCCACCATACCTACCTACATGTGGTATCCATTCCAAGTAAATTGCTCATGTGCTACCTTTCAAACCTTCAGAATTACTCCTGCTTTGAGTTCTTGTTTTTACTCATGAGGACGTCAATAGAGAATCTTTATCTCACTTGTTGATTGGATTTCACACCCTGGACTAGTGGCTTCATCCTCTTATCCAAATGATAGAAGAGCCGACAGTGGGGGTGCCCAGCCCCAAATTAATACAAACAAATTTTGGCTTCATCCGCGTATCCTCTTGCTCAACATAAGTTTAGAAAATAAAACGTGAAGGTCCTATTTGATGTGCTGAATACTACTGATATCAACCAGAATGGAGACAAGACTATTGAAAGAATGACTGCAAAAGATGAGAATTTCATCCGGAAGTTATCCATAAACAACTACAGGCGCATGATGAAGTTCCAATTGTGGGTTGAGTGTAAGAACGTGATAGGTCTTAGTAACAAGATGATCAGGAACCAATGAATAGGAAGGATCGATAAAGAAGGCAAGGATGAGGATGGCAAGATAAGCCTTTAGAAGCCCCGACTTCCTTCTAATGTTTTAAAGGAACAAATTGATCCTAATGATATGAGCTAAGGACTCAATAGAAGACAATAGATATGAGCATGAACACTTTTTTGAAGGGTGACAGGTGGGACAGTGAATCGCACCGCGCGGGGTAGTTTGTTTCTTTGCTGATTGCACATGGAAGTAACACAATAGGTGGCCCCACCAACATGCAAAATTTTGTCTCTCCTATATGGTGTCTCTTTCCTTTCTTTTTCAGTTTGTTTGTCTCTTGATTCATTTTATGTCTAAGATATTTGTACTTATTTGACCAATGATTACTCATTGACGCACTAAACACTAGGGGGGAGGGGCAAAAATACTCATTGACGCACCAAACACTTGAATTTCTAATCGCTATGAAGTGAAACAACAATCCATGGGTGGGGGGCATCGCCCCTGCTGGCCCCCCTTGAACATGTCCCTGCTGGAACATCAACTATTTCGTTACCTATGTCTACACTGACCCTCACTGTCGACAGGGAGCTGCGCAAAGCTATGGAGTAATCAACGCACAAGTACTTTAACACAGCTAGTCGGTGCAACTTTGCTACCGGTATCGCCAACAAAGGTGGCACCACATAATGGGTCAGCGCAACGCGTAATAGCGTTGCCCAAATCGTGGCGTTCAACCACATGGAGGTACGCATGGTATCGAACACCATACAGGTACCCGTGCAACAACGTGACCACTAGCTTTTGGAGGTGGGCGGAAGGCCGAGCTTTGTCAAGTGGCACGACGTGTGGGTTCAAGAGGAGGGGCAGCGGTGGAGTGATACGTCATAAAAGTATCCTTAGTTTCTGTTGTTCTGTGTTGTTTTCATGTTATTTACCACATGTTTGCTATACACTTAATGTCATTTTTATCCATTTCCGGGACTAACCTATTAACAAGATGCCACGGAGCCAGCTCCCTGTTTTCTGCTGTTTTTAGTTTCAGAAAAGTTGTTCTGGAAATATTCTCGGAATTGGAAAATTCGAAGCTCGGAAGTCTTAGAATTCACGAAGATTCCACAGAGTCCCGAAAAGACCCGGAGAGGGGCCACACCATAGGGCGCCGCCCCTGGCCGCGCTTGGGGATGGTCTGCCCCCCCCAAGTGCCCTCTGCCATCTCTCTTTTGCCTATATAACCCCCCCGACATATCAACCCTAAAGATATACCACTTTTTTCCGAGAAACACCCGAGGCCGCTGTCATCGTCATCCCGAGGCCGGGAGGGTTCTGGAGCTCTCCCCGGCACCCTCCGAGAGGGAATTCATCACTGAAGGGGTCTACGCCACCATGCCCTCCTCCGAAGTGATGCGTGAGTAGTTCATCCCTGGACTACGGGTCCATAGCAGTAGCTAGATGGTTGTCTCCTCCACTTTATGCCTCATGTTTAGATCTCGTGAGCTGACTCACATGATCGAGATCATCTTTATGTAATGCTACATGTAGTGTTTGCTGGGATCCGATGAATGTTGAATGCTATGTCTTCTGATTATCTATCATCTTATCTTCATGCATATGTTATTTATGATCTTGCATGCTCTCCGTTATTAGTAGATGCTCTGGCCAAGTAGATGCTAGTAACTCCAAGAGGGAGTATTTATGCTTGATAGTGGGTTCATGCCTCCTTTGCATATGTGCTCGAGTGACAGAAACGTGAAGAATGGAGGATGTACTGTTGCCATTAGGGAGAAAACAACAATGCTTTGTCTCAAGATGATTCTATTGTTTACATTACACACTTTGCTTAATGCAATTATTTGTTGCTTGCAACTTAATACCCACCGTTTGTTCGGATGATATTCGGAGGGTGGATTATTAGTCATAGATGAAGTTGGATGACGGTCTATGTATTTTGTTGTAATGCCCGCATGAATCACATAGTAATATTTATGTCTTGCATATGCACTACGGTGTAGCCTTCATTTGTTTTAAGTTCCCAGCTGTAATTTGTTCACCATCTTTCACTGAGAAACACCACTAGTGAACTATGGACCCCGGTTCATTTTACTCATACTGATAATAGACACACTGCTTCCACCGTTTTCATACTGCTGCTATTGTTTTCATACTGTTCTTATACTGTTTTCCACACCATAATTTTAACCTCTTTGTTTTCAGCAAAACCGGTGAGATTGACAACCTCACTGCTTCGTTGGGGCAAAGTGATTTGATTGTGTTGTGTACGTTCCACGTTGCTGCTAAACAGGTAGTGCGCCATGCCATCTCACCTGCATCAACCTTCTGAAGTTACTTCTTCCTCCTACAGGTCGATTCAACCTTGGTTTCTATTCTGCGGGAAAACTTGCCGCTGCACTCTTCACAATCTTTGTCTTGGAGTTTACCAACGTCAGCCATCAACAAGTTTTCTGGCTCCGTTGCCGGGGAGGAAGAGGATTTCTGCATGGGGAGTCTCTCACTTCCAATCTCTTTTACTTTGTTTTAGTTTTGCTTAGTTTATTTTATTTTATCTTGTTTGCTTCTCTATATTAAAACACAAAAAATTAGTTTTTATTATAACTGTAGTTTTATCCTGTTTTTAGTCTTGCTAAGATGAGTGTTCCCGAAGTTGAGGTTCGTTCTTTTAAGCAACAAGGTGGAGAAAGTTTAAAAGATGCTTGGTATAGGATAAGTGATGCCCATCAAAGGTGCACTAAGAAATATTCCACTTTAATCCTTCTTAGGAATTTTTATGTTGGCATTACTAGCTGGTATAGGTATGTTCTAGACATTCTTACATGCGGTAATTTTCTAGGAACACCTGCTTTAGAAGCCTGTAATTTAATTGAAAGTTTAGTTGGAACACCACCTACTAAGGTTGTTAAAACTAAGATCTCTTTAGATGATGTTATTAAAAAGCTAAACTCTATAGAGAATTTTTTTCCAAATTTCCTTAATAATGCTAGCAAGGTTAATGAATCGATAGCAAGTATCAACAAGAAAATCATTGTCTTAGAAGCTAGCAATATCCATGATAATCAAAATATGAGGATTGGTAAAATATAAGAGGCTATGGAAACTTCAAGCTCAACCTTTTCTTCTCTTACGTTTAAGAGCGAAAATCCCTCTACGGGAAAAGATAAAAAAATATGTATGTTCCCAAGGTGCCTAAACCAAAATCCCCTAATGTGCTTAAAATTAATAAAACTTTTGGTGAAACTAAAAGTGATTTGCATGTTGAATAATCTTCAGGGGTTCCTAAGGTACTCGTTGATACAATTCATGTTTTGTAAGAAATTACTGAATTGGACACTTCTTCAGTTGAAAATACGTGAATCGACTTTTCGAGGCCTAGCTAAAAGGCGTTAAAGAAAAGCACTTCTTGGGAGATAACCCATGGTTTTATTTTTTATTTGTTTTTCTATGTTTTATTTGAGTAAAAGGTATGTATACTTATGTAGAAACTCGTTTATATCTTTATTTTCTTTACTATTAAGGTTACAGTGGTCGTGAGGCGGTGTCACACTTCTATAAAATTACAAGGAAATGCCACCGCACAACTAACTATCTCATTTCTAGATAATTACGGGGAATATGCCACCGCCCTCAATTTTCTCTGATCTCTAACCTCCCGTGAAAAAACGTTCCACACAACCAAAACAAATCGTGCGCTCCTCTCCTTGTTACTCAACAAATCGACCTCCTATCAGAAAAAAAATCAACCAAGAGGCCGAGGCCGAGGTCCGAGCACGCGCCTCAGTCCCCGCTGCTCTCTTTCAACAAACCATGGAGGTTGGGATCTAGCGCTCAGATCTGATCTGCATCCAGTGAATATGAGGCTAACCATGCTAGATGGGATATCACATTGGTTCCCATACTCGTTGTGATGCTGATCCCGCGGGCGAAAAATCCCTCGCTGCTCTGTTGCGCGGTATGCGAGTGGGGGGGCTGGCAGAATCCATGAAGCTGAGTGGCTAAACAAGGAGATCCAGCGGACCTGCTCTTCCGCACCTATGAGAAGGTCGGGTTCGCCCTCAAGTTCCACGGTGGCAAGTCCCTTGAGCCGGAGGTGTTCGGGCCATGGCAAAGTGGTGGTCTTAGGTGGAGACCCACCACACTGGCCCCTGCAGTCGCCGGTGCATCTCATGGGAACAGATACGACCAAGACCAGGGACCAGCCGACCAGGACCGCATCACCACGCTCGAATTCCATGAAATCGTGGAGCTCGCTACGTGATGGTTGCGCCGTCCATGGATCTATTGCCTCTGAATTTGAGGTTCTCTGTCTCCGTTGTGTGCAGTCTGGATATCTGGTCTATGCCTATGCGTCAAGGCCTGCAAGAATAATCGCTAGCTCCTTTCTCCTGAAATCCCAACCCAGGTTATGTTATTCCCTATTAGTTGGTTGTCCATTGATGTCGAGCAGAGCAATTAAATTGGCTTGGTTGGGGAGTGATAAAAGATGAACAAACGAGCAGGCCACTTGCAGGTGTGTACGTTTCTTACAAATATCTCAGTTAAAAAAAATCAATATTTTGACTAACTTATTTATATGGTGTGCCAACGTCGGAACTTTTGATCGTACTATTGTTTTACATGATGTTCCATGTTTTTTATTGTTCCCGGTGCGCCTGATTTGCGGGCACATTTAATCCGTTGTTACTCGAGGTATGTTGACAATGTGAGAGTTGTGCATCATCACATGGTTTTAATTACGTGATAAATAGTGGATTTATTTTTTCCTATTGTTTTTGTATTCATGAGATGTAGATTTTATTGGTCGTAGTAGATACCTTCGCAAAATTCAGATGTGTCATGTAATAGATTATTTTAGATGTGTATTAGGAAAACCATATCCTTACTTGACAACATATCTTTTTATTGATTTTAGCCCCAGATGTGGCTAAGCACCCTTATCCTACTCAACGAGAATATATCACTCTGGTTATAACCTTGCAAATCTAAATTGGATATATTAGCTAAAGTTTACTTTTATGCTCTGCAACTCTTATGTGTGTCCAAATTGTGAAGACCTTCAAGCATTGCAACTTGAGGAAAACACATCTTCTCATGCCTTACATTTTTAGAGTACAAGGCTGCAACCTCCGAATGTTTGGTTAAACGGCCTCCTTAATTTTTTCTGTAATAACAATTATTAAAGCTTATAAAGCATAGCTTACTCTTGCTATAAAAATGTATCTAAATTGTTATATTTTCGCTAGGCTAGATGGTTAGTAGTAGAAAAATGTAAGATTGCATGAATAAGAACATTTTAGAGGATATTGTAAAAAAAAGAACATTTTAGAGGAGAAGAGATCTAACATATACCATTTTACTGCTTGAAATTTTTTCTCCCAGGAATAAGATTTATCAAGAACAAGCATCTACCAGTAGATGAGATCTACTAATAGATGGGATAAAGATATTTGGGAGCACAAGTAAAGGTATGGTATCATCATTAAACCCGCTTGACTTAGAGTTCTCATGCTGGGTAGACCCAAAACGACCTACGATGTGGTTTGGTCTGAAACTTGCAGACCTACGGTCAGGTCTCACCCTCTTTGCCAAACTATCATTGGTTATTAGAGATTATTATGGTTAATGGAGGTTGATCCCGAATAAATTGATGTATAGCTCTCAAAGACCATGTACTATTTGATATGGCACCATTGGAGTACCAGCGCAATTAGTACCACACCCTCCTCTCATTTATAAAATAAAGTGAATTTCTATTACCATGTCTATACATCTATTTGTTGCTCCCTTAGTTAAGAGGTTTCTTATGAGATGAACTCGGCTCGCATGCTATGTTTAAAAGAAGGAAATGATAGAAAAACTGAACCTACACTGGATTTATGAATCTTGCAAAATTATTTTGAAAATTCGCTAGATATTTCAAAACTCTGAAGCCAGAGTGAAAAACACGACGAATAATGTTGTCAAAAGTGGGAAGGTGATTGCTGCAATTAAGGTTGGAAATGAAGTTCAAAACTCATGAGCTAAGCGCGTAATTCTTGACTTGAAAACTAAAGAGCCAATCAGAGTTCTGATATGAAATCATTTACTGGTGGAGATTAACAAGCACAATTAACAAGTTATATGTTTAACTTGTTAACCTCGGTAATAATCAATGTTGACGTGGTTGCCTACAAAGTATATGGTAGCCTTGTTAGAGCGGGGTGACTACTTATCAAAATGACAACACTATGATGGAAGAGGTGAAGCCATGGGGCTGGAGGGGAAGGAGAAGAGATGATATATAGGTACATCCTTGCCATGCCTTAAAGAGAGAAAATTTTGTTGGAGTGGTGTGGGTGACTATGAAGCACAACACTACCACAATAATGAAAGATGTGAAACCGAGTGGTAGGTTTGAAAGAAGAAATGATGACAATGCCTATGTAGGTTGAGTAACGAAAATTGCATGTTCTTTGAGATTAAAATTTAGAATATTTAAGTGCACTAGTAGGGAATGGCTTATAGCCACCAGCATACTGCTGGCCAACAAGATTTTCGGTCGCCCAGCGCTAACAGCACTGGCGAACAGAATTTTCTGTTCGCCAGCGCTTTTAATTCTACCGCTGGCGAACAACCCCTCTGGTTCGCCAGCGCTACGGTCGGGCCCCACCTGCGCACGCTATAGCCGCTGCCTTATATTACCGCTGGCGAACAGGGCTTAGGGTTCGCCAGCGCTACGCTCACCACCGCTGGCGAACAGGTGTTGCTGTTCGCCAGCGCTAACATGTGGGCCCAGGACGCATGGTAGCGCTGGCGAACAGCAGCACCTGTTCGCCAGCGGTATTCTGGCAGATCTGCCATAAGTGGTACCCCCACCACCCACTTTCCCCTCCACTCTCACTTCTTCATCTTGTCCCCTCTTCACTCTCTAGCTCGAAATTATGCCAATTTCTCCACCCTCTTACTCTATTTTGAACCAACTAAGTTTATTTTAGTTGGTATATATATGTTTATCTCCCTCCTAACACCATTTCTACCCAAAATTTTCCCTCCCTAGCCATCTAGATCTAGAATTACCCCCTTTCTCTCCAAAGCTCCAAAATTCTCCGGATATCATCGTGTAGCCATCTATTCATTTGAGGTGGGATGAATGATAATATATAATTAAATGAGTTTGTATATAAATTTTGTCCGGATACACGCGATATGCAATATGTGTGAAATTTCACCGGATTCAACAATGGTCGTGTGATGGAGACGATAAATGCATGTGTGCGCAATTTGTTGTGGAATGAAATTGAGTAGCCAACTATCGCCGGAATGTTGATTCATTTCCGTCTCGGCATAGTTTGGCACTCCCTAATAACCTCCTATTTGTAGGAAGGTCATGCCGAATTTTTTCGTGAATACGACATGAAGTGAAATTTTTGATATGAAAATGAGTTGCCACTTTGCCAGAATGTTGATTCATTTCCGTCTCGGCAAAGTTTGGCACTCCTCTAACCTCCAATTTGTAGGAAGGTCATGACGATTTTTTTCGTGAATATCGAAATATATATATATATATATATATATATATTATGTTTGGTTCTAATATTAATTATATCGGCGCGCTCTCGTGCAGGCGACATATAATGGTGGTCGTTAAGAGTGAACATGTCGTGAATAGTTACTTGAGACACGCGACAGAAGACATGTTACAAAATGGCCGCAAGGAGATACGATGTCCATGTCGAAAGTGCAAACTAGGGGGCTTGCTCAATCCCTTTACCGGAGACTTGCTCAGTCACCTCCTAAGGTATGGTTTCATGGATGGGTATAACAGTCAGTGGGTAAGTGATGATGAAGATGATGAAGTCCATGGGGCGGCGGCGGTAGGAAATGATGTGCAACAGGACAATAGCAACGATCGACTAGAACTACAGCAGGACCAACTACAGCAGGACCAAGATCAGCCTCATGACCCCGCACATGATCATGGAGAAGATGTTGAACAAGACGTGGAAGAAGATCACGAGGACACAGGGACACCCCTAACGGAAGTTGTGCGTGACCCTCATCTGAAAGAACTGCTTTTGAGAAAGACGACTAACTCGATATCTGCTGCTAGAGAGCAATCAAAGCTGGCGCAACTAGAGATAGACTCGAAGACACCGTTGTATGCAGGCTGCGGTCCGGGAGAGTCCCGCCTGAGAGTGGCCCTCGATGTTCTGCAGATGAAGGCGAGATACAAATGGAGCGACATAAGCGTCGATGCAAGCCTGCAATACTGGCACGATGTCCTTCCAGAGGGCAACACCTGTCCTAAAAGTTGCGACGAGGCCAAGAAAGTCGTGTGCCCCTTTGATTTACCTCACGAAAAATACCATGTGTGCATCAACGATTGCTACATTTATCGGAAAGAGGACGCGAACAAAACCATTTGTCCAGTTTGCAGCGCCGCTCGATACAAGAAAGGGAAGAAGAAAGCTCCTCGGAAATTTGTGTGGTACTTTCCGCTCATTCCCCGTCTGCAACGGTATTTCGTGGACTGCAAGGAAGCAGAGCTCATGCGCTGGCACGCGAAAAGGAGGAATAAAGTTTTGAAAGATCCAAATCAGAGTGAAAAAGTAATTCTGACACATCCTTCAGATGCAAGTCAATGGAAAGCAATTGACTGTGAATATCCAACATTCGGGGCGGAGGCAAGGAACATCAGGTTGGGTGTGAGCACCGACGGACTCAATCCGTTTGGCAACCAGAGCAACACCCTTAGCACCTGGCCCGTGTTTGTATGGATGTACAACATCCCTCCCTGGTTGTGCATGAAGAGGAAGTATATTCACATGAGTATGCTAATTCAAGGGCCGAAACAACCAGGCAACGACATCAATCTATACCTGAAGCTACTTAAAGATGAGCTGGACACACTATGGGCCGAGGAAGGGGTGAACACATGGGACGCCTTCGGTGAACAATATTTCCCAATGAGAGTTGTCTTACTCTGTACGGTTCACGACCTACTCGGCTACGGATATGTGGCGGGCCAGGTGTGCCACGGACATAACGGTTGCGTGAGGTGCATGGATGACCCCACGTTTATGCAACTTCCGAAAGATCCTGGGTCTTCGAAAACAGTTTTCGTTGGCCATCGAAGGTGGCTACCCAACAAAGACCCGTGGAGAAGGCGAGGAGACCTTTTTAACGGTGAGGATGAGCTCCGTGGACCTCCACGTAAGAGGTGCGGCGAAGAAATCTACAATTTGCTGAATGATTGGAAGGAATGCCCAGAGCCGGGAAAGAAGCAAAAGGCGCCAAAACCGCTTCTGGATGTATGGAAGACGAGGTCGGTGTTTTGGGACTTGCCATACTGGCCCATTCTCGATACGCCTCACTGCCTTGATCTGATGCATATCACGAAGAATGTGTTTGAAAGTTTGTTTGGCACGCTGCTCAACATGCCGGAGAGGACCAAAGACGGGGTGAAAGCAAGAAACGACCTGAAATATTTTGGTATTAGGGTAGATCTTCAGGGGGGACGCCCGGATGATGACGACGTCGATCAATCGTGTGATGAGGAGACGGATGGTCGCAAGGCCAAAAGGGTTAAGAGGAATGACTATTACTGCCCCCCCTCCTGCTTCACTCTTAGTCCGGACGAGATCACAAAATTGATGATGTGACTTCCCGGAGTCAAAGTCCCTAGCGGTTACTCAGGGCTAATAAGCAGATTCCTCGACGCGCAGAAACAAAAGTTTAGCGGGATGAAGTCTCATGACTGTTACGTGATGATGACGCAGATACTTCCGGTTGCGATCCGCGGAATAATGGACAAACACGTCCGGGAAACCCTGTTTGGCCTCTGTAACTTCTTCGACGTTATATCTCGAAAGTCGATCACGGGGAAGCGGTACCCTGCTACCACTGGCGTAGTAGCGCTGGCGAACACATGTTCGCCAGCGGTAGCTGAATATTGTTCGTCACTGGTAGCCTATTTCCTACTAGTGGTGCACTATGTTTACCGTCACGGAAATAAACTACATAGCCCATGGCAACGCACGGACATACAACTAGTCATGTATTAGTTTTTCCAAGTAAAGTTTCTAACAAAAGTTGGAGTTGGTTTTGGGATTTCTGCGAAGGAATTAGATTTCTGCTGTTCACCGTAAAAAATCATATAATTCACAGAAAAATAGGAATGGCCTGAAATTGTTTGTGCTTATTCCTCAGATAATTCCGCAACTTTTTTGTTCTTGAAGTTTTTTTATTTGAGTAGTGTAAGGGCCACGAAAAAATTCGTATTTACAGACTGTTCTGGTTTTGGCAGATTCTGTCAATTTTCTTGCATTTGCTCTTTTACGATGTCAAGTGGATTTATTTGCTTCACGAAACATCATTGACTGTAGCTAATGTTTAATAGTATTAATAGCACTTGTTCCCATACAGAACCCATGGATTTTTGATTGTTGCACTAACCCTCTAATGCGAATTATACTCTTTGAGTGTGGTGTGAAGAAAGTTTTTAAGGGTCAAGAGAATAGGTGATATATGTGATCAAGAAGAGTGCAAGGTCAAAGCTTGGGGTCCCCCGTGGTTCATCCCTGTAAAATTTTAAGAAGACTCAAGCATCTAATCTTGGGGATGCCCAAGGCATCCCCTTCTTCATCAACCATTTATCAGGTCACTTCTAGTCAAACTATATTTTTATTCGGTCACATCATATACAATTTACTTGGAGCATCTGTTATTTTTCGTTTTGTTTTCTTTTTATTTTTCTTGATGCAATAATTTCATTGGAACCTAGCATCCTTGTTTGGGAGAGAGAAACACTCCACTTTTTCGTTTGAATACTCGTTATGCCCGTATTCTTAGTTTTTCTTTTAGGTGTTGCAAAAATTCTTGTTTAGCTCTTGTTTTCATTGCATCTCTTACTCGGAGCTGTTAGTTTTAGTAGTGTTATGTGAGTATCTCATGCTTGATTTTTGTATCATTTAGAGAGTTTTTGTTAAACATATTTTGTATGATGCTTGTTGGGAAAAGAAACTGCTACATTTGGTAAAAATTATAAACAATCCAAATAGAAGCTTGTATGGACAGTGGATAGACTTTTTCATATCATGCTAGATGTTTTTTTAATTCTAAAGCCTAGTGGTTATTTAGTAGCATGATTTTTCTTAAATAGTTGATACTGTTTAATGTGACATTGAAAGAATCATGAGTTGTTCTTGTCATATTGAAGCATAAATTTGTGGTGTTCTCCTTTGAATGTTTTATTTGGTTGACTTGGCGCATGCTCACACCAAGTTTATGACTACGAACCAGTCACTAATAGCCTCCATGATCATTTAGTTTTTGAACTTTTGGTACCACTTATGCTTTGATTAATGATGTTTATGTTGCTATGCATGATTATGGCCTCATGGAGGATGACAACTCCCTCCAAAATATTACGACCCGGAATAAACGCCGATTGAGTTGGTCTAATAACTTTGTGAGCAATAGACGAAACACGATTCATACCCACTTTAGTAAAGATCTTAAAGCTCACATTAAGCAAACAAATAGGCCTAAATTGTTCTATGCGACACGCATCTTCCTTCTTAGGCAACAAGGTGATGACCCCAAAGTTCAATCTAAAAAGAGGTAACTCACCATTCTGTAACTCAAAAAACAGAGCCATCAGGTCACTCTTAATAACCTCCCAAAACTTCTGATAAAACTCAACCGGAAACCCATCAGGTCTAGGAGCCTTATTGTGTTCCATTTGATAAATCGCCTCAAACACCTCTTTCTGAGTAAAATTTGATGTCAAGGCAGCATTCTCCTGAATAGACACTTGAGGCATGTCCATATTATATGTTTCAATCATATTAACATGGCTATTATCCGGTGCCCCCAAACATTTTTTTATAATATTCAGATATGAACACCTTCAAATTGTTCTCTCCTACAATAGTTCCCTCATCTTGTTCAAGTTGAAAAATCCGTTTCTTCCTATGTTTTCCATTCGCAATCAAATGGAAATATCTAGAATTATTACCCCCTTCCTGTACATGTTTAACTTTGGCCCTCTGAGCCCATTTCGACTCTTCCTCTCTCCGAAGTTTCGCTAGACACTCATCCGCATCTTTTTTAGCCTTTCTCTCATCAGGCGTAAGAAGAGAAGTCTCAGCCTTAATATCAAGCTCCTCAATTAGGAGTGTCAATTTTTGTTTCAAAATTTTGTACTCACCACTAATATTCTTCGCCCAACCTATCAAAAAATTTCGGATATGCTTAATTTTATTTTTCCATTTCTCAATAGGTGAAGATCCTCCCATCGTTTCTCTCCACTCTCTACTTACCATCTCAATGAACCCCTCTCTTCTCAACCAAGAGAGTTCAAAGGAAAATTTAGATTTGTTCCCCAAGTGAGCACATTCACCCGAGTCAATAACCAGTGGTGTGTGATCCGACCCAGACCGAGATAAAGCATGAATAGAAAACAGCGGGAACTTTTGCTCCCAATCCATTGTGTGATGGTATAGTTGGCTATATCGAGCTTATTGACCATTTAACGGATGAATGTCCTAACCCGTGAGATCGAGCGAGCGGGCACTAACGAACCATCACTGTTTTGCTATATTCATCTGCATGGTGTGGTATTTTTTCCGTAGGACTAGCTAACATTCATTGTTGTGCAAATTCTGCACAAAAAGGCTACTTACAAGTTGTCGAGTCCCTGACTCATCAAATCCCTTCGGTGAACCTATCGGGTTTCGATTAGGAGAACCCATGAGCGCTGGTGGAATCGTGGGCTAGACAGGGGGCGAGATTTACCCAGGTTCGGGGCCCTCGTAGAGGTAAAACCCTTACTCCTGCCTCTTGTCGATCTGTATTGAAGATTAGATCGGTTACAATGGTGGTGCTCAAATCGAGAGTAGGATCTCGAGTTCAAGGCTTTGGGGTCGTGCGGTATTGCTTGGTCCTCTCCTGGGGGTTCTCCTGGCCTTATATAGGTGGCCAGGTCTCGAATTCTACCCGGAGAGGACTCGAACTCTAACTATGTCGGTTACAAGTTTCCTAGCTTAACCCGCAAGTTAGTGCGGGTGGGCCTCATGTGGGCCTTCTGGAGTATTCCTAGGACGCCTCTTCTTGGGCTTTAGCCTTGGGCCCGGAGATGGGGTGTCCTTATCCGCAGGGTCCATAATCCATATCTTCGTCAGTAGCCCCCGCGCGTTTGCTCGAGTGGGATCTTTCCAGTCGAGTAGACGGTCAAACCTTTCTTGGCTTTTATGAATAACCAGCTTGGTAGTTTTCTGTCTAAAGGGTGTGTTCCCTGTGCGACGAGTCTTCATGCTCGAGTATCAAGCGATATAAGTGCCTGTTTTTGCGGCTTTTATCGCAGAAGGATGTGGCACAGTAGCTTGGCTCTCCCGAAAGATCAGGGCCAATTAATTGCGACTAGGGCAAAAAGATTCCTGGCCTACTTAGATTCGAGACCTTCGACTCGAACCCGATGAGGTGATTGTTGCGACTGGGCCATTGTGGACTTATCGAGTCAAACTTAACCTATGGTGGTACCCGGCGCGTCCGCTAGGATTTTTCTTCGTGTTGTTGACACGGAATTATACCGGAGGACACAGCTTTCGAGTGCGATTCCAGGCCCTAAAGAAAGATCTCTTTGGGTCTTACCGTCATATTCGAAGAATATGGCATCCGGATGTGCCTAGTCGGCTGAACGATCCAGGTTTTTATGATGTAAAATTATCATGTGTAACAGAGAGGTAAGTCTTTCCCACCCGAGTGTTTGCTTTGAGCTCCATACGAAAGAAATTTCGTGCTGAGGAAAGCTATGCTCATATGAAAGAGTTTTCATGTTTGGGATGTTGTGCCCATACGAAAGAGTTTTCGTGTATAGGGTATTTCCCTCTTGTTTAAAGAGATCTTGTTCCATGTTTTGTTCACGGAATAATTGCTTTTATTCGAAAGAAATCTGGTTCGTACGAAGTTGTTTTCGCGTTTGAACTTCCAGTCGAAAATTTCTTGAGTTTGATGACGCATGCCCTGATGTCACGGCGCACTTTTCTCCTCCCGATGGGACGTGACGGAGCGGTAGCAGATGGGCTGGCCCACTTAGTCAGCTTTTTGACCGGGAAACGAGACGCCGCCTCCGATTTTTACGCGAACTGCGCAGTAAATGCGCACGATCTTCTGATAAGATCGTGGCACGGAACAGCGTTTACCGTCCCCACGTTTCATCTTCACACGTGATGGCCGCGATGAGTGCCACGTTGCGCATCGAACGGTTGGGATTGACTCGCCCCGTGTATAAATACGGGTCTTAGCGCTGCGGTAAATCTTTCCCAGCCTTCGCCTTCATTCGTCTTCTTCCTCGCGCCCATCTCCTTCTTCCTCGCGCTCGAGTTCGTACTGCTAGCCATGGCTGGAGGAAAAAGACGTGGCGCTGCCACTTCCGCGTCCGACGAAGCTTCCGCGCAACTCGCGCCTCGCGCTGGCGATTGGCGCTCTCCCAACACCACCGCGAAGAGCGTCAAGGAGATGCAGCAGGAAGGGCTGCTGCCGGCGGAGACCGAAAAGCGGGTACGCCTTGGAAAGAAGGAAGAGGTACCAAACCCGCAGGCGAACGAGCGCGTGGTATTTGCGGACCACGTGTCTCGGGGTCTTTCCTTCCCTCTCCATCCTTTCCTCCTCGGGTTGCTGTATGTCTATGGCATACAGCTTCAAGATCTTCCTCCGAACGCGGTGCAGCACATTTCGTGCTTCATCGTTTTCTGCGAATGCTTTCTCGGCATTCGCCCACATTGGGCGCTCTGGAAAGCCCTCTTCAAGGTTCGGATTTTCCGCGAGAAATCGCGGGTAGACTCCGAGCCGGGCGAGCCGCTACGCACGGGCGGCTTCGGGATCCAGGCGCGACTCGAGAGCAGCTACTTCAGCATGCACTTCGTCGACTCCGCCCAAGGCTGGCGGAAAAAGTGGTTCTACGTCATCGACAACAGCCGGGATGGAATCGTTGAGTTCCACCCGTTTGCTGTCTTGAAGAGGCGGAAGTCCTGGGACCACAAGATGTCAGCCGAGGAAACTCAAACTGTTGCACCCTTACTCGCAAGAGTAGCTGCTCTCCGGGATCAAACCGCGGGAGTTGTACTCAACGGATTGCATCTGGCGAGTATTTTTCTGAAGTGCAGGATCCAGCCCTTGCAGCAGAGGCCTTCCACTATGTGGGAGTACCAAGGCTCAGAAGATCCTAGCCGAGTGAGCCGCGAGGAACTTTCGAACGTCGAGTTCGAGAAGAAAATCGCAGCTATTACTCGCTTGAAGGTGGGGGAGAAGTTCCCCGACTGTACAGTCGAACCCTTCGATGCTTCGAAGCCTCCTCCAGCTGCGGTTAGTTTTTCATTCTTGTCTCCCATAATTTCCTTCTTTGTTCTGAGCCTTAGCCGATAAAGTTCCTTCTCGCCTTCTTTTTCCCCGCAGAGCCTAGCTATGGCAAACTGCTACCCGCCAGCTGCGGGAGAGGACGCTTCAGAATTATTGGCGAGTCACCAGGATGGTGCAGCTGATACCAGCGTCGCCGACGCTTCTTCGAGCTCCGAGCGCGATTCTTCGGGTGGCGCTGAAGATTCGAATGGCGCCCCGCCCAAACGTCGTCGGGTGGATGATAACGAGGCCACTTCCAAGGATAACTCCTTGGAAAGATCGCCCGGGCAAGCCCCCATCTCCGCGACTCCACTTCATTCGCTCGCTCCTCCACCTTCATTCCCAGTGATTACAACCGATTGGAACGCGGACTTGCTGGATGAAGATGAAGATGACGAGTGAGTTCTTCTCCTTGTTCTTGGTCGAACATTCTTCTGTGTTTCAATGTTGATGCTTTCAGTTTTCTGCTGCAGCCTGCAGACTATCAGTCCTCGTAGGTACGCTTCTTCCATTCCTCCCGAAAAGAGGAATAAGGCTGGAGCTGCGGGTGAGACTCCCATTGCGGGCACCGTCCAAAATTCTCCTAGCGCAGCCCCCAATGCTGCGACCGTGGAACATGAAGCCCCCAGCTTTGCCGCCAGGACTTCAGCTTCAAAGGAAGTGACGGATAGCTCCGCAGATCCCCTTTCTCGCGCCACGGGCCAGGTAAACTTTCTGTCCTTCGTTTTTGAGTTTTTATCGGGTGCACGACAGTGCTCCCGATGGGAGTAGCCCCGAGGCTGTAGTCGATCGCATGCGATCGGCTACAGGCTCAAAGTCTGGTCTCTTTCTTCTTCGTGATTTTTATCGGGTGCACGGTAGTGCTCCCGATGGGAGTAGCCCCCGAGGCTGTAGTCGATTGATGTTAATCGGGTACAGGCTCCAATTCTTCTCCTTTAATTCTTCTATCTTTGTGCCTTTTGCAGTCGCTTGTTGACTCGCTTGCGGCGATTGGTCGCCGGGTCGTTCTCGCCGAATCGGAATGCGAGCGGCTTCAGTCAGACTGTAGTCGATTCCATACCGAGAACGAACTCCTTAAGAGTAAGTCTCGTTGTCTTCTCCTATTTCTGTTCTTGTATCTATTCTTGGTTTCTGACAAGTGTTATTGTGCAGCTCGACTCGAATATTCAGAGTCCGAGAAAATCAGGCTCTCTGAGCGGGTAACCACTCAAGAAACTGATTTGGCGGCTATTCGACAAGAGCTGGAGGCCTCCCGCATGCGGTCGGAGGATCTTGACAGGCAACTCGCGGATGCGAGAAAAGCTTTGAAGGATCAAGAGAAAGCTGGCAAGAAGGCCGATTCTGACCTTGTCACGTTCCTCCGTTCCCTTGCTGAGCGTCTTGCGGGTAAGTGGCCTAGGCTCTTGCAATTGTATCTTGGTGAATCTGTGAAGTTTTTACATTCTTTTCCTCTGCAGGTCTTCTGGATGTTCCTCTAGAGATCCCTGGAATCCAGCAGGTAGATGTGCTAACCGACACGCTTGCTCAACTCAAGAGGCACGCCGAAGGAGTATGCTCCTTGGTTGGCGATGCCACTCAAGTGTTGTCGCAACTGCACAATCGCTTCCTCGCCAACGCTATACCTCCATCCGCGCTGAACGACCTGCTGAAGATCTTCTCGGAGGGCAATCTCCTGGATGCTTACGCGGTCGCCCAGTCGGAGTCTGGCGCGAAGACTGCGATTCAATTTGCGCTGGCGCATGGAGTCGAAGGGTTGGAGGAGGCCTACCCGCAACTTCCAGTCGACCCCTCCACGGGCAAAAAGGTACGGCTTTCTCATTTTGGCGAGCAGGCCACCATCCTTGCTCGGAAATTGTCTGAGCTATTTGCTCGACATAAAGGAGGGGCGACTGCTGCTAGCGGGAGCACCACTGTAGCCTCGTAGTTTTTCTTCTTCTTTTGCCTCCCGATTGTAATGAACCTTGGGATGTATTCCCGTATTATCCTTGCCTTTAATTGAAATGTTTCGTCTGGAAATTACTTCTTGTAGTTTGTAAGTTTCCTCCCGATGGGAGTAGCCCCCGAGCACTTCGTCAAAACGTGCGACTAGAGATGCTTCGAACATGGCGTCTTACTTCTTTCCTTGTATTCTTCCACTCCAGTAAATCCCTTCTACTCCAGTAAATCCCCTTGTTGCCGCTGTTGGCACTTATGCTGGTCTTCGTGATAAGGTCCGGGAGGGCGAGCGCCAGCTTAAAGTTCTCCGCGGTGTAGCCGATGTGGCGAAGTCCAAGCAGAAACTGGCGGCTGAGCGCGAACATTTTTTGATGGATGAGTTAGCTTTGGTTGCGAGGGATTTGCTGTGTAAGTAATACAGCCCCCGTGTCTTCCTATATCTTGTTTCCTTAACTGATTAAGCATGTTTGCTCTTTAGTTGTTAGGCCGGACGACAGGGAAGAAAAACAGTGGGTGGAAAACCACATTCTTCAAGAGGCTGGAAGCTCAAAACCTCATGCGAGCAATTTCTGGTCTGATCGCAGTCGAGGATTTGTGATGGCCACCTTGAAGTTCCGTGTCCTTCAGGCGAGAATTCTCGGGAGTTCTTTTCACGAGGTCTTGATCGCGATGAATGCTGCTTTCTACCCACTCGAAAGGGGTCCCGAAGACTGGAGCTATCTTCTCAGGTTGTTCGGACGTGAGGGAGAGGTTCGCGCGTGTGTGCGCAATCAAATGACATGCGGCGCGGTTGTAGATCTATCCTTTGTCCGGATATGGCATCCTGAGATAGATTTTAACTCCTTAGCCAGGCTCCCAGATGAGTCAATCGATGATATTGCACCCTACTATGATGCTATTCGTCCCGCCGCGGAGAAAATCATCCGATTAACTTCTGAGGAGATAGATAGGGTTTTAGCGACTGAGAATGCTCAGCGCTTTGATTGATTGTCGGATGTGCATATCCTGTAATCTTTGTATAGTTTGGAAAAACTGTTGGAAAGGTGTGTAACCTTGTATATGTAATTTTTCATGTGATGCTTAGTTGTAGGTGTAGCCCCCGTGTGTTTATGGGGTGTGTACCTGTAACTTTTTGCATGTGAAGAATAGGAAGTTTCGAGGGAATATGATGGAGAAACCATGTTTTTATTGCAATGACTGAGAAGCCATGTATTCGAGCTACAAGATTGGCTAGTATAGCCTTATTTGTTGTGATAACAAGTAAACCTAGGGATAAAATTTGCGGAGGTGTGCGATTTTCCAAGGATTGAAATAGATGCCTCCAGTCGATGGATTCTTCAGCCTGTAGGCTCCGCCTGGGATAACTTCGTGTATGATCAAGGGTCCTTCCCAGGGTGGCTCTAATTTGTGTCCTTCCTTCTGCTTGAGCCCCAGCACAAGATCTCCAACCGCGAATGCTCTGTGGCGTATGCGGCGACTATGATAGTTTCGCAGTGATTGCTGATATACTGCGGATCTTGCGAGCGCAATGTCCCGCATTTCATCGAGTGCATCCATATCTTCCGCGAGTGCCTTGTTGGAAGTTTCTTCGATGTACGCCACAACTCGTGGGGCGCTGAATCGGACGTCCTCGGGAAGGACTGCTTCGGCCCCGTATACCATGAAAAATGGTGTGTAATGTCGCACCCGGACTTCTAGGGGATACTCATCGGGCCGAACTGAATAGTAGATGCTTGGATTACGGGGCTTATCTGCTCCCGCATCCTCTTACGAGTAGGCCAGCACTTATGTGCGACAACCAAACTCTACTATCCACCGTCGATGTAAACTATCCCATAGAAATCAGGACACTTCCATTGACGTACTTCAACCATACACACATGGTACGTCAACGGCGTTTGAACAAGTGATATCACAACAGATCTCTACGACACAAAAGATTGAAATAAGTTGCAAATAGCCCTCATTAGAGCAGAGATAGCAAATACAAGTATTCAGAGGACACATGTCCCAACAATACATCATTACATCACAGCGGAAGCATTCAAAATGTCTCAGTACAGACAAGAACCATCCACGAAGTCTCGGATCCTGCCCGGGTCCGCTATCTACTCGTCAGCAGTCTCGTCATACTCCACGTAGTAGCCACCATGTAGATCCTCGGACACGTAGTCTGCGGAAACCACAGCCCCAAAGGGGTCAGTACATAAACGTACTGGCAAGCAAGACTCACAGTTCACCAAAGTGTAACCCGTCAACACCAAGCACAGATGCTTTGGGTTCAACGGAAGAAAGGGGATATAAAGGATGCTGCAACTGGCTGCTCTAAACAACTACAGAGTTTCTACCACTTCCGGCTAACAGAAAGGAGATAAGATCGCGTATCGGAACCAACCTATCAACTAACATCAAACAAACCCATCCTGGATCTCGCCCCTTATCCAAAGAAGCAATCCGAGGATAACTCACACAGTTGAATTAATGATGGTTCAGATCATTGTGTCAATAAGCCTATTACTAGTCAAGTTGTTAATCATTGGGTGTAAGGTTGTTAATCATTAGGTTTAAGTTGTCCTGAGTACTTGTTAGCCAGTACTTTCACCAAGTAGTCCATATCAGCGGAAAACACGGCTTCTCGAGAAGATTTTCCCTGCAGGGGTGCACCAATTTGGCCGTACACGCAAGAATATCCCGCCAGACGGGAATCAAACCCACCAAGCGAGGTACTCTACACAACTCAACTCTTCTTCGCATCAAGCCCAAAGCACCTTGGGCGCACGGCTAATCGAGCCCCGAAGAAAGGGGACCCTCATAGCACTCTAAGAACGTGTCCCCCTATATGCCGACTACAAAAGTTCCACCCTGGCCTGGGCTCGCAAAAACATGCATGCGGCAAATGGAAAACACGAACTAAATGAGTCGATTTGGACGAGATGCGAATCGAATCAAATTGAGGGGGGCGCCCATACTCGCTTCCCACATGCGGTTAGTGCGCTCATCATGGATCAGTAGACAAGACCCTTTTCCTATTAGGGTCGACACTAGCAGGCCTCAAAACCACACAGGGCCTCCTGCCGGTGCCTTATCATAAAATTATTATTAATAATAACATTAACATGATTGATTGATTAAACATCGAGCCCCCAGAACATAAGTAGAAATAGTAACAGAAAGTAACGGATAACAGACTCGAGCAAAACAACCTAAGCATGCTAGTAAGACACGGGCTCAAACAATGGGGTTGTAGGAGTGGAGGTGAGGCAATATCAGGGTTCAGGGTATCAGGTGATAGGTTCGGAGAACAAGCAACGATACATATGGCTAGCAAAATAGACAACGGAAAGTATCGGTAACCAATGTTGAAAGGAACACAGTGGTTCATGTGAGTGAATACTTGCCTGCAAACCCAGTAGCTTGGTACTGAGCTAACTCCTTAGAAGGGGTGTCGTAAGTATCGTCGGTCTCAACGTCGTCGTTTATCCGAGAAGAAGCAAACAAACAACACAGAGAACAAACAATCAATATCATGGCATAATGCACAAACATGGGATGATGCATGACCATTTAATTGATGCATCAAAATAAACTAGCTGACAAGATAACAACATGATTAAATGGACCCACATGCAATTGGATTGCATATCGAAAGCCCATGAATTTTGGTTGAATTAATTGTTCTACAACTAATCATCATGTGTAAGTGAGTTAGCATGATGCATGGATGAGGAAAACAACAAAATAACAACAATAGAAACAACTTGAAATAAGGTTTACCAAGTTTGGAATTTCATTTATTAAGTTAAGAAATTTTGGTTTCTTAAAGGTGTCACACAAGCATTTGTTGTTTTCACCAAGTTAAATTGTTCAAAACAGATAACAAAGTTCATATTTGAAAAGAAAACAAGATTTTAGTTGGAAAACATGTTTCACTTGTTGAAAAAGGATTTCAAATAAATTATTTATGAATTACACAAGTTTAAGCAAGAATTAAATGAATTTAATTCAAACATGAACTTATTTGAATTTTTATTTGTTCAAAACATTAAGTGAGATTCATATTTGAAAAGTTTATAGTTTGATGGTATGAAAACATATTTTATTTGTTGAAATTGGATTTAAAATGAGCAAGTTATTATTTTGGCAATTTTAAATGCAATAATTAAGAAAGAGTTGTTTTCAGCAATTTAAATTATTCAAAACAGCAAACAAAATTTATATTTGGAAAGTAAATGAAAAATTGATTGGAAAACATATTTAGTTTGTTGAATTTGGAATTTTTATGCCCAAGTTATGAATTTTGCAAAATTAAGTGATTTAAACAAGAATTCAAATGTTTCACCAATTTAAAATATTCAAAACAGTAAACAAATTTTATATTTGGATAGAACATTCAATTTGGGACAGAAAACATATTTAAAAAGTTAAAATTGGAGTTGGGATGAATTTCTTATGCATTTTACAAGTTGAGGTGCAAATCTGCCATTTTTATCACCTCTAGGGACTTAGAAAAATTATTACAGGGGTCTAGAAAAGATTACAAGGACCTATGTGTGATTCTGTGAAGTTGCTGTGACCAAAACAATGGAAAATAAAAAGATGGTTTTAATTGTGGGAGGGGGGACTCGAACCCCCCACCTCCTGCTGCGCAAAGGGACAGGTAACCAGTGGGCTGGTGTGCTTTGTGTTGACAGAAGGGAAGGCTCGGGGGGGTTAAGGTGTTGGTGCGGCTGTTTTCTGAATTTTGCACGTAACTGAACCAACACGGGGTGGTCGACAGAGACATGGCAGCGACGGCTGCTGCTCTCGCCGGAGAGGAGGCTGCTCGGGGGAGGGGCCGTGGTGCGCTGTGGGGGTTGCTGCGAGGTGGTGAGCTGCGGGAGGAGGAGGGAGGCGAGAGGGAAGGAGGGGAAGCTCACCTCGAGCCAGGAGGAGGCGGTCGGGGCGGGCAGGTCGGGGCAGCAGAGGTGTGGTCGCCGGAGACTTGGGGGAGATGGCGGCGGCGCCACGGTGCGTCCCCGCCCAAGCCGAGGGGGGTGGAGAGGGAGCCCGCGGTGGGGCGGCTCCATTCCCGCCCTCGCCGCGGCCGGAGGGGAGCTCGACGTCGTCGATCGCCGGAGCCAAAAGGAGGAATTTTTTCGGTGTGGTTCAGGTAATTCGGAGAGTAGCAGAGCAGAGGAGAAAAAGGAAGAGGGAGGAGAGAATTGGAGGCGGGGAAGGGAAGAGAGGGGAAGGGGTTAGGGTTAGGGAACCCTAGGGCAACGAGGTGGAGGTCTTAAAGAGAGGGGTGGAGGAGCTCCACCGTTGCTGCATCTCTGTGCACACGTGGGGGGCTGGATGGTGATCGTACAGGAAGAAGACGACAGAGAAGGGGGGTATGGGCCAAGGGAGATGGTGGGCTGGGGGGGAGTTGGGCCTCTCTCTCTCCCTGCTGTTTGGTTTTATTTTTTTTGTTCTAGTTATTTTTTTTTGCAGGAATAGATATAGGAAGAAAGGAAGGAGTTTTAGGGTTAGGATAAATGTGAGAAAAAATTGGGTGAGTTTATTAAGTCAAAAGCAACCACTTGCCAAGCTTGGAATTTTAAAAAGTTCAAATTCTTTTGTTGTTTGCAAATTAATTCAAATTTGAATCATCTTTATATTAAGTGGTTATTGAAAACAATAATTTAATTAGGGTGGACATATATTTTTAATTGGAAGCAAAAGGTTATGATTGTTGTGTGATTTCCATAATTTTAAATTAGGTGTTGTTTTTGGTTTGATTTGAATTTGAATGCAATTTGGAATTAATTGATCTATTAGAAGCCACCATTTTAATAGTTGAACATTATGGAAATAATTGGAAACAAATGGAGTTTTGAGTTGGACTTTTTATTTGAAAAAGATTGTAACATGACAAGTATGAAACAAAGGTTGAATATTGTTTGAATTTCCATTGTGAAAACAAATAAAAACAGAGGCAAACCAAAAGAAAACAAATGGAAACAAATGATTGTTTTGATTTTAAATATCATTTTGGAAATTGTAACATCACAAGGATGAAACAAAAGGTTTGAATTTTGGTTTGAAATTCAAATAGAAAACAAAGGAAAACAGTTGGAAAACAAATGGAAAACAAGCAAAACAATTGCAATGAACATGATGACATGATGCAAAACATAAAATAACAGAGAGCAAACATTCTAATGGCTATTTTTCATACTTGGGATGTTACAAAACTCCCCCCTTGAAGGAATCGCGCCCCGAGATTCCTACTGAGAAAAGAAAAGGTCCGGATACTTCTTGGGAAGATCCTCTTGAGCTGTGACACGTGAAACACATCGTGCACCTTGGATATGTTTTTCTGGAAGTTCAAAACGATAGGCATTCCTGGCAACTCTTCTGGAAAAATGTCAGGGAATTTGGAAACCACCAGAACATTTTCAAGTAAAGGGAGAGGTTTTGTATCGAGGGTGTATAGCTGGATAGAACTTGATTCATTTGTAGAATAGATTATCTGGAATGTGGTGATTCAGGAATGCTTCCTCGAAACAACCCTAGGTGATAGGAATGCCAGCTCTCATAGCCTGGTAGTTTTCGAAACAACAACAACCTTTCTGGCCAGATAGACTTGATATTTGGAAAGTTTTGATTAGACGCCGGTAGAAGAATTGAAGTGGAAAACAACAACAAGATTTCAACGGACAAAAAGGATGTTGAGAAGAACAGGATATTGAAGCAACACCGGGAAAACGAGAACAAAACTCCTGAGGTACTACGGAAAAACCCATCCAGGCTTCTAAAAGGATCAATATCTACTGCTTAAGGAATAGAGGATCTGCTTCCGGGGCTTACACGCCTCCGTTCTCAATCGTGAGTAGGCAACATGATAAATCATGTCACAACCACCTCCATTCCTATGGTCTAGTAGATATAACCATCCTAGAGAAACCAGAATATGTGAAATCCTAACTTGAAAGTTTAGATGAGAAGGGAAAACAACGTTGCACTTCCTTACCAGAAAAAGGGAGGGTGGGTGGGGAAAGAAGAAAAAGAACAGAATTCCTACTCTCACGTTTCATTTTTCCTATATAGCTACAAAATAGTTTCTAGACTCAACTGCGACCAGTAAAAAGGGATCCTACAGGCAGACAGGCTCTGATACCATTTGTCGCACCCGGACTTCTAGGGGATACTCATCGGGCCGAACTGAATAGTAGATGCTTGGATTACGGGGCTTATCTGCTCCCGCATCCTCTTACGAGTAGGCCAGCACTTATGTGCGACAACCAAACTCTACTATCCACCGTCGATGTAAACTATCCCATAGAAATCAGGACACTTCCATTGACGTACTTCAACCATACACACATGGTACGTCAACGGCGTTTGAACAAGTGATATCACAACAGATCTCTACGACACAAAAGATTGAAATAAGTTGCAAATAGCCCTCATTAGAGCAGAGATAGAAAATACAATCATTCAGAGGACACATGTCCCAACAATACATCATTACATCACAGCGGAAGCATTCAAAATGTCTGAGTACAGACAAGAACCAAATAGGCCTAAGAGGCCGGAAACGAACAGACGGAGCCCATCCACGAAGTCTCGGATCCTGCCCGGGTCCGCTATCTACTCGTCAGCAGTCTCGTCATACTCCACGTAGTAGCCACCATGTAGATCCTCGGACACGTAGTCTGCGGAAACCACAGCCCCAAAGGGGTCAGTACATAAACGTAATGGCAAGCAAGACTCACAGTTCACCAAAGTGTAACCCGTCAACACCAAGCACAGATGCTTTGGGTTCAACGGAAGAAAGGGGATATAAAGGATGCTGCAACTGGCTGCTCTAAACAACTACAGAGTTTCTACCACTTCCGGCTAACAGAAAGGAGATAAGATCGCGTATCGGAACCAACCTATCAACTAACATCAAACAAACCCATCCTGGATCTCGCCCCTTATCCAAAGAAGCAATCCGAGGATAACTCACACAGTTGAATTAATGATAGTTCAGATTATTGTGTCAATAAGCCTATTACTAGTCAAGTTGTTAATCATTGGGTGTAAGGTTGTTAATCATTAGATTTAAGTTGTCCTGAGTACTTGTTAGCCAGTACTTTCACCAAGTAGTCCATAACCGCGGAAAACACGGCTTCTCGAGAAGATTTTCCCTGCAGGGGTGCACCAATTTGGCCGTACACGCAAGAATATCCCGCTAGACGGGAATCAAACCCACCAAGCGAGGTACTCTACACAACTCAACTCTTCTTCGCATCAAGCCCAAAGCACCTTGGGCGCACGGCTAATCGAGCCCCGAAGAAAGGGGACCCTCATAGCACTCTAAGAACGTGTCCCCCTATATGCCGATTACAAAAGTTCCACCCTGGCCTGGGCTCGCAAAAACATGCATGCGGCAAATGGAAACACACGAACTAAATGAGGCGATTTGGACGAGATGCGAATCGAATCAAATTGCGGGGGGCGCCCATACTCGCTTCCCACATGCGGTTAGTGCGCTCATCATGGATCAGTAGACAAGACCCTTTTCCTATTAGGGTCGACACTAGCAGGCCTCAAAACCACACAGGGCCTCCTGCCGGTGCCTTATCATCAAATTATTATTAATAATAACATTAACATGATTGATTGATTAAACATCAAGCCCCCAGAACATAAGTAGAAATAGTAACAGAAAGTAACGGATAACAGACTCGAGCAAAACAACCTAAGCATGCTAGTAAGACATGGGCTCAAACAATGGGGTTGTAGGAGTGGAGGTGAGGCAATATCAGGGTTCAGGGTATCAGGTGATAGGTTCGGAGAACAAGCAACGATACATATGGCTAGAAACATAGACAACGGAAAGTATCGGTAACCAATGTTGAAAGGAACACAGTGGTTCATGTGAGTGAATACTTGCCTGCAAACCCAGTAGCCTGGTACTGAGCTAACTCCTTAGAAGGGGTGTCGTAAGTATCGTCGGTCTCAACGTCGTCGTTTATCCGAGAAGAAGCAAACAAACAACGCAGAGAACATACAATCAATATCATGGCATAATGCACAAACATGGGATGATGCATGACCATTTAATTGATGCATCAAAATAAACTAGCTGACAAGATAACAACATGATTAAATGGACCCACATGCAATTGGATTGCATATGGAAAGCCCATGAATTTTGGTTGAATTAATTGTTCTACAAATAATCATCATGTGTAAGTGAGTTAGCATGATGCATGGATGAGGAAAACAACAAAATAACAACAATAGAAACAACTTGAAATAAGGTTTACCAAGTTTGGAATTTCATTTATTAAGTTAAGAAATTTTGGTTTCTTAAAGGTGTCACACAAGCATTTGTTGTTTTCACCAAGTTAAATTGTTCAAAACAGATAACAAAGTTCATATTTGAAAAGAAAACAAGATTTTAGTTGGAATACATGTTTCACTTGTTGAAAAAGGATTTCAAATAAATTATTTATGAATTACACAAGTTTAAGCAAGAATTAAATGAATTTAATTCAAACATGAACTTATTTGAATTTTTATTTGTTCAAAACATTAAGTGAGATTCATATTTTAAAAGTTTATACTTTGATGGTTTGAAAACATATTTTATTTGTTGAAATTGGATTTAAAATGAGCAAGTTATTATTTTGGCAATTTTAAATGCAATAATTAAGAAACAGTTGTTTTCAGCAATTTAAATTATTCAAAACAGCAAACAAAATTTATATTTGGAAAGTACATGAAAAGTTGATTGGAAAAAATATTTAGTTTGTTGAATTTGGAATTTTTATGCCCAAGTTATGAATTTTGCAAAATTAAGTGATTTAAACAAGAATTCAAATGTTTCACCAATTTAAAATATTCAAAACAGTAAAAAAAAATTATATTTGGATAGAACATTCAATTTGGGACAGAAAACATATTTAAAAAGTTAAAATTGGACTTGGGATGAATTTCTTATGCATTTTACAAGTTAAGGTGCAAATCTGCCATTTTTATCACCTCTAGGGACTTCGAAAAATTATTACATGGGTCTAGAAAAGATTACAAGGACCTATGTGTGATTCTGTGAAGTTGCTGTGACCAAAACAATGGAAAATAAAAAGATGGTTTTAATTGTGGGAGGGGGGACTCGAACCCCCCACCTCCTGCTGCGCAAAGGGACAGGTAACCAGTGGGCTGGTGTGCTTTGTGTTGACAGAAGGGAAGGCTCGGGGGGGTTAAGGTGTTGGTGCGGCTGTTTTCTGAATTTTGCACGTAACTGAACCAACACGGGGTGGTCGACAGAGACATGGCAGCGACGGGTGCTGCTCTCGCCGGAGAGGAGGCCGCTCGCGGGAGGGGCCGTGGTGCGCTGTGGGGGTTGCTGCGAGGTGGTGAGCTGCGAGAGGAGGAGGGAGGCGAGAGGGAAGGAGGGGAAGCTCACCTCGAGCCAGGAGGAGGCGGTCGGGGCGGACAGGTCGGGGCAGCAGAGGTGTGGTCGCCGGAGACTTGGGGGAGATGGCGGCGGCGCCACGGTGCGTCCCCGCCCAAGCCGAGGGGGTGGAGAGGGAGCCCGCGGTGGGGCGGCTCCATTCCCGCCCTCGCCGCGGCCGGAGGGGAGCTCGACGTCGTCGATCGCCGGAGCCAAAAGGAGGATTTTTTTCGGTGTGGTTCAGGTAATTCAGAGAGTAGCAGAGCAGAGGAGAAAAAGGAAGAGGGAGGAGAGAATTGGAGGCGGGGAAGGGAAGAGAGGGGAAGGGGTTAGGGTTAGGGAACCCTAGGGCAACGAGGTGGAGGTCTTAAAGGGAGGGGTGGAGGAGCTCCACCGTTGCTGCATCTCTGTGCACACGTGGGGGGGCTGGATGGTGATCGTACAGGAAGAAGACGACAGAGAAGGGGGGTATGGGCCAAGGGAGATGGTGGGCTGGGGGAGTTGGGCCTCTCTCTCTCCCTGCTGTTTGGTTTTTTTTTTTGTTCTAGTTATTTTTTTTTGCAGGAATAGAAATAGGAAGAAAGGAAGGAGTTTTAGGGTTAGGATAAATGTGAGAAAAATTGGGTGAGTTTATTAAGTCAAAAGCAACCACTTGCCAAGCTTGGAATTTTAAAAAGTTCAAATTCTTTTGTTGTTTGCAAATTAATTCAAATTTGAATCATCTTTATATTAAGTGGTTATTGAAAACAATAATTTAATTAGGGTGGACATATATTTTTAATTGGAAGCAAAAGGTTATGATTGTTGTGTGATTTCCATAATTTTAAATTAGGTGTTGTTTTTGGTTTGATTTGAATTTGAATGCAATTTGGAATTAATTGATCTATTAGAAGCCACCATTTTAATAGTTGAACATTATGGAAATAATTGGAAACAAATGGAGTTTTGAGTTGGACTTTTTATTTGAAAAAGATTGTAACATGACAAGTATGAAACAAAGGTTGAATATTGTTTGAATTTCCATTGTGAAAACAAATAAAAACAGAGGCAAACCAAAAGAAAACAAATTGAAACAAATGATTGTTTTGATTTTAAATATCATTTTGGAAATTGTAACATCACAAGTATGAAACAAAAGGTTTGAATTTTGGTTTGAAATTCAAATAGAAAACAAAGGAAAACAAAGGAAAACAGTTGGAAAACAAATGGAAAACAAGCAAAACAATTGCAATGAACATGATGACATGATGCAAAACATAAAATAACAGAGAGCAAACATTCTAATGGCTATTTTTCATACTTGGGATGTTACATGTACTTCGTGGATCGTTTTGGAGTTGTGCAGAGGCTCCAGAGTACGGAGGGTAGTTCTTCTGCCCAATGTCCTGCGGCTGGGTTTAGACGATCTAGTAGACGTTTTTTGATACCAGCTGAAACTAAGCCGTTGGATCTTTCGACTTGTCCGTTTGTTTGCGGGTGGGCGACTGAAGCAAATTTGAAGTTGATGCCCTTCTCCTCGCAGAACTGTTGTGTTTCCTTTGCTGTGAAGTTTGTACCATTGTATGTAATGATGTCGTGTGGCACACCAAATCTGCATACAATGGAGTCGAGGAACTTGACGGCGCATTGGGCGCTAGACGAAGTTACTGGCATAGCCTCGATCCATTTGGTGAACTTGTCGACTGCGACCAGCAAGTGTGTATATCCACCAGGCGTGGACTTGCGTAGTGGTCCGACCATGTCTAGCCCCCATTGTGCAAAGGGCCAGGCGATGGGTATCATGTGCAATTCCGTAGCAGGTGCGTGTGGTCTTGGTGCGAATCGCTGACAAGCATCGCATCGTTCGACCAGGTTTTTTGCATCAGAGGCTGCTGTTAGCCAGTAGAATCCTGCTCGAAAAGCTTTTCCCATTATTGTTTTCCAGCTAGCGTGATGGCCGCAATCTCCTTGATGGATGTCCTGGAGCAATTCCTTGCCATCTTCGGGTGCAATGCAGCGCTGAAGTATTCCCGAGATGCTTTGCTTGTATAATTCTCCGTTGAGCACCCGAAAGGATTTGCAGCGTCTGATTATTTGTCGAGACTCGCGTGGGTCGGCCGGGAGCTGTCTGTTGATCAGGTAGTCGAGATATTTCTCCGTCCAGATCGGCTCGACCAGAAAAACCTGTCGCGATATGTTATGAATAAGCTCGATAAGGGCGACTTGCGGGCTGACCTCTGTTTCTGGCACTGCAGGCGTTCCTGCAGGTTTCTTGACTTTGACCGATCGCTTGATCATCCGTTCGAAATATATTCCTGGCGGTATAGGTGTATTCGTGGAACCCATGTTTGCCAATCTATCTGCTTCTTCGTTGCTGGATCTTGCAATGTGCCTCAGCTCGCACCCTTTAAAACATCCTTCGAGTAGATTGTACATGTCGTGATACGCGACCATGTTTTCAGCAATTGCGTCACACTCTTTCATTGTCTGCTGCACTATGAGATTGGAATCGCCGTATATCATTAATCGGGTAGCTCCACAGGCGATTGCCATCTTCATCCCATGCAACAGTGCCTCATACTCTGCGTCGTTGTTCGATGCTGGGTCATCTGGTGGAAAGTCCAATCGTAGGACATATTGCAGCTTGTCTCCTCGAGGTGATATAAGAACAATTCCAGCTCCTGCTCCTTCGTTTCTCTTAGACCCGTCAAAATACATTATCCAATTTCTCGTGTACTCGGGTGGCCCGGGCGTTTGTAGTTCCGTCCATTCGCTGAGAAATTCCACGAGAACTTGGGATTTGACTGCGTTGCGTCCTGCATAGGTGATGTCCCAAGCGCCCAACTCGATGCTCCATTTTGCTATTCTTCAGGATGCCATAGGGTTGTTCATGATTGTCCCGAGTGACGCATCATTAACCACTATGATGGCGTGTTCCTGGAAATAGTGCTTGAGCTTTCGTGCTATAAGAACAACTCCATATGCGAGCTTCTGGTAATGAGGATATCGTTGCTTGCATGGCGAGAGAACTTCACTGATGTAATAAATGGGGCGTTGGACTCCGTACGCTTTGCCATCTTTAGGTCGTTCGACTACGATTGCTGTGCTGATGACCTGGTTTGTGGCGGCTAGGTACAAATAAAGTGGTTCCCTTTCTTGCGGTGTTGCAAGGACGCGCCTGCTTTGCAACGATCGTTTCAAGTCTGCGAACGCTTGTTTAGCTTCTGGTGTCCACTCGAATTTGTCCGTCTTCTTCAGTAGTTTGTAGAAGGGTAATGCTTGCTCTCCCAATCGTGTGATGAACCTGCTCAGGGCGGCTAGTCGCCCTGCGAGCTGCTGGACTCCGCGTAAATTGGTTGGCTCCTTCATGGTCAATATGGCTTGTATTTTCTCCGGGTTGGCTTCAATGCCTCTGGCGGATACCAGGTACCCGAGAAGTTTTCCTGCCGGAACGCCAAAGACACATTTGGTCGGATTGAGCTTGATCCTGTATGCGTTGAGGGCATCGAATGTTTCTCTAATATCCTCGAGGAGTGTGTCCTCGACTCGAGTCTTGATGACAATGTCGTCGACATATACATGCACGTTCTTGCCAATGAGGTTGGCGAGGCATCTTTGCATGCAGCGCTGATATGTTGCGCCTGCGTTCTTCAGCCCGAAAGGCATTGTCGTGTAGCAGTATACACCGTGGGGTGTAATGAACGCTGTTTTTTCTTCGTCTTCCTTTTTCATCTGGATCTGGTTGTATCCCGAATAGGCGTCCAGAAAGGAGAGGCGTTGGCAGCCTGCCGTAGAGTCCACGATCTGGTCGATTCGTGGGAGAGGAAAATTGTCCTTGGGGTAATGCTTGTTTAACGACGTGTAGTCGATGCATACCCGAAGGATATCCGTGTTCTTTTTGGGGACCAACACCGGGTTTGCTAACCAGGTGGATATTTTGATCTCCCTTATGAATTTTGCAGCTAGCAATCTGTTTACTTCTTCTCCAAGCGCCTTCTGCTTGGGTTCTGAAAATCGTCGAGTCGTCTGTTTTATTGGTTTGGCGTCAGGAAAGACTTCGAGTGAGTGCTCGGCAAACTCCCTGGGTATTCCTGGCATGTCTGAGGGCTGCCAGGCGAAAATTTCCCAGTACTCACGGAGGAGTTTGACGAGCGCGCCTTCCTATGCTTGCGAGAGGGTTGTTGAGACCATCGCTGTCTTCGCGGAATCTGTCGGGTGCACTTGATGCTTTCGGGTGTCGCTGTTGGCGCTAAACTCCAGTTCAGGCGCGTTTTTCTTCGTGAGAGGCATCACGGAGTGGTCCGTGGTCTTTGCCAGCTCTTGAAGTTCTTCTTGCATCCCGAAAGACTTTGCGATCTCATTGAATTCAATGTCGTATTTGTTGGATTTCTGGAAGTCTCCGTCGATGGTGATGACACCATATTCGCCGGTAACTTGATCTTCAAGTACGCGTAGTGCGGTACGGCCATGAATCTGGCGAACGCTGTTCGACCAAGAATGGCGTGGTACTGTGAGGGCCAATCGACGACTTTGAATTCCATAAATTCCCTTCTGTAGTTGCTCTGAGTGCCTGGCACGACTTCTAGATTGATTGTTCCGAGTGGACGGACTGCCTTGCCTAGAACTATCTCGTGGAAGGATGATTCTGATTCCGGGAGGCCGTCCAAGTTCTTGTTCATCCGACGGAGTGTATCCGCATAGATAATGTTAAGGCCACTGCCCCCATCCATGAATACGCGTGCTAAGTCGTAGTTGCCAATTTGCGCTTGGATGACGAGGGCGGCGTGTCCTGGTCGGTAGACTCGTGGTGGGTGATCTTTCATCGAGAACGTGATTGGCTGGTCGGCCATTTTCAGGTACTCTGTCTTCGTTGGCGGTGTCTGCACTGCCATGCATAATTGCCTTGTGTTAGTCTTTTGAGCTCTGCGAGAGGGGCATACCTTCTGAATCATTGCGAGTTGTCCTGCCGGGTTTGGGTACGCATTGGCTCCGGCGTTCTGCGGCTGTGGTGCAGGCAGTGCGGCTAACGCCATGTTTGGATTTGCAGGTGGAGGTGGTGGTGGTGGCGGCTGGAATCCTGGGTGTCCTCCTCCTGGAAGCGGTGGATAATTTTGAGTGGAGGCAGATCTTTTCCTCGCGAGTGCATCCGAGATGTTAAGAAACTTTCGGCAATCCTTAAGAAGGTGTGTTGCCTTAGTTTTGCCCGTGCGTTTATCTGTGAATAGATGTAGCGAGCAGTATGCATCGAGGTCTTCCTCGGGGGATTTTTCTACCTTTGGCCTCCACTCGCGATTTCCACGGCGACCGGAATCGCGACTCCACGTAAATTCCGCGGCGACCAATTCCTCTCTGTCCTCATGGTCGTAGTATTTTCTTCTCTTCCTTCGGCCATGACGGTCGTCTTCGTGTGCGGGTGATGATGCTCTCTCATTGCGCACCGCATCTTCTCCGTTAGCCCACTTTTCGGCTATGATCATCAGCTCCCCAATAGTCTTGGGTGCAGCCCTGCCTAGTTCCTCTCTGAAAGTTGTTCTTCGGGCGCCTTTCGCGAAGGCTTCAATCGTTACTTATTCTGAGATAGTTCCTGCGGTAATCCTGAGCGTAGTCCATCGTTCGATGTACTCGCGTGTGGATTCGCCGATTTTCTGCTTGCATGCTCGTAGTTCTTCAATGGTGGCTGGCCTTTTGTTGGTCGACTGGAAGTTTTTGCAGAAGTCACGGTGCAAGTCATCCACGATGCGTAGCAAGATTTTGGTCTCCTTTCCAGCCAACTGCGGGCCGCGTCTGTAAGATGCAAATTGAGGTATTGCATAGCCGTATTCTTGTTCCCACGTTGGCATTTTACTGCCGTGAGGTAGTCGCTTAGCCATTGAGAGGGCTCGAGTGAGCCGTCGTATTTCGTCACTTCCGTACTGAGCTTGAATCTTTTGGGTAGAGGGGCCTCGCGGATGCTGTGGGCAAAACAGAGTGCTCCGCAGGTTTCGTCATACGAGGAGCCGGACGAAGAGCGCTCGCGATATCGCGAGGCCCTTGCCTTATCCACCCTTTTTTGAGCGAGATCCGATCGCGCGTCGTACTCTGGCTGGTCGCGGTCTGCATCCTTCCTTGGTTCCTTGCTTCGTTTTCTCGAACGGCTGCTGTGATGCCGCGAGCTTTTGTCTCTCGGGCTATCTTCACTGCTGCTTCGACTGTCGCCTCGTCGTCTGGCCTCTTTTCCTCGACCACGGCGCGGTGACCTGTCCTTCCTTGGTGAAGAGCTTCTGTGCCTGCGGGGCGTTTCCTTTTCTTTCTCCTTCTCCCGCTTCTCCTTCTCCTGCTGCTCTTCAGCTTTCTTGCGGTCGTGAGAGGCGAGCCTTGCGGCTGCCAGACCTAGTCCTTTACGTATCTGCTTGTACTGCTCCGCCCGAGGATCACTTTCCGTCGGTTGGTTCATTTGCATGTAAGTTGCTGCGGCTAGAACTGCAGCGGCAGGGGTTTGCGGGTAGACGTTGCCGTCGTCGTCGACTCTCATGAAGGAGGGCGTGGCTGACCGGCTGGTTCCGGCTAGAGACTCGTAGTTCCTCGATGATGACGCGTGTCCCTTCCTCGCTGGACGGGTACCGACCGAGGGTGCGAGGGACAGTTCGGCTCGTCGTAGGCTCGATTCGTCCGCCTCTCTTCTGGGACGGGCCAGATCCGCTCGGGCGTTCTTGATGGTCGATGCTTCTCTCACTAGATGGTAGTGGTAGGCAGTCAGATCTTCGTGTGGTGCTCCTGCTGCGGGTGGCTGACTTGCTCGCATGGCCTCCTTGGCTCGGTTCCAGGCCTCCCGCGAGACACCGATTATGTTGCGCTCGTTCGCGCTAAGTTCGGTCTCCGGAGGCTGTTCCGATCCTGCCATGCAGACTTGGGCCAGTCGTGGCCCGTGCTTTCTAGGCGCAGATCGGGAAGCTTTCCGTACCCGAGATGGTTCCTCTGTCGAGAGGGTGTGGTAGTCGTTTGTGTTGAAGCGGATGGATTCGCCACTTTTCTCCAGAGGGAAGCGTGAGTCGACGGCTCCTGACTCAGATTCAGATTCATCCGAGAAGTGGAGGATCCCGTCCCTGTCTGTCACGAACTTGAGGCTTCCGAACGTCAAGGTGACGCTCCTCTCCAGATCTTCGAATACCGGGCGCGATTCCGGCGAGTGCGGCGTGACCACGACAGATCCGATCCGTATAGGATTGTTCGGAGCCGTAGTCAATGGTTTCCAATGGGAGTTGGTTGTCGATGAAGCCGAAGATGCCGGTGATCCAGCGCCCGCCGTTCCCACAGACGGCGCCAATTGTCGAGTCCCTGACTCAACAAATCCCTTCGGTGAACCTATCGGGTTTCGATTAGGAGAACCCATGAGCGCTGGTGGAATCGTCGGCTAGACAGGGGGCGTGATTTACCCAGGTTTGGGGCCCTCGTAGAGGTAAAACCCTTACTCCTGCCTCTTGTCGATCTGTATTGAAGATTAGATCGGTTACAATGTTGGTGCTCGAATCGAGAGTAGGATCTCGAGTTCAAGGCTTTGGGGTCGTGCGGTATTGCTTGGTCCTCTCCTGGGGGTTCTCCTGGCCTTATATAGGTGGCCAGGTCTCGAATTCTACCCGGAGAGGACTCGAACTCTAACTATGTCGGTTACAAGTTTCCTAGCTTAACCCGCAAGTTAGTGCGGGTGGGCCTCACGTGGGCCTTCTGGAGTATTCCTAGGGCGCCTCTTCTTGGGCCTTAGCCTTGGGCCCGGAGATGGGGTGTCCTTATCCGCAGGGTCCATAATCCATATCTTCGTCACAAGTGTTGGTTCAATTTGCCTCTCCCAATTTCATGATGATAATATATATATATATACTCCCTCTGATCCTAATTATTGTCGTAACTAGTTCAGAAATTTAAACATTCATAGATCGATCATTGTCTGCGCATTTCAGATCGGAGGGAGTAGCAAATATCAACCCGATGCTAGCAATATCTTCTCAGCACAAGGTTGTCAAGGTAAATAGCAACACGAATCGGGGTAACGTAGGAAACAAGATATCACTTTAGAAAATAGAACTGACACGAGGTTTTCAACGTAAAACCCGGTTAAAAGAAAGATATGTGGCGCCACCTCGGGGGCCCCGCTTGGTCCTCGGCACCTCCTCTGGGACTAGATCCTCTGACTTTGCCAACCCTGACTTTACCTGACTATGCCAACCCTGACTTTACCTGACTATGCCAACCCTGACTTTGGATCAATTATAGGTGTGACCCACCACATGCGGGGCCCACTTGTCAGGGATTCATAAGTCGGGGAAAGTCAGGGTTGACAAAGTCAGAGAATCCTGGTCCCCATCTCCTCTACCCACCCCGGCCCGTCGCCGCTTGCTGTAGTGTGTGCGCGTTGTTTCAGCTTTGTTGTACTTTGAGCCTTGTTCTGCTGATGTCCAACAAACTTTTTTTGAAGGAGCGATTGCCCACCTGAACATTGATATTCATGGCAAAACTGGAGGTTCGGGGGTAGCGGTGTCATGCCATAAAAATGGGGGCACGACACGTGCGGGGCGGCATTCCGCCCGGGGAGGGGCACGGGGGAGAGGCTCAGGCGATCAGTAGAACATGGAGGATCAATATGGGTGGGTGTTGTCCCGGTACTCTGTATGACCGTTGTGCGTGATTTATTTATTTATAAAGTGTGACGAAAAGCTGTTTTGAGGATGTTGCATTTTTCTCCAAATCAATGCTACCCATCTCTACTAAGGAGCACATGAAGAAAGTAGGGTCAACAATTGAAATTGTGCTGGATTCCGTGTTCCATTTTGCAATATGTGCCGCAACAGCTTCCGTCCTTGTGGCTTCTTCTAGCGGTTGGTACGTGTATGAATGGGTCTTTTGACCTTGAATGAAACACGTGCCAGACACCGTCCGCTAGCCGCAGTCGATGGCGGCCTTCTCATTCGACACGCATCTAGACGCTGACGTGTACATTTTCTCACTTTCTTGAGTTACTTATACTATCACGGGACCGTGTCTACAGGTTCCAAGTTACTTATGGCTCGGATCCCAATAGAAAACGAATGGTGGGGATCGCCACTGTGCGTGCAATGCTGTCGCAAAACTCCGGGTCCTTTCTAAAGCATGGCGAAAGCCTCTTTCGAGGACGTTGCATTTTTTAGCACGGGAAGAAAGCAGAGTTAAAAATTGAAATTGTGCTGGATTTCGTGCTCCATTTTGCAATATGTGCCGTGACAGCTGTCTGTCGTTGTGGCTTCATCTAGCGGTTGGGTACGTGTATGGATGGGTCTTTTGACCCTGGATGAAACACGTGGCAGACACCGTCCGCTAGCCGCCGTCGATGGCCCGACACGCATCTACGTGCTGACGTGTAGATTTTCTCACTTTCTTGAGTTACTTATACTATCACAGGACCGTGCCTACATGTTCCAAGTTACTGATGACTCGGGTCCCAATAGAAAACGAATGGTGGGGACTGGGGATTGCCGCTGTGCGCGCAATGCTGTCGTAAAACTCCGGGACCTTTCTAAAGCATGGCGAAAGCCTCTTTCGAGGATCGTTGCAGTTTTTAGCATGGGAACAGAGCAGAGTTACCCTGGCAGCTGTCCGTCCTTGTGGCTTCTTCTAGCGGTTAGTACGTGTATGGATGGGTCTTTTGACCCTAAATAAAACACGTGCTAGACACCGTTGGCTAGCCGCCGTCGATGGCGGCTTTCTCCTCCGACACGCATCTACCTGCTGCACATTTCCTCACTTTCTTGAGTTACTTATGCTATCGCGCGGGACCGTGCTACATGTTCGAAGGTGCGCGAAATCCAGCTGTGTGCTGTGGTGTCGCGAGGTCCGGCGAGAGCGACGATCGGGATGGCGGCGCACGTGCTGGTGTTCCCGCTGCCGGTGCAGGGCGACATCAACTGCATGCTCAGCTTCGCGGCGGGGCTGCTCGACGCCGGCCTCCACGTCACCTTCCTCCACAGCGACCACAACCGTCGGAGGCTAGGCCTCGCCACCACCGACTCACCGAACCATGCCGGTTCCCCGCGTCTCCGGTTCCTCTCCGTGCCGGACGGCCTCCCCGACGACCACCCCCGCTCGGCCGGCGACCTCGCCGAGTTCTTCGACTCCCTGCGCACCAACACGAGCGTCGCCTACCGCGCTCTGCTCGCGTCCTTGTGCGCGCCGGGCAGCAGCGACGACAGATCATCAGCCTTCCCTCCCGTGACGTGCGTCGTCGCCGACGGCATGCTGCCGTTCGCCATCGACGTCGCCGAGGACCTCGGCGTCCCCGCGCTCGCCTTCCGCACAGCCAGCGCGTGCAGCTTCCTCGCTTACCTGTCCGTGCCAGAGCTCGTGGAGCTCGGCGAGGTCCCCGTCCCCGCAGGCGGCGCCGACCTCGACGCGCCGGTCCGCGGCGTCCCGGGCATGGAAGGCGTCTTGCGCCGACGAGACCTCCCGAGCTTCTGCCGCAGCGGCCACGACCGCTTGCTGCAGATATTCCACGAGGTGACCGCGCACAGCTGCAAGGCCCGGGCGCTGATATTCAACACCGCCGCGTCGCTGGAGGGGCCGGCGCTCGCGCACGTGGCGCCGCGCATGCGCGACGTGTTCGCCGTCGGGCCGCTCCACGCCATGTTCCAGTCCCCGGTGGGGGCCGGGGGCGGCGCGGCCCTGTGGCGCGAGGACGACGGGTGCACGGCGTGGCTGGACGGGCACGCGGACGGGTCCGTCGTGTACGTGAGCCTGGGCAGCCTGGCGGTGATCTCGCTGGAGCAGTTCACGGAGTTCCTGTCCGGGCTCGTCGGCACCGGCCACCCCTTCCTGTGGGTGCTGCGGCCGGACATGGTCGGGGCGGGCCAGAGCGCCGCGCTCCAGGACGCCGTGAGGGCGGCGGGGAGGAGCAGGGCGTGCGTGCTCGACTGGGCGCCGCAGCGGGACGTGCTCCGGCACCGCGCCGTGGGGTGCTTCCTGACGCACGCCGGGTGGAACTCCACGCTGGAGTGCGTCGCCGAGGGCGTGCCGGCGGTGTGCTGGCCTTTCTTCGCGGACCAGCAGACCAACAGCCGGCTCATGGACGCCGCGTGGGGCACGGGACTGGACATGAAGGACACCTGCGAGCGGGCCGTGGTGGAGGGGACTGTGAGGCGGGCGATGGAGTCCGGCGAGCTGAGGCGGTCGGCTCGGGCGCTGGCGCAGCGCGTGAGGGGGGACATCGCGGAGGGGGGCTCGTCCGCCACGGAGTTCAGGCGGCTCGTCGGCTTCATCAATGAGCTCAGCTCGCCGTCTCGCACGCCGGATACCATACGCGCGCGTTAATTAGTGCCTCACCGGACCGGACTCAGTGTTTGCGACTTGCGAGTTGCGACTCAATTGTGAAACCTGATTGAAACTCTATTAATTTTTGAACTGAAACCAGGCCAAGCAATCGATCGATATAATCGTCGACCAGCAAATGATCCTGCACGTACTATCGCGAAACCGATCGATCGACGCCACGACGATGAAGCTGTTCTGGACGGCGTATCCCGAAGGAGATCCAAGACGGCGTAAAGCAGCATGCTGTCAAAAGTTTCCTGTCTTCATACCCGCAAAAAAAAGAAAAAAAAAGTTTCACGTCTTCGGTCGGTAGCGACATAGGGAAATTTCTTTTTTTACTTATATGAGTATTATTGAGATGTTTTAGTCAAGAGAGGTTGTTATTCTTTTTAGTTGAAGTATAAGTAGGTTGGCTGTTCCTTGGTCATTGTAATCGTGAACCCCCTGTTTTTTCTGTATCCACATTGTGCTTTCGTATCATGTTCCAGATATTCAGTATCACAAGTAAGTCTCTCGTAGCAAAAGGCTATCGGGTTTAACAATTTGATAGAGAGCGTATGCAATGCTAGCTAGTTTCACAGAACAATTTATGGATTGTGCAGACTAGCATATGGTCGCGGTGACGGAACTAAAGCTCGGCGGTCCACGCCAATCCTATCATCTGAGTTGCATCACCTCTGTGATCTCAGATGATGAAATTTCAATTTCACAAGAGTTGTTTGCTCTCAGGATCTACCAACAGGATCGGCTTTGGGATTGGAGAACATTCAGAAAAACCGAGTGCTACTTCGATATCAGAAGGAGTAAGATTTTTTTTTCTTTTGTCTAAATGGGGGTAAGACTACGATCAATGCACTCGACTTTTTATTGCAAAATCTAAATACAAATCAACTATATCACTTAAGGTTGAGATATGTATCAACCGTCGAAACCGAGACAACATGAAACAACTACGTCCACAAAATTTAAGTAAAAATCAACTCTCACTTATGGTGGACGCTCTCTGAAGCTCTTTATATATTTTTTAAATAATTTAAAAATACAAAATCTAGGAAAATATATGGAATATTTGCGACTGCACGATTTTTTATTTTACATATTTTCTCAGATATAATGTACTAAATAAATAATAATCTGCAATCATAAATCAAGTTTTTTTTTCTAGCCTAGAACCATAATTTCATTTTTTTGCAGAACTGAAGTACGCCCCATTATTTAATTAAAGGAATTTATACTCTTTCCGACACTTAACGCAACAAACGAATTAATCATATACTCACTGCGTTTCACAATATAATACTGCGTTTTAGCAAGCTGAATTAGCTTGTTAAAACGTGTTACATTTTAGAACAGAGGAAGAACAACTTATAAACATTACTCATGACACTTTGTTTTAGTATTGGAGGAAGTAACATTTGTACCCATCCACATAATTGTTTTTAATTTCTTTTTGAACACTTTTGGGAATTTTAAAATCGAGCTCCATAGAGCTCAGGAGTTAATTTTCTTTTTTTTGGTTTTTGAGATATGCTCAGGAGTTAAATCGACGCACAGAAATTGCCGGTGTAATTAAGCCTGGAACAGGCCCATAGGAACCCTGCGATGGGCCGAATAATCTGCCCACGGGCCAACCCACCTCTTTTTCTTTCCCCTCCTCGGCTCGGCCGCCTCCGCTCCACTCTCGCCCCACTTCTCCCCCAAGAAAAAGTTGAATCATGGCGGACACCACCGACGCCACAGCCGCCGCCGCCGGCGGCGTCGGAGACGGCGGCCTCACCGAGGAGGAACGCCTGACGGCCATGATGAACAAAATCGATGCCGGAGACGCGTAAGCACCTCCCCCCCTCCTAATTTCCGCTGCTCGCTCGCTCCCCTCCCATCTAATGGCGTCGCTTGCTCGAGGGGCGCAGCCTCCGGAGGTACAGCTGGCTCTCGCAACGGTGCTTCTCCGAATGCGTCAGCACCTTCTACCGCAAGGCGCTCGGCAAGGGCGAGGGGGCCTGCGTCCGCGCCTGCGTCCGCAAGTACCTGCTCGTCAAGTCCGCCTCCGGCGCCAAGTTCGCCGAGCTCGCCGGCCTCGCCCCCGCCGCCTCCTTCGACGAAGACGACGACTGATTCCTGCGGCCTGCCCGCCGCCGGTGGTGGCGGCTCCGCTGTAGGAGGGAGGAATTATTTTGCCTTCTCTTGTTAAATCTCTGCAGTCGAGATAGTAGCTTGTGATACCTGAATGAAGAAACACAGTAGCAGTAGTGGCAGAACCACGGATTCTGAATTTCTGATGCAGTTTTCCGGCCTCGATTGCGGCTGTATCGACCACAGAATTCTGAACTTGGATTGATGCAAAATCCTGAATGAATGGTTTCCTTGTTTTATAAGCTTATTAGTATCGATGAATCTTACCTTCAGTTTCTTGCATTTCCTCGTCCTGACTGAAACCCTGCTGCTTCGATGTTTCTACTCCGGTTCAGAATGTGCACTGATGCGAACCGTTCATATGTACCTTTGTTTACCAGGCTCCTGAAACACAAGCTCAGGTTTCCCCCATAAGCTGGTATGAGATCAACTCAACAATTTCGGATGACGATTTTGCTGTTCTTTGCTTGTTTCAGTGAAATTTCATACTTCAATACTCTGTTCCCATCTTTTGCCATGACATGCCAAACTTCAATCCGTCCTGTCATGTGATGATTTATAATTTGTAGCTTACAACACTTACCAACATCAATTCAATCAAGCTCGTGTCGCTTTCTTTCAGACCTGTTATAAGATCAGCATTCAACCAACACTGAATTTACTTGTGATATATCCTTATGCCTCACAGGTCAAAAGTCAGCACATTGAATTTACTTATGCCATATCTCTATGTCTCAAAACTTAACTTGCGAAAGTAAGGAACTTGAGGTGACGAAACTAAAAAATGATTTGTTGCCGAAATATGGGTTCATCGGAGTAATGTGTGCAAGGCTAAGTAGACCTGAAATGGCTACAACCAAGATAGCAGACAAAAATGAGATGAGAAGTGCAAATTTATAAGTACCAGTTATCCAATGATTGTTCTCGAGTCCATCCAGGTAACGTGATGTAATGACCGAACATTCAACTTTGTAGAGCTTGCTGACTGACATTAATGCTTTGTAGAAGTTTGAGTTTGCTGGCGTCCATTGAAGAGCTTAATCTGGGTGGGAAAATTCTGGGAGTTGTTATCTGACACCAATTGTTTTACTGTCATTAACTTCTTTGATTTATCGTCCACCTGTATGACCAAGCGTTATATTCACCAATTTTTTTGCTTGTTGTATATATTCACCAACAATGCTGTCGAGCCTTGCTGAAGTTTTTGTCAATCGCTCGGATTCAGGGGACGTGAGCTAGAACCATCGCTCTCAAGGCCTGCACAGTCTGCAACTCTGCATGTATGACATCTGAAAACTGCGTCGTAAAAGTTTAATTGGCCTGTTTATTCTTAGAAAATCTTATATTCTTAAGAAATTCGTAGGCTTATCTTCTTCTTTACTGGGAGGATTAAAAAGTCTGTTTTTTTTTTGGTTGAGGAATCTGTGTTTTCTTTTGGGGGGATGGTCATATTCTGTGTTGAGTTCTTCATTATTTGTTGGACCTATTTGTTGGTCCAAAAGGAGATACGGGCCTGCCAAAGAGTCTTTAGGATGGGCTGCCGTGCCCACAGCAGAATAAAGCTTAAAACAAAATTGGAATTGGTGGCAGATGCCCAAAAGAACTCTCCCCAAAAGAGTTCAAATTGCTGCGAGGACAGAAAAAACAAGGAAAGAAAGATACAAATAAGGTAAGATTAGAACAGGTTTTAGGACTTGGAAAGTGACACGATGTTTGGCAATTGAGACCCGTACGTCCTCCTCAAGAAAAGAAGAACACACCTTATAATGTGGCACATCTGCACGCGTACCCCTGCTCGAGACATCCACGTCCCCACGCACCGATTCTAGTTCTTCCGCTAGAAAGAATTAGGCATGCTGGGCACGGTGGCCGGCGTCGCCGCCCGGTCCACAGCGCGCGCGGCGGTGCGCTATGGACGTAAGAGGATCCTGGCAGCCGTCACCGGCGGACTCACCCTGGCCGACATCCTGCTCTACGCCACCAGGAAGGAGTTCCTGAAGTTGCCGCAGAAAACAACATCGCTGCCGCCGGTGAGGGTGCCACCGGTGGCGCGTGAGGCCTCCGGGGTCCTACCGACGGCCGGAGTGGGTGCTGTCATCGCGATGTCCATGCTCGGAGGCGTCATGGCCGTCGTCGCCGAGAATCGATACCGTGAGAGCGCGCGCACGATATCGGAGAGACGAAGAGGACACGAGGAGAGCGAGTACCATCATGATCGGAGCAGAGGCTTGACGACAAGCAGGATAAGGGGATTCTTCCCTGTCGCCGGTCGCGGAATTGAAGAATTGCTGTTACCGGAACTCCGGCCTGAGCATCAACGGTTGCTGCGCACCACCGTGGGTCTTGCCTCGCTGGCCGTGCAATTCCAAGACCGCCCACGCTTGGTTCAGAGAAGATTTGTAGCACATGATTATTGCGTTTTCTCCAGATAGATTAATTAGCTGGACTTTGAAAAGAAGGTGCAACGCACTTCGCACGCAAGGGAGAATAACATTGAAGTAGGTGTAGGGAGAAACTGGAGTCGGTTGGTCGGAGTGTCGCGGCTTTGTCCCTGTCGAGTGTTCGTAGAAAGGTTCATGGCAGGGGTGCCATAAAGTGGAGGTAGAAGGTGGTGTAGAATGTAGGGAAGTTGCGGATTCTATGCAACTTAAGATGTTTCTTTTGTGTGTCTGATAGGTTCAGAAAAATAAGTTCTAGCTCACAATATTCTTTTCACTATATAGCGTACAACATAGTCGCAAAACAAGAAATAAAGTTATTGGCGTTTCGAACACACCAATGCAGCGAAAACATAATGTATGTGTTCAACAAACCTTTATTTTGTCATGGCTAATAATCATCTAGAAAAATCACGGCATGCCTTTTTTTTCTTCGGGAAGAATCAGCTCATGCTATAAGTAATTAAATCCCCTTTATCGAATCAAAATAATGAATTACTACATGTATGCAACATAAAGGATGACACTTGCATCACCGAGAATAATATTCACCGATAGTTATCCCAACATGTCGTCCGTGTATTTATAAAAGGCATGAATGATCTATATATCTTCTTTATTACTATTATTAAATGGCAACTTCGTACATTGGTACGTCTGAACTCCTCGCACCCGCGCCTAGCCCAAGACGCTCCGCCGGCCTAGTAAAAGACCGCAGTGTACCCCTACTAAATCCCAAGGGAAAGCTGAACGACAAGTTTACTCAAAAAAAAAAAAAAACTGAATGGCGAGCGACAAGAGGCGTCGCGTTGACCTAGCTTGCCCTCTCCCCAAGTTGCTCATCCAGCAAAAACGGCGGCGATGACCTCCAGCGCACCGCCCCCACCCCTTCGAGGCCAAGGACGACAACGAAACCACCGCCTTTGCAGCCGCCGGCGCAGGTCATGCTCCCTCCGTGGATGCCGGCTACTACCCGTTGGCATACGCCAGTGTAGAGAAGGACTTGCATGAGGAGATCAACGTGGACTCCGACGGCGGCCAACAATATTTTTCCTGTGTTATGCTTTGTTTGTATGCTTGATTTTAAACTCGTGTTCGGCTTGTGTTCTTTTGCCTTGTACTGTTATCATGGCTTAATGTTAAAATCCACCCAATTGAAACTTTCATCTAAATTAAAGTGAGCTTTCCTTTTCCTTTGACCCTAGTTTTTCTCACCTTTTTGTTCATGCTCAATTTAGGGGTCATGATCCAAATGTGCCCTAGCCTTGATCTAAATGCATAGTGTCAATCATGGATTCATCATACCATGATCCTATTGCATGATCAAGAACAAACCCTAGGTTTTTTAATTTGTCTTAAACCTTTGATTAGGTCACTAAGTGGCATTAACCCTTTTGAATCAAGTCTTCTGAACCAATTAACATTTAGCGCCACATATTTTATTTGGATGATCCTTGTGCTTTTCATCTATCTACAATGTGTGGACTATTTTATTAAATTTGTGGCTTGATAAGGCATTTTTCTTGAGTTATTTAAGTGGCTAATTGAATTAGCAGCGGAAGGATCTGCCCACAAGTGCAGAATAGCTCTACTACGGTTAACCGTGACCGCGGCGAAAATCTGACCTGAAGCGTAGCTCTTTCCTTTTGATGGGTGTAATGCGCATGTAGACAATACAAGAGAGGGGCCCACCCACATGCAGAATTATTTCCTTCTTTTACTGTTCCTATTTCCTTTTTCTCTCTTTGATTTTTTTCTGACTGAAAATCTCTTTGATGCATGAACATTTATAGGATTACCAAGGAGTCAATTATCTAAACAGTAAATTGCCATATATGGATATAACACTCGGAATATCGACCTTGCCACCGGGTGACCGCAAAGCTAGCCTTTGTAACACCTGGGGTGTTACCTTTAGTAGAAAGTGTTTGTTTTCTTTTTGCTTTGCATGCATCATAAGCATTGCATCATGTTTTCCAAACCACTCAAAAAAATCCAAAACAAATTAAATTGTTCAAAAACCCTAATGGTAAATTCAAATAACACATTCAAATCAAATCAAATCCTACTTGGCAATATTTCAAATGGGAGTTTAAAAATTAAAATCTTGCAAACAAATTAAAGCTAATAATGTTTTCATAATTGCTTGAACTTATTTAATCAAATTTGTTTATTTCCAAAAATTCCAAAATCAAACCTATTTGGAATTCAACTAACAAAGTAGAAATCAAATTAATATTCTAAATTTTGAAGTTAATGGTAACATCACTTTTATGTGCTGTTTTGCAAATTAACAACATTTATTTATAAAATAAAAAGAAACCCCAAACCCTATTTCTATCTATCTCTCTCTCTCTCTCTCTTTATCTCTTACAAAAAAAAAGAGAAGAAGGAAAAGGAAACAAAATAAAGAAGGAAGGCCAGCCGCACCTCATTTCTTTTTCCTAGCCCATTGTTTTCCCCCCCAAGCCCATTTCTTCTGGCCCAGTACCCCTTCGATGGGTCATCCTCTACCTCCTGCTGACGTCATCTCTGTACGAACAGCAAAACCACCGTGTGATTCCTCCCCCCCCACTCCGATGCGCTGCCGTACCTATCCTAGTTCCCCATATAACCTACCCCTTTGCCCTAGCCCTAGCCCCTCCATCTCGAGCCATCGCCGCCGTCTTCTCTACCTACCACGATTTCCTTCTGTTCCTGAAACTCTGAATCTACACCTCGACAGTGAGCTCGCCGTCAGAACCCTCTCCGCCGTCGCCTCTCGGGGCCGTCGATCACCGTGCCTCGATGGGGAATGGAACCGCCGCGGTCCGGGCTTCCTCCTCGTGTCCAGGGAGGGACACGAGGCGCACTCGTTTCGCCACCCCGCTTCCACGACGCCGTCGCCTTCCTGTCCGCCGGCGACCACCACCGACGCCACCATCCCCGCCTCATGTTTCCGCGACCAGCACAGGTGAGCAATCCCCGTATCCCTCCTTCCCTCTCCTGTCCACCCACGCACTGCACGCACGACGCACATCGCGAGTTAGCCACAGCCCCGTCGTTCGCCGCAAGTCCCCTGCCCGTTGCTGTTCGTCGTCAGAGAACGATGCTGTTCTTTTGTTCAGTTAACGCGCCACAGTCAGTTTAACCTTGCTCGCAATCCCTTACTGAACACAACAGCAGAAGTAACGCATTGGTTCAGTTCCTTCCGTCCGCAGCGGCAGGTCGCGGGTTCGAAACCCAGCGGCCGCACGCCTTTTTCCTCTTTTTCCCACGCGCGCAGACGAGCCCCACAAGTCATCGACCCCTGTGCCACCTCAGAGCTCACACACGCCCGCGTGGCTGCCACCTTGGCACGGGCCCGCGCCGCAGAGACCCAGGCTGGGTTGCCCTGGGTGTAAAACGCCCCAGGGGCCCCTCTGCTATTCTATCTCTTTCTTTTAGGCCCCTGTCTTTACAATTTGGTCCCCAGTTTTTAATTGTTAATAACTTTTATTTCCTAAATCCAAATAATAAAAATAAAATATGAATCTTGACCCAAATTTAATTATCTACCTATTCAAAGCATTTGTTTTCTGTTTTGCACAATTCAAATTGTTTCAAATTTCAAATTCTAACAAATCCTCTTAATTTGGTTAATTCCATAATTAATTCATACCTAATTCAAATAACACAAACCAAATATGTTTTTCAGTACAAATTCAATGTACTTTCTGTTTATCAATTTTGTTTTGCAATTTGGGCAATTAAAATTAATGTTATTTGATAATCCTTAAAAATGACCAATTAAATGGCATAATTAATAACTTGCAAATGGTTGCTCCAAATTAAATACTCAAAACATGTTTTTCATCCAAAATCAAATGCCACACTTGAATATCAACTTTGTTTTCTGGTTTACAACCATTAATTTGAATAATTGTTTCACCTCTTATTTAATGCAATTTAAATTGCCAAAATTCATAACTAATTCATTTTAATTCCAAATCAAACAAATAAAATGTGTTTTTCAATCAGAAAATTGCAAGGAATATGTTCATGCCATCCATATCTCTGTTTGCATCTTATCTTGTGCCTTTTAGATCTTGTTATGCATGTCCATCTATATGACAACATATGGAATGTGTGGGATAAATAATTCCAACTGTTGCCCCATTCCATTTAAATTGCCTAACTCATCTACTTTATTGTTTTCCATGCTAAACAACATTTAACTTGATGGTTAGATAAACAACTTGAACCAATTCCTATTTCTCCGGACTCCGGTTCCGATTAAATTGCTTAAGTTGTTTCCCGTGTTGCATCTTGCCATGTCATGCATATAAAATAGGATCATGCTGGATCTTTTGCCGTAGTAGTAATTGTTGCATCCGGTGTTTGTTCGAGGTCCGTTGCTTCTTCGCGGATAGGACGTGAGATGATGTGAGCAACGGCAAGTTCTGCTACCTTGCGGGATCTCAGGCAAGTATACTCACTTGCTGCCATATGGCTGCCTTTCATCACTTGTTACCGATTCTTCCCGTTGTTCTTATTCTAGCCTGTTGTTCCGATACGCTATCTTATCTTCTTTCTGTTAGCCGGAAGTTGTAGCGTGTTTCTGTAGTTGGTTAGTGCAACCCGCTGCCGCTTATTTGCAATAATCCCTTCCTTTCCGTTGATCCCAAAGTATTTGTATCTTGTGATGTATGGCTACGCCGGTATCTTGTGAGTATGGTTTATCCACTTGCCAGTACTTAACCGTACTGACCCACGAATCCTTTTTCGTGGCTGTATATTCAACATTGCAGTCAACAGGTTTGAAGTCTGACGACGTTAGCTTGGGAATCCCTCCGGCTTGGCCTGGGCAGGGACTGGATGCTCTCGGTTATCTTTAGGACTCTTAGTCCAATTTGTATCTTGTCCGTAGCCGGACACTATGTTGTTTCTTCCGCTGTTATTTGGATCTTTGTATTGTATCAGTTGTATCCCTGACTCGTTTGAGTCCTCTTGTATATATCTTTTCTGTTGTTGTGGATTATTCGTGAACTGTTGTAATGATTATCACAAGTGGCAACCTGGAATCGGTTATTATGCGGATTTGGCGGGAATGCTAAAATCTGCATAGTGCCCGATCTCGGGGCGTCACAGCCTTCCCCCCCACAAGTGCCACTTTGGCCTTATAATTCTGCTCCTTAGCCAATTCCAAAAATCGAGAAAAAATGGGACACATTAAGACTTGAATCAAACTTACCCTTAATTGTCTCCATCTCACCTTCGGTATAACGAGGGAAACTAGCACCTACATGCCACAATGATGAAGCTCACTTTTTGCTTTGAGATTTTCTGAATTCAGATCACGAGAAAAATACAAAGTTGTTGAACATTACAAGCACGCTGTAACATAAACAAACAGGACCCAGAATCCCTAGAACAACCTAAGACAACCAAAACACAAGAAGATCGTCGGAGCCCTGTGTCATCATCTCAGAAAGATCTGCAACCAAGCGCAAGCAGGTCATCATCTTCGACCACTATACAATTTCCGCCATGCTGCTTCCTCCTCCCTTGACACCCACACCTAGAGGGCATGGACACCAATCCAACACACCTGCAACAGCTGTCGCTGTAGGGTTCGTTGCATAGAAAAAAATTCCTACGCTAGAAACACCCGAAAGGCCAAGATCTAATCTAGGAGACGAAGTGCAACGGGCAAAGAGAGGGTTAAGGAGAACACATACCCTCGAAGACACAAAACGTTACGAGATCAAATCTCGTTGTTGGCGTAGTCGTACTCACACTGATCCCGATAGCGAGAAGATGTGCACCGTAGTCCGGCGGTGCCTCCATGATCGGTCACACGTACGGGTTATGACGACCTCCGTTCCCTCGATCCAGCGGGGCGCGGAAGTAGAGGATCCCTTGGAACTCCAGCAGCACGATGGCGTGGTAGTGGTGAACAATCCCACGGTTAGGGCTTCGCCAAGCCGGAAACCATGGAATGGAGCAGCAGGTGGAGCGAAAAGGAAGTGGGCAAGTGTGTGTGAGAAGAGGAGCTCTCACCCTTATTTTATAGGGGAGGGGGAGGCATCCCAAGAGGGGGTGCGGCCAGCCATGGTGGTGCCCCCACCTCTTCCCTCTTCATGTGAGTGGAAGCCCCACTCACATCCACTCATTTTCCCTTAAAACTCCACTTAGAAAATCCAAGAATTTTTCTTTAATAAATAAATAAATAAAATATTTTTATTTCTTTATTTCAGCATTTGTTAAATCTATTAACAAAAAATTTCATATAGCACCTCGAATCATTTGTTAATTCTATTAACAACCATTCGATGAAAACCCCCTTGAAATATTTCAATTTTTCCCGAAACAATTTCGGTGCTGCCCAAAATATTCTTCGATATTCCGTATCCTCTCAAACGCGCCATCGAACCTTAAGTGTGTCACCCTACGGTTCGTGAATAACATAGACATGATCGAGACTCCTCTCCGATCAATAATCAACAGTGGCTTCTGGAGATCCGTTATGACTCCTATATATTCAACGATGACTCTCGTGATCGTGTGAACCATCAACGTGAACTATTCCCTTTGTCTCACGATATTTTACTTGTCCGAGATTCGATCATTGGTATCAACCATACCTTGTTTCAATCTCGTTACCGACAAGTACTCTTTTCTCTTTCCATGATATAACATCCTTGTGATCATATCACGTGCTTGCAAGCGGTGCCGATGTGATATCACCGAGAGGGCTCAGAGTATATCCTCCGTCATTTTGGATGGACAAATCCCACTCTTGATCCATGATCCTCAACTAATACTTTCCGAATACCTAACGGCACCTCTATAGTCACCCTGTTATGATGTGACGTTTTATGACATCAAAGTACCCTTCCGGTATCAGTGATTGACATGATCTCATGGTCTAAGGAATAAGTTACTTCGTATGTTTGATATAACAATGTAAACTTAATGACTTGATCGCATTGCTATATTCACTTTGGGTATATGTTCATCACATCATTCTTCTAATGACATGACCCCGTTATTAACAACATCCAATGTTCATGATCAGGAAACCTTGATCATCTATTAATCAACGAGCTAGTTAAAAGAGAGGCTTTACTAGGAATAATTGTTTTTTTATAAAACACACATGTATCAACGTTTCCGGTTAATACAATTCTAGCATGAGAAAAAAATATTTATCATAAACAAGGAATAAGATAATAACCACTTTATTATTGCCTCTCGGGCATATTCCCTTCAGTCGCCATCTTTGGCTTTGATTACCGCGAACAGTGTCCCTTCCAGATGGAAGAGAACTCGAGTCAACTAACCGGTCCAGCACCGCGGCCAGGCCATCCGCTCGGGCAAAGCAGGATCTCCCTCTAGCATCAGCGCCGAGAGAAGAGAACATCAACATCAAATCATACCGACAAGGATGAAGAAGGGTGTTCGTCACCATGCATCCATCGCCCATCTGAGGACCCAACCGGCCAGTGCCGATGGACCTCCAGACACCAAAGCCTGCGACCTCGACGAGATCCGGGGATCCCTCACCCCGCTGGCTCCTAGACGAAGGCAAAAGCCTCGCCTGACCGCGAACGGAACCCGGAGAGAATTATTCCGACGCGACACCACCGCAACGGCCTCGGCAGCGTGTCCCTCAACCCTAACCCTACAACGCACCCGCCTAGCAGACAGACCCGAGGTTCCCCCTCCCTCCCGCCACCAAAGCGTCCGACGGAGAGAGAGGGAAACAGCGGCGTCATCGGCAGCACGCAAGGGAAACCCTCGTCGCCTCCTTGATCGCCTCGTGTAATCCAACTTTTCCGGGAGCTAATGATATTCACTGATGCATGTTCAGTCGCAACATCTCACTACTGGTGCGACTGCTCATCTTTCCTCAAGAGCACTCCCAAAGATGCTCCGACTTGTAGGGAAGGTATAAAAAATTAGTGAAGGATACAAAGGAGGTAATTGGAAAATGATTTATTTTCTTAGCATAAATGACACTTTATTACAAATGAGGTAGCTCCCAGTATGTCGTGCTGCTTCACGTCTGGCCTCCTTATTGTTGGAACGCGTAGAGATAAACAAAAACTTTTCTACGCGGTACTTCCAAGATCTAGCCGAGGTAGAAGGCCACGAGGATGACCACTAGACGCGCGGTTGCGGATTATCGATGCAGTGCAGTCCCACGATCCGATCCAGCCGATCCAGTCCCACGAACGTCGAAGTGCTGAACGTACAACATCTCTGCCGGTATCCACACGTGCGAGGAGGAGCTCCGACGGCGGACTGCTAGGTCCGGTGCGACGGCTGGACTGAGTGGGGCTAGGGTTCCCAACGCATGGGAGTGGAGTAACATTCCCTCTGGGTAACCTGCGCCCCTCTTTATAAAGCGAATGGTAGTGGGCTTCACAACACTTGTGGCCCATTCTCTCTGTGAGTCCGACTCACAAAGTCAGTCCATTTCCGGCTCGGGTCCAACCCGACCAATACATTTTCTCCCGCTCTAAAGTGTGCGACCCTGCACCTGCAGGCTCATGGCGGCTTAGACAAGATTGGAGTCCGACTCTCAATCGATCAATCGGTAGCGGCTCCTAGCAGAACGTGCCGACTCCCAAGTCCCATTGAGTCATGACGACATAACTTTCAATGTGATATTCATCTTAGTCCCTTTTGCCTCACGATATACCTTGTCGAACTATAGGCGATTTATAGTCATCCCTTATATAGTTCGACTCTCTTCTCGATCCGTGATATGTGATTCATCTGACTAACTCTTAGTCAACAGACACAGTTAACACTTAACTGAGTCGCGCATGGCCATGCTTCCTGAATCATATCACTCGAGAGGGCCCAGAGAATATCTCTCCATTCGGAGGGGCAAAATCCCATCTTGATTATCCACATCACGCAGCTTGCTTCTCATTCGACCCGAACTCTGCCTGTATAGCTGCCTTGTCACAGAACAGCGTTTGACAGAACCTAAGTCGGTGATCCACAACTCGGATTGTACGATAACCTCAGGTCTAAGGATTATATTGATTGAGACATGCAAATGACGACTTGCTCGTTGCATCTCAATATGGGTCAGTCCGACTTGCTAAACTCTTTAGCCAAGTCTGTGAACGTTGGAATGGCATCACCATGCCCATGACAAGTGGAACCGTGTCATCAGCCAACACTCACATTAGTCTAGGGTGTGTGTCCAGCACAACCTTAATGACCAAGGACAATTAGTATGAACAACATGAATACATAGTTCCACAATCGAATCACGTATTCAATGACATATATCAGATGTTCAAACCAAAGGACAACTTAATAAGTTTATGAATACATTGGGAATAACATCATACATGATTGCCTCTAGGGCATATTCCCAACAGTCTCCCACTTGCACTAGAGTCAATCATCCTGACATTATATGCCTAGGCATCGAATGCCCATACCTCTCATGTGCGCCTCATGCTTAGGCTGTGGTAGCGCCTTTGTCAACGGATCTGCAATATTTGCATCCGTGTGTACTTTGCATAACTTGATATCACCTTGTTCGACAAACTGGCGAATGAGGTGGTAACGCATGAGTATATGTTTGTTCTTCTGGTGTTGTCTAGGTTCCTTGGCTTGTGCGATAGCACCATTGTTGTTACAATATACATCCAAAGGATTGGACGCGCCCTGAACCACACCAAGATCTATCAGGAGGTTCCTGATCCAAACAGCTTTCTTTGCAGCCTCAGAGGCAGCAATATACTCAGACTCTGTCGTAGATGCAGACACGGTATCTTGCTTGGAACTCTTCCAGCTCACAGCCCCTCCGTTCATTACGAACACGTATCGAACGAGAATCATCTGAGTCGGTGAGATAACTCGCATCCGTGTAACCCTTTACACTGAATTTCTCATCACCTCCATAAATTAGGAACATTTCCTTAGTCCTTCTCAAGTACTTAAGGATGTTTTTAACCGCTGCCTAGTGGGCTTCGCCAGGGTCAGCCTGGTATCTGCTCGTTACACTTAGAGCATAGGAAACATCTGGCCTAGTACAAATCATGGCATACATGATGGATCCGATTGCCGAAGCATACGGGATCACACTCATCCGACTTCGCTCATCAATCGTCGAAGGACACTGAGTCTTGCTAAGTTTTATACCATGGGACATCGGTAAGAATCCCTTGTTAGACTCTTCCATTTTGAATTTCTTCATAACTTTGTCCAGATATGTACTCTGATTCAATCTAATGAGCCGCCTTGATCTATCTCTATAGATCCTGATTCCTAATATGTAACTTGCCTCACCCAAATCCTTCATTGAGAAACTCCTTTCCAATGATTCTTTGGTTTCTTGCAACATCATGACATCATTTCCCATCAATAATATGTCATCCACATATAAGATTAGAAAATTTACTTTTCTCCCACTAAACTTCTTGTATAAACAAGAATCATGATCGCTCTTGATGAAGCCAAGCGATTTGACTACCTCATCAAAGCGAATGTTCCAACTCCGAGATGCTTGCTTCAACCCATAAATGGATTTTTGAAGTTTGCGTACCTTGTTAGCATTAGCCGAATCGACAAAACCTTCGGGCTGTATCATATACACGTCCTCAGTTAAATTTCCATTAAGGAAAGCCGTCTTGACATCCATATGTCATATCTCATAGTCGAAATAGACTGCTATGGCTAACATGATCCGAACTGATTTAAGCATCGCTACTGGCGAGAAGGTCTCGTCATAGTCAACTCCTTGAACCTGTCGGAACCCCTTCGCGACAAGTCATGCTTTATAGACAGAAATATTTCCATCCATATCTGTTTTCTTCTTAAATACCCATTTGCACTCGACGGGTCTTGCACCGTCAGGCAGATCAACCAAATTCCAAACTTGGTTTTCATCCATGGACTTTAATTCGGATCTCATGGCTCCAAGCCATGACTCGGAATCAGATCCCACCATCGCTTCCGAATAAGTTGCCGGCTCATTACTGTCTAACAGTAAAACATCACGAGCATTTTGTAATCTGGCAGATCTCCGTGATTCAGGTGCTGTTACCGGCATAGGTACCACGACTGGCTCAGCCTCCAAGGCCGTTGCCGACTCGCCCCTAGACGGTTCCTCTCGAATTTCTTCAAGTTGCACTGTGCTCCCACTGACTCCCCGATTGAGAAACTCTTTCTCAAGGAAGACACCATTTCGAGCGACAAACAGTTTGCCCTCTTCCAGGTTGTAGAAGTAGTACCCCAAGGTTTCCCTCGGATACCCCACGAAAATACACTTATCCGACTTGGGCGTCAGCTTGGCCGACTGAAGTCGCTTGACAAATGCTTCACAACCCCAAATCTTAAGAAAAGACAAACTTGGCCTCTTGCCAGTCCACATCTCATGAGGCATCTTCTCTACTGACTTTGATGGTACTCTGTTTAGTGTGAACGCTGCAGTTTCTAGACAATAACCCCAAAATGATAAAGGTAGATCTGCCCGACTCATCATTGATCGTACCATGTCCAACAAGGTTCGATTTCTCCGTTCCGATACACCGTTGCTCTGCGGTGTACCCGGCGGAGTGAGTTGAGGAACTATTCCACAGCTCTTTAGATGATCATCAAACTCATGGCTCATGTACTCGCCTCCACGGTCCGACCGTAGAAACTTTATTTTCTTGCCGAGTTGATTTTGTACCTCACTCTGGAATTCCTTGAATTTCTCAAAGGCTTCCGACTTGTGTTTCATTAAGTAGATATATCCATACCTACTCAAATCATCAGTGAAAGTAATAAAGTACTCATAACCACCTCTGGCTGTCGTGCTTATTGGATCACATACATCACTATGTATTAGTTCCAACAAGTCGGACGCCCTTTCACAACTCCTTACAAAAGGTGTCTTGGTCATTTTGCCTAGTAGGCATGATTCACATGTCTCGAACGACTCTAAGTCGAACGAGGTTAGAATTCCATCGTCATGGAGCTTCTTCATGCGCTTCCAACTTATATGACCAAGCCAACAATGCCAAAAGTAAGTCATATTCAGATCATTTGATTTCAACCTTTTAACATTTATGTTATAGACCGATTCACCATCAAGATTCAAAATAAATAACCCGTTCTGAACGGGTGCAAAGCCATAAAACATATCTTTCAAATATAAAGAACAACCATTATTCTTAATATTCAACTCATAACCTTGTCTCATCAAATATGAGGCGGAAATAATGTTTCAACTAAGCACTGGAACATAATAACAATTATTCAATTCCATTAAAAATCCTGAAGGTAAATGAAGTTGCATCGTGCCGACTTCCAACGTAGCGAATCTCGCCTTGTTGCCGACCCGAATATCAACCTCTCCTCTTGCCACGCTCCTAGTTCTTACCAGTCCCTACAACGAGTTGCATATGTGAATAACTGATCCGGTATCATATATCCAAGAACTATTAGGTGCATCAGCAAGTTAAATGTTTATAACATTGCACACAAGCGTACCTGATTTGGAAGTCACACCTCGACTCTTGGCTCTGTCAGCCAAATACTTGGTGCAGTTCCTCTTCCAGTGGCCATCCTGCTTGCAATAGAAGCAATTGGCTCCGGCCGTAGGAGAAGGCTTAGTCTTTGAGGAAGCGCTCTGGACAGGGCCATGGGCGTTGCCTCCTAATTTATCCTTCTTCTTCTTGGTCCAAAAACTCTTCTTAAAATTAGCCTTATTCTGCACCATCAACACTTGACTGACGCCTTTCTTGAGATCAGCCTCTGCCGTTTTGAGCATCCCATGTAATTCAGTGATCTTCTTATCCATACCATGCATGTGGTAGTTCGAAATGAACGGACCATACGCACTAGGAAGAGAGTTCAGAATTATATCAGTAGCAAACTCTTCGTTAATTGGGAAGCCCAGCCAATCCAGAGACTGCACGTAACCAGTCATCTTGATTACATGCGGACTCAGTGGATCACCGTCTTTAAGCTTACAGCCTAGCAAAGCTTGAGAGACTTGATACCTCTCGGTCTTTCCCTGAGCCTGGAACATACTTTTGAGGCTTTCGATCATATCGTAGGCCTCAACATTCTCGAACTGCTGCTGCAAGTACGGTTCCATGTGTGCAAGCATAAGACAGCTAATTTCCGTAGACTCATCTCTAGTCTTACGGTAGGCATTCATGACAGCGACAGTCGCATCATCATCAGGCTCTTCTGGAAGTGGAGTTTCTAGAACGTGTTCTTTCTTGTCATGCTTGAGGACTATCATTAGATTACGGTACCAGTTGGTGAAATTAGTTCCATTAAGCTTATCTCTCTCTAGGATTGACCTCAACGCAAAAGTGGACAACTGAGGAAGGTTGCTAGGTGCCATTGATCTACAACAGAAAATTGCAAAACACTTAAGACATGTATTCATAAAAGAGCAGGCATATTAAACGCTTTAATACTTATGCTCCCACTAGAACCAACACCCCTCCGATGGTTGCTAAGTGATTCAAGATCCTAAATAAGCAAGCCGACTAGTGAGCTTTAGCATCACCGCTAGCCGTCAAGTGATCTAGGTAGGCAACACCTTGCCAATCGTATCCAATACGACTCCTGTTCGTTGGGTGGCAGCGCATGCCCCGGCTCCCAACCTACCTCGCCCCGATCCCCAGAACCATTGTGATGGACTCGTCTAGATTACCAAGTGCTTCCGCTATAAGAGTCCGACTCGAATCCACCTAATCGAAAAGAATTGGCAGCACCTCAATTTCATGAGCCCACTACCAAAAATGTCCGACTTGTGATGGTGCAGCACTGACGGGGCGACCGACTAGACCTTCTTTGAGGGATTAAATCTACCAACTATCTAAATAGAGATAAAAAAGGAGACATAACAATAACACAAATAAAGCAATTATAATGTGAAATGGTATGGCTCTCTTCATGGCGATTTCCATCTCCATAAAGCTTGTAAGTCGACTCGTGCCAACTCTTGTCACGTGCCATCTTACTCCATGTAGCCGACTTGTACATCGACTTGCATGTCATCCGGATTCTCCAACAAGCTACACTAGCTAGTAAATGAAAAATTACATAGACAATCCGACACGCAGGCCGTTATACAATAAAATGACAGCACCTAGGCTCCAGCCGTCTGACAAAACATGATACGTAGATCATGTATGGATTACACACATCACATGCACATAAGCCATACCATTCACAACTTCCTGCAAAAACAAGTTATGCATATACGCGATATCTACCGGCGTTGTGAAACTCGCAGCGACATCTAAGGCGCTACGACAGGGCGAAGCCGGCGGTCCCGCTAGCCGGATAGCGGGCGGGGACCGAAGGGGCAGCGAAGGGGCGCTACTCTTTGATCTTCTATCACCGCAACTGGATTTATGTGTCACGGTATACCCCGATGACGGAAACCGACCGGTAGGGGTAAGTTGTTCCATGATCTTAGCAGTATGATCACGGAAACCAGATCATCCATTAACCCCGAGTACGATTGATTCAATTAACCTTGTACAAAACCGATCTGTCTCATAGAACGACCACCAAAACAGTAATTAGATCACATCTAAGGCTAACTACATATCACATATGTGCGGATCTCGGTCCTAAAACCAGAAGCTACCGCTCTGATACCACTGTTGGAACGCGTAGAGATAAACAAAAACTTTTCTACGCGGTACTTCCAAGATCTAGCCGAGGTAGAAGGCCACGGGGATTACCACTAGACGCGCGGTTGCGGATTATCGATGCAGCGCGTCGATGCACAGTCCCACGATCCAATCCAGCCGATCCAGTCCCACGAACGTCGAAGTGCTGAACGTACAACACCTCTGCCGGTATCCACACGTGCGAGGAGGAGCTCCGACGGCGGACTGCTAGGTCCGGTGCGACGGCTTGACTGAGTGGGGCTAGGGTTCCCAACGCATGGGAGTGGAGTAACATTCCCTCTGGGTAACCTGCGCCCCTCTTTATAAAGCGAATGGTAGTGGGCTTCACAACACTTGTGGCCCATTCCCTCTGTGAGTCCGACTCACAAACTCAGTCAATTTCCGGTTCGGGTCCAACCCGACCAATACATTTGCTCCCGCTCTTAAGTGTGCGACCCTGCACCTGCAGTCTCATGGCGACTTGGACACGATTGGAGTCCGACTCTCAATCGATCAATCGGTAGCGGCTCCTAGCAGAACGTGCCGACTCCCAAGTCCCATTGAGTCATGACGACATACCTTTCAATCTGATATTCATCTGAGTCCCTTTTGCCTCACGATATACCTTGTCGAACTATAGGCGATTTATCGTCATCCCTTATATAGTTCGACTCTCTTCTCGATCCGTGATATGTGATTCATCTGACTAACTCTTAGTCAACAGACACAGTTAACACTTAACTGAGTCGCGCATGGCCATTCTTCCTGAATCATATCACTCGAGAGGGCCCAGAGAATATCCCTCCATTCGGAGGGGCAAAATCCCATCTTGATTATCCACATCACGCAGCTTGCTTCTCATTCGACCCGAACTCTGCCTTTATAGCTGCCTTGTCACAGAACAACGTTTGACAGAACCTAAGTCGGTGATCCACAACTCGGATTGTACGATAACCTCAGGTCTAAGGATTATATTGATTGAGACATGCAAATGACGACTTGCTCGTTGCATCTCAATACGGGTCAGTCCGACTTGCTAAACTCTTTAGCCAAGTCTGTGAACGTTGGAATGGCATCACCATGCCCATGACAAGTGGAACCGTGTCATCAGCCAACACTCACATTAGTCTAGGGTGTGTGTCCAGCACAACCTTAATGACCAAGGACAATTAGTATGAACAACATGAATACATAGTTACACAATCGAATCACATATTCAATGACATATATCAGATGTTCAAACCAAAGGACAACTTAATAATTTTATGAATACATTGGGAATAACATCATACATGATTGGCTCTAGGGCATATTCCCAACACTTATCAGGGCCCTCTTTAATCTTGCTTCGCCCGGGAAGTCTTAAACATATCGTAGTGTACTCGTCGGTCTTGTGTAATCCGTCAGGATAGGGCAGCAAACATCGTTTCTCCTGCCCTATATAGTTTGGGAAATATGTTTTCTCTTGAAAGCTCCCCTCCTGGACAGACAGGGCTGCATCATGGTCATGGATCGTGGAAAAATATCTTCTTCGAGAGTGGACACAACATGGTTTTCGCGTCGATTTGAGTGCCGCCGACTCGAGGACCGTGGAAAAGTATCCGCTAGAGAGAGGCGTTTTTTTTGGCAAGCAGATCAACAATCAGAGTGGGTGACAAAGATCAAGCAAATATATTTGTTAGTCATCACATGGTCTACATTAACATAGCAACAAGCTCTAAAATAGATACCAAGCGACTTGATTCTAACACAAGGCACTTGACTTCCACAGGATACTATTAACCAACCGGACACCGGCCTAGATAGTAGTATTAACCAACGGGACACCGCTAGAGACTTGAGTTGTGTATATGTCGCCCCGCTTCTTAACGCTTCGCCTCCTTATCATGCCCCTCCTTTCTCTTGTTGGGCCCAAGAAGACTTGACGACCTCGTAGTACTCGTCGGTGTTGTGTAATCCATGGGGATAGGCCAGCAAACATCGGAGCAAATAGGTTATCTCTGGAAAGCTCCCCTACTGGACGGACGGTGGCTGCGACTCAATCCACTCGACGGTGGCCTTGAACAACTGTGGCCGCATAGCCTTCTCCTCCTCATCTCGGTATGTCTTTTTTGTTCTTGGCGATCCAACGCTCAAACCTCGCCTTCATGTCCGGCTTCATAAACTTGACCTTGTTGGAGTCATGGTGAACCGCCAACCCCAGGCCACAACCAGCCGACACAGCCGCGGAAAAAACATAAGCACCGAGAAGACAGAGCGCCCACGAGCCGTCCTTGCGTGCCTGCAAGCGCAAACCCTACATATTGCTTATAGCGAGCCGATACAAGGACTCGCCCGCGTACGCGCCTTGCAAACGGGCCGGCCCGTTAATTAATTCGTACCGAGAAAAGAAGTGGGGGGTGGAAGGATTCAAACCTGCAACCTTCTGGTATCATCGTGAGAAGGCAACCGCTACGCTACGCAAGAGATTCGTGTCTAGCTTCCGTCTTTTACCTTTTTATTATTGTCTCATTTTTCGCATTTTATTTTCTATTTTCTGTTTTTTATTTCTGTTTTATTTCTTTCCTTTCTGTTTCTTTTTATGATTTATTATTTGTTTTTAGTTTTATTTTTCTTTTGTCCAAAAATATTTGTTTTGAAATTTGTTCTAATTTAAAAAAAAGTTCAAATAAATATACGATCAGATATGAAATCCGTTTATATTTAAACCTGTTTAAAATGAGAATTGTTCAAATTAAAAAATTGTTCAGATTTTAAAAAAGTTCAGATTTTAAATCTGTTTAAAATTAACAATTCGTTCATTTTCAAATATTGTTCACAATTTTCAAAATCTGTTGTCATCCGTTTCAACTTTGTTCATTTTCAAAATTTATTCAGATTCAAATTTTGTTCATTTTCAAAATTATTCACCATTCTAAAAAGTTGTTTATTTCCAAAAATTGTCCCGATTCAAATCTATTCAGATTCAAAATTACTCGTTTCCAAAAAATGTTCACCTTAAAAAAAAATTCTGATTCAAAGTTTCTTTATTTTCATAATTTGTCTCGACTCATTCAAAATTTTGTTCATTTTCAAAATTTGTGAAAGTACCTACTTCTACTTGGAACGTGGCTAACCTTTTCAACTAAGGTACGTAGCAGTGAAAAAACACTAACGTAGGTACAGTGGCTTTTCAACTAACGTACCTACCAGTGCAAAGAAAAAACTAACGTACCTACAGTGAGCGTGGCTTTCCAACTAAGGTTACCTATGATTTTTGGCTCGGCCCACCGTGCGAAATGCGGGCGAGTCGGGGCTCCGACTCGCGTGAAGCGACGCATAGGTAGGGATGTAAACGGATCGGATCGGATCGGATAATGCTCTTTCCATATCCTTTACCATATTTTTTTATCGGATGCGGAGCGGATCGGATAATGACCGGATACGGATGCGGATGCGGATAATATCGGACTCCGGATTCGGATCGGAAACAAAGCGGACTCGGACCGAAAACGGGTAAAACTTATCGGATAAATACGTACAAAGAGACGTATTGTCACCATGCAAAAATAACACCGGAGAGTGGCCAAAGGTTTAAAATTACCCCAAAACAAAGATAATAATTAAATAGTACTTAAGAGTGTCACAAAATGATTGAAGATTTGCAATATGAATTTGCGTCTAGCAAGTAGGAACTTTTGTAGGGATAAATAATAACTCAACTCTTGAGGGATTTTCTCCGGAGGCAATTTGTGCATTGAGTCAACATATTGAACATAGATTATACTAAGCTACGAGCGGGTAATTTGGTCTATGGGTCAATGGATTAAATATATATTTAGGATGATAGTGTTATGTTAATCAGATTATCCTAATTGATCAGGACGGATAATCCGCGAATAAGTGCGGATAATCCGTATCCGTCGGATAATAGCAATACCATATCCGCTACCATATCCGTCGGATATCCGCTTGACCAAAATCCACATCCGCGTCTGTATCCGGCGGTTTCCTATTATTGTATACCATATCCTTAAAAACGGATTCGGATGCGGATCCGGGACGGAAATTATCCGTACCATTTACATCCCTACGCATAGGAGACCCCCCCTGCAAGGTGCGTTGCGAGGTTGTGTGCAAGTTTCCATGGGCTGTTGCCTGTGAGACGGGCTGGCTCGTCTCGAGACTTGGAGTTTGGCCCTTTTCGCATCTTGCATCCATCCCATCAGGACATGTACAATCTCTGTCAATGGCATTTTTTCTTCTTCTTCTACTCGGTATCTAATTGTTTGATATTCACATGTATAGTTGCATTTTTGTATTTATATGATGCGATTAACTTTCTAATTGTTGCGGCAATTTTTTGGATCACTGCATTTTATGTGTAGTATATTACATTAAAAAGAAAATTGTTTTCTTAAACGAGTTGTATCTGGAAGATTCATAGTTAGCTAAATCTGTAATTACTTGACTTGTGCTTCTGGGAGTTCGGGTTTACCTGAAAATTCGGGTCAGGTAACTCTGGTTATTAAAAATTCGGATTCCCAAATATGACACCCAAAATTTGTCCACATTCTTTGTTACCCGACATTTCGAGAACCTGGAAAATCGGGTTTGTTTTCTGGTTACCCTCAATTGCCCGAAATGCAACACAAAGAACAAAAATTGCAGCAATATTTCTTCAAATTTTCGTAGCCATCGCGGCAAAGCTGCTACGGTAGGGGTGAAGGGCTGCGTTGGGCTGCCCGCTAGGAGCCTAGGAGGAGTCGCACCAATCGCGGTTTTGCAGGGAGGCGGACGGCGTAGGCTGCACCATGCCGCTGTCAGACAGGGGTGATGAGATGTCAGAAAAGCGGCTAGCGGGGAGCGAGGGGGCACTCCACTACACGCCGTTGAGGAAGGGGCTAGGCGTGGCACTGCACCTTGTCGCTCTGACCAGGCAGGGGCGGTCTCAAAGACGGGTAGTTAGGTTAGTTAGGTTTGACTAGTTGGGGTATCGAGTGGATGAGGAGGACGTGGGCTGGGCTATGCGTAATTTTAACTTGGGCTGACAGTTTCTTATTTACTTCGGGAATTTCGGGCTGATCGGGTACCTAAGGTACACTCCCGAATTTCCCCAGTAAATTTCGGTTTTTGGAAGTTACCACCCGAACATGTACTCGGGTTCGGGTACCGGGTTTTATTTGCTATCCCCGAGAATTTGTGAGCCCTGAGTGTTTAATTGATCTAATTCTTTTGGAAGGTTGTCAAAACGACCAGATCGTGTTTCTAATTTTTCATACTAAGTAATGAAATAAATATAGGGCTATTGCAAATAGCGACAACCTCCCAAAAGAACTACAGCGGCCAAGGGTAATGCCAAGATAAACAGGGCTAGATCGAGGAGAACTATAAATGGAATCATTGAGAGGCAACATGCTCAATCCACTATAGCGGGGCTATAGCCAACTACATCGATATTATGACATTTTGCTAGTATTTCCCCCACACTACTAGATTCCTGCACTTCGCCGTGTATCAAAAAGACTCGGCGAAGGGCGAAAAAAACTCGGCGAACTCTTTGCCGAGTGCCACACTCGGCACAAAGCACTCGGCGTCCTACATCTCGGCAATCGAAACTTCGCCGAGTGTCAGACCACGGGGTGCTCGGCGACATTTTTGCCGAGTGTATTTGGTGTACACTCGGCAAAGTTTCCTGGAACAGGCTCCGTCCTTAGTCCCGTAACGGAACGGTGCTCGAAACTTTGCCGAGTGTAACACTCGGCAAAGTTCCTGGGCCCAGGCGTCCACGGTAGCGCCACGTGTCAGGCTTTGCCGAGTGCAACACTCGGCAAAGAGCCTGACACAAGGCGTCTATGGTGGCGCCACGTGGCCTGTACGCCGAGTGTCACGACACTCGGCAAAGAGGCAGGCCTTGTTCGCCGAGCGGCATGTACGCCGAGTGTCGTGGCACTCGGCAAAGGTCAGAAGCACTACGCCGAGTGCATGCATTTGCCGAGTGTCTCTTCGCCGAGCCTAGTCACTCCACCGAGTGGGGACTATGCCGAGTGCCGTGACACTCGGCATAGTCCCTTCCCGTGTACGCCGAGCCCCTGTTTGCCGAGTGCCGCACTCGGCAAAGAGGTTGCCCAGGCGACCAAATGGCACATGGGAGCAAACTTTGCCGAGTGTTTTGGGGGCCACTCGGCAAAGACTTGCTCCCAGGTGCCATTTGGTCGCCTGGGCAACCTCTTTGCCGAGTGTAACACTCGGCATAGTGACCATACAGGCCTTTGCCGAGTGTTACACTCGGCAAAGACGTTGCAATTTTGACAGAAACTGTCTGCATTTGCTTCTTTCCTGCAATCAAATCTCAATTTATATATAGCACAGTACCAGAACAGTCAAAACAACCATAATTGCACCAAATAGCAACAAATGCATAACATATTTGCAACTAAATAGCTCCAAATGCATCAAATAGCTCCACACGGATATATTACAAGTCACAAGTGTTTAAACATCATCCTAGAAGCATCATATAGGTAGTTCAATAGTCGACAAGTCACAAATGTCTAAACATCATATAAGTAGCCACAAGAACGACGAGATCCAAATCAACTATGCACCGAGGTCTACGGAGCCGACTCGTCACCGCCAGCTCGATCGCCGTCCTGGTCCATGTCGTTCTGCGTTCCCGATGATGAAGCATTTCCCTATAAAGATCCATATTAGTCGACTAAGCTGGAAAAATGAATCAGTTAACAAGCTGCAAGCCAACTTACCAAGTTGATGTTGAACGGCGGTAGAGGAGGTAGAGGAGGAGCTGATGGATCCCGTGGAAGAGCGCTGACCATCTGCAAAGATGAAAAGAGTTATACCGGTGAGTTTACACGCATATAATGATGAATGGAACTAAAAGGGTGAAAATAATACCTGCATCATTGCCTGCATCCATGCATGCTGGCTACTCATCTGATCCGCCATTCTTTGGACCTGTTCTTGGGACTCCCTCGCGATCCGCTTGTTTTCATCAACTTCATCCTACGGGATGTTTAATGTCAACAATTGCGCAACGGAAACAAGATATACGGGTGCTGAAGAATGATTGTACCTGCATAGCGGCGATGGCATCTAGTCCTGGCCGTGGGCGGCGCTCGATAGAGGGCGATGAGCTGACCGACCTCGCACGGATCTGGGAGAGTGTGGGTGTACCTGTGGTATCGAAGGCGCCATTGGCGAAGGCAAATCTGCCGTTCCTTCGACCCTCTCCCGCAACCATAGCAACCTGTGGATCATAGGGCGCCGTGAAGGGGTCACAGTCAGGGCCGTGCTTCTCCTTCATCTTCTCGACGTACTTGTCCCACTTCTTGCCGGTTTGCGTGTTGATCCACTGCTGATCAGCCGGTATATCCGGTTTCAGCACCTTGGGGGTCCGGGTCCTACGGAAGGCCTGCATGCGATTGATCTCATTGCCCTTCTCGGCCTACAATTGAAAGCAGAAGTATATTAGCACAAACCTATAAAGTTAGAAAGAACATTGCATTGAAAAGTAAGAATATGAACGGTTATTTACCTCTCTCTGGACGATGCCGGTGAGTGTGAGGCCGCCCTGACGGTGTCCCTCGCCTAGCAGAAGACGCCGGGCCCGGCACGCGGCGTGTTCCTCCTTGTACGCGTCGCTCACCCACTTCGCGACCATCACCTTATAGCAAGGCAGCTTGTTGGCCAGCCACTGAGGCACCACCTGTTTGAAAAAATTAGAGCCACGTGAGACCACCCGGCGGCCATATACGAATAACTATAAAGACTATGTCCTTACCTTCAAGTATTGGACCGCGGACAAGTGAACCAGTCGGGCATCCTTCTTGGACAACGTGGTGTTCAAGTATTTGGCGTAGAACTTAACCACGCACAGCACACGCGCCTCGTAGTGCATGTCACGGATAAGCTTCTTGGCCATCTTGATCAGCACAGTCGTGGCCCTAGCCTCTTCCCCCTCGACGCAGGTGAAGTAGTCCTACAACCATTGCAGAAATTGAAGACATTAGCACGATATATATATATATTTCACGAAAGATATTGCCCTAAAACCATTTAGCATTGGAAAATATACTAACCCAGAAATCTGTAATCACCCGGGTGCCTAAGTGGTCGTACACCCGGCCCCACTTGTCCGCCACATCGGCCACCTGCTCGTAGTGCTTCCAGGAAGCAGCTGGCTCCTCCTTGCCATCCAGGGTGACCAAGCCTGGGAAATGCTTCTTGCAAAGAAGCCCAAGGATGCCGCTCATGGGCCGTGGTGGCCTGGGCCCCACATACGCCAAGGACCTGCACGTGCACAAAAGAAAAACAAGCTAGTTAGTTATGTTTTGATGAAAAATTAATATAGCAAAAATGTAGCAACCATGATTAACAATCACTTACGTGTCGCCGTCCGGTCTGACCAAGTGGTGCCGGTGGGGGTATGGCGGCTCAGGTAGCCGCGTGGGCCCGCGCAGAAAAGGTTTCTTGTCCGCGGGCCACACTTTCCCTAGCTGGGGGAGCGGGTGTGCGAACAAGTCCTCGTCCTCCTCAGACTCCGGGTCCGAGGGCTGCTGCTCCTCCTCCTCGTCCCGGTCAGACCCGTCCTCGGAGTCTGACCCCTCCTGCTCGTGCTCCTCCTCCTCCTCCTCCTCCTCCTGCTGCTCCTCATGCTCCTGCTGCTCCTCCTCCTCAGAAGAAGTAACCTCGGGCAAGGGGCTCTGTGAGCGAGCAGCCCGGTGCGAACCACGCCCCCCTGAGCGACGGGCCGGGGCTCTCCGTGAGCTAGAGGTCGCCTCCGTGCTCGCGCCGGACGTCGCAACCCGTCGTCGCCCTATCAGTGTGCGCGCGCCATCCTCAGATCTGGCGTACAAGCCCGTCACATCGGCCTTCTTGGGGGCGGTGCGCTTTACCCCCTTGGGGGCCTTGGGACCTGCCATGTTTCACCTGTTATGACACAAGAGGGAACCCGATTAGTACAGGTGATAACAAATGTTAAAAAGTTAAATAAACAAAGAGTAATTCATACAAAGCATATTATGTACATGCAAAAATAAATTAAAGCGCAATTAAAATAGTAAAGTGTCACAATTTTACCTTTTATGTACTTAAATGTCTAAATATAAACTAGCAGAAGCGCTCATCGTAACCACGGGCTGCTTAAAATCCTGACATTTGTCATGTGCACGATTTTCTGCTGAAAATCTCCTCCCATATGAGCTTGAAGAACCTGATCTTGTTCACGGCCATGTGCTCCCAGAAGTAGTGATCTTGCCACTCCCTGCACCGATATTTTGGTGACCAAAATAACAGCGTAGGGAGTGGCAAGAGCACTACTACTGGGAGCACATGGATATGAACAAGATCAGATTCTTCAAGCTCGTATGGGAGGAGATTTTGAGCACAAAATCGTAAGTGCTTGGAGACTCTAAGAACCATGACAAACGTCAGGATTTTAAGCGCAAGTAATGTAATAGCAATAAGAAGTTCGGAATAGAAAAATATTACAAGCTATAAGTTTCGTAGTGACACACAAATAGTGAAAACTAAATGCTAATTATACATTGACGGTTACATAGTTGAAACACAAATGGTTCAGAACCCATTGTCTACATCCTTGGGATCATAACTTGGACCGGGATCATCATCGTCGTCGCTATCACGAGTGTACCACCACTCTTCCATGTAGTTCGATGGTGGACCGCTCGGCTCCTCAACATCGGGTATGTGGAGACGTTCAAGTAGTTCCACGTCCTTAGAGTTAAGAACAGTTGTATCGTCGTCTTGCTCGCTCTCGGCGCCCATGCCATCATCACCGTCGTCTTCTACCATTTCGTCGATTGTGGGCAAGTCGATGATGAACCGGCCGGTGAGCCCATCGTCGTCCTCTTGATAGAACTCTCCCTCATAGGTGATGGGGTTTATGCGCTGGTGGTAATCTTCATCGTTTGGAGGAGGTGGTCTATTACGCGGTGGCACCGTGATCACCACATCCCACCCCTGGAGACGTTTCATAGTTTTGCATGGGTAGGGGAGATAGAATACTTGGGTGGCATGTTGTGCAATGATGTAGACATCATCTCCCCCATAGACAGATGCTCGTTCAATTTCGATCAATCCAATTTCAGGATTTCGTCTCACTCTCGTTGGATCGAACCAATGGCATTTGAATACAACCGGGTTCTTCTTGCCGAAATGGAAATCGAGCTCATAAATTCCCTCGACGATGCCGAAGTAATCACCACCGGCATTCGTGAAGACCCCGAAATTATTTGTCTTCCGGTTCGGCCGTTTCTCATCGTAAGAACGGGTATGGAAGCGATACCCATTCACATCGTAAGATGTGAATGTCTTGAGGGAGTAGGTGAAGCCGCGGGCAAGTTGCCTTAACTCGGGACTCATTTCCTTGTCGGTTAAAGCCTACAAGGTCAATAGGAGTGTTACTTAAAGCTAAGATCGGCGTAAAATATGTCTCACTAGAAACCATGTAAGATAGAGTGTTACTTTTGTGGCGAACCAACTAATGAAACCGCCGCCTCCTTTGCCACCCTTCTTAAAAATAGTCGTCTTCTCGTCGTAGGTAGGTTCTCGGGAATGATGTTTCCAGGTTTCTTTCTCAAATAACCTAGGTGCGGAATGACAAAAATCGGAGTTAGACACAAACTATGGGAATGAAAGCTTGTGAAAAGAAGGTGTTGAGCACTTACTCAATGTAGGGCTTTACTTCCGCCGTGTTCTTCAGGACACACGAGAGAATAGCCGTCCATTGTTCATGTGAGTCTACTTGCTCTTGCTTCGCGCCACTTGATCTGCCACCAAGCCCTGCAAGTATGCTAAGCTCGGGTGCATCCGCGGAGTTGGGGTCATTATTGTACCGAGAAACTGGATTATGACGAGTGGGAAGACTTTCATGATAGTACTTTGTCGTAAAGTTTGCCACCTCCTCGTTGAGGGTTGCCTCACATATGGATGCTTCGATGCGACATTTGTTCGTGCTTTTCTCTCTAAGTTTCTTCTGCTCTCTCTCGGTTGAAAACATCCAGCGGTACTGCACAGGGCCACCCAATCGTGCCTCTTCAGCGAGATGCAAGAGCAAGTGTTGCATCGGATTAAAGAAGCCGGGGGGAAAGATCGCCTCTAGGTCCACCAGTAAGCCGGCAACCTGTTCCTCCAACTTAGCAACCACAGCTCGGTCTAATTCCTTGGCACAAAGCTGGCGAAAGAAAAAACTCAACTTGGCTAGCACTAGCCAAATTTCCTCATCAACGTATCCTCGAATCATGACAGGCATGATCCGCTCAATCCATACGTGGTAGTCATGACTCTTGAGCCCTGTTATCCGAAGCCCTGCAAGATTCACTCCCCTCATTATATTAGCTGCGTACCCATCAGGGAAGAAGAGACAGTCCAAGATCCACTGGAGAACTTCTTTCCTTTGGGCCCTAGTCAGGCAGAAAGGGGCCGGTGGCTTCGTCCACGTTTTTTTGGTTTTGGTGGGAGGCTTCATGTTTAAATGTTCCCTGTCACATAGCTCCTCTTGATCGACTCTTGCCTTAACGTTATCCTTCGTCTTCTCAAGATCCATAAGTGTTGCCCAAAGGGCCTCGGCGATATTTTTTTCCGTGTGCATGACATCAATGTTATGTGGAAGAAGAAGATCCTGCATGTAAGGGAGCTTCCACAGGCATGAGATGTGAGTCCACTGGTGCCACTCTCCATATCCCAGAAAGCCAGTCCCCTCGGCATTGAGCTCCAGACTTTCTAGCTGAGCCTTCACGTCTACACCGGTCATCAAAGTTGGTCGTGGAGCATCGACAGCTACATCTTTCGTCCACTTCTTTTTATTTCGCCGGTATTTGTGACCAAGACGAAGGAACTGACGATGTTGGTCAAAGCATGAGTATTTTCCACCCTTTTTGAGCCAAAGGAAAGTCACAGCCTGGTAGCACACCGGACAAGGCCACTTCCCATGAGTGCACCAGCCGCAGAATATCGCGCGAGCCGGAAGGTCATGCAGGGAAGTGAAGTACCAAACATACATATCAAAGTGCTTCTTTTCTGCGGCGTCGTATGTCCGTACCCCGGTGTTCCAAGCAATGAGGAGATCATCTACCAGCGGCTCCATGAACACGGACATATTCTTCCCTGGATACTCAGGCCTTGGAATTATCAGCGACAGGAACATGTTCTGCCGTTGCATGCACACGCCGGGGGGGAGGTTCATCGGGATAACAAACATCGGCCAACAGCTATATGAGGCAGACGTCATACCATATGGGTTGAAACCATCGGTTGATAACGCAACGGCTACACTCCTGGGGTCACCCGCTTTCTTCTTATGTTTGCCAACGAAGTCCTTCCATGCTTCACCATCAGACGGATGTATCATCTTATGAGGACGGTACCTCTTCCCGTCTGACGGCCATCTCATCTGTTTCGCAGATTCCTCGGTCATAAAAAGCCTTTGGATCCGCGGTATGAATGGAAGATATCGAAGGATCTTTTTGGCGACCGTTAGCTGCGTCTTCTGACCATTACCGGAGTCCACCTCCAGAAACCTAGAGGCCCCGCATTTGACACAGTACTTTGTCTTCTCATGCTCTTTCCTGAACAACATGCAACTCTTCGGACAACAATCTATCTTTTCATACGGCATCTTAAGGGAACCGAGGATTTTTTTCGACTCGTACATGTTCTTTGGAAGAAGGTGTTCCGCCGGCAAGAGGGTGGCAATAACGGTCAGAAATGCATCAAAGGCGGCTATGCTTACATTGTGCTGGCTTTTGACCGCCATAAGCCGGCCGATGGCATCAAGTTGAGAAACTCGTGTATGCTCGTGCAATGGTTTTTGTGTCTCAAACAATGTGTCATAGAACTCTTTCGTGCTCTCCTCCGCATACTCGGGGGCATCTCCCTCACCGGTTGGATTTTCAGGTGCATGTGCAGTAGTGAAATCATCTAACATCCTGTCAATACCGGTATCAAAATCGGTCGATGCATCCTCAGTGCTAGGTGCCACCTTCTTCTTCTTCTTTCTACGGCGTACGGGATCGGCAGACTCGCCATGGTACACCCAACGGTAATAGTTTGGCATAAACCCGTACTTCCCAAGGTGATCAGAAATGACTATCCTCGGTTTCTCTGTCATGTTACGACAACGACTACAGGGGCACCATACATCAGACGAATCGTCAACTCTAGCAAATGCAAAATCCAAGAACTGGTTGGTCTTTGTAACCCAATCCATTGTCATATCCTTCACACTCGGTCGGCCACTGTACATCCACTCGCGTTCCTCCATTTCCACGCTGATGAATGCTCAGACATATTAACATGTGTTTAAAATTTAACAAGTTTGTTTAAATTATCTACAACATACTGCAAGTTTTACGCTTTGAATGCAATCCTACATGCCTACTAGGTAAAGATAGGTCCTAATCCCACCCGTGGATGTGTAGCTTGTGTTTGTTTTCCATGTCTACTCCTATCCGAGACAAATTTCGGCAGCACCTCCCCGCTGTTCTCCTAATACACGTCTCGACCACGGGGGTCGAGAGAATGTGTACTCGGAGAACAACAGAGAGGCGCCACCGAAATCTGTCTCGGATAGGAGTAGAACATGGAAAACAAACACAGCTACACATCCACGAGCTGTCCAAAAACGTGGACAATTCGAAACAGTCGCGGTTATAAAAATATAGATCTTTGTATATAAATATATACAAAGAGTTCTATTTTTATAACTACAACTCTTCCGAACGGGAGACGCCTAGGGTAACGCGACTAGTTTGGTGATCTACACAAGAAAATCTAAAGATCGATCGAAGGGGAGGTTTTTACCCTTAAAGCGTGGTCGGGTGTCGACGAAGATGATCGCAGACGCTACGGCTTGCGACGACCCTCCTCAGCAAATCCCCACACCTGCGCCGACGCTCCTGGCCTCAACCTCGATCCAAATGTCCTGCAAAAGGGAAGATATAGTGTTAATAAACACTACACCAGGACGGAGGGAGTATTTCATTTGCTTTGACCGACCCTTTGACCAACAATTAATATATCAATATGTAATTTATGCGACATATACGTGATATCACTGTATTCCTACTCAAAAGTACTTTCATATGAGTTCTATCGCAAAAATTTCATATTAAATGAGTAAATCTTGGTCAAAGTCTCGGTCAAAAGAAACAATATACGCATTATATTTTGGAATGGAGGTAGTAGCATATAAAAGACTAGGTGCACTAATTAAATGAAAGGATTTCAAAACAAAATCTTTATTAACTCCACAAAGATTTATTAACTCCACAAAGACCGATCCAACACCACAAGGGAAACCCAAAAGGGATTACAGTTTCTGGTTTGAGCATCGATCCATGGTTGTAAAATTCATAAAAGTGGTGCCAGACAGCAAACAATGCACTCTTCCTACTGTCTACAATAGATAAAACGATCAAGTATTGGAAGGTAAGCCAGGCGATCAAGTATTTGACCCACCGGCAGCACTCTTCTTTCACAGATGGTTGTGGAACTCTGAATCTATAGTCTTGTATACATCACCAGCTTCCTCACTGCAATTAAAAGAAACAAAGTCATATCTCTGAATTCGGATAGTCCAAACCTTGTAAAAACAACCAGCAGAAAGAGTATCAGCGTTGGGAATTTATAGATAGCAGCTTTCAAATTACAGTAAAACATCTACTTCAGCAGGTGTATTGAGAATGATTGGTTAACTGAGCCACAATGCGCACCAAATTCTACATGCTAGCAGAACAAGTTTCGTATAGTCATATTACACGAGCACAGCCCCATAAAAATGTAGGAAGGAATTTAAATATAACAATCCTATTATCTATCTTAACATCTGATGATAATTGAAACCAGTTAAATTCAATTTTGACAAGACTGTTAAATTCAACTCGCAGTACAAACCAGTTGAAAACTGAATATATTGTTTGAACAATAAGAAAGTGCACAAGCAATTGGAAGATATATGCTCCATATTTTCTTATCACTGCTAATTGCAAAGAGGAAAACTTCGAGGTTACAACATACTAAACCAAGCACTACTAAACGCTGTCAGTCTGACAAATAAAAGACTTATTTTAGTCAATTTTTGGTTTTCAGTAAGAACCGGAAGAGAACTGCAATTATATTATTATATAGTATAAAACAGGGAAATCCTCGCTAGCTACGCCCACTTCATGTGCGGTAGCTGCTGGTCAGAGCGATTTGTCCACCCCACCAGCTGTATATTAGGAAATCGAGGTTTCAGTTCAAGCGATCGATTATCTTACACATTACCAGAATCAGAGTGATCCATCTATTTCGATCATGATCATAGTTCATCACTCCATTCTCTGTCTGCTTCCATGTATGTTCTGATAAGATGAGAGAAACTGGAAAAGTGAGTAGCGAAGAGGAATGCTACTGTGTAGGAATGCTTCTAGATATGCACTAGATAAGATAGCATATGCAAATTATGTAAATTTCACATCCAGCTATGAAAATTAAATAAAAAAAATAACATTCTTCTTGTACTTGTATTGTTTGCTTAGAGAAGTGTTCTTAATAACCAGATCTAATATAGTTGTCGTTGTTTCTGACATCTGATGGAGCAACTTTGACATTGATTCCTTAGATGTGCACTTCTATATTCAGGCCCAGAGATATTTCTTTGCTTCCAGGACATTATTTGGCTTTCTTTGCTTCCTTAGAAGCATCTGAGCATAACAAGCTTTGCAATACAGATGTGCTTCTAGTGCTCCTAGTCTCCACCGTACAGCAAATCTTAAGGACACATGAACTAGATTCTAATTTAACCACTACAAATAACACCAGAACATCCACAAGTTGACCACTGTGAATAAAAGAACAATACTGATAGAAGAACAATATTGACATTGACACTAGCATCTAAATATGCAGTACAACGTTTAACGAGTTGTAAAAGTACAAAAGTAGGAATGCTTGCATCCAAGATCACAAGTAGGACATATAAGAATCACCTTAAACAGAAGGCACGATCTCACTACCAAACAAAACTTTAACATCATACACTTAAAACACCGCAATGAAACACATCTTTCTTTGTAGCTTAGAGCATAACCACCATAATCGTTTGCGCATCAGATTATTCAGGTATTATCATCACCATGTACAGACGAAATGAAGGGGCTAAATCCTATTGGTTCACCTGGTTGATAAGGGCTGAATCCACTGGGTTACAGAAGCGTTGGTGACATTACCAAAAACAGAGATTATAAGAACAAACTGGATGGCCTTAGCTGTATCAAAAATTCAGAACCATAGGAGCTACATATATACAGGATTTAACAGAAATAAGAAAGCACTGCCAGACATTATTTGGCTTTCTTCCAGGACAGCTGATAGATCTCAAACATGGATGATTGAATCTAGCCTATGGACGGATTAGCACAATAGCTAGACGGAAGAGGCCGGGGCAGAAACGTACTCACCGCGAATGGTTGATGTCGTCGTTCTCCTCGAGCTTGAGCGGCAGATCAAGGAGGGAGGAGCGCCCGAAGCGGAGGATCGACGAGGGAGGGCCGCCCGGAGCGGCAGATCGAGGAGGGCGGAGGGTGGAGAGGGAGGCGAACGGGAAGGGGGAGAGGCACAGCTACGGTGGAGCAGGGGGAGGCTGCGGGGAGGAGGGAGAAGGGCGCGGTGGCGGCTCGGTGGGCGGCGGCGCGCGTCGGCGAAGGAGACGGCAAGGAGACGGCGGTGGTAGCGGCGGGTTGTGGAGGCAGATCGACCTAGGTCACGCGGCAACGAACGGAGAAAAAAGAGGGGAAAGGGGGGAAATTTCCCTAAGTACCCGCCCATTTGTTTGCCGAGTGCAAATAATCGGGATACTCGGCATATTACGCATATGGCCCGGATTTTCTCCCCCCGCCAGCCTAAACTTTGCCGAGTGCAACTCGGAGTGGTACTCGGCATACTAAAGCCAGAATTTTAATATTTTCACCTTGGTCATTGTTTAAATATATGAATAATCATATATTTTCTAATATTAGTTCATATATCATGTTTTTTCTTCCTTGGTCATATATTAATATTTTCACCTTGGTGCCGACGACGGCGGTTCCGTCTTTTTCTACAACGGGGCTAGTGTATCTCCGGAGAGGGGACCCGGAGCGTCGGGATCCCACCTAAACCAATGTTTTGACATGCCATGTGTGTTAGATTGTATCATGGGTGTTGTGTGCCAAAGATACCATCACTCTCTGTGCCGGGGCCTCACCGACGTCGGATTCTCTCTCGCGGGTTCCTGGACTGCTCACACCCCGAAACTCCCGGATCTGACGTAACGGGGGGAATCTTGCAAGTAGGTGGGCCCTACCATTGTCAAGGGTGTTCCTTGGGTCTAACATGACACAACCAAGCAACTAGTTCCACTTTGCTACCCACTTCCGGCTCACGCAGAGGGGGCTGGACGCCGGTTCCGTCTTTTTCTACACCGGGGCTAGTGTATCTCCGGAGAGGGGACCCGGAGCGTCGGGATCCCACCTAAACCAATGTTTTGCCATGCCATGTGTGTTAGATTGTATCATGGGTGTTGTGTGCCAAAGATACCATCACTCTCTGTGCCGGGGCCTCACCGACGTCGGATTCTCTCTCGCGGGTTCCTGGACTGCTCACACCCCGAAACTCCCGGATCTGACGTAACGGGGGGAATCTTGCAAGTAGGTGGGCCCTACCATTGTCAAGGGTGTTCCTTGGGACTAACATGACACAACCAAGCAACTAGTTCCACTTTGCTACCCACTTCCGGCTCACGCAGAGGGGGCTAGACGCCGGTTCCGTCTTTTTCTACAACGGGGCTAGTGTATCTCCGGAGAGGGGACCCGGAGCATCGGGATCCCACCTAAACCAATGTTTTTCCATGCCATGTGTGTTAGATTGTATCATGGGTGTTGTGTGCCAAAGATACCATCACTCTCTGTGCCGGGGCCTCACCGACGTCGGATTCTCTCTCGCGGGTTCCTGGACTGCTCACACCCCGAAACTCCCGGATCTGACGTAACGGGGGGAATCTTGCAAGTAGGTGGGCCCTACCATTGTCAAGGGTGTTCCTTGGGACTAACATGACACAACCAAGCAACTAGTTCCACTTTGCTACCCACTTCCGGCTCACGCAGAGGGGGCTAGACGCCGGTTCCGTCTTTTTCTACAACGGGGCTAGTGTATCTCCGGAGAGGGGACCCGGAGCATCGGGATCCCACCTAAACCAATGTTTTTCCATGCCATGTGTGTTAGATTGTATCATGGGTGTTGTGTGCCAAAGATACCATCACTCTCTGTGCCGGGGCCTCACCGACGTCGGATTCTCTCTCGCGGGTTCCTGGACTGCTCACACCCCGAAACTCACGGATCTGACGTAACGGGGGGAATCTTGCAAGTAGGTGGGCCCTACCATTGTCAAGGGTGTTCCTTGGGACTAACATGACACAACCAAGCAACTAGTTCCACTTTGCTACCCACTTCCGGCTCACGCAGAGGGGGCTAGACGCCGGTTCCGTCTTTTTCTACACCGGGGCTAGTGTATCTCCGGAGAGGGGACCCGGAGCGTCGGGATCCCACCTAAACCAATGTTTTGCCATGCCATGTGTGTTAGATTGTATCATGGGTGTTGTGTGCCAAAGATACCATCACTCTCTGTGCCGGGGCCTCACCGACGTCGGATTCTCTCTCGCGGGTTCCTGGACTGCTCACACCCCGAAACTCCCGGATCTGACGTAACGGGGGGAATCTTGCAAGTAGGTGGGCCCTACCATTGTCAAGGGTGTTCCTTGGGACTAACATGACACAACCAAGCAACTAGTTCCACTTTGCTACCCACTTCCGGCTCACGCAGAGGGGGCTGGACGCCGGTTCCGTCTTTTTCTACACCGGGGCTAGTGTATCTCCGGAGAGGGGACCCGGAGCGTCGGGATCCCACCTAAACCAATGTTTTGCCATGCCATGTGTGTTAGATTGTATCATGGGTGTTGTGTGCCAAAGATACCATCACTCTCTGTGCCGGGGCCTCACCGACGTCGGATTCTCTCTCGCGGGTTCCTGGACTGCTCACACCCCGAAACTCCCGGATCTGACGTAACGGGGGGAATCTTGCAAGTAGGTGGGCCCTACCATTGTCAAGGGTGTTCCTTGGGACTAACATGATACAACCAAGCAACTAGTTCCACTTTGCTACCCACTTCCGGCTCACGCAGAGGGGGCTAGACGCCGGTTCCGTCTTTTTCTACAACGGGGCTAGTGTATCTCCGGAGAGGGGACCCGGAGCGTCGGGATCCCACCTAAACCAATGTTTTGCCATGCCATGTGTGTTAGATTGTATCATGGGTGTTGTGTGCCAAAGATACCATCACTCTCTGTGCCGGGGCCTCACCGACGTCGGATTCTCTCTCGCGGGTTCCTGGACTGCTCACACCCCGAAACTCACGGATCTGACGTAACGGGGGGAATCTTGCAAGTAGGTGGGCCCTACCATTGTCAAGGGTGTTCCTTGGGACTAACATGACACAACCAAGCAACTAGTTCCACTTTGCTACCCACTTCCGGCTCACGCAGAGGGGGCTAGACGCCGGTTCCGTCTTTTTCTACACCGGGGCTAGTGTATCTCCGGAGAGGGGACCCGGAGCGTCGGGATCCCACCTAAACCAATGTTTTGCCATGCCATGTGTGTTAGATTGTATCATGGGTGTTGTGTGCCAAAGATACCATCACTCTCTGTGCCGGGGCCTCACCGACGTCGGATTCTCTCTCGCGGGTTCCTGGACTGCTCACACCCCGAAACTCCCGGATCTGACGTAACGGGGGGAATCTTGCAAGTAGGTGGGCCCTACCATTGTCAAGGGTGTTTCTTGGGACTAACATGACACAACCAAGCAACTAGTCCCACTTTGCTACCCACTTCCGGCTCACGCAGAGGGGGCTGGACGCCGGTTCCGTCTTTTTCTACAACGGGGCTAGTGTATCTCCGGAGAGGGGACCCGGAGCGTCGGGATCCCACCTAAACCAATGTTTTGCCATGCCATGTGTGTTAGATTGTATCATGGGTGTTGTGTGCCAAAGATACCATCACTCTCTGTGCCGGGGCCTCACCGACGTCGGATTCTCTCTCGCGGGTTCCTGGACTGCTCACACCCCGAAACTCACGGATCTGACGTAACGGGGGGAATCTTGCAAGTAGGTGGGCCCTACCATTGTCAAGGGTGTTCCTTGGGACTAACATGACACAACCAAGCAACTAGTTCCACTTTGCTACCCACTTCCGGCTCACGCAGAGGGGGCTAGACGCCGCTTCCGTCTTTTTCTACAACGGGGCTAGTGTATCTCCGGAGAGGGGACCCGGAGCGTCGGGATCCCACCTAAACCAATGTTTTGCCATGCCATGTGTGTTAGATTGTATCATGGGTGTTGTGTGCCAAAGATACCATCACTCTCTGTGCCGGGGCCTCACCGACGTCGGATTCTCTCTCGCGGGTTCCTGGACTGCTCACACCCCGAAACTCACGGATCTGACGTAACGGGGGGAATCTTGCAAGTAGGTGGGCCCTACCATTGTCAAGGGTGTTCCTTGGGACTAACATGACACAACCAAGCAACTAGTTCCACTTTGCTACCCACTTCCGGCTCACGCAGAGGGGGCTAGACGCCGGTTCCGTCTTTTTCTACACCGGGGCTAGTGTATCTCCGGAGAGGGGACCCGGAGCGTCGGGATCCCACCTAAACCAATGTTTTGCCATGCCATGTGTGTTAGATTGTATCATGGGTGTTGTGTGCCAAAGATACCATCACTCTCTGTGCCGGGGCCTCACCGACGTCGGATTCTCTCTCGCGGGTTCCTGGACTGCTCACACCCCGAAACTCCCGGATCTGACGTAACGGGGGGAATCTTGCAAGTAGGTGGGCCCTACCATTGTCAAGGGTGTTCCTTGGGACTAACATGACACAACCAAGCAACTAGTTCCACTTTGCTACCCACTTCCGGCTCACGCAGAGGGGGCTAGACGCCGCTTCCGTCTTTTTCTACAACGGGGCTAGTGTATCTCCGGAGAGGGGACCCGGAGCGTCGGGATCCCACCTAAACCAATGTTTTGCCATGCCATGTGTGTTAGATTGTATCATGGGTGTTGTGTGCCAAAGATACCATCACTCTCTGTGCCGGGGCCTCACCGACGTCGGATTCTCTCTCGCGGGTTCCTGGACTGCTCACACCCCGAAACTCACGGATCTGACGTAACGGGGGGAATCTTGCAAGTAGGTGGGCCCTACCATTGTCAAGGGTGTTCCTTGGGACTAACATGACACAACCAAGCAACTAGTTCCACTTTGCTACCCACTTCCGGCTCACGCAGAGGGGGCTAGACGCAGCTTCCGTCTTTTTCTACAACGGGGCTAGTGTATCTCCGGAGAGGGGACCCGGAGCGTCGGGATCCCACCTAAACCAATGTTTTGCCATGCCATGTGTGTTAGATTGTATCATGGGTGTTGTGTGCCAAAGATACCATCACTCTCTGTGCCGGGGCCTCACCGACGTCGGATTCTCTCTCGCGGGTTCCTGGACTGCTCACACCCCGAAACTCACGGATCTGACGTAACGGGGGGAATCTTGCAAGTAGGTGGGCCCTACCATTGTCAAGGGTGTTCCTTGGGACTAACATGACACAACCAAGCAACTAGTTCCACTTTGCTACCCACTTCCGGCTCACGCAGAGGGGGCTAGACGCCGGTTCCGTCTTTTTCTACAACGGGGCTAGTGTATCTCCGGAGAGGGGACCCGGAGCGTCGGGATCCCACCTAAACCAATGTTTTGCCATGCCATGTGTGTTAGATTGTATCATGGGTGTTGTGTGCCAAAGATACCATCACTCTCTGTGTCGGGGCCTCACCGACGTCGGATTCTCTCTCGCGGCTTCCTGGACTGCTCACACCCCGAAACTCACGGATCTGACGTAACGGGGGGAATATTGCAAGTAGGTGGGCCCTACCATTGTCAAGGGTGTTCCTTGGGACTAACATGACACAACCAAGCAACTAGTTCCACTTTGCTACCCACTTCCGGCTCACGCAGAGGGGGCTAGACGCAGCTTCCGTCTTTTTCTACACCGGGGCTAGTGTATCTCCGGAGAGGGGACCCGGAGCGTCGGGATCCCACCTAAACCAATGTTTTTCCATGCCATGTGTGTTAGATTGTATCATGGGTGTTGTGTGCCAAAGATACCATCACTCTCTGTGCCGGGGCCTCACCGACGTCGGATTCTCTCTCGCGGGTTCCTGGACTGCTCACACCCCGAAACTCACGGATCTGACGTAACGGGGGGAATCTTGCAAGTAGGTGGGCCCTACCATTGTAAAGGGTGTTCCTTGGGACTAACATGACACAACCAAGCAACTAGTTCCACTTTGCTACCCACTTCCGGCTCACGCAGAGGGGGCTAGACGCCGCTTCCGTCTTTTTCTACAACGGGGCTAGTGTATCTCCGGAGAGGGGACCCGGAGCGTCGGGATCCCACCTAAACCAATGTTTTGCCATGCCATGTGTGTTAGATTGTATCATGGGTGTTGTGTGCCAAAGATACCATCACTCTCTGTGCCGGGGCCTCACCGACGTCGGATTCTCTCTCGCGGGTTCCTGGACTGCTCACACCCCGAAACTCACGGATCTGACGTAACGGGGGGAATCTTGCAAGTAGGTGGGCCCTAACATTGTCAAGGGTGTTCCTTGGGACTAACATGACACAACCAAGCAACTAGTTCCACTTTGCTACCCACTTCCGGCTCACGCAGAGGGGGCTAGACGCCGCTTCCGTCTTTTTCTACAACGGGGCTAGTGTATCTCCGGAGAGGGGACCCGGAGCGTCGGGATCCCACCTAAACCAATGTTTTGCCATGCCATGTGTGTTAGATTGTATCATGGGTGTTGTGTGCCAAAGATACCATCACTCTCTGTGCCGGGGCCTCACCGACGTCGGATTCTCTCTCGCGGGTTCCTGGACTGCTCACACCCCGAAACTCACGGATCTGACGTAACGGGGGGAATCTTGCAAGTAGGTGGGCCCTACCATTGTCAAGGGTGTTCCTTGGGACTAACATGACACAACCAAGCAACTAGTTCCACTTTGCTACCCACTTCCGGCTCACGCAGAGGGGGCTAGACGCAGCTTCCGTCTTTTTCTACAACGGGGCTAGTGTATCTCCGGAGAGGGGACCCGGAGCGTCGGGATCCCACCTAAACCAATGTTTTGCCATGCCATGTGTGTTAGATTGTATCATGGGTGTTGTGTGCCAAAGATACCATCACTCTCTGTGCCGGGGCCTCACCGACGTCGGATTCTCTCTCGCGGGTTCCTGGACTGCTCACACCCCGAAACTCACGGATCTGACGTAACAGGGGGAATCTTGCAAGTAGGTGGGCCCTACCATTGTCAAGGGTGTTCCTTGGGACTAACATGACACAACCAAGCAACTAGTTCCACTTTGCTACCCACTTCCGGCTCACGCAGAGGGGGCTAGACGCAGCTTCCGTCTTTTTCTACAACGGGGCTAGTGTATCTCCGGAGAGGGGACCCGGAGCGTCGGGATCCCACCTAAACCAATGTTTTGCCATGCCATGTGTGTTAGATTGTATCATGGGTGTTGTGTGCCAAAGATACCATCACTCTCTGTGCCGGGGCCTCACCGACGTCGGATTCTCTCTCGCGGGTTCCTGGACTGCTCACACCCCGAAACTCACGGATCTGACGTAACGGGGGGAATCTTGCAAGTAGGTGGGCCCTACCATTGTCAAGGGTGTTCCTTGGGACTAACATGACACAACCAAGCAACTAGTTCCACTTTGCTACCCACTTCCGGCTCACGCAGAGGGGGCTAGACGCAGCTTCCGTCTTTTTCTACAACGGGGCTAGTGTATCTCCGGAGAGGGGACCCGGAGCGTCGGGATCCCACCTAAACCAATGTTTTGCCATGCCATGTGTGTTAGATTGTATCATGGGTGTTGTGTGCCAAAGATACCATCACTCTCTATGCCGGGGCCTCACCGACGTCGGATTCTCTCTCGCGGGTTCCTGGACTGCTCACACCCCGAAACTCACGGATCTGACGTAACGGGGGGAATCTTGCAAGTAGGTGGGCCCTACCATTGTCAAGGGTGTTCCTTGGGACTAACATGACACAACCAAGCAACTAGTTCCACTTTGCTACCCACTTCCGGCTCACGCAGAGGGGGCTAGACGCCGCTTCCGTCTTTTTCTACAACGGGGCTAGTGTATCTCCGGAGAGGGGACCCGGAGCGTCGGGATCCCACCTAAACCAATGTTTTGCCATGCCATGTGTGTTAGATTGTATCATGGGTGTTGTGTGCCAAAGATACCATCACTCTCTGTGCCGGGGCCTCACCGACGTCGGATTCTCTCTCGCGGGTTCCTGGACTGCTCACACCCCGAAACTCACGGATCTGACGTAACGGGGGGAATCTTGCAAGTAGGTGGGCCCTACCATTGTCAAGGGTGTTCCTTGGGACTAACATGACACAACCAAGCAACTAGTTCCACTTTGCTACCCACTTCCGGCTCACGCAGAGGGGGCTAGACGCAGCTTCCGTCTTTTTCTACAACGGGGCTAGTGTATCTCCGGAGAGGGGACCCGGAGCGTCGGGATCCCACCTAAACCAATGTTTTGCCATGCCATGTGTGTTAGATTGTATCATGGGTGTTGTGTGCCAAAGATACCATCACTCTCTGTGCCGGGGCCTCACCGACGTCGGATTCTCTCTCGCGGGTTCCTGGACTGCTCACACCCCGAAACTCACGGATCTGACGTAACGGGGGGAATCTTGCAAGTAGGTGGGCCCTACCGTTGTCAAGGGTGTTCCTTGGGACTAACATGACACAACCAAGCAACTAGTTCCACTTTGCTACCCACTTCCGGCTCACGCAGAGGGGGCTGGACGCCGGTTCCGTCTTTTTCTACACCGGGGCTAGTGTATCTCCGGAGAGGGGACCCGGAGCGTCGGGATCCCACCTAAACCAATGTTTTGCCATGCCATGTGTGTTAGATTGTATCATGGGTGTTGTGTGCCAAAGATACCATCACTCTCTGTGCCGGGGCCTCACCGACGTCGGATTCTCTCTCGCGGGTTCCTGGACTGCTCACACCCCGAAACTCCCGGATCTGACGTAACGGGGGGAATCTTGCAAGTAGGTGGGCCCTACCATTGTCAAGGGTGTTCCTTGGGACTAACATGACACAACCAAGCAACTAGTTCCACTTTGCTACCCACTTCCGGCTCACGCAGAGGGGGCTAGACGCCGGTTCCGTCTTTTTCTACAACGGGGCTAGTGTATCTCCGGAGAGGGGACCCGGAGCGTCGGGATCCCACCTAAACCAATGTTTTGCCATGCCATGTGTGTTAGATTGTATCATGGGTGTTGTGTGCCAAAGATACCATCACTCTCTGTGCCGGGGCCTCACCGACGTCGGATTCTCTCTCGCGGGTTCCTGGACTGCTCACACCCCGAAACTCACGGATCTGACGTAACGGGGGGAATCTTGCAAGTAGGTGGGCCCTACCATTGTCAAGGGTGTTCCTTGGGACTAACATGACACAACCAAGCAACTAGTTCCACTTTGCTACCCACTTCCGGCTCACGCAGAGGGGGCTAGACGCCGGTTCCGTCTTTTTCTACACCGGGGCTAGTGTATCTCCGGAGAGGGGACCCGGAGCGTCGGGATCCCACCTAAACCAATGTTTTGCCATGCCATGTGTGTTAGATTGTATCATGGGTGTTGTGTGCCAAAGATACCATCACTCTCTGTGCCGGGGCCTCACCGACGTCGGATTCTCTCTCGCGGGTTCCTGGACTGCTCACACCCCGAAACTCCCGGATCTGACGTAACGGGGGGAATCTTGCAAGTAGGTGGGCCCTACCATTGTCAAGGGTGTTCCTTGGGACTAACATGACACAACCAAGCAACTAGTTCCACTTTGCTACCCACTTCCGGCTCACGCAGAGGGGGCTGGACGCCGGTTCCGTCTTTTTCTACAACGGGGCTAGTGTATCTCCGGAGAGGGGACCCGGAGCGTCGGGATCCCACCTAAACCAATGTTTTGCCATGCCATGTGTGTTAGATTGTATCATGGGTGTTGTGTGCCAAAGATACCATCACTCTCTGTGCCGGGGCCTCACCGACGTCGGATTCTCTCTCGCGGGTTCCTGGACTGCTCACACCCCGAAACTCACGGATCTGACGTAACGGGGGGAATCTTGCAAGTAGGTGGGCCCTACCATTGTCAAGGGTGTTCCTTGGGACTAACATGACACAACCAAGCAACTAGTTCCACTTTGCTACCCACTTCCGGCTCACGCAGAGGGGGCTAGACGCCGCTTCCGTCTTTTTCTACAACGGGGCTAGTGTATCTCCGGAGAGGGGACCCGGAGCGTCGGGATCCCACCTAAACCAATGTTTTGCCATGCCATGTGTGTTAGATTGTATCATGGGTGTTGTGTGCCAAAGATACCATCACTCTCTGTGCCGGGGCCTCACCGACGTCGGATTCTCTCTCGCGGGTTCCTGGACTGCTCACACCCCGAAACTCACGGATCTGACGTAACGGGGGGAATCTTGCAAGTAGGTGGGCCCTACCATTGTCAAGGGTGTTCCTTGGGACTAACATGACACAACCAAGCAACTAGTTCCACTTTGCTACCCACTTCCGGCTCACGCAGAGGGGGCTAGACGCCGGTTCCGTCTTTTTCTACACCGGGGCTAGTGTATCTCCGGAGAGGGGACCCGGAGCGTCGGGATCCCACCTAAACCAATGTTTTGCCATGCCATGTGTGTTAGATTGTATCATGGGTGTTGTGTGCCAAAGATACCATCACTCTCTGTGCCGGGGCCTCACCGACGTCGGATTCTCTCTCGCGGGTTCCTGGACTGCTCACACCCCGAAACTCCCGGATCTGACGTAACGGGGGGAATCTTGCAAGTAGGTGGGCCCTACCATTGTCAAGGGTGTTCCTTGGGACTAACATGACACAACCAAGCAACTAGTTCCACTTTGCTACCCACTTCCGGCTCACGCAGAGGGGGCTAGACGCCGCTTCCGTCTTTTTCTACAACGGGGCTAGTGTATCTCCGGAGAGGGGACCCGGAGCGTCGGGATCCCACCTAAACCAATGTTTTGCCATGCCATGTGTGTTAGATTGTATCATGGGTGTTGTGTGCCAAAGATACCATCACTCTCTGTGCCGGGGCCTCACCGACGTCGGATTCTCTCTCGCGGGTTCCTGGACTGCTCACACCCCGAAACTCACGGATCTGACGTAACGGGGGGAATCTTGCAAGTAGGTGGGCCCTACCATTGTCAAGGGTGTTCCTTGGGACTAACATGACACAACCAAGCAACTAGTTCCACTTTGCTACCCACTTCCGGCTCACGCAGAGGGGGCTAGACGCAGCTTCCGTCTTTTTCTACAACGGGGCTAGTGTATCTCCGGAGAGGGGACCCGGAGCGTCGGGATCCCACCTAAACCAATGTTTTGCCATGCCATGTGTGTTAGATTGTATCATGGGTGTTGTGTGCCAAAGATACCATCACTCTCTGTGCCGGGGCCTCACCGACGTCGGATTCTCTCTCGCGGGTTCCTGGACTGCTCACACCCCGAAACTCACGGATCTGACGTAACGGGGGGAATCTTGCAAGTAGGTGGGCCCTACCATTGTCAAGGGTGTTCCTTGGGACTAACATGACACAACCAAGCAACTAGTTCCACTTTGCTACCCACTTCCGGCTCACGCAGAGGGGGCTAGACGCCGGTTCCGTCTTTTTCTACAACGGGGCTAGTGTATCTCCGGAGAGGGGACCCGGAGCGTCGGGATCCCACCTAAACCAATGTTTTGCCATGCCATGTGTGTTAGATTGTATCATGGGTGTTGTGTGCCAAAGATACCATCACTCTCTGTGCCGGGGCCTCACCGACGTCGGATTCTCTCTCGCGGGTTCCTGGACTGCTCACACCCCGAAACTCACGGATCTGACGTAACGGGGGGAATCTTGCAAGTAGGTGGGCCCTACCATTGTCAAGGGTGTTCCTTGGGACTAACATGACACAACCAAGCAACTAGTTCCACTTTGCTACCCACTTCCGGCTCACGCAGAGGGGGCTAGACGCCGCTTCCGTCTTTTTCTACAACGGGGCTAGTGTATCTCCGGAGAGGGGACCCGGAGCGTCGGGATCCCACCTAAACCAATGTTTTGCCATGCCATGTGTGTTAGATTGTATCATGGGTGTTGTGTGCCAAAGATACCATCACTCTCTGTGCCGGGGCCTCACCGACGTCGGATTCTCTCTCGCGGGTTCCTGGACTGCTCACACCCCGAAACTCACGGATCTGACGTAACGGGGGGAATATTGCAAGTAGGTGGGCCCTACCATTGTCAAGGGTGTTCCTTGGGACTAACATGACACAACCAAGCAACTAGTTCCACTTTGCTACCCACTTCCGGCTCACGCAGAGGGGGCTAGACGCCGGTTCCGTCTTTTTCTACACCGGGGCTAGTGTATCTCCGGAGAGGGGACCCGGAGCGTCGGGATCCCACCTAAACCAATGTTTTGCCATGCCATGTGTGTTAGATTGTATCATGGGTGTTGTGTGCCAAAGATACCATCACTCTCTGTGCCGGGGCCTCACCGACGTCGGATTCTCTCTCGCGGGTTCCTGGACTGCTCACACCCCGAAACTCCCGGATCTGACGTAACGGGGGGAATCTTGCAAGTAGGTGGGCCCTACCATTGTCAAGGGTGTTCCTTGGGACTAACATGACACAACCAAGCAACTAGTTCCACTTTGCTACCCACTTCCGGCTCACGCAGAGGGGGCTAGACGCCGCTTCCGTCTTTTTCTACAACGGGGCTAGTGTATCTCCGGAGAGGGGACCCGGAGCGTCGGGATCCCACCTAAACCAATGTTTTGCCATGCCATGTGTGTTAGATTGTATCATGGGTGTTGTGTGCCAAAGATACCATCACTCTCTGTGCCGGGGCCTCACCGACGTCGGATTCTCTCTCGCGGGTTCCTGGACTGCTCACACCCCGAAACTCCCGGATCTGACGTAACGGGGGGAATCTTGCAAGTAGGTGGGCCCTACCATTGTCAAGGGTGTTCCTTGGGTCTAACATGACACAACCAAGCAACTAGTTCCACTTTGCTACCCACTTCCGGCTCACGCAGAGGGGGCTAGACGCAGCTTCCGTCTTTTTCTACAACGGGGCTAGTGTATCTCCGGAGAGGGGACCCGGAGCGTCGGGATCCCACCTAAACCAATGTTTTGCCATGCCATGTGTGTTAGATTGTATCATGGGTGTTGTGTGCCAAAGATACCATCACTCTCTGTGCCGGGGCCTCACCGACGTCGGATTCTCTCTCGCGGGTTCCTGGACTGCTCACACCCCGAAACTCCCGGATCTGACGTAACGGGGGGAATCTTGCAAGTAGGTGGGCCCTACCATTGTCAAGGGTGTTCCTTGGGACTAACATGACACAACCAAGCAACTAGTTCCACTTTGCTACCCACTTCCGGCTCACGCAGAGGGGGCTAGACGCAGCTTCCGTCTTTTTCTACACCGGGGCTAGTGTATCTCCGGAGAGGGGACCCGGAGCGTCGGGATCCCACCTAAACCAATGTTTTGCCATGCCATGTGTGTTAGATTGTATCATGGGTGTTGTGTGCCAAAGATACCATCACTCTCTGTGCCGGGGCCTCACCGACGTCGGATTCTCTCTCGCGGGTTCCTGGACTGCTCACACCCCGAAACTCCCGGATCTGACGTAACGGGGGGAATCTTGCAAGTAGGTGGGCCCTACCATTGTCAAGGGTGTTCCTTGGGACTAACATGACACAACCAAGCAACTAGTTCCACTTTGCTACCCACTTCCGGCTCACGCAGAGGGGGCTAGACGCCGCTTCCGTCTTTTTCTACAACTGGGCTAGTGTATCTCCGGAGAGGGGACCCGGAGCGTCGGGATCCCACCTAAACCAATGTTTTGCCATGCCATGTGTGTTAGATTGTATCATGGGTGTTGTGTGCCAAAGATACCATCACTCTCTGTGCCGGGGCCTCACCGACGTCGGATTCTCTCTCGCGGGTTCCTGGACTGCTCACACCCCGAAACTCACGGATCTGACGTAACGGGGGGAATCTTGCAAGTAGGTGGGCCCTACCATTGTCAAGGGTGTTCCTTGGGACTAACATGACACAACCAAGCAACTAGTTCCACTTTGCTACCCACTTCCGGCTCACGCAGAGGGGGCTAGACGCAGCTTCCGTCTTTTTCTACAACGGGGCTAGTGTATCTCCGGAGAGGGGACCCGGAGCGTCGGGATCCCACCTAAACCAATGTTTTGCCATGCCATGTGTGTTAGATTGTATCATGGGTGTTGTGTGCCAAAGATACCATCACTCTCTGTGCCGGGGCCTCACCGACGTCGGATTCTCTCTCGCGGGTTCCTGGACTGCTCACACCCCGAAACTCACGGATCTGACGTAACGGGGGGAATCTTGCAAGTAGGTGGGCCCTACCATTGTCAAGGGTGTTCCTTGGGACTAACATGACACAACCAAGCAACTAGTTCCACTTTGCTACCCACTTCCGGCTCACGCAGAGGGGGCTAGACGCCGCTTCCGTCTTTTTCTACAACGGGGCTAGTGTATCTCCGGAGAGGGGACCCGGAGCGTCGGGATCCCACCTAAACCAATGTTTTGTCATGCCATGTGTGTTAGATTGTATCATGGGTGTTGTGTGCCAAAGATACCATCACTCTCTGTGCCGGGGCCTCACCGACGTCGGATTCTCTCTCGCGGGTTCCTGGACTGCTCACACCCCGAAACTCACGGATCTGACGTAACGGGGGGAATCTTGCAAGTAGGTGGGCCCTACCATTGTCAAGGGTGTTCCTTGGGACTAACATGACACAACCAAGCAACTAGTTCCACTTTGCTACCCACTTCCGGCTCACGCAGAGGGGGCTAGACGCCGGTTCCGTCTTTTTCTACACCGGGGCTAGTGTATCTCCGGAGAGGGGACCCGGAGCGTCGGGATCCCACCTAAACCAATGTTTTGCCATGCCATGTGTGTTAGATTGTATCATGGGTGTTGTGTGCCAAAGATACCATCACTCTCTGTGCCGGGGCCTCACCGACGTCGGATTCTCTCTCGCGGGTTCCTGGACTGCTCACACCCCGAAACTCCCGGATCTGACGTAACGGGGGGAATCTTGCAAGTAGGTGGGCCCTACCATTGTCAAGGGTGTTCCTTGGGACTAACATGACACAACCAAGCAACTAGTTCCACTTTGCTACCCACTTCCGGCTCACGCAGAGGGGGCTAGACGCCGCTTCCGTCTTTTTCTACAACGGGGCTAGTGTATCTCCGGAGAGGGGACCCGGAGCGTCGGGATCCCACCTAAACCAATGTTTTGCCATGCCATGTGTGTTAGATTGTATCATGGGTGTTGTGTGCCAAAGATACCATCACTCTCTGTGCCGGGGCCTCACCGACGTCGGATTCTCTCTCGCGGGTTCCTGGACTGCTCACACCCCGAAACTCCCGGATCTGACGTAACGGGGGGAATCTTGCAAGTAGGTGGGCCCTACCATTGTCAAGGGTGTTCCTTGGGTCTAACATGACACAACCAAGCAACTAGTTCCACTTTGCTACCCACTTCCGGCTCACGCAGAGGGGGCTAGACGCAGCTTCCGTCTTTTTCTACAACGGGGCTAGTGTATCTCCGGAGAGGGGACCCGGAGCGTCGGGATCCCACCTAAACCAATGTTTTGCCATGCCATGTGTGTTAGATTGTATCATGGGTGTTGTGTGCCAAAGATACCATCACTCTCTGTGCCGGGGCCTCACCGACGTCGGATTCTCTCTCGCGGGTTCCTGGACTGCTCACACCCCGAAACTCCCGGATCCGACGTAACGGGGGGAATCTTGCAAGTAGGTGGGCCCTACCATTGTCAAGGGTGTTCCTTGGGACTAACATGACACAACCAAGCAACTAGTTCCACTTTGCTACCCACTTCCGGCTCACGCAGAGGGGGCTAGACGCAGCTTCCGTCTTTTTCTACAACGGGGCTAGTGTATCTCCGGAGAGGGGACCCGGAGCGTCGGGATCCCACCTAAACCAATGTTTTGCCATGCCATGTGTGTTAGATTGTATCATGGGTGTTGTGTGCCAAAGATACCATCACTCTCTGTGCCGGGCCTCACCGACGTCGGATTCTCTCTCGCGGGTTCCTGGACTGCTCACACCCCGAAACTCACGGATCTGACGTAACGGGGGGAATCTTGCAAGTAGGTGGGCCCTACCATTGTCAAGGGTGTTCCTTGGGACTAACATGACACAACCAAGCAACTAGTTCCACTTTGCTACCCACTTCCGGCTCACGCAGAGGGGGCTAGACGCAGCTTCCGTCTTTTTCTACAACGGGGCTAGTGTATCTCCGGAGAGGGGACCCGGAGCGTCGGGATCCCACCTAAACCAATGTTTTGCCATGCCATGTGTGTTAGATTGTATCATGGGTGTTGTGTGCCAAAGATACCATCACTCTCTGTGCCGGGGCCTCACCGACGTCGGATTCTCTCTCGCGGGTTCCTGGACTGCTCACACCCCGAAACTCACGGATCTGACGTAACGGGGGGAATCTTGCAAGTAGGTGGGCCCTACCATTGTCAAGGGTGTTCCTTGGGACTAACATGACACAACCAAGCAACTAGTTCTACTTTGCTACCCACTTCCGGCTCACGCAGAGGGGGCTAGACGCCGCTTCCGTCTTTTTCTACAACGGGGCTAGTGTATCTCCGGAGAGGGGACCCGGAGCGTCGGGATCCCACCTAAACCAATGTTTTGCCATGCCATGTGTGTTAGATTGTATCATGGGTGTTTTGTGCCAAAGATACCATCACTCTCTGTGCCGGGGCCTCACCGACGTCGGATTCTCTCTCGCGGGTTCCTGGACTGCTCACACCCCGAAACTCACGGATCTGACGTAACGGGGGGAATCTTGCAAGTAGGTGGGCCCTACCATTGTCAAGGGTGTTCCTTGGGACTAACATGACACAACCAAGCAACTAGTTCCACTTTGCTACCCACTTCCGGCTCACGCAGAGGGGGCTAGACGCAGCTTCCGTCTTTTTCTACAACGGGGCTAGTGTATCTCCGGAGAGGGGACCCGGAGCGTCGGGATCCCACACACATGAAGTGTGTTCTTTGGGACTAACATGACACTTGAACACGATTATTTTTGAATTTTACGACTAGATTGAAATTCAAAGGAAGCGGGATACACGACAGTACGTGGATCTAAACATTCTAGGATACATGGACAAAACATTTGTCCCAGCCATCTTGTGGCTCAGGTCTAGTCATACTCCTGCCTAGGCGTATAATACATGTACTCGTAGTCGTCGAAGTCGCCGCCGTCGTCGTCGCTGTCGTCAGATGGGGGAGCACGCCAGCTGGACCGCGGGTAGCGCATGCGGGGGTTATCGCCGTTCCTTATGTAGTTCATGACGCCCTGGAGAGTCCGGCCGCGCCACCACAGCCGACGACCAGCCTCGTTGAAGTTCGCAGGAGGCGGGCCGTCCTCCTCGTACCTGGCGAGCGCCCTCTCACGCCGATTGAAGAAGAAGACGTCCCAACCTGCGCGGTAGTTGGGATTCCATTGGGGATACGTCCGCTGCTCCGGTGTCAGCTCGAAGTAGTAGTGGTTCGTGATGGCCGCCCGGCGCGCCAGACCTCGAGGGACAGGAGGGACCGGCACGCCTCCGACGCTCAGCATCCACCCGGCGGGGACGCCGTACCCGGGAGGGCAGGGGTAGTTTGAGGCGCAGAGCTCCTCCGCCTCCGAGTAGGTTAAAGTGGGTACGGTGGAAGACATGGAAGAGTTGTCGCGAAGAAATGGAAGAGTGTGCTGGGTTGTAGATATGTGCAAATGAGCTAGATGCATGTGTGTTTATATAGTGAGAAGAAGCACACGGATCGTGTGTTTTCTTCGAGGTCTTCGGAGCCGTTGGATCTTTCAAGTGATTGTCAGCCGGTGGATCAAAGATAGGCACACGGATTGTGTGCTTGTTTCACTTGTTTGCCGAGTGTCATATCACGAGACACTCGGCAAAGCTATAAACTGCGCGGGAGGAGTTGGCGCGAAGTGAAAATCTTTCGAGGGAACAAATTTATGCCGAGTACCAACCATGACACTCGGCAAAGATTCAAAAACTACGCGGGAATGGGTGGCGCGAAGACACGAAATTTTCAGAGCCGAGTTTGCCGAGTGGTGCGCAGTGGCAGTCGGCAAACGGACAAAGTATGCCGAGTCCCCGTTACGAAAGCACTCGGCGAACCCACGCCACCGTTCCATCACGGTCGAAACGCACGGTTCGCCACGTGTCTCCATCTTTTGCCGAGTGTTTCATTTTTGCCGAGTGTATCGAGCTGTTTTGCCGTTGTCTATTTGTATGCCGAGTGTGCCCTGCACCTGACACTCGGCAACAACACGCTACGCCGAGTGTTTCTGTTTTGCCGAGTGCCTGGTGCAGAGCACACTCGGCGTACGAGCTGGTCGCCGAGTGTGACGCTTTGCCGAGTGTTTTTGGGGCGTATGTCGGCGTACGCAGCTGTTTGCCGAGTGGCCCGTGATTTGGCACTCGGCAAAGCCTGTGTGACTCGGCGTACGCAAGAGATTCGTGTCTAGCTTCCGTCTTTTACCTTTTTATTATTGTCTCATTTTTCGCATTTTATTTTCTATTTTCTGTTTTTTATTTCTGTTTTATTTCTTTCCTTTCTGTTTCTTTTTATGATTTATTATTTGTTTTTAGTTTTATTTTTCTTTTGTCCAAAAATATTTGTTTTGAAATTTGTTCTAATTTAAAAAAAAGTTCAAATAAATATACGATCAGATATGAAATCCGTTTATATTTAAATCTGTTTAAAATGAGAATTGTTCAAATTAAAAAATTGTTCAGATTTTAAAAAAGTTCAGATTTTAAATCTGTTTAAAATTAACAATTCGTTCATTTTCAAATACTGTTCACAATTTTCAAAATCTGTTGTCATCCGTTTCAACTTTGTTCATTTTCAAAATTTATTCAGATTCAAATTTTGTTCATTTTCAAAATTATTCACCATTCTAAAAAGTTGTTTATTTCCAAAAATTGTCCCGATTCAAATCTATTCAGATTCAAAATTACTCGTTTCCAAAAAATGTTCACCTTAAAAAAAAATTCTGATTCAAAGTTTCTTTATTTTCATAATTTGTCTCGACTCATTCAAAATTTTGTTCATTTTCAAAATTTGTGAAAGTACCTACTTCTACTTGGAACGTGGCTAACCTTTTCAACTAAGGTACGTAGCAGTGAAAAAACACTAACGTAGGTACAGTGGCTTTTCAACTAACGTACCTACCAGTGCAAAGAAAAAACTAACGTACCTACAGTGAGCGTGGCTTTCCAACTAAGGTTACCTATGATTTTTGGCTCGGCCCACCGTGCGAAATGCGGGCGAGTCGGGGCTCCGACTCGCGTGAAGCGACGCATAGGAGACCCCCCCTGCAAGGTGCGTTGCGAGGTTGTGTGCAAGTTTCCATGGGCTGTTGCCTGTGAGACGGGCTGGCTCGTCTCGAGACTTGGAGTTTGGCCCTTTTCGCATCTTGCATCCATCCCATCAGGACATGTACAATCTCTGTCAATGGCATTTTTTCTTCTTCTTCTACTCGGTATCTAATTGTTTGATATTCACATGTATAGTTGCATTTTTGTATTTATATGATGCGATTAACTTTCTAATTGTTGCGGCAATTTTTTGGATCACTGCATTTTATGTGTAGTATATTACATTAAAAAGAAAATTGTTTTCTTAAACGAGTTGTATCTGGAAGATTCATAGTTAGCTAAATCTGTAATTACTTGACTTGTGCTTCTGGGAGTTCGGGTTTACCTGAAAATTCGGGTCAGGTAACTCTGGTTATTAAAAATTCGGATTCCCAAATATGACACCCAAAATTTGTCCACATTCTTTGTTACCCGACATTTCGAGAACCTGGAAAATCGGGTTTGTTTTCTGGTTACCCTCAATTGCCCGAAATGCAACACAAAGAACAAAAATTGCAGCAATATTTCTTCAAATTTTCGTAGCCATCGCGGCAAAGCTGCTACGGTAGGGGTGAAGGGCTGCGTTGGGCTGCCCGCTAGGAGCCTAGGAGGAGTCGCACCAATCGCGGTTTTGCAGGGAGGCGGACGGCGTAGGCTGCACCATGCCGCTGTCAGACAGGGGTGATGAGATGTCAGAAAAGCGGCTAGCGGGGAGCGAGGGGGCACTCCACTACACGCCGTTGAGGAAGGGGCTAGGCGTGGCACTGCACCTTGTCGCTCTGACCAGGCAGGGGCGGTCTCTAAGACGGGTAGTTAGGTTAGTTAGGTTTGACTAGTTGGGGTATCGAGTGGATGAGGAGGACGTGGGCTGGGCTATGCGTAATTTTAACTTGGGCTGACAGTTTCTTATTTACTTCGGGAATTTCGGGCTGATCGGGTACCTAAGGTACACTCCCGAATTTCCCCAGTAAATTTCGGTTTTTGGAAGTTACCACCCGAACATGTACTCGGGTTCGGGTACCGGGTTTTATTTGCTATCCCCGAGAATTTGTGAGCCCTGAGTGTTTAATTGATCTAATTCTTTTGGAAGGTTGTCAAAACGACCAGATCGTGTTTCTAATTTTTCATACTAAGTAATGAAATAAATATAGGGCTATTGCAAATAGCGACAACCTCCCAAAAGAACTACAGCGGCCAAGGGTAATGCCAAGATAAACAGGGCTAGATCGAGGAGAACTATAAATGGAATCATTGAGAGGCAACATGCTCAATCCACTATAGCGGGGCTATAGCCAACTACATCGATATTATGACATTTTGCTAGTATTTCCCCCAGCAACGTGTGTGGAATCATATAGTTTCATTAAGAAACTAGAAAGACAGTTGCAAGAGCACGCAAACAGTATTAATTCACGCAGACGGAATGACAAACTTATCCAACAAACTTATAGAACGCACCGAAATGAAACAAGTTAACTGCAGCATTTGGGAGATTGACCAAGTAGCACAACAATCCTACTGGTGAAATATATTGAAAATGCATCATATCCATAAATGCCTCAGGTAGTCATGCATCTTATTCTGCTGACGAGTCGCACCACATCATTCGGACAGTTCACTCGCAGCGTGTCGTCCTGCAAATAGTTCCGTGCAGTTTCAGATGTTAAATTAGTTTGCGGCAATTAGTATGTATAGTAGTAGAAAGGATCAAGAAATCAATTTGCATTTAGAAGGTGTAAATAGATCATAACAGTGTGATAGATGATGCATACCTAAAGATGCCAGGTGGGTTGCAGAAGCTCATGAATGGAAACAAGGCATGCAACTCTGCTCTGTGGCACAGTTTCCTCGCCAGCAGACACTTGAGATCAACGGTGTAGATGCCAAGATCGGTGATCACGAAGATGATATCTGTGCCCTCCACGGAGCCAACCAACACAACTTTGGTAGTTTGGTTATTGTCGGATTTCCAATGGGGAGAAATGTCTCAAGGTTGACGACTCTTGTGAGTACCCATGGCACCGCAGCTCCTGTCTCCTTCAACGTCCACATGCGGACGGTGCACTTTTCCAGGTGGGCGATACCCAGCCTGGACTGCTTGGTCGCCATGAGGATGGTGCCCCTGGCATACACATTAGCCCCAGCTGGGACATCAATCAGTGACAAACAATGTCCAACCACGTCATACTTGAGAATTCGAGTGCTCCGCAGTCTGTGCGTGAGGACAAAGTGGACAGCGCCCCCAACTAGCACACTCGCAATCGGCTCGATCCTGGTGTCGTAGCCGACGTTGAGCTCAGAGGTCGGCGGACTCCACTGTCCAGATTCAGAGGAGTAAGTGCTGGCTGTCACGACCTCCTTGTCCATATCACCGCCTACAAAGACGACGCCGAAAGGGCCCTCGTGGCAGGCGATGTGGTCGCAGCCATCGACGACACAGAATACCGCTATCCCGATGTTGTTGCCGAAGGCCACATTCAGCTCCGTCAGCCGGCGTCCGGTCATCGGATCCCAGAAGACAATATCCGCCGGCTCCGGCTCGGAGTTCGGCTTGCTCAGGATGACGCGGCCATGGCGGCAGTCCAACACGGAGAATCCGTGTAGCCGGTGGTCCTTGGGGATGCGCGGGCGCGCCCGGTGGCTGTCGACCGTGGTGGTGGGAATAAAGCGGGTGTCGGCGACAGGATCACCAAAGATGAGCCGGAGGTAGAAGAAGCCAAACATGGGTGGGGTCCCGTGGAAGTCGCAGAAGCTGCGGCGAAAGGCAGGGCCGGGAAGGAGGCTGTACCACGGCTTGGAGACAGACGATGCTCGCCCAAGGCAGGCCGGCTCGTCCCGCGGGAGGCGGAGGAGGATCTCCTCCACGACTTGGTCAGGCAGCTCGGGGGCCAGTGGCGGCATGGTCGACGCTGCTTCACCTCAGAACTCAAAAGGATTTTGTGCGGGGAAGACGAAGAGTGGATGGCTGTACGTGCTCCCTTTTATAGAGATGGAGTGAACTAACTCCAAGGGAACCGGATGAAAGGAAGAAGACGACGTCCAATGAATATTCGGCCAAAGAACAGCAATCTTCGCAAGGGAGTAGGAAGGAGGCTGCTCCACAGGCCGAGCCACAAGCTGAGGTGTCATCTCCTCTAAAGAAGAATAAAAACAAGAGGAAGGTGATGCCGCAGAAGCACTATAGAGAAGTATCAGTACCCGTGCTAGGTAATCCGTCAAGACCGGTGCTGAATAATGAGCTTATCGTATATAATGACGGAAGTGCTGGTAAAGGGGAGAAAGAGGGGGAGTTGGCTCAGGCCAATGAACCGACTACAAAGAAGAAGAAGGACACACCGACAAACTCTGAAAACTCGGCAGTGGCTGCAGAGCAGCACTGCCAGGATCAACGAGTTGTATAGGTATCAACTGTCGGGGGCTTGGGAACCCCGAGACAGTTCGTGAGCTTCGAAGCATGACGAAGCAGGAAGGTCCCGGGCTTCTTTTTGTGATGGAAACAAAAATAAGCGCCAAACGTGTGGAGTCCCTTGCTAGTCAGCTAGGGTTTTCTAATTGTTTTGCAGTAGACAGTAATGGTCTCAGTGGAGGCATTGGACTTTACTGGTCAAGAGATTTTTCGGTGGAAGTGAGAAATTACAGTACCGGCCACATCGATGCTGTGGTGCGGAGAGGAGACCAAAACTCATCTGAGTGGAGGTTTACTGGTTTTTACGGAGCCCCCAAAGCAGAAGACAGACATCATAGCTGGAGGTTCCTTCGGACACTTTATGCACTGCCACATGATGCGTGGCTGTGTATGGGAGACTTCAACGAAACCCTGCACTCTGATGAGCATTTCAGTCGGGCTGCGAGGCCAGAAGGACAAATGAGGGCATTTCGAGAAGTTATTGATGAATGCGAGTTGCAGGACTTGGGATGGTCTGGTATCCCCTATACTTGGGACAATAGGCAGCCCGGGAATGCTAACGTGAAGGCAAGACTAGATCGTGCGTTTGCTAATGAGGCCTTCAGACAAAAATTTGAGCACATTAGGGTGAGGCATGTCAGCGCAACAGAATCGGACCATTGTTTTGTGGTTGCGGAGATCTGCGAATTTCGCAGTAACAGTGCTTCCCGTGGGCGTCGACAGTTTCGATACGAAAATGTCTGGCAGACACACATGGATTATGATCGGATTGTCACAGATACATGGAGTAGACAACCTAACGGTCAGACCTTGCAGGGAGTGATTGATTCTCTTAATGCTATGAAACGAGAACTTGAACCCTGGGGTGCTAAGGAATTTGGTAGCCTAGCACGAACCGCTCGTCAACTGCAGACGAGACTGGACCGTTTACGGAGACATTCGGTTGGCAGAGGCCCTTCGGTTGAAGAGAAAACTATTACTGCTAAGTTGAGAGAGGCTATGAGACAAGAAGAAATTTGGATGCGGCAAAGATCGCGTGTTCTTTGGCTGCGGGAGGGGGATCTCAATACGCGTTATTTCCATGCTCAGGCAAAGCAACGGCAACGGACCAATAAAATTGAGAAACTACAAAGATCCGATGGCTCGGTGTGCATGTCTGATGAAGAAGACAAAATGGAGGTACAGGGTTTTTATCAACAGCTGTATGCCTCCCAGGGACCGGTTGATGCTAGCTCTCTGTTGGAACATGTTCCGAGGAAAGTTACATCCGATATGCGACAATTACTGGATAAACCATTTACACCAGAGGAAGTGCATCACTCTCTCTTTCAGATGGCTCCATCAAAAGCACCTGGTATTGATGGGTTTACCGCGGGTTTTTTCCAACGGCACTGGACACTTCTTAATAATGCAGTTACTAGTGCTGTTTTGGATTTTCTTAATGGTGGGGAGTTCCCTGAGGGCCTCAACGACACTTCCATAACCTTGATCCCAAAGGTTCGTCACCCCCAATCCATTGCTCAATATCGCCCAATAGCACTCTGTCCGGTCCTGTACAAAATAGCTGCCAAAGCAATCACTAACCGGCTACGGGGTTGCATGGATGAGTTAATTAGCGAGGAACAAAGCGCTTTTGTTCCTGGGCGTCTGATAACTGACAACGTGCTTGTCGCTTTTGAGAGTGTCCATACTATGAAAAGAAGGAAGAAGGGCAAGAATTACACGGCGGCTGTTAAACTTGATATGATGAAAGCCTATGACAGAGTTGAATGGCACTATCTCGAGTCTATACTTCTCAAATTGGGTTTTAGCATCACTTTGGTAAGATTAATTCTGAAATGTGTTTCTTCGGTACGGTTCTCTGTCAGGGTGAATGGCGAATTTCTTCCTTTCTTTACCCCATCAAGAGGACTGCGTCAAGGAGATCCCATGTCACCGTTTCTATTCCTCTTATGCTCTGAAGGGTTCTCTTCACTTCTGAATTCCTTTGGCAGAGTTGACAGAGGTATTAGAGTAAGCTACAGATCCCCTTGGGTTAATCATTTGCTTTTTGCTGACGATTGTCTCATTTTTATTGGAGCAAATGATCAGAATGCAAATAGGCTTAATGATATTCTGCTGATCTATGGTAATGCATCGGGCCAGAGAGTTAATAAGGAGAAGAGTGCAATCTTTTTCAGCCCTAATACACCAACAAGGATCAGGCAGAGTATGAAGAATTCATTGGATGTTCATGTTGAGGCATTCAGTGAACGGTATCTGGGGCTACCTACTGCTGTTGGCAAGATCACTAGTGGCACTTTCGAGCACATTGGGGATCTGGTGAGAGGAAAGATGCAGGGGTGGTCAGAGAAACAATTTGCTTGTGTGGGAAGAGAAACCTTACTGAAATCTGTAATCCAAGCAATTCCCACATATAGCATGAGCTGCTTTTTGATGACAAAGAAAGTGTGCAAGGATTTGGCGTCCTGCATGGCACGATTTTGGTGGGGTAGCTCGATCGACAAACGATCTCTACACTGGCTATCCTGGAAGAAACTAGCAAAACCAAAGTGTAGAGGTGGAATGGGCTTTCGAGACCTGCATCTGTTTAACTTGGCACTGTTAGGGAAACATGGGTGGCGCTTTATAACATCCCCAAACTCCTTGTGTGCTAGAGTTTTGAAGGGTAGATACTACCCTGATTCTGATTTTATGGAAGCGACAGTACCGCAATCTGCGTCTTCGACTTGGAGGGCAATTGTTGCTGGTAGGAGTGCATTGGAAACTGGTTTGCTATATCGGGTGGGCAATGGAGAATCAATATCAGCATGGGATGATCGTTGGATTCCCTCTACGTTGATGATGCACCCAATGGTCAGACCAGCTACTTCCCAGGTTCAACGAGTCAGTGAACTTATCGATGCTGACAATTGGACGTGGAAACAAGAACTAGTTCGTGCCACTTTCGTGAGACCCGATGCAGACGCAATACTCAATATTCCGCTGCGTCGGGGGGGGGGGGGGTGGCGAGGATTTTCGTGCGTGGGCACATGAAGGCAGTGGGATCTACTCGGTTAAATCGGCGTACCGGGCTCTAGTGACTCAGAAAGAGCATTTTGCTCCAGAGGAAGGGCAGGTTACAGAAACTTCAGCAGATAAACAACTGATGTGGATGGCTCTCTGGAAACTGAATGTGGTACCCAAGGTTCGGGTCTTCTGGTGGCGAGTGATTAGGGGCATTATTCCAGATGAGTGTACCCTACGAAATCGCCACATCAAACCAATAGCAAGGTGCAATGTCTGTTTTGCAAAAGATGAAGACCTGGCACATGCGCTGATGCACTGTGAGCATGCCAAGAGGTTTTGGGCTGAAGCCCATCTCTTGTTTGACTTCCATCTCCCACGGCTACATCCAGATACGTGGGCGAGTGACATTTTATGTGGAGACAAGTTTACGGCGCGTGAGCGGCCGATCATCGTGACTATCATGTGGTCCATTTGGCACTCTCGTAACAGATGGACCCATGATAAGGAGAAGATTGATCCTGCAGCCTCGATGAAGCGCACAAGAGAAGCTCTTGTTGTCGTGGGATAATCACGGCAGATGTTACCAGGGGTAACTGATCTTGGGGCAAGTCGACACAGGTATTCGGGAGAGGGTTTAGCTCAAAGGAAGACATGGCGAAAGCGATCTAAGAACCGGAGGATAACTCGCCGGATCTCGATACGATTGTACTGGATGCTCGATAACAGGTGTTACAACTATGGCCTGAATCTCTCTGAGGCTAAGCCTAGGGGTTGGTTTATATAGCACTCATATCCCCCTTGGCTTGCTTTCACAAAGCGCTTCCTGAGTCCTACTCGAACTCTACATACAAACCCTAACTTTCCTTACCGCAACCCACAATCCGGGTTACGAACGTTACAAGATCTGGGCCTTCCAGAAGTTTCTTTGCCTTTAGCCGGATTTAGTCCAGCCGCCGTTTGGGCCGGGTCACACCTGGGAGTTAGCATACCGGGTTACTATCCCCTCATCAGTAGTCCCCAGAATAGCTTGGGCTTCCAAGATTTACTCTTCGAAGCGCTGGCTATTCCCTACAGAAATATTAGATACAAGCACATGAAGACCAAAACGCATCGCATTGACGAATAACCGTGACTGGTATCAAGGAAGCCAGGTAAAGACCCGGCTCTGCCTTGAAGGTTCTTCCTTAATCTCCCAGACTTAAATCTTAATGGGAAACTCCTTGACCCCACATCCTTCTTGATAATTACCGCTGATACCAGGAAGGCAATTTCCCCTTCCTTTTTCTCTGGGTCATATTAGTCTGTGCATGAAATGCGCCTTTCAAATTTCGAAATGGCCAATTATTACTCCGCACCCCCCGGGTCTCGACCGTTAGGCTAGGCTTTTCCCTCCGGGCGGTTGTAAATAGGGCTCAGGGAACAAACCCAACTCTTAACGGCTCATTTTCCCCATTTCACTTCTTCTCAAACCTGAGCTCGCGGAGTGCCACCACGGAAGCCCCACGCACCTCGCCGGAGCCCATCCGCCGTCGCCTGCGCTCCGCCACCGCGCGACTCACTCCAACTCCCAAATCCGCCGCCAAGCACCCGATTCGCCGACCAGCAACCTCGAAAGGACATCAGTCTTGCGCCATCTGTCTCCGCAAAGCTCTACTTCAATCCCCTTTGGTAAGTTCCTCGTATCCCTCAGCTCATCCTCGCAATTTCTCATCTTTTCCTCAGATCAGATCTGAATCACGTAGTCCGCGATTTCTCGGGCCGCGCCGGATTAGCTCAATGATACTTACCATAAACATCCCCATAGATAGGATTCATAGCTTATATCACTCTCCTAACTCCAGTAGTCATTAACTTGGCCATAAATTTAGAAATAAGATCCCCAATCTAGGCTCGGGCCATATAAAATTTCCGCCCTTGTTCTCCCTCCTCAGAAAATCTCACTTCTCCGGATCATTCGCAGATGGTAGGCATATAAACACCCTCCTAACTTCTCCAAACATTTGATTTTACGAAAGCTCCATAGATTTTGTAATAGCACACAATACCCGGACACATCATACTTGACTCGGCAAGGCAATACCCGGTTTGCGCTTAAATTGCCGGTAACTGCTTATCTGCTAACTTCCGAGTTTTTGTTTCTTACACCCTTTCCTTCAATATTTTACCAGGTCAATCCCATGGCACCCAAGAGGCAGGGGAAACAGCCGGCTAAGGCTAAATCCACAAACTCCATATCAGCCAATTGGGGGAAGTCCTCCGTTACCACGGCCAAACTGGAGGAGTTGGTCGAGCTTGGAACCCTACCTCCACAGGAAGCTATCCACTGGAGAGTACCAGGCAACGAAACCCGACCCTCCCCAGCAACGGACGAGGTAATATGTTTTGTTGAACACGTGACCCGGGGCTTCAGGCCTCCGGGTCACCCTTTCTTCCGTGACGTCCTAGACCACTACAAACTCCGTATTTTCGATATAGGCCCAAACTCCATTTTAAACATCTCTCATTTTATCGTTCTTTCCGAGTCTTACTTGTGCACTCCGCCAAGTCTGGCTCTCTTCGTCGAACTTTTTCAGTGCAAGCCGTGTCGCGAAAGCGGCGACGGCGCACTTCTTACTTGCGGCGGGGTTTCTATCCAGCGCCGCAAGAACTCCCTAATGCCTCCTATTACACTCAATTCTCATGTGAAGCACTGGCAGCTCTCATACTTCTACTGCCAGGATACCTCTCCACCCGGTGAAAAGAAGTTGCCGGGTTACTCGGAGGGTCAGCTTGACATCTCCGAGACTTTCAACGCCTTCGCCCCTGACTCGGACAGGGAGGCGATTTTGCCTTTGTTAGCTAGGATCTCCATCTTGTCAGCCCGAGGTCTCATCGGGCTAAACCTGGTGAAGACCTGGGTCAGCTTCCGCATCCAGCCAAACTCCATTCGTGAGAAGCTGATGTGCGAATACTCAGGTCTTCCCACAGACCCTATCCGATACTCTCCTAACACCCTTGCTCCTGGCGATATGAACAAGACGATCAAGGGTTTTTTAACAGAGAAGCTCGAGGTGATCCGGAGCATAGCCGGATTAGAACCTTTTACCCTCGAGAATCCAGCCCCCGCAGTAAGTTTTCTACCTTTTGATTTTGACTTCTAACAGCTTGCTTTTATTCGCTTCTCTTGACTCGATATTAATCACTATCCTGGCATCTTCTCCTCAGGCCGATGATGACTTTTGGACGGTCGACACCCCTCCTAATTCCGAAGATGCGGAGGAGGAAGACGATGTCGTTAACTCGGATGAAGGTACATACTTGATTCCCTTGTACACGTTATATCCTGCCTTTTCTTCTTCTTTATGCTATAACTCGGATATTTTTCAGAGCGAGAGGACCGAAGCGAAGAAGAAGAAACGGACAGCAGGGGCGGGTCCGCCAGCGAGGAGGAAGAGCCGGAGCCGGCCACCAAAGCCGGAACAAAGAGGAAATCCCAGAGGATAGCCCTCCAGGTTTTTACTTTATCTCCTTATACTTTGGTTTTTTGTTCCCATAACGTCACTCCGGGGCTAACCCCATCTTTACCCCTTTTGATCACAACTGAAGGAGCCACCTGCGACTAGGCGCCGAGTAACCCGGAACCATCCGGGCAACGAGATCCTTAACCCGGTTGCTTCGTCGCCCCCGGTTCAACACCCTGGTATTTATCGTAAACAAAATTTCTTTCCGGACATTCCTTTGTAACGTAATCCCAGACCTTTCTTGCCATTTTCCAGTCTCTTCCGGGTCTAGCGGCGGCTTCTCCTCGGACTTCCCGGTGAACACCGGGTAAACTCCTTTCCTTTGAGTTATACCAAACTTTATCACCTTCTCACAACTAAAGACTAACTGCACCTTCGTACCTTCTACAGAGCCACGGTTGTTATTAGCGACGAAGAAGGCACGGAGGCTGAGGTCCGAGTCGAGAATAAGCCGGCCGATGACGCATTCGCTGCAACTGGCGACGAGCAAGCGTCGTCACCGGAGCTGGCTAGGCATGATGCTGGGTATCCCATCGCTTCGCACGCAGGCGAGAAGGAGACGGGAACAACTTCGAGCGCGGGAGGAGGACCAAACTCCGATATTCGGATGACCCGGGTGCCACCTCCTGTTACAAGAAACGCTCCTTTTCCCACTTTCCAGGTACCCGAGCCATCTAACTCGGATAACGCTGACTTTAACCAGCTGATGAGCGCTCTTCTCGCCATGAAAGCTTCAGAAGGGACTGTCTTAGAACGTATGGCTGCAGCACATCAGGTAACTTTTACTTGATATTCCTTATTATACATCCAGTCCCCAAGTCCCGAGTATAATTTTTTTGTAATTATCCTCGGTACTTCGCATAATACTGTTCGGTAATTATTTCCTCAGAGGAAATACTCTCGTGATATCCGGCTTACAGCTTCACCCGGTCTTTGCAGGCAGAGATTACTCAGTCAGATGAAGCGTTACTTAAGGCTGAGCAGCTCTTGCTGGCTGAAGTTAAGCGTAGGGAGGCCCTTGAAGCGGAGATAAAGACTTTGAAAAAAGATGTCTCTACATACAAGAAGAAGTACAATGCCGCCCAATCCTCGCTGACGAACTTATCGACTCAGATTACGGACACTTACCGTATTTTGCTAAGTAAGTTTGTTTATTTGCAACTAGCTTGCTTACCTCCATTTTGCCGTTGTAATAATCAAAATTACTGATATGCTTTTGTGTTTTTCGATTGCAGGTGCTAACCTTGCTGCTCCGGAGGAGAATGCCGTTACTCAAGTTAGAACTCTGAAGACTGTGCTCCGGACGTTTTTTGCCGGCACGAAGCTTTTGCTGGATGCTATCAAGTGGCCTTCTGAGATATACCCGGGCGAGGAGAACCTTATGCAGGCCTTTTCCACAGCGCCTGGATGGATTGAAATACTGAAGCGTTCGTCCTGCCGAATTGGGATGACCCGGGCTTTAACGCTGGCGAAGGCTTATTTTCCAAAGCTTGACCCGGCGAAGGTAGTATCCGGGTTCCCAGAGTTTAAAGCTGACGGATCCAAATTCAAGCCCCAGGACTTCAAAGCTATACAATCTGCGGTACGTCCTTCAGCCACAGCTTTGGCCGACAAGATGGATCTAAACACGATTATGAGCTCGTATGATTCTGAGGGCAAGGTTATCCTGGTGGAGGCACCCCCCCTATTGATATGTTGGACAAATGGTCGACTGATCTGGCTAGGAGGAAGGAAGAGGCTGCAAAGAGGGAAGCAGAGCTGGGCATAAAGCCGTCTACCTCTACACCAGCCGTGCCTCCGCCTGTTCGTCCAGATGTGAAGAGCCCGGGTAAAACTGCTGGCAAGGCCAAGGAGCAAGTCCAAGACTTAGACCCGGAGGACCGCTCTCAGGATGCCGAGTAGGATGCTGCCTAGTGCTTTGCGTTTCTCGAGACTGATATGATTTTTTGCGGTGCGCCTGTGCACCATTGATGCTGATACTATGACTGTATGCTTGTTAACTCATGATAACTCTTTGCCTCCCCTGGCTTTTGATAATCTCGATCCTCGTGTTACGTATAAGCTTATTCTCGATACTTTGAATTTTTGTTTTTAATTCCCTTTTGAGACTCGGCTAACCGAGTATCGGAGGTTTTGATAGACGGACTTTTCTTTAAGTCCCCAATACTCGGAAACTAAGGTTTACAGGCTTTAGTAGTTAAACAGTCTGTTTCTGTTTCGAAGTCCCCAGCCCCCATGACCCAAAGTACGAGCTATGGGGGCGTGGCCTTTCTCAGATGACACACTGCTGTTTACCAAGCTGAAGACCAATAGCTGTTCGCATAAATACTGAAGTCATGCTTAATACTTGTTGAGTTTCCGGCTATTTTAGCCTTATACTCTGCATAGACTTGTGGTTTAGATGACCCTTTTGATTATCTTGTACTATAAGCCGGCTTTCGCGTGGATACCATGTCGTTGCATCTATACGAAAAACAAGATCAAGCAAGCCCCATTGGGCTGCATAGTTTGATTGTAATCGTAAGTGAACAGATCATGCCACTTTAGCGCGAGTCACATCGAGCTTAAGTAAGAATAATCAAGAAATTTGGCTCCTTCGTCCAGTTATAGGATTGCAGCCACACCCGTTTCTACGAGTAATCAGCCCCCATAACTCATAGGCATCATGGCCGGGTCTCCGGGTTTTGTGATTACTTGTTGAAGCAGATCACCCCCCGGAGACCTATATTCACGCAATGTATTTCGATGATATTGATGTATTGATAATAACAATGCTACTTACTTGTAACTGAAGCAAGGACCATGATAAGACTCGAAACCATCTTCTTTTATTGATAAAAATTTCTTTTTTGAATCAGCAGGCCGCCTCATTAAAAACCTTCCAGTCCCCGCAGGTACCCTGGTAAGGAAAAGAGTGCGTATGAAACCTGCCGTCGATTACACTGCTTTAGTTATTCTCGGGAATCGGCCTCACACTGGCGTGGCCGATGCTTATTCTCCATTCGCCTGGCCTTTTCATAACGAGTATCGGATTTGCTAGCCAATCCGGGTATACCGTCCTTGAAACGTGATCAGCTTCGTGTGGCAGTACGTCTTCTTCTCTGTTAGGGGATTTGGAAGGTTCGCCCCTGATGAAACCTACCATCTTAAGGTCCTTTTCTGCCCTAATTTTTGCTTTGTCCCCTTCAGGGGTTGGCTTTTTTGACGTCGTCCTCTCTTCTAGGTCCACCTTAGAACGGTAATGTTTGAGCTCTTCCTTCCTGCAGGCTTGCTCGGCCATTGCCGCATCTCCCTCATCACATTCAGCTGCTATATCTCGATTTCCATGTATGGTGATGGTCTTCTTAGGACCCGGGATTTTCAACTGTAGGTACACGTAACACGGTCTTGCCATGAACTTGGCATAAGCCGGCCTTCCGAACAATGCATGATAAGGACTGCGTAACTTTACTACCTCAAAGGTAAGCCACTCGACTCGATAGTTGTCCTTTGACTCCCCGAAAGCTACTTCCAGTGCCACTTTTCCTTCGGGGCATGCCGAATGACCTGGCACTATCCCGTGAAAAACTGTTGTACTTTTTTGCAGCTGTGATTCCTTTAAGCCCATGCGCAGAAAAGTTTCCCAATATAGGATATTGATACTACTCCCTCCATCCATCAAGACTTTCTTCAGCTCGTAACCGTTGACCTGTGGTGCCACTACCAGAGCTAAGACTCCCGGGTGATCAATCCGGTCCGGGTGATCTCTCCTGCTCCATGTTACCTCTTGTTCTGACCACCTCAAATATCTTGGAACAGCGGAAGAGACCGAATTAACTGCTTGTTTCATTATCTTCTTATCCTTGCTAGAACCTCCAGCAGTGTGCACATGATATTGACCCAGCTGTTTGGGATTAGCTTGAAAACCTCCTGCTCCCCCTTGATTGTTACCTTGATTTCCAGCTTGCAGATTGCCGGCTGGGGGCGGTCCGTTGCCCAAATTTCCACCTAGACCCGGACCTCCTCCTCGGCCCGCACCTCGCATAGCTCTGTTCACTTCCTCGTTCTTCCACCTTTGTAAGTCGGCACATTGCTCCAACGAATGATTGGCCGGCTTGCCATTCCTGCTATGCTTCGGGCACGCCATCCTAAATATGTCCCAACTGTTGCTTGGTCTTGGAGGTCCTTGGTAGTGCCCCCCATTGTGATTTCCAGTATTAAAATTCCCTTCGGATCTAGGTCTTGAAGACCCGGCCTCCGTATTGGCTACAAACTCGGAATTCCCCTCAAACGGGCGCTTGTTCTGGCTATTTCCATTATTGTTTGGCGCCGATCCATTGCCGGTTTTCCCACTGCTACTTGCGTTTGCTTTTGCCTTTTTGTCATCAACTTCCTCCTCTGTAGTATCCGTTGCAGCGTGTTTATTGCATGCATCCATTAATTCTCCCATCGTAACCTCCGCTGCATTCCTACTGGATTTCATGCGGGTTAGCTTTTGCACTAAAGGAACATACTTACATGTTTTCGCCATAGCTTGTAGCGCGTCCTTTGGTTGGATATCTGTAGACGAATGGAGTATCTCCATAACCCGGCGTACCCAGCTACGTGCTGACTCTCCTTTCTTCTGGACGCATCTTTCCAAATCATCAATAGTGAATAACTTCCTACATGTCCCATGGAAGTGCTTGATAAATGCGGTTTTTAGCTCCTCCCACGACTTGATCGACTTTTCCGGTAAATTGGTGAACCATAACTTTGCTGCTCCCTCTGACATCATTAAGTACATGAACTTGGCTTGGAGATTCTCGGATGCATTGCGAATTGACATTGCCATCTCGTAGCTGCTCAACCACGTTTCCGGATCCATTGTCGGCTCGTAATTCACTACTTTCCCCGGTTCTTTGAACTTTTCCGGGTAAGGTTCTGCTCTGATATCGTCCGAGAGGCACTTGGGTCCCGCAAGGGTGGTTGGGGCTGGTCTTACCCGGGAAACTCGTGACCCGGCTGGGGGCGCCACGGGGTGCGGCACCACCGGTAACTCGTGCGCTGCAGACCCGGCCCCGGCTCTTCTGGCCCTGGAGCTGTCCACCACAGCCTGTGCTGCTGATACTGCCGGTACTGTCTGGACGCGCGGTGGGGGTGGCATCTGCTGTTGCTCTTCCCTTCGTCCTGCCGTGCTTGTTTGGACGTTGCCCTGTTGCTGACTCACGTACGGCGTCCCATGCATTCCGCTTCTGTGATCTGGATAATTGACTTGCTGTGCTACCGCGGTGTGCAGCAGATCGATCGCTCGCCGGGTTTCTTCTGCGTGCGGCGAATCTCTTACAGGAATCTGTTTTAACGCGAGCGTTGCTGCATACACGTTGTCCATGGGATTGTTGTAGTGACCTGCTGGGGTACGGAATCGCGACGGTGGAGGCGGCATGGTATTGCCGGCCGTCGCCCCCGTCCTCGGCAAGGGTAACCCGGCTGGCGCGTTTACCGGCTGTGCTCCCGTTGCTAGTTGCGGTGTGGTCCCTTGGTTCGCCGGTGGGATTGGCTGATCTTGAGGCGTGAACACCAGGGCAGTCGGGTTAATAACCCCTCCCGTTGCCGGTAACATAGTTCGGTGCCTTTGGTGCATCCTTGTCGTCTCCTCCCGGAGCCGGGTCTCTAGATCATCCAACTCTCGCTGCCGCGTTGCCATCCCTTGCCTTTCTGCTTCTACTTGCCTTCTTTGCTGCTCCAATGCGCGACGGGCCACGTCCAGTTCTCTTACACGCTCTGCTGCGTTTTCTGGGGTGATGACCGAGGCGAGGACTGTGGGGTCCAAGATCAAATTATTATCAAACAGAGCCGGGTGACGCGGGTTCGAGGGGCCCGCCCCCGGCGTCCGGTTTGCTTGGAACCCAAACATATTGGCGTGCCGCTCCTCGTCTGCTGGGCGACTGGTAACTGACGCCGATTCTCCGTCGACCTGGGCCAAGACCGGGCCAACCGTACCTTGCTGCCGGGCCACCGCTTGCGCCGCCCCGACTGGCGCCGCGGCTGCGTTTTCTGGATCGGTATTGATCGCGGGAGCCGCGTAAACTGCAACCCGGCGCACAATGCTTGGTGTAGATTCGTACTGTTCTTCCTCGCTATTTTCCTTCTCATATCGGTCCTCCGATAAATCCCGTATAGACTCGGTATCATCCTCCCTCTCTATCGGACCCGTTGTTCCGATTGATTCTTCTTTCTCCGATTGAACATGCGTGTCCTCCCCTGACACAGAATCAGATCCAAGGTTATCATGACTCGAATTGGAAGCACATACCATACCGATGAAGACGTTGATGCGGCCGACTGTCACGACGGATCCGGTTTCGAGGTGATCCGACTCTGGCCCCCAGCCAGAATCGTCTACCATCTTCTCTCCTCGGCTGTTGACGTAGACTTCTCCGACGATAAGGTTTTTCATGCTCTTCCGAGCTTCTCCCGTGATGTAAACACCTTTGGACGCAGGCCCCACGGTGGGCGCCAACTGTCGTGGGATAATCACGGCAGATGTTACCAGGGGTAACTGATCTTGGGGCAAGTCGACACAGGTATTCGGGAGAGGGTTTAGCTCAAAGGAAGACATGGCGAAAGCGATCTAAGAACCGGAGGATAACTCGCCGGATCTCGATACGATTGTACTGGATGCTCGATAACAGGTGTTACAACTATGGCCTGAATCTCTCTGAGGCTAAGCCTAGGGGTTGGTTTATATAGCACTCATATCCCCCTTGGCTTGCTTTCACAAAGCGCTTCCTGAGTCCTACTCGAACTCTACATACAAACCCTAACTTTCCTTACCGCAACCCACAATCCGGGTTACGAACGTTACAAGATCTGGGCCTTCCAGAAGTTTCTTTGCCTTTAGCCGGATTTAGTCCAGCCGCCGTTTGGGTCGGGTCACACCTGGGAGTTAGCATACCGGGTTACTATCCCCTCATCACTTGTGTTATTAGATATTCCCAGGCAACAGACTAAGGTTTTGCCTGGTTTTGGTTGGCGTCCACCTGATGAACACTATGTAAAGATAAACACGGATGCGGCAATTCGCTGCATGGAAGGGAAGGGAGGCGCCGGTGGTGTTGCTCGTTCCTCTGCTGCCTTTTTGGGAGCGTGGAGTAAACCGTTTCCGGGAATTACAGAACCTCTGATTGCTGAAGCAATGGCGATGCGAGAAGGCGTGATCTTTGCTAATCTGAGGGGTTTTTGCTCGGTGATTCTCGAATCGGACTGCCTGGAGTTAATTTCACTCTGGAACACTCGTCATGACAACCGTTCTGTCGTGGCACCTATTCTATTAGAAATAGGAGAGATTGCTAGAAGTTTTAGTTTCTTTATTGTTCAACATGTACCCCGTTCAGCCAATGTCTCTGCTCATATTTGTGCAAAGCTATCTTGCACGATTGACAGAACAGAAAGCTGGATCGATGAACCCCCGAGCTTCCTGGTTAGTAGCCTATTGGCTGATTGTCCAGCGAATGCTTTTAGTTGAATAAAGCTCTCCAAGTTATCTGCAAAAAAAAAAACTCCAAGGGAACGACCAACTTTTAGTCTTCTCGATGTCCAATTAAATTTGAAGGCTAGATCAAAGGACACAATGCATGCTCGTGATGATGCATGAAGGCGGGCCGTCGTTTCAGATTTCTGCAAAAATCCGTTCGATTTCAAACCGTACATTCTTTTACCACCTAGCCTGGATTTCAGGGGCCAATAAGCTCTCGTGGTCCAGTTTAGGAGCCAAACTAAATTCAAAAAAATAAACGTCTTTAGTTATTCTCCACATCGATTACTACTTATTTTTGTGTTGCTAAGGCATGTGCCAATATGCGTCTTCTCTTGACGGCTTATTAAGTGACAATATGTACTCCCTCCGTCCTGTTGTATAGGGCACAATATTAAAAACATGCGGTCCTATTTATTAGGCATATTTTACGTAATTTTTTTTAATTAGTGGGTGATTGTCTCTCTCCACCCCTCTCCATCAATGCATGTAATGTTTAAACTCCAATGAATGAATACCTAGGGCCTAGAGATTTATTATATGTGCCCTATACAACAGGACGGAGAGAGTAGTACAATGGGTTATTTCTTACTAGACTAGAAAGTATCATATACAAGTATAATGCATACGATACTAATTTATGATACTACATCTATCACTACTGGAAAATTCAACGCCGCCGAGTATCAAATTGTTTGCCGAGTTCCTCATCACGGGATACTCGGCGAAATAGCCTCGAGGCCGAGAAGGGAACAAGAACACTCGGCGTCCATGCAACACTCGGCATATAATCAGTTCGCCGAGTGTGCCCTGCCATACACACTCGGCACACTGGCGACACTCGGCATTACGTGCCTCTGCCGAGTGTGCCCTGCTCCCCACACTCGGCAAACAATATACACATCGGCAAATATCTGCAGGGCACTCGGCAAACGCACCCACTCGGCACTTCAGTAGGCCACGTGGCAATTCCGGACCTGTAACCACACTTGCGTACTTTGCCGAGTGTTGCCGTTACGGGGACTCGGCGAAGAATAGTTGTTTTTTTTTTGTTTGAGCTTTGCCGAGTGCCTCCGTTACGGAGACTCGGCGTACATATTGCCACCAAAATATTTTGCTTCGCGCAATTTCTTCCCGCCCCCAGTTTTAAACTTTGCCGAGTGTCCCTGGAAGGGATACTCGGCATACATATTGCCACCACAATTTTCGCTTCGCGCCACTTCTCCCCGCCCCCTAGTTTGAAACTTTGCCGAGTGCCTGCCAGTTGATACTCGGCATACACATTGGCACCAAACATTTTGGTTCGCGCCATTGGTTCCCGCCCCCAGTTTGGAACTTTGCCGAGTGTCTTGCAGTCTCATACTCGGCAAAGAAGTGAAAGAAGCACACAATCCGTGTGCACACATAGGATCCAAAGGCTCACAATCACTTGAAAGATCCAACGGCTCGGAAGACCTCGAAGAAAACACACGATCCGTGTGCTTCTTCCCTCCATTTCTCACTATATAAACACACATGCATCTAGCTTGGTTAGCACATATCTACAATCCATCATTCTTCCATTTCTTCGCGCCAACTCTTCCATGTCTTCCACCGTACCCACTATAACCTGCTCGGAGGCGGAGGAGCTCTGCGCCTCGAACTACCCCTGCCCTCCCGGGTACGGCGTCCCCGCCGGGTGGATGCTGAGCGCCGGAGGCGTGCCGGTCCCTCCCGTCCCTCGAGGTCTGGCGCGCCGGGCGGCCATCACGAACCACTACTACTTCGAGCTGACACCGGCGCAGCGGACGTATCCCCAATGGGATCCCAACTACCGCGCAGTTTGGGACGTCTTCTTCTTCAATCGGCGTGAGAGGGCGCTCGCAAGGTATGAGGGGGACGACCCGCCTCCTTCGAACTTCAACGAGGCTGGTCGTCGGCTGTGGTGGCGCGGCCGGACTCTCCAGGGCGTCATGAACTACATAAGGAACGGCGATAACCTCCGCCTGCGCTACCCGCAGTCCAGGCGTGCTCCCCCATCGACATTTCAGCCCCCATCCGACGACAGCGACGACAGCGGTGGCGACTTCGACGACTACGAGTACATGTATTATACGCCTAGGCAGGAGTATGACTAGACCTGAGCCACAAGATGGCTGGGACAAATGGTTTGTCCATGTATCCTAGAATGTTTAGATCCACTGTCGTGTATCCCTCTTCCTTGGAATTTCAATCTAGTCGTAAAATTCAAAAATAATCGTAGTGGTGTGTGTTCAAGTGTCATGTTAGTCCCCTCTGCGTGAGATACCCTAGCCCCGGTGTAGAAAAAGACGTCAGATCCGGGAGTTTCGGGGTGTGAGCAGTCCTGGAACCCGCGAGAGAGAATCCGACGTCGGTGAGGCCCCGGCAAAGAGAGTGATGGTATCTTTGGCACCCAACACCCATGATACAATCTAACACACATGGCATGGCAAAGCATTGGTTTAGATGGGATCCCGACGCTCCGGATCCCCTCTACGTGAGATACACTAGCCCCGGTGTAGAAAAAGACGGAACCGGCGTCCAGCCCTCTCTGCGTGAGCCGGAAGTGGGTAGCAAAGTGGAACTAGTTGCTTGGTTGTGTCATGTTAGGCCCAAGGAACACCCTTGACAATGGTAGGGCCCACCTACTTGCAAGATTCCCCCCGTTACGTCAGATCCGGTAGTTTCGGGGTGTGAGCAGTCCTGGAACCCGCGAGAGAGAATCCGACGTCGGTGAGGCCCCGACATAGAGAGTGATGGTATCTTTGGCACCCAACACCCATGATACAATCTAACACACATGGCATGGCAAAGCATTGGTTTAGGTGGGATCTCGACGCTCCGGATCCCCTCTACGTGAGATACACTAGCCCCGGTGTAGAAAAAGACGGAACCGGCGTCTAGCCCCCTCTGCGTGAGCCGGAAGTGGGTAGCAAAGTGGAACTAGTTGCTTGGTTGTGTCATGTTAGGCCCAAGGAACACCCTTGACAATGGTAGGGCCCACCTACTTGCAAGATTCCCCCCGTTACGTCAGATCCGGGAGTTTCGGGGTGTGAGCAGTCCTCGAACCCGCGAGAGAGAATCCGACGTCGGTGAGGCCCCGACATAGAGAGTGATGGTATCTTTGGCACCCAACACCCATGATACAATCTAACACACATGGCATGGCAAAGCATTGGTTTAGGTGGGATCCCGACGCTCCGGATCCCCTCTACGTGAGATACACTAGCCCCGGTGTAGAAAAAGACGGAACCGGCGTCCAGCCCCCTCTGCGTGAGCCGGGAGTGGGTAGCAAAGTGGAACTAGTTTCTTGGTTGTGTCATGTTAGGCCCAAGGAACACCCTTGACAATGGTAGGGCCCACCTACTTGCAATATTCCCCCCGTTACGTCAGATCCGGGAGTTTCGGGGTGTGAGCAGTCCTGGAACCCGCGAGAGAGAATCCGACGTCGGTGAGGCCCCGACAAAGAGAGTGATGGTATCTTTGGCACCCAACACCCATGATACACTATAACACAAATGGCATGGCAAAGCATTGGTTTAGGTGGGATCCCGACGCTCCGGATCCCCTCTACGCGAGATACACTAGCCCCGGTGTAGAAAAAGACGGAACCGGCGTCTAGCCCCCTCTGCGTGAGCCGGAAGTGGGTAGCAAAGTGGAACTAGTTGCTTGGTTGTGTCATGTTAGGCCCAAGGAACACCCTTGACAATGGTAGGGCCCACCTACTTGCAAGATTCCCCCTGTTACGTCAGATCCGGGAGTTTCGGGGTGTGAGCAGTCCTGGAACCCGCGAGAGAGAATCCGACGTCGGTGAGGCCCCGGCATAGAGAGTGATGGTATCTTTGGCACCCAACACCCATGATACAATCTAACACACATGGCATGGCAAAGCATTGGTTTAGGTGGGATCCCGACGCTCCGGATCCCCTCTACGTGAGATACACTAGCCCCGGTGTAGAAAAAGACGGAACCGGCGTCCAGCCCCCTCTGCGTGAGCCGGAAGTGGGTAGCAAAGTGGAACTAGTTGCTTGGTTCTGTCATGTTAGGCCCAAGGAACACCCTTTACAATGGTAGGGCCCACCTACTTGCAAGATTCCCTCCGTTACGTCAGATCCGAGAGTTTCGGGGTGTGAGCAGTCCTCGAACCCGCGAGAGAGAATCCGACGTCGGTGAGGCCCCGGCATAGAGAGTGATGGTATCTTTGGCACCCAACACCCATGATACAATCTAACACACATGGCATGGCAAAGCATTGGTTTAGGTGGGATCCCGACGCTCCGGATCCCCTCTACGTGAGATACACTAGCCCCGGTGTAGAAAAAGACGGAACCGGCGTCCAGCCCCCTCTGCGTGAGCCGGGAGTGGGTAGCAAAGTGGAACTAGTTTCTTGGTTGTGTCATGTTAGGCCCAAGGAACACCCTTGACAATGGTAGGGCCCACCTACTTGCAATATTCCCCCCGTTACGTCAGATCCGGGAGTTTCGGGGTGTGAGCAGTCCTGGAACCCGCGAGAGAGAATCCGACGTCGGTGAGGCTCCGGCAAAGAGAGTGATGGTATCTTTGGCACCCAACACCCATGATACACTATAACACAAATGGCATGGCAAAGCATTGGTTTAGGTGGGATCCCGACGCTCCGGATCCCCTCTACGTGAGATACACTAGCCCCGGTGTAGAAAAAGACGGAACCGGCGTCTAGCCCCCTCTGCGTGAGCCGGAAGTGGGTAGCAAAGTGGAACTAATTGCTTGGTTGTGTCATGTTAGGCCCAAGGAACACCCTTGACAATGGTAGGGACCACCTACTTGCAAGATTCCCCCCGTTACGTCAGATCCGGGAGTTTCGAGGTGTGAGCAGTCCTCGAACCCGCGAGAGAGAATCCGACGTCGGTGAGGCCCCGGCATAGAGAGTGATGGTATCTTTGGCACCCAACACCCATGATACAATCTAACACACATGGCATGGCAAAGCATTGGTTTAGGTGGGATCCCGACGCTCCGGATCCCCTCTACGTGAGATACACTAGCCCGGCCCGGTGTAGAAAAAGACGGAACCGGCGTCCAGCCCCCTCTGCGTGAGCCGGAAGTGGGTAGCAAAGTGGAACTAGTTGCTTGGTTGTGTCATGTTAGGCCCAAGGAACACCCTTGACAATGGTAGGGCCCACCTACTTGCAAGATTCCCTCCGTTACGTCAGATCCGGGAGTTTCGGGGTGTGAGCAGTCCTCGAACCCGCGAGAGAGAATCCGACGTTGGTGAGGCCCCGGCATAGAGAGTGATGGTATCTTTGGCACCCAACACCCATGATACAATCTAACACACATGTCATGGCAAAGCATTGGTTTAGGTGGGATCCCGACGCTCCGGATCCCCTCTACGTGAGATACACTAGCCCCGGTGTAGAAAAAGACGGAACCGGCGTCCAGCCCCCTCTGCGTGAGCCGGAAGTGGGTAGCAAAGTAGAACTAGTTGCTTGGTTGTGTCATGTTAGGCCCAAGGTACACCCTTGATAATGGTCGGGCCCACCTACTTGCAAGATTCCCTCCGTTACGTCAGATCCGGGAGTTTCGGGGTGTGAGCAGTCCTCGAACCCGCGAGAGAGAATCCGACGTCGGTGAGGCCCCGGCAAGGAGAGTGATGGTATATTTGGCACCCAAAACCCATTATAAAATCTAACACACATGGCATGGCAAAGCATTGGTTTAGGTGGGATCCCGACGCTCCGGATCCCCTCTACGTGAGATACACTAGCCCCGGTGTAGAAAAAGAAGGAACCGGCGTCTAGCCCCCTCTGCGTGAGCCGGAAGTGGGTAGAAAAGTGGAACTAGTTGCTTGGTTGTGTCATTCTAGGCCCAAGGAACACCCTTGACAATGGTAGGGCCCACCCACTTGCAAGATTCCCCCCGTTACGTCAGATCCGGGAGTTTCGGGGTGTGAGTAGTCCTGGAACCCGCGAGAGAGAATCCGACGTCGGTGAGGCCCCGGCAAAGAGAGTGATGGTATCTTTGGCACCCAACACCCATGATACACTATAACACAAATGGCATGGCAAAGAATTGGTTTAGGTGGGATCCCGACGCTCCGGATCCCCTCTACGTGAGATACACTAGCCCCGGTGTAGAAAAAGGCGGAACCGGCGTCCAGCCCCCTCTGCGTGAGCCGGAAGTGGGTAGCAAAGTGGAACTAGTTGCTTGGTTGTGTCATGTTAGGCCCAAGGAACACCCTTGACAATGGTAGGGCCCACCTACTTGCAAGATTCCCCCCGTTACGTCAGATCCGGGAGTTTCGGGGTGTGAGCAGTCCTGGAACCCGCGAGAGAGAATCCGACGTCGGTGAGGCCCCGGCATAGAGAGTGATGGTATCTTTGGCACCCAACACCCATGATACAATCTAACACACATGGCATGGCAAAGCGTTGGTTTAGGTGGGATCCCGACGCTCCGGATCCCCTCTACGTGAGATACACTAGCCCCGGTGTAGAAAAAGACGGAACCGGCGTCCAGCCCCCTCTGCGTGAGCCGGAAGTGGGTAGCAAAGTGGAACTAGTTGCTTGGTTGTGTCATGTTAGGCCCAAGGAACACCCTTGACAATGGTAGGGCCCACCTACTTGCAAGATTCCCCCCGTTACGTCAGATCCGGGAGTTTCGGGGTGTGAGCAGTCCTGAAACCCGCGAGAGAGAATCCGACGTCGGTGAGGCCCCGGCAAAGAGAGTGATGGTATCTTTGGCACCCAACACCCATGATACACTATAACAAAAATGGCATGGCAAAGCATTGGTTTAGGTGGGATCCCGACGCTCCGGATCCCCTCTACGTGAGATACACTAGCCCCGGTGTAGAAAAAGACGGAACCGGCGTCCAGCCCCCTCTGCGTGAGCCGGAAGTGGGTAGCAAAGTGGAACTAGTTGCTTGGTTGTGTCATGTTAGGCCCAAGGAACACCCTTGACAATGGTAGGTCCCACCTACTTTCAAGATTCCCCCCGTTACGTCAGATCCGGGAGTTTCGGGGTGTGAGCAGTCCTGGAACCCGCGAGAGAGAATCCGACGTCGGTGAGGCCCCGGCATAGAGAGTGATGGTATCTTTGGCACACAACACCCATGATACAATATAACACACATGTCATGGCAAAGCATTGGTTTAGGTGGGATCCCGACGCTCCGGATCCCCTCTACGTGAGATACACTAGCCCCGGTGTAGAAAAAGACGGAACCGGCGTCCAGCCCCCTCTGCGTGAGCCGGAAGTGGGTATCAAAGTGGAACTAGTTGCTTGGTTGTTTCATGTTAGGACCAAGGAACACCCTTGACAATGGTAGGGCCCACCTACTTGCAAGGTTCCCCCCGTTACGTCAAATCCGGGAGTTTCGGGGTGTGAGTAGTCCTGGAACCCGCGAGAGAGAATCCGACGTCGGTGAGGCCCCGACATAGAGAGTGATGGTATCTTTGGAACCCAACACCCATGATACAATCTAACACACATGGCATGGCAAAGCATTGGTTTAGGTGGGATCCCGACGCTCCGGATCCCCTCTACGTGAGATACACTAGCCCCGGTGTAGAAAAAGACGGAACCGGCGTCTAGCCCCCTCTGCGTGAGCCGGAAGTGGGTAGCAAAGTGGAACTAGTTGCTTGGTTGTGTCATGTTAGGCCCAAGGAACACCCTTGACAATGGTAGGGCCCACCTACTTGTAAGATTCCCCCCGTTACGTCAGATCCGGGAGTTTCGGGGTGTGAGCAGTCCTGGAACCCGCGAGAGAGAATCCGACGTCGGTGAGGCCCCGGCAAGGAGAGTGATGGTATCTTTGGCACCCAACACCCATGATACAATCTAACACACATGGCATAGCAAAGCATTGGTTTAGGTGGGATCCCGACGCTCCGGATCCCCTCTACGTGAGATACACTAGCCCCGGTGTAGAAAAAGACGGAACCGGCGTCCAGCCCCCTCTGCGTGAGCCGGAAGTGGGTAGAAAAGTGGAACTAGTTGCTTGGTTGTGTCATGTTAGGCCCAAGGAACACCCTTGACAATGGTAGGGCCCACCTACTTTCAAGATTCCCTCCGTTACGTCAGATCCGGGAGTTTCGGGGTGTGAGCAGTCCTGGAACCCGCGAGAGAGAATCCGACGTCGGTGAGGCCCCGGCAAAGAGAGTGATGGTATCTTTGGCACCCAACACCCATGATACACTATAACACAAATGGGATGGCAAAGCATTGGTTTAGGTGGGATCCCGACGCTCCGGATCCCCTCTACGTGAGATACACTAGCCCCGGTGTAGAAAAAGACGGAACCGGCGTCCAGCCCCCTCTGCGTGAGCCGGAAGTGGGTAGAAAAGTGGAACTAGTTGCTTGGTTGTGTCATGTTAGGCCCAAGAAACACCCTTGACAATGGTAGGGCCCACCTACTTGCAAGATTCCCCCCGTTACGTCAGATCCGGGAGTTTCGGGGTGTGAGCAGTCCTGGAACCCGCGAGAGAGAATCCGACGTCGGTGAGGCCCCGGCATAGAGAGTGATGGTATCTTTGGCACCCAACACCCATGATACAATCTAACACACATGGCATGGCAAAGCATTGGTTTAGGTGGGATCCCGACGCTCCGGATCCCCTCTACGTGAGATACACTAGCCCCGGTGTAGAAAAAGACGGAACCGGCGTCTAGCCCCCTCTGCGTGAGCCGGAAGTGGGTAGAAAAGTGGAAATAGTTGCTTTGTTGTGTCATGTTAGGCCCAAGGAACACCCTTGACAATGGTAGGGCCCACCTACTTGCAAGATTCCCCCCGTTACGTCAGATCCGGGAGTTTCGGGGTGTGAGCAGTCCTGGAACCCGCGAGAGAGAATCCGACGTCGGTGAGGCCCCGGCAAGGAGAGTGATGGTATCTTTGGCACCCAACACCCATGATACAATCTAACACACATGGCATGGCAAAGCATTGGTTTAGGTGGGATCCCGACGCTCCGGATCCCCTCTACGTGAGATACACTAGCCCCGGTGTAGAAAAAGACGGAACCGGCGTCTAGCCCCCTCTGCGTGAGCCGGAAGTGGGTAGCAAAGTGGAACTAGTTGCTTGGTTGTGTCATGTTAGGCCCAAGGAACACCCTTGACAATGGTAGGGCCCACCTACTTGCAAGATTCCCCCCGTTACGTCAGATCCGGGAGTTTCGGGTGTGAGCAGTCCTGGAACCCGCGAGAGAGAATCCGACGTCGGTGAGGCCCCGGCAAGGAGAGTGATGGTATCTTTGGCACCCAACACCCATGATACACTATAACACAAATGGCATGGCAAAGCATTGGTTTAGGTGGGATACCGACGCTCCGGATCCCCTCTACGTGAGATACACTAGCCCCGGTGTAGAAAAAGACGGAACCGGCGTCTAGCCCCCTCTGCGTGAGCCGGAAGTGGGTAGCAAAGTGGAACTAGTTGCTTGGTTGTGTCATGTTAGGCCCAAGGAACACCCTTGACAATGGTAGGGCCCACCTACTTGCAAGATTCCCCCCGTTACGTCAGATCCGGGAGTTTCGGGGTGTGAGCAGTCCTGGAACCCGCGAGAGAGAATCCGACGTCGGTGAGGCCCCGACAAGGAGAGTGATGGTATCTTTGGCACCCAACACCCATGATACACTATAACACAAATGGCATGGAAAATCATTGGTTTAGGTGGGATCCCGACGCTCCAGATCCCCTCTACGTGAGATACACTAGCCCCGGTGTAGAAAAAGACGGAACCGGCGTCCAGCCCCCTCTGCGTGAGCCGGAAGTGGGTAGCAAAGTGGAACTAGTTGCTTGGTTGTGTCATGTTAGGCCCAAGGAACACACTTGACAATGGTATGGCCCACCTACTTGCAAGATTCCCCCCGTTACGTCAGATCCGGGAGTTTCGGGATGTGAGCAGTCCTTTAACCCGCGAGAGAGAATCCGACGTCGGTGAGGCCCCGGCAAGGAGAGTGATGGTATCTTTGGCACCCAACACCCATGATACAATCTAACACAAATGGCATGGCAAATCATTGGTTTAGGTGGGATCCCGACGCTCCGGATCCCCTCTACGTGAGATACACTAGCCCCGGTGTAGAAAAAGACGGAACCGGCGTCCAGCCCCCTCTGCGTGAGCCGGAAGTGGGTAGCAAAGTGGAACTAGTTGCTTGGTTGTGTCATGTTAGGCCCAAGGAACACCCTTGACAATTGTAGGGCACACCTACTTGCAAGATTCCCCCCGTTACGTCAGATCCGGGAGTTTCGGGGTGTGAGCAGTCCTGGAACCCGCGAGAGAGAATCCGACGTCGGTGAGGCCCCGGCAAGGAGAGTGATGGTATCTTTGGCACCCAACACCCATGATACAATCTAACACACATGGCATGGCAAAGCATTGGTTTAGGTGGGATCCCGACGCTCCGGATCCCCTCTACGTGAGATACACTAGCCCCGGTGTAGAAAAAGACGGAACCGGCGTCCAGCCCCCTCTGCGTGAGCCGGAAGTGGGTAGAAAAGTGGAACTAGTTGCTTGGTTGTGTCATGTTAGGCCCAAGGAACACCCTTGACAATGTTAGGGCCCACCTACTTGCAAGATTCCCCCCGTTACGTCAGATCCGGGAGTTTCGGGGTGTGAGCAGTCCTGGAACCCGCGAGAGAGAATCCGACGTCGGTGAGGCCTCGGCAAAGAGAGTGATGGTATCTTTGGCACCCAACACCCATGATACACTATAACAAAAATGGCATGGCAAAGCATTGGTTTAGGTGGGATCCCGACGCTCCGGATCCCCTCTACGTGAGATACACTAGCCCCGGTGTAGAAAAAGACGGAACCGGCATCCAGCCCCCTCTGCGTGAGCCGGAAGTGGGTAGCAAAGTGGAACTAGTTGCTTGGTTGTGTCATGTTAGACCCAAGGAACACCCTTGACAATGGTAGGGCCCACCTACTTTCAAGATTCCCCCCGTTACGTCAGATCCGGGAGTTTCGGGGTGTGAGCAGTCCTGGAACCCGCGAGAGAGAATCCGACGTCGGTGAGGCCCCGACAAGGAGAGTGATGGTATCTTTGGCACCCAACACCCATGATACACTATAACACAAATGGCATGGAAAATCATTGGTTTAGGTGGGATCCCGACGCTCCAGATCCCCTCTACGTGAGATACACTAGCCCCGGTGTAGAAAAAGACGGAACCGGCGTCTAGCCCCCTCTGCGTGAGCCGGAAGTGGGTAGCAAAGTGGAACTAGTTGCTTGGTTGTGTCATGTTAGGCCCAAGGAACACCCTTGACAATGGTAGGGCCCACCTACTTGCAAGATTCCCCCCGTTACGTCAGATCCGGGAGTTTCGGGGTGTGAGCAGTCCTGGAACCCGCGAGAGAGAATCCGACGTCGGTGAGGCCCCGACAAGGAGAGTGATGGTATCTTTGGCACCCAACACCCATGATACACTATAACACAAATGGCATGGAAAATCATTGGTTTAGGTGGGATCCCGACGCTCCAGATCCCCTCTACGTGAGATACACTAGCCCCGGTGTAGAAAAAGACGGAACCGGCGTCCAGCCCCCTCTGCGTGAGCCGGAAGTGGGTAGCAAAGTGGAACTAGTTGCTTGGTTGTGTCATGTTAGGCCCAAGGAACACACTTGACAATGGTATGGCCCACCTACTTGCAAGATTCCCCCCGTTACGTCAGATCCGGGAGTTTCGGGATGTGAGCAGTCCTTTAACCCGCGAGAGAGAATCCGACGTCGGTGAGGCCCCGGCAAGGAGAGTGATGGTATCTTTGGCACCCAACACCCATGATACAATCTAACACAAATGGCATGGCAAATCATTGGTTTAGGTGGGATCCCGACGCTCCGGATCCCCTCTACGTGAGATACACTAGCCCCGGTGTAGAAAAAGACGGAACCGGCGTCCAGCCCCCTCTGCGTGAGCCGGAAGTGGGTAGCAAAGTGGAACTAGTTGCTTGGTTGTGTCATGTTAGGCCCAAGGAACACCCTTGACAATTGTAGGGCACACCTACTTGCAAGATTCCCCCCGTTACGTCAGATCCGGGAGTTTCGGGGTGTGAGCAGTCCTGGAACCCGCGAGAGAGAATCCGACGTCGGTGAGGCCCCGGCAAGGAGAGTGATGGTATCTTTGGCACCCAACACCCATGATACAATCTAACACACATGGCATGGCAAAGCATTGGTTTAGGTGGGATCCCGACGCTCCGGATCCCCTCTACGTGAGATACACTAGCCCCGGTGTAGAAAAAGACGGAACCGGCGTCCAGCCCCCTCTGCGTGAGCCGGAAGTGGGTAGAAAAGTGGAACTAGTTGCTTGGTTGTGTCATGTTAGGCCCAAGGAACACCCTTGACAATGTTAGGGCCCACCTACTTGCAAGATTCCCCCCGTTACGTCAGATCCGGGAGTTTCGGGGTGTGAGCAGTCCTGGAACCCGCGAGAGAGAATCCGACGTCGGTGAGGCCTCGGCAAAGAGAGTGATGGTATCTTTGGCACCCAACACCCATGATACACTATAACAAAAATGGCATGGCAAAGCATTGGTTTAGGTGGGATCCCGACGCTCCGGATCCCCTCTACGTGAGATACACTAGCCCCGGTGTAGAAAAAGACGGAACCGGCATCCAGCCCCCTCTGCGTGAGCCGGAAGTGGGTAGCAAAGTGGAACTAGTTGCTTGGTTGTGTCATGTTAGACCCAAGGAACACCCTTGACAATGGTAGGGCCCACCTACTTTCAAGATTCCCCCCGTTACGTCAGATCCGGGAGTTTCGGGGTGTGAGCAGTCCTGGAACCCGCGAGAGAGAATCCGACGTCGGTGAGGCCCCGACAAGGAGAGTGATGGTATCTTTGGCACCCAACACCCATGATACACTATAACACAAATGGCATGGAAAATCATTGGTTTAGGTGGGATCCCGACGCTCCAGATCCCCTCTACGTGAGATACACTAGCCCCGGTGTAGAAAAAGACGGAACCGGCGTCTAGCCCCCTCTGCGTGAGCCGGAAGTGGGTAGCAAAGTGGAACTAGTTGCTTGGTTGTGTCATGTTAGGCCCAAGGAACACCCTTGACAATGGTAGGGCCCACCTACTTGCAAGATTCCCCCCGTTACGTCAGATCCGGGAGTTTCGGGGTGTGAGCAGTCCTGGAACCCGCGAGAGAGAATCCGACGTCGGTGAGGCCCCGACAAGGAGAGTGATGGTATCTTTGGCACCCAACACCCATGATACACTATAACACAAATGGCATGGAAAATCATTGGTTTAGGTGGGATCCCGACGCTCCAGATCCCCTCTACGTGAGATACACTAGCCCCGGTGTAGAAAAAGACGGAACCGGCGTCCAGCCCCCTCTGCGTGAGCCGGAAGTGGGTAGCAAAGTGGAACTAGTTGCTTGGTTGTGTCATGTTAGGCCCAAGGAACACACTTGACAATGGTATGGCCCACCTACTTGCAAGATTCCCCCCGTTACGTCAGATCCGGGAGTTTCGGGATGTGAGCAGTCCTTTAACCCGCGAGAGAGAATCCGACGTCGGTGAGGCCCCGGCAAGGAGAGTGATGGTATCTTTGGCACCCAACACCCATGATACAATCTAACACAAATGGCATGGCAAATCATTGGTTTAGGTGGGATCCCGACGCTCCGGATCCCCTCTACGTGAGATACACTAGCCCCGGTGTAGAAAAAGACGGAACCGGCGTCCAGCCCCCTCTGCGTGAGCCGGAAGTGGGTAGCAAAGTGGAACTAGTTGCTTGGTTGTGTCATGTTAGGCCCAAGGAACACCCTTGACAATTGTAGGGCACACCTACTTGCAAGATTCCCCCCGTTACGTCAGATCCGGGAGTTTCGGGGTGTGAGCAGTCCTGGAACCCGCGAGAGAGAATCCGACGTCGGTGAGGCCCCGGCAAGGAGAGTGATGGTATCTTTGGCACCCAACACCCATGATACAATCTAACACACATGGCATGGCAAAGCATTGGTTTAGGTGGGATCCCGACGCTCCGGATCCCCTCTACGTGAGATACACTAGCCCCGGTGTAGAAAAAGACGGAACCGGCGTCCAGCCCCCTCTGCGTGAGCCGGAAGTGGGTAGAAAAGTGGAACTAGTTGCTTGGTTGTGTCATGTTAGGCCCAAGGAACACCCTTGACAATGTTAGGGCCCACCTACTTGCAAGATTCCCCCCGTTACGTCAGATCCGGGAGTTTCGGGGTGTGAGCAGTCCTGGAACCCGCGAGAGAGAATCCGACGTCGGTGAGGCCTCGGCAAAGAGAGTGATGGTATCTTTGGCACCCAACACCCATGATACACTATAACAAAAATGGCATGGCAAAGCATTGGTTTAGGTGGGATCCCGACGCTCCGGATCCCCTCTACGTGAGATACACTAGCCCCGGTGTAGAAAAAGACGGAACCGGCATCCAGCCCCCTCTGCGTGAGCCGGAAGTGGGTAGCAAAGTGGAACTAGTTGCTTGGTTGTGTCATGTTAGACCCAAGGAACACCCTTGACAATGGTAGGGCCCACCTACTTTCAAGATTCCCCCCGTTACGTCAGATCCGGGAGTTTCGGGGTGTGAGCAGTCCTGGAACCCGCGAGAGAGAATCCGACGTCGGTGAGGCCCCGGCATAGAGAGTGATGGTATCTTTGGCACACAACACCCATGATACAATATAACACACATGGCATGGCAAAGCATTGGTTTAGGTGGGATCCCGACGCTCCGGATCCCCTCTACGTGAGATACACTAGCCCCGGTGTAGAAAAAGACGGAACCGGCGTCCAGCCCCCTCTGCGTGAGCCGGAAGTGGGTAGCAAAGTGGAACTAGTTGCTTGGTTGTTTCATGTTAGGACCAAGGAACACCCTTGACAATGGTAGGGCCCACCTACTTGCAAGGTTCCCCCCGTTACGTCAAATCCGGGAGTTTCGGGGTGTGAGTAGTCCTGGAACCCGCGAGAGAGAATCCGACGTCGGTGAGGCCCCGACATAGAGAGTGATGGTATCTTTGGAACCCAACACCCATGATACAATCTAACACACATGGCATGGCAAAGCATTGGTTTAGGTGGGATCCCGACGCTCCGGATCCCCTCTACGTGAGATACACTAGCCCCGGTGTAGAAAAAGATGGAACCGGCGTCTAGCCCCCTCTGCGTGAGCCGGAAGTGGGTAGAAAAGTGGAACTAGTTGCTTGGTTGTGTCATGTTAGGCCCAAGGAACACCCTTGACAATGGTAGGGCCCACCTACTTGTAAGATTCCCCCCGTTACGTCAGATCCGGGAGTTTCGGGGTGTGAGCAGTCCTGGAACCCGCGAGAGAGAATCTGACGTCGGTGAGGCCCCGGCAAGGAGAGTGATGGTATCTTTGGCACCCAACACCCATGATACAATCTAACACACATGGCATAGCAAAGCATTGGTTTAGGTGGGATCCCGACGCTCCGGATCCCCTCTACGTGAGATACACTAGCCCCGGTGTAGAAAAAGACGGAACCGGCGTCCAGCCCCCTCCGCGTGAGCCGGAAGTGGGTAGCAAAGTGGAACTAGTTGCTTGGTTGTGTCATGTTAGGCCCAAGGAACACCCTTGACAATGGTAGGGCCCACCTACTTTCAAGATTCCCCCCGTTACGTCAGATCCGGGAGTTTCGGGGTGTGAGCAGTCCTGGAACCCGCGAGAGAGAATCCGACGTCGGTGAGGCCCCGGCAAAGAGAGTGATGGTATCTTTGGCACCCAACACCCATGATACACTATAACACAAATGGGATGGCAAAGCATTGGTTTAGGTGGGATCCCGACGCTCCGGATCCCCTCTACGTGAGATACACTAGCCCCGGTGTAGAAAAAGACGGAACCGGCGTCCAGCCCCCTCTGCGTGAGCCGGAAGTGGGTAGCAAAGTGGAACTAGTTGCTTGGTTGTGTCATGTTAGTCCCAAGGAACACCCTTGACAATGGTAGGGCCCACCTACTTGCAAGATTCCCCCCGTTACGTCAGATCCGGGAGTTTCGGGGTGTGAGCAGTCCTGGAACCCGCGAGAGAGAATCCGACGTCGGTGAGGCCCCGGCATAGAGAGTGATGGTATCTTTGGCACCCAACACCCATGATACAATCTAACACACATGGCATGGCAAAGCATTGGTTTAGGTGGGATCCCGACGCTCCGGATCCCCTCTACGTGAGATACACTAGCCCCGGTGTAGAAAAAGACGGAACCGGCGTCTAGCCCCCTCTGCGTGAGCCGGAAGTGGGTAGCAAAGTGGAACTAGTTGCTTGGTTGTGTCATGTTAGGCCCAAGGAACACCCTTGACAATGGTAGGGCCCACCTACTTGCAAGATTCCCCCCGTTACGTCAGATCCGGGAGTTTCGGGGTGTGAGCAGTCCTGGAACCCGCGAGAGAGAATCCGACGTCGGTGAGGCCCCGGCAAGGAGAGTGATGGTATCTTTGGCACCCAACACCCATGATACAATCTAACACACATGTCATGGCAAAGCATTGGTTTAGGTGGGATCCCGACGCTCCGGATCCCCTCTACGTGAGATACACTAGCCCCGGTGTAGAAAAAGACGGAACCGGCGTCTAGCCCCCTCTGCGTGAGCCGGAAGTGGGTAGAAAAGTGGAACTAGTTGCTTGGTTGTGTCATGTTAGGCCCAAGGAACACCCTTGACAATGGTAGGGCCCACCTACTTGCAAGATTCCCCCCGTTACGTCAGATCCGGGAGTTTCGGGGTGTGAGCAGTCCTTGAACCCGCGAGAGAGAATCCGACGTCGGTGAGGCCCCGGCAAGGAGAGTGATGGTATCTTTGGCACCCAACACCCATGATACACTATAAAACAAATGGCATGGCAAAGCATTGGTTTAGGTGGGATACCGACGCTCCGGATCCCCTCTACGTGAGATACACTAGCCCCGGTGTAGAAAAAGACGGAACCGGCGTCTAGCCCCCTCTGCGTGAGCCGGAAGTGGGTAGCAAAGTGGAACTAGTTGCTTGGTTGTGTCATGTTAGGCCAAAGGAACACCCTTGACAATGGTAGGGCCCACCTACTTGCAAGATTCCCCCCGTTACATCAGATCCGGGAGTTTCGGGGTGTGAGCAGTCCTGGAACCCGCGAGAGAGAATCCGACGTCGGTGAGGCCCCGACAAGGAGAGTGATGGTATCTTTGGCACCCAACACCCATGATACACTATAACACAAATGGCATGGAAAATCATTGGTTTAGGTGGGATCCCGACGCTCCAGATCCCCTCTACGTGAGATACACTAGCCCCGGTGTAGAAAAAGACGGAACCGGCGTCCAGCCCCCTCTGCGTGAGCCGGAAGTGGGTAGCAAAGTGGAACTAGTTGCTTGGTTGTGTCATGTTAGGCCCAAGGAACACCCTTGACAATGTTAGGGCCCACCTACTTGCAAGATTCCCCCCGTTACGTCAGATCCGGGAGTTTCGGGATGTGAGCAGTCCTGGAACCCGCGAGAGAGAATCCGACGTCGGTGAGGCCCCGGCAAGGAGAGTGATGGTATCTTTGGCACCCAACACCCATGATACAATCTAACACAAATGGCATGGAAAATAATTGGTTTAGGTGGGATCCCGACGCTCCGGATCCCCTCTACGTGAGATACACTAGCCCCGGTGTAGAAAAAGACGGAACCGGCGTCCAGCCCCCTCTGCGTGAGCCGGAAGTGGGTAGCAAAGTGGAACTAGTTGCTTGGTTGTGTCATGTTAGGCCCAAGGAACACCCTTGACAATTGTAGGGCACACCTACTTGCAAGATTCCCCCCGTTACGTCAGATCCGGGAGTTTCGGGGTGTGAGCAGTCCTGGAACACGCGAGAGAGAATCCGACGTCGGTGAGGCCCCGGCAAGGAGAGTGATGGTATCTTTGGCACCCAACACCCATGATACAATCTAACACACATGGCATGGCAAAGCATTGGTTTAGGTGGGATCCCGACGCTCCGGATCCCCTCTACGTGAGATACACTAGCCCCGGTGTAGAAAAAGACGGAACCGGCGTCCAGCCCCCTCTGCGTGAGCCGGAAGTGGGTAGAAAAGTGGAACTAGTTGCTTGGTTGTGTCATGTTAGGCCCAAGGAACACCCTTGACAATGTTAGGGCCCACCTACTTGCAAGATTCCCCCCGTTACGTCAGATCCGGGAGTTTCGGGGTGTGAGCAGTCCTGGAACCCGCGAGAGAGAATCCGACGTCGGTGAGGCCCCGACAAAGAGAGTGATGGTATCTTTTGCACCCAACACCCATGATACACTATAACACACATGGCATGGCAAAGCATTGGTTTAGTTGGGATCCCGACGCTCCGGATCCCCTCTACGTGAGATACACTAGCCCCGGTGTAGAAAAAGACGGAACCGGCGTCTAGCCCCCTCTGCGTGAGCCGGAAGTGCGTAGCAAAGTGGAACTAGTTGCTTGGTTGTGTCATGTTAGGCCCAAGGAACACCCTTGAAAATGGTAGGGACCACCTACTTGCAAGATTCCCCCCGTTACGTCAGATCCGGGAGTTTCGGGGTGTGAGCAGTCCTGGAACCCGCGAGAGAGAATCCGACGTCGGTGAGGCCCCGGCATAGAGAGTGATGGTATCTTTGGCACCCAACACCCATGATACAATCTAACACACATGGCATGGCAAAGCATTGGTTTAGGTGGGATCCCGACGCTCCGGATCCCCTCTACGTGAGATACACTAGCCCCGGTGTAGAAAAAGACGGAACCGGCGTCCAGCCCCCTCTGCGTGAGCCGGAAGTGGGTAGCAAAGTGGAACTAGTTGCTTGGTTGTGTCATGTTAGGCCCAAGGAACAGCCTTGACAATGGTAGGGCCCACCTACTTGCAAGATTCCCCCCGTTACGTCAGATCCGGCAGTTTCGGGGTGTGAGCAGTCCTGGAACCCGCGAGAGAGAATCCGACGTCGGTGAGGCCCCGGCATAAAGAGTGATGGTATCGTTGGCACCCAACACCCATGATACAATCTAACACACATGGCATGGCAAAGCATTGGTTTAGGTGGGATCCCGACGCTCCGGATCCCCTCTACGTGAGATACATTAGCCCTGGTGTAGAAAGAGACGGAACCGGCGTCCAGCCCCCTATGCGTGAGCCGGAAGTGGGTAGCAAAGTGGAACTAGTTGCTTGGTTGTGTCATGTTAGGCCCAAGGAACACCCTTGACAATGGTATGGACCACCTACTTGCAAGATTCCCCCCGTTACGTCAGATCCGGGAGTTTCGGGGTGTGAGCAGTCCTGGAACCCGCGAGAGAGAATCCGACGTCGGTGAGGCCCCGGCAAAGAGAGTGATGTTATATTTGGCACCCAACACCCATGATACAATCTAACACACATGGCATGGCAAAGCATTGGTTTAGGTGGGATCCCGACGCTCCGGATCCCCTCTACGTGAGATACACTAGTCCCGGTGTAGAAAAAGACGGAACCGGCGTCCAGCCCCCTCTGCGTGAGCCGGAAGTGGGTAGCAAAGTGGAACTAGTTGCTTGGTTGTGTCATGTTAGGCCCAAGGAACACCCTTGACAATGGTAGGGCCCACCTAATTGCAAGATTCCCCCCGTTACGTCAGATCCGGGAGTTTCGGGGTGTGAGCAGTCCTGGAACCCGCGAGAGAGAATCCGACGTCGGTGAGGCCCCGGCATAGAGAGTGATGGTATCTTTGGAACCCAACACCCATGATACAATCTAACACACATGGCATGGCAAAGCATTGGTTTAGGTGGGATCCCGACGCTCCGGATCCCCTCTACGTGAGATACACTAGCCCCGGTGTAGAAAAAGACGGAACCGGCGTCCAGCCCCCTCTGCTTGAGCCGGAAGTGGGTAGCAAAGTGGAACTAGTTGCTTGGTTGTGTCATGTTAGGCCCAAGGAACACCCTTGACAATGGTAGGGCCCACCTACTAGCAAGATTCCCCCCGTTACGTCAGATCCGGAAGTTTCGGGGTGTGAGCAGTTCTGGAACCCGCGAGAGAGAATCCGACGTCGGTGAGGCCCCGGCATAGAGAGTGATGGTATCTTTGGCACCCAACACCCATGATACACTATAACACAAATGGCATGGCAAAGCATTGGTTTAGGTGGGATCCCGACGCTCCGGATCCCCTCTACGTGAGATACACTAGCCCCGGTGTAGAAAAAGACGGAACCGGCGTCTAGCCCCCTCTGCGTGAGCCGGAAGTGGGTAGCAAAGTGTAACTAGTTGCTTGGTTGTGTCATGTTAGGCCCAAGGAACACCCTTGACAATGGTAGGGCCCACCTACTTGCAAGATTCCCCCCGTTACGTCAGATCCGGGAGTTTCGGGGTGTGAGCAGTCCTGGAACCCGCGAGAGAGAATCCGACGTCGGTGAGGCCCCGGCATAGAGAGTGATGGTATCTTTGGCACCCAACACCCATGATACGATCTAACACACATGGCATGGCAAAGCATTGGTTTAGGTGGGATCCCGACGCTCCGGATCCCCTCTACGTGAGATACACTAGCCCCGGTGTAGAAAAAGACGGAACCAGCGTCCATCCCCCTCTGCGTGAGCCGGAAGTGGGTAGCAAAGTGGAAATAGTTGCTTGGTTGTGTCATGTTAGGCCCAAGGAACACCCTTGACAATGGTAGGGACCACCTACTTGCAAGATTCCCCCCGTTACGTCAGATCCGGGAGTTTCGGGGTGTGAGCAGTCCTGGAACCCGCGAGAGAGAATCCGACGTCGGTGAGGCCCCGACATAGAGAGTAATGGTATCTTTGGCACCCAACACCCATGATACAATCTAACACACATGGAATGGCAAAGCATTGGTTTAGGTGGGATCCCGACGCTCCGGATCCCCTCTACGTGAGATACACTAGCCCCGGTGTAGAAAAAGACGGAACCGGCGTCCAGCCCCCTCTGCGTGAGCCGGAAGTGGGTAGCAAAGTGGAACTAGTTGCTTGGTTGTGTCATGTTAGGCCCAAGGAACACCCTTGACAATGGTAGGGCCCACCTACTTGCAAGATTCCCCCCGTTACGTCAGATCCGGGAGTATCGGGGTGTGAGCAGTCCTCGAACCCGCGAGAGAGAATCCGACGTCGGTGAGGCCCCGGCATAGAGAGTGATGGTATCTTTGGCACTCAACACCCATGATACAATCTAACACACATGGCATGGCAAAGCATTGGTTTAGGTGGGATCCCGACGCTCCGGATCCCCTCTACGTGAGATACACTAGCCCAGGTGTAGAAAAAGACGGAACCGGCGTCCAGCCCCCTCTGCGTGAGCCGGAAGTGGGTAGCAAAGTGGAACTAGTTGCTTCGTTGTGTCATGTTAGGCCCAAGGAACACCCTTGAAAATCGTAGGGCCCACCTACTTGCAAGATTCCCTCCGTTACGTCTGATCCGGGAGTTTCGGGGTGTGAGCAGTCCTCGAACCCGCGAGAGAGAATCCGACGTCGGTGAGGCCCCGGCATAGAGAGTGATGGTATCTTTGGCACCCAACACCCATGATACACTATAACACAAATGGCATGGCAAAGCATTGGTTTAGGTGGGATCCCGACGCTCCGGATCCCCTCTACGTGAGATACACTAGCCCCGGTGTAGAAAAAGACGGAACCGGCGTCTAGCCCCCTCTGCGTGAGCCGGAAGTGGGTAGCAAAGTGGAACTAGTTGCTTGGTTGTGTCATGTTAGGCCCAAGGAACACCCTTGACAATGGTAGGGCCCACCTACTTGCAAGATTCCCCCCGTTCTGGAAGTTTCGGGGTGTGAGCGGTCCTGGAACCCGGAAGGGGAATCCGACGCCGGTGAGGCCATAACAGACCGTCGGGGGGTATCTTATGTAGGGGTGGGTTGTGATCTTGCTTTATGACTTGGTATGGTCAAATAGTACACAACCATGCAAAGATATTCACATTTCTACCCCCTCCGGGCTCCGGTATCTGCAAATTCGGGAATTTCGGGGTGTGAGCACATGGGTTCGATCCGGAGTGTCGGGATGGCGCCTAAAACTAATATTAATGAATATATGTTATATGAACTAATATTAATGAGTATATTATTCTTTTTATATTTAAACAATGACCAAAGGTGAAAGTAACTAAATTTGGCCAATACTTTGCCGAGTATTCATGTAGGTTACACTCGGCAAAGATTAGGCGACCAAAGGTGGAAGGATACTATGCCGAGTATCCCGACAATATGCGCTCGGCAAAGTGTGATACTCGGCAAAGATTAGGCGGGCAGAGAGAGGGTAACTTAGCGAAATTTTTTCCCTCTTTCTCGTTGCCGCGCCCTAGCTATCTTTTTCCCCTCCCTCCCAAAATCCGAGCCGCCACACCCCACCCGTCTCCTTCACCGACGCGCGCCGCCGCCCACCGACCCGCCGCCACGACCTTCTCCCTCCTCCCCGCAGCCTCCCCCTCCTCCACCGTCCCTTTGCCCTCCCAGCGGCGCGTCTCCCTCCCGCGAAGAAGCAGAGCAGATCGAGGCGGCGCCTCACGTACGTCTCCGGCGAGGCCGATTCTGCATCGCCGCCCTCCACGCTCGCGCATCCACGCTCCTCCTGCCCCGCCTTCCAAGCCTTCCCCGAGCTCATCCCCTTCCCCAGGCCAGGGTGTCGCCCCCTTCCCCGAGCTCTTCCCCGTCCTCCCCTTGAGCAAGATCTCGACCTTGTCACCGTCGGCCGCCGGCTCTCAAGGTATTCCTCCTCCCCGATCTAGAGGAGCGACTAGCGCAGGGATCAATCTCGCCGCCGGCGTTGCGCTGTTGGACTGGGTCTCTGATCCAGGTCAAGCGTCGGGTTGGACTGGGTCGTCGAGGAGAATCACAGGCAGCTGCTGTCTGTCTGAGAGTATCTATCTGCAACCAGATTAGGGCGTGTTTTCTCTAGGTTTCGGGCTCCAGCGACGGCGGAGAATTTCGCGGCGTTTCTCCCCTGACCTCGCCTCGCCTCGGTTGCACCCGTCCGTCCAACTGTATCTATCTACGCAGCAGAGTTCTATGCTGCTAGCTAGGGTACCTTTTGTTTTCGTTTCTTTTTTACTCTTCATAATATAGTATGCGTTTGGTTTTAGCTTCCGCCGGATAGGATCAAATGATTGTAATTCAGTACGAACCTTGCCGGAAATAACTTTCGGGAAAAGTCGTCGGTTTTCGATCTGCTCTTAATTTGTCCCGGGAGCTTTCCTGTTCGCTACTGATTGCTCGTCTCCGGAAGCAGTACGATTCCACCCATCTTTTAATGAGCTGCAATTGTTGATGCAGAAAGAAAACGGAATCCAATTTTGATACAATGCTATTTTTAGTAGATAGCAAGCCACAATGCTTATGTTGATCCCACAGGAAGAAAATTTAATGGAGCAAATACTTCCAAGCAATTTTGAAACTACTAAATTCAACTCTAATGAAACCATTCTTGCCAGATTACAAATCTAAGTACTTAGGAAATTTTTTTTTTCTAGTTATAGGGGTGAAAATCATCAAGAATATCAGAAACTGAACTGTGATAGTATTATAGTAATATGTGTGCATGTTGTGCCAGTAAATCGTAATATTAAACAGTGGTGTTATTATTTGTTGTGAAGCAACACTTGTTTTGAATGTGTGATCAAATATTAAACAGAAGCTACTGGTGTCAGACGTTGGAGGTATTTGAACGAACTGAGTTAGTGTATTCATGTTAATAGAACTGAGTTAGTGTATTTGATGGCTACTGCTTTTCCCTCCCTATTAATAGAATAACATTCTGAAATCGAAACAATTCCTAGTCAAAAGATGTCACGACTCACTGAGTTAGTGTTTGTTCACTATTACAATTTGATATCTTCAGATAGTAAAATGTGATTAAGAATTTGAGACCCCATCTGTTCCATTGCCAACTTGCATGTATTCATGGTGGATTACCTTTCACCTAAAGCAGAATTGAATCCTGAAACAAAACATGGTGACTTAATATTAGTATAGTACCATATTTTAGTCCATGGTCAATAGCAAAATCTTAGCACGTGTAAATATGTCATGACTATCAGAAAATACCATGAAACCATCAGTATTTTTATGATCCAAGGAGGTTTGCGTATTTATATGGTTTCATTGGTAGATAGACATGCTTATTACTAACACGAGCATTCTCTATACAAATTAAGTTGTTATTCTAAGGCCATATACCTGAGCTAACTAATGTAAAATTTGATTCCAGCAGTAATCATTGCTTCAAGTATCACATATAATAGATTAATAGATCCGTCCCAAATTAATCTAACATGAAACTGGTATATGTTAAAAGCAGCTTCTATTATATTAAAACTGGAACCAAGAAATTCTCATATTACTCCAGAAAAAATTATGCTTCACATGTGATAGTTCATCTGAGTCACGGTTCTACTTAAAATCTCTTCACTTTTATGTTCTTCAACGGCCCATTTTTTAGATGGTTCTATGTTTTTTTTACAAGTCTGATATATTTTGTAAACAGCACTAAGAAATTTGAAATGGCTATCCTTTTATTTTTCAGTTATCTTATTGTTTATTTTCTCTTGCTGCAGGCAAGAAGCTATCAGAAAGCATAATCAGTGAGAAGCTTGCTGCGTGTGTGAACATAGTGCCTGGTGGGAACTATGTTTTCTCTCTTTGTTTATTGTGTTCAGCTATAGACACTCAAATTTAGCAGACTCTTGTCAATTGACCATCTACTACAGTAGTTTCGAGTCATCATATCAAATCATCATGTTTGCTCATGTACTTATTTTTTAATTGTTATCCTTGTCTTTTTCCAGGAATCCAATCTGTTTACTGGTGGGAGGGAAAGATGCCATGACGTTGGGGGTTTGCTGAGGTTGAGGCCAGGAGCGTCTGCGATCATCTTCATCGACAGTCGGCCACGCTTTGAGGGTAAAAACCTCCCCCTCACTCCTTTCCTCCCTATATTGTTTTTTGTAGATCACCAAACTAGTCGCGTTACCCTAGGCGTCTCCCGTTCGGAAGAGTTGTAGTTATAAAAATAGAACTCTTTGTATATATTTATATACAAAGATCTATATTTTTATAACCGCGACTGTTTCGAATTGTCCACGTTTTTGGACAGCTCGTGGATGTGTAGCTGTGTTTGTTTTCCATGTTCTACTCCTATCCGAGACAGATTTCGGTGGCGCCTCTCTGTTGTTCTCCGAGTACACATTCTCTCGACCCCCGTGGTCGAGACGTGTATTAGGAGAACAGCGGGGAGGTGCTGCCGAAATCTGTCTTGGATAGGAGTAGACATGGAAAACAAACACAAGCTACACATCCTCGGGTGGGATTAGGACCTATCTTTACCTAGTAGACATGTAGGACTGCATTCAACGCGTAAAACTTGTAATGTTCTAAATAATTGAAACAACTTGTTAAAATTTGAAACATATGTTGATCTGGCTGAGCATTCATCAGTGTGGATATGGAGGACCGGGAGTGGATGTACAGTGGCCGACCGAGTGCTGCCGAGATGACAATGGAATGGGTTACAAAGACAGACGAGTTCTTGGAATTTGCATTTGCTAGAGTTGATGATTCGTCTGATGTTTGGTGCCCGTGTAGTCGTTGCCGTAACATGATAGAGAAACCGAGGACAATCATTTCTGATCACCTTGGGAAGTATGGTTTTATGCCAAACTATTACCGTTGGGTGTACCATGGCGAGTCTGCTGAGCGTGTACACCGGAAGAAGAAGACAAAGAAGGTGGCACCACTCACTCAGCATGCGGCGACCGATTTTGATACCGGTTTTGATAGGATGATAGAGGATTTCACTAATGCACAAGCACCTGAAAATCAAACCGGCGAGGGAGATGCCCCTGACGATGCCGATGATAGCACTAAAGAGTTCTATGACACGTTGTTTGAGACACAGAAACCCCTGCACGAACATACACAAGTTTCTCAACTTGATGCCATCGGCCGGCTAATGGCGGTAAAAAGCCAGCACAATGTAAGCATAGCCGCCTTTGATGCATTTCTGACTGTTATTGCCACCCTCCTGCCGCCGGTACACCATCTTCCTAAAAACATGTACGAGTCGAAAAAAATCCTCGGTTCCCTAAAGATGCCGTATACGAAGATAGATTGTTGTCCAAAGAGCTGCATGTTGTTCAGGAAAGAGCACGAGCATACAAAGTACTGTGTCAAATGCGGGGCCTCTAGGTATCTGGAGGTGGACGATGGTAATGGTCAGAAGACGCAGCTCACAGTCGCCAAAAAGATCCTTCGGTATCTTCCATTCATACCACGGATCCAAAGGCTTTTTATGACCGAGGAATCTGCAAAACAGATGAGATGGCCGTCAGATGGGAGGAGGTACCGTCCTGAGAAGATGATACATCCGTCTGATGGTGAAGCATGGAAGGACTTTGTTGGCAAACATAAGAAGAAAGCGGGTGACCCTAGGAGTGTAGCAGTTGCGTTATCAACCGATGGTTTCAACCCATATGGTATGACATCCGCCTCATACAGCTGCTGGCCGATGTTTGTTATCCCGATGAATCTCCCCCCCAGCGTGTGCATGCAACGGCAGAACATGTTCCTGTCGCTTATAATTCCAGGGCCTGAGTATCAGGGGAAGAACATGTCGGTGTTCATGGAGCCGCTGGTAGATGATCTGCTCATTGCCTGGAACACCGGGGTAAGGACATACGATGCCATAGAAAAGAAGCACTTCGATATGTATGTTTGGTACTTCACTTCACTGCATGACCTTCCGGCTCGCGCGATATTCTGCGGCTGGTGTACTCATGGGAAATGGCCTTGTCCGGTGTGCTACCAAGCTGTGACTTTTCTTTGGCTGATAAAGGGTGGCAAATACTCATGCTTTGACCAACATCGACAGTTCCTTCGTCCTGGTCACAAATACAGGAGAAACACAAAGAAATGGATGAAAGATGTAGCTGTCGATGCGCCACGACCAACTTTGATGACCGGTGTAGACGTCAAGGCTCAGCTAGATAGTCTACAGCTCAATGCCGAGGGGACCGGCTTTCTGGGGTATGGAGAGTGGCACCAGTGGACTCACATCTCATGCCTGTGGAAGCTCCCTTACATGCAGGATCTTCTTCTTCCACATAACATTGATGTCATGCACACTGAAAAAAATATCGCTGAGGCCCTTTGGTCAACACTTTTTGATCTTGAGAAGACGAAAGATAACGTCAAGGCAAGAGTCGATCAAGCCGAGCTTTGTTACAGGAAACATCTAAACTTGAAGGAACCCACAAAAAGCAAAAAGACCTGGACGAAGCCGCCGGCCCCTTTCTGCCTGACGAGGGCCCAAAGGAAAGAAATTCTCCAGTGGATCTTGGACTGTCTCTTCTTCCCTGACGGGTACGCAGCTAATATAATGAGGGGAGTGAATCTCGCTGGACTGCGGATAACGGGGCTCAAGAGTCATGACTACCACGTATGGATTGAGCGGATTTTGCCCGTCATGATTCGAGGCTATGTTGACGAGGAAATCTGGCTAGTGCTAGCCAAGTTGAGCTTTTTCTTTCGTCAGCTTTGTGCCAAGGAATTAGATAGAGATGTGGTTGCAAAGTTGGAGGAACAGGCCGCCGAGCTAATCGTGGAACTAGAGGCGATCTTTCCTCCCGGTTTCTTTAATCCGATGCAACACTTGCTCTTGCATCTCGCGGAAGAGGCACGATTGGGGGGCCCTGTGCAGTACCGCTGGATGTTTTCAACCGAGAGAGAGCAAAAGAAACTTTGAGAGAAAAGCACCAACAAATGTCGCATAGAAGCATCCATATGTGAGGCAACCCTCAACGAGGAGGTGGAAAACTTCACGACAAAATACTATCATGACAGTCTTCCCACTCGTCATAATCCGGTTTCTCGGTACAATAATGACTCCGACCCCGCCGATGCACCAGAGCTTAGCATACTCGCAGGGCTCGGCGGCAGATCAAGTGGCGCGAAGCAAGAGCAAATAGACTCACATGAACAATGGACGGCTATTTTCTCGTGTGTCTTGAAGAACACGGTGGAAGTAAAACCCTACATTGAGTAAGTGCTCAACACCTAATTTTCACAATCTTTCATTCCCTCAAATTGTGTCTAACTCCCCTTCTTGTTGATCCCACACTTAGGTTATTTGAGCAAGAAACCTGGAAACATCATCCGCGAGAACCTACCTACGCCGAGAAGTCGGACCTTTTTAAGAAGGGTGGCAAAGGAGGCGGTGGTTTTATTAGTTGGTTCGCCGCAAAAGTAATCTCCTTTCTTACATGGTTTCTAGCGCAAGCCACATATTACGGCGAACTTATTGACCGAACTTCTCGTATTGAACATGTAGGCTTTAACCGACAAGGAAATGAGTCATGAGTTGAGGCAACTTGCCCGGGGCTTCACCTACTCTGTGAAGTCATTTAAGTCTTACGATGTGAATGGGTATCGCTTCCATACCCGTTCTTACGATGAGAAACGGCCCAACCGGAAGACAAACAATTTCGGGGTATTTACCCACGCCGGTGGTGATTACTTCGGTATGGTCGAGGGAATGTATGAGCTGGACTTCCAGTTTGGCACGAAGAATCCGGTTGTATTCAAATGCCATTGGTTTGATCCGAGCCGAGTGAGACGGAATCCTGCCATTGGTTTGGTCGAAATTGATCGGGCATCTGTCTATGGGTCAGATGATGTCTACATCATTGCACAACATGCCACCCAAGTCTTCTATCTCCCCTACCCATGCAAAACTATGAAACGCCTCCAAGGGTGGGATGTCGTGATCACAGTTCCACCGCGTAATAGACCACCTCCTCCAAACGATGACGATTACCACCAGCGCATAAAGCCCAACACATATGAGGGAGAGTTCTATCAAGACGATGGGCTCACCGGCGAGTTCATCATCGACTTGTCCACAATTGATGAAATGGAAGAAGACGACGATGATGATGTTGGCATGGGAGTCGATAATGGGCAAGGCGACGATCCATCCGTTCTTAACTCTAAGGACGTGGAACTACTTGAGCGTCTCCACTTGCCTGATGTCGAGGAGCCGAGAGGTCCACCACCGAACTACATGGAAGAGTGGTGGTATACTCGTGATAGCGATGATGACGATGATCCCGGTCCAAGCTATGATCCCAAGGATTTAGACAATGGGTTCTGAACCATTTGTGTTCCAATTATGTAATCGTGAATGTATAATTAACATTTTGTTTTCACTATTTGTGTGTCACTTCGAAACTTATAGCTTGTAATATTTTTCTATTCCGAACTTCTTATTTGTGTTCCAATTATGTAACCGTGAATGTATAATTAGCATTATGTCTCAACTATTTTGTGTGGCACTTCTAGACTAATCACAAGGTTGTAATATTTTTTTTAATTTCGCTATTGTTATGTATTAGTTTGATTTCAACTATTAATTTCCTTTCAACTATCATTACCATTTTTTTATTCCAGTCTTCTTATGCTTGGTATATATCATTAGTATTTTATTTACAACTATTACTTGCCTTTCAACTATTAATTTCCTTGTAAATATTAGTTGCCTCTCAAGTATTAATTGCTTTTCAACTATCATTAGCATTTCTTTATTCTAGTTTTCTTATGCTTGGTATCATTAGTATTTTTATTTACAACATTAATTGCATTTCGACTATTACTTGACATTTTTTATCACTTTGTACTAATCGGGACCCCTCATTTTCATAACAGGTTAGTGCAGCATGGCCCCGAAAGCCAAGCCAAAAGGGGTGAAGCGGACCGCGAGCAAAGTTGCGCAAGTGGAAGCTCTGTACGCTAGAAGAGAGGATGGCAGCCGAGTGGCGATAGGGAGAATCCGGCGCAAGAAGCATGTGGACGCGCCATCGTCTTCCAGAGCACGTTCCAGAGGCCGGGGAGGTGGTACGCGGTTCGTGACTCGCTCACGTAGTCCCTTGGACCACGTTTCTTCTTCTTCTTCCGAGGAGGAGGAGGAGCAGCAGCAGGAGGAGGAGGAGGAGGAGGAGGAGGAGGAGCAGCAGCAGACGGAGGAGGAGCACGTGGAGCAGCAGCAGCAGCAGCAGGAGGAGGACTCCGAGGACGACTACCGATACACTTCAGCGGAGTCAGAGGATGGTGGTGAGGAGGATGTCGAGGTGTCGGATCCGGAGGACGATCCTGAGGACTTGTTTGCCCACCCTCTCCCTGACTTAGGGAAAGTGGCACCCCCCGGCCAAAAAGTTTGGCTCCGAGGGACATCTAGGCTCCCTAAGCCTCCATACCCCTTCAAGGACATAGTTGTCACCGTCGACGGAGATAAGTAAGTGGACATTGTTGTAATTACAATTTACTTTGTTTCTGCCTCATTTATGTCATCGAAATCTCACCGACTCTTCTACTTGTTTGTGCAGGTCGTTGGAGTGGCTTGGGGATGTTCCACCACCACGGACCATGAGCGGCATCTTGGGGATTCTTTGCAAGAAGTATTACCCTGGCTTGGTCACGTTGGAGAACGGCAATCGGGAGCCAGCTTGGTCCTGGAAGGACTATGAGAGGGTCGCGGACGTGGAGGACAAGCATGGACGGGTGTATGGCCACTTGGGCCTCCGAGTGGTCGCCGATTTCTGGGTATGTATTTGTCTTCACCGCTGACATGTGTATTTCTCTTTAAATATCCTTCTAATGTCTTTATCGTATGCTTAATGGTTGTAGGAGTACTTCACCTGCGCCCCGGGTATGGAGGACAAGGCCAGGGTGGTGCTCATTAGAATGGCCAAGAAGCTCATCCGCGACATGCTATACGAGGCACGTGTGCTTTGCGTGGTGAAGTTCTACGCGAAGCACATGAACACCAAGCTGACGAAGACGGATGCACGACAGATACACCTGTTAGCGGTGAAATACTTAGCGGTAATGGCATCATTTTCATTTTAATCCATACATTGCTGCGGCAAAGAACTACTCATATGGATTGTTTTTGTTAACAGGTGGTTCCTCAGTGGCTGGCCAACAAGATGCCTTGCTTCAAGAAGATCGTCAAGAAGTGGACGAGCGACGCATACAAGAACCAGCACGCCGAGTGCCGGGAGCGGCGCCTTATGCTTGGTTATGGACACCGTCAAGGCGGCCTCACCCTCACCGGCCGCGTCCAGAGAGAGGTAAGGAATTGTTTTGCTAATAATTCCATACGCCGCTTCATTCTTAAGATGAGAGTTTGTGCTGATCATTTTTCTTTGAATTGTAGAAAGCAAAGAAGGGCAGGGTCATCACTCGCATGGTGGCATTCTGTGAGACCCGGAGGCCCAAGGTCCTGAAGCCGGATGTACCGGTTGAGAAGCAATGGATCAACACCCAAACCGGCGAGAAGTGGGATAAGTACACCGAGAAGTTGAAGGAGGTGCACGGCCCCGACGCCAACCCACTGACGACCCCCTATGACCCTAGGGTCGCTCTGTTGGTGGGAGAGGGTCGGAAGAACGGCCGGTTTGCCTTTGCCGATGGCGCCTTCGACACATCAGGTACTCCATCGCTCTCGCACATCCGTGCCGGCCAGACGAGCTCATCGCCGTCTATTGAGCGCCGCCCACGACCAGGAGTGACTGCCGTCGCCACACTTCAGGTATGAACACAAACAATTTCCTTGGTCAGTCTTATCTTCGCTTTCTATACATGCTTGCATTGCACATTTAATGACATTTCACATACCGTAGGCTGAACTTGAACAAAGCAAAAGAGAGGCGGCGGAGTCACAACAGCAGATGCAAATGATGGCAAACCAGTTGTCTTCTCAGCAGGCATTCATGGCGGCGATGCTCGAGGTACCGGTTTTCACACATAAGACACATTTCCATTCCATTCTATTCATCGATTTACGCATGTTAACTCACGGATCGATCACTTGGTCATTGCAGAGGATGCGAGCTATCCCAGCGGGTCCGTCTGCTCCTCCTCTACCTGAGCTCCCTCCACTCAACTTCAACATTGTAAGTTGGCCTGAACTTGCTCAATGAAACACTATTTAGCTTCTCTCGACTAATGCGGTTGTTCATAGGGGGGGAATGCATCGCAGGGATCCCACATGTCGCAAGGAGCGGGCACCGGAGATGCCGAGACGTCGACCTCCAAGACGCCGAAGTGATGCTAGGTTAGTATACCATTTTTCTTATTTCTTTTGCTTCTCATGCTTCTTCACTTAAATGGTTCAAACCTAATCATTATGCATGTTCACTTGTAGGTTTGCATTAAGGACAAAACTGAAGATTTGGATTTAGATTCAAACCTAGTTGCTGCCACTTGTGATGAACTTGAATATTATGTGTTGTGTACCCTTTTGAACTTGGATATTATGTGTGATGGTATATGTATGAATATTTGTGATGGTATGAATGTGATGTGAGTTTGTATAAATGTTATATACTATGTTTTGTGATGTGAGTGCCCCAGTGAGCCAAAATGCACTGTATATGAAAAATTGTTCCATTTGCAGGGATTTGAGCAAAATGCAGCAATAAAACAGTACCAAATGGTCAGTATGCCGAGTGTTGCACTCGGCGTATGACCAAATGGCACATATGCCGAGTGTTACACTCGGCAATGGTACTCATCAGGCGCCCTGGTTGGCCCCTGGCAACGGTGTTTGCCGAGTGGCCCAGAAACACTCGGCAAACACCGGTGCCAGTGGCCAACCTGGGCGACTGGAGAGGCTAATTGCCGAGTGTGACACTCGGCAAATAGAGGACACGTGGCGGGACAGGGCAGCTCCTCTGGATTCTTATACGCCGAGTGTCGACACTCGGCAAAGATAGGAGCCGCCGAGTCATCGGTTGGCACTCGCCACACCTGTTTGCCGAGAGGTGCCGAGGAAGCACTCGGCAAATAGAGGACACGTGGCGGACCAGGGAAGCCCCTCTGGATTCTTATACGCCGAGTGCAACACTCGGCGAAGGGGAGCGCCGAGTGGACGCCAGACACTCGGCGAACAGGTGTGCCGAGCATCATCGACCAGGCACTCGGCGAACGTTGGTACACGTGGCGCGCCAGGAAGCCCCTCTGGGCGACGCTACGCCGAGTGGGGCACTCGGCAACGTATACACGTGGCGGCTTCCTGGCCCCCACGACGGCAGACGTTCGCCGAGTGTCTGGGCAAGGGACACTCGGCAAAATACCGCGAACCGTTCCGTTATGGACTAAGGCGTGGAGCTGTCAGAGATTTTTGTCGCCGAGTGCTTAGGAAAAACACTCGGCGAAGTTTTCGCCGAGGTGCCCGTGAGTTGACACTCGGCGTAGCCTATTTCGCCGAGCAAATAGACGCCGAGTGCTCTACGCCGAGTGTAGCACTCGGCATAGAGTGTGCCGAGTATGTTTGGGCTTTCGCCGTGTATTTTAGATACACGGCATACTATAGAATTCTAGTAGTGTATAGTGCATAGTATCATACAGTAAGTTGGTACTACATCCGTTACAGCTTACAGGCACGTACGCCGTTAAAGAAAAAGTTTGAACATTAAATTTGGTCAATAAAATATTCATTATTTGTAACAAAAATTATATCATTGGATTTACATTAAAATGAAGTTTTTAGTAATATATTTTTTGTGATACTCCCTCCGTCTTATATTAATTGTCTCAAAGTTAGAAAAATGTGGGTGTATCTAACACTAAAACATGTCTAGATACATTCATTTTTGTCCAAGTTTAAGACAATTATTTTGAGACGGAGGGAGTATAAAATTTAAATTTTCATGACTAAATTAAGGGTCATTTATCGAATTGCCCACAGTGGTCCACTACTACTCAGTTTTACCCCTAGAGTCGAATCCGTTTCCCAAAGTGGGTCCGAGGAGTCAGACTCCGTTTCGCGAAGTGGGTCCGGATGAGACTGCCAAGTTCGTTGAAACCGTCCGGAGCTTACAGGTGGGACCGCGCAGTTAGTTGACTATGTTGAATAGTCCACACTCGAGCTTCCCGCCACCACCGTCGTGCGCTGCCGCCCAATTTAGTTGACCCGCCGTCGTGCGCTGCCGCTCTCGCTGCCGCCACCGCCGCACCACCCCATGCTGCGCTACGAGCATCTGCGGCACCACCACCACCACCGCTGGGTTCGGCTTGGGGAGCTGTCACCCACGCGTGAGAAAACCGCGGGCCCTCGCATCGGTCAAAGGCTGCCGGAGTAACGGCACGCGCGGCGCAGTAAATGCCCCGCCAGGGCTACAAAAGGCCACTCGCCGCTCGCCGCTCTCCCCATTCTCGCCGTTCATCTCCTCGCCCTCACCGCACTCACTCTCATCGCACTCGCCGCACTTCACCTAGACACCCCGAGACGATGCCTCGCCGGCTCCGTGCCTGCCACAACTCGCCGTTGTACTGCCGACCCGCAGCCGCGACACGGGGACACAGTGACGTCGATAGCGACAACGAGGTCCACTACGAAGAGAACGAGCAACCGGCGCAGGAGGCGGCGGCGCCCGAGCAGCAGCCGGCGCAAGAGGAGGCGGTGCCCGAACAGCGCAGGGGGAGGCGGCAGTCAATCTGGCCCGAGCAGCACGCGACGTGCCACTCGTTCGTAACATGGCGCAACGAGGAGGCTTTCCACCGGGTCCGCGCTGGCCTCGAGGAGGCGGCGGCAGTGGCCGAGGCTGCCGCTGTTCGGGCATCCTTGGAGACCCACGAGTGGGAGGAGACGGAGCGCTAGGTCTACCAGTAGCTCACCGCAAACGCGGCGTCGGATTAGCAGCCGGACCTCGTCGCACGGTACGAGAGCGACCAGCGCAAGGTTGTCCTGCAGAGCGAGAGGCGCAACCGCCATCCCTCCGAGCAGGCGCAGTTGCACCGGCTGCGGATGCAAAGCAGAGCGGAGCGGCGCTGGCTCGCTACGGTGGAGAACTCATCGCCAAGCGACCCATCGCCCTTCGCCGAGAACGACCACGAGGCTGGCCCCACAAACATGCCGGCTTACGACGACGACGAGGAAGAGGACGACGTCTAGGAGGAGGGCGAGGACCAGGCCGGCTCGATCGCGGCAAGCCTCGGTCTGCCGTAGTTTTTTTAAGTTTTTTCAATGTTTTTAGTTAAATTATGTCGTCTTTTTGTAAAAATATCGTCGAATCTATGAATTTGCGCCTATTTCAACGAGTTCATCGTTTTTGAATTAATTTTGAGTATTTCTGAATAAAATGAGGCAGAATGTAAATTAAAAGCGAACGGAGGGAGTAGTTTGGATGATGTTTGAATAATGTTGGATGATGTTGAACCAAGTCATTCCAAATTTTTAGGCAAATGTGCTACAAATGAGGTCTGAAGCTAGGGTAGACACCCCCGTTTGAAATTTCATGAAAAATTCGACCTTGCCAAAATTATCCAAATAAATTTGAGGAGCAACTATATCACATATAACAACATTGTGCATTGGATTCATGTCATTTTTTAATTATGTATGCTCATTTGAAACCATCGCTCTATTCTCATGAGAAATGTGCTTCAAATGAGGTCTGAAGCTAGGGTGACACCCCAGTTTGAAATTTCATGAAAAATTTGACCTTCTCAAAATTATCCAAATAAATTTGAGGAGTAATTATATCACATATAACAACATTGTGCGTTGGATTAATGTCATTTTGATTTTTTTTTGAATTATTTATGCTCATTTGAAACCATCGCTCTATTCTCATGAGAAATGTGCTTCAAATGAGGTCTGAAGATAGGGTAGACACCCCCGTTTGAAATTTCATGAAAAATTCGACCTTGTCAAAATTATCCAAATCAATTTGAGGAGCAACTATATCTTATATAACAACATTGTGCGTTGGATTAATGTCATTTTGATTTTTTTTGAATTATTTATGCTCATTTGAAACCACCGATCGCTCTATTCTCATGAGAAATGTGCTTCAAATGAGGTCTGAAGCTAGGGTAGACACCCCCGTTTGAAATTTCATGAAAAATTCGACCTTGTCAAAATTATCCAAATCAATTTGAGGAGCAAATATATCACATATAACAATATTGTGCGTTGGATTCATGTCAATTTTTTTTGAATTATTTATGCTAAATTGAAACCATCGCTCTATTCTCATGAGAAATGTGCTTGAAATGAGGTGCGAAGCTAGGGTAAATACCCCCATTTGTGCTTCAACTTTTTTTGGCATCTTGTCTAAATCAGCCAAATTAATTTCCTAGACATCTATTCTACATATATAGTGTAAATCTAAAGTTTCATTATGTTTTGAATAATTCTTCTATTTTTTTATTATTTTATTTAAATAACATGGTTTAATAGAAAAACCATATGTAAAACAGATAAAAATCATCGTTGTAGTAAATCTGAAGTTTCATTATGTTTTGAATAATTCTTCTATTTTTTATATTTTTTATTTAAATAACATGCTTTAGTACTTAATAGAAAAGAAATCATATGTAGAACAGATAGAAACCATTAATCCCTGTGGCCAACGGACCAACCAATCCTAGCGCCGAACGAGCGTCTCGCGGATCGCTGTGGCTCCGAGCGCATCCGTCCGATGTAAGATTCCTTCTAGAAGGCGTCGATCCAACAGCCCAGGTCGAATCTCTGGGTGTCCTTCTAGAAGCTTTTCGGCTGGTTCAAACAGAGGGTTGACCAAGCTTGAAATAAGCATACATAATTAAAAAAAACCGAAAAAATATAAAGCCGAGGCACATAGTATTTTTATGTCATATAGTAACGGAAAAAAAAACTTGTCTTATAAAGAATGGAACAAAAAAAGCCTTGTCTAATATGTGATATCTCGAACAGCCTAGTAGAGAGTTCAAGAAAATGAGATGAGTTTCAAACCTTTGGAAATGAAATAAGGTCAAAAACTCACCAAAGCTTCATTTTGGAGTGACTAAGAAAGATCCAGAGTTATTTTTTCATTCTAAACTTGTTTTATTTACGATTTTCAATTAAAACCATTATTATTCAAAAGAAAATAAATAATACGAATATTCATCCAATAAATTGTCAGGCTTCGGAGTTACATTATATAGGTCGAATACAAGTCTAGGAAAAAATATAAATAGCATTTATAAACATTAGAACGAAAGCCTTCACTAAAATGTGATTCCTCGAATAGAGTAGTAGAAATTTCAAACAATATGAGGTGAAACATTGTGAATCTTACGAAGAGGTGGGTTCTACCTTTTTGTTTTGTGTTCCTATGGGATATCCTAACACAACCAAGCAAATAGTTCCACATTGCTACCCCCTTTCGACATTGTTACCGCGTGTTTCCTTATAAGTCCGGTATTTCTCCAGCGGGTAGGGTTTCAGCGGGAGGGGAGCTACGGAGCGTCTGGATCCCAACACAAGCTAGGGGGTTCCATACCATGTTAGTATAGGTGTGTTGTGTGCTATGGATGTCAAAGATTGCTCTCCGGGGTGTGACCCGCTTCACCGGCATCCACTTCTCTCTCGTGAGTTTACATGCGCTTATAGGGTGAAACTCCAGTATCGGACGAAACATCAAGAATCTTCCGAAGAGGTGGGTTCTAAATTTTTGTTTTGTGGTCCTATGGGATATCCTAACACAACCAAGCAAATAGTTCCACATTGCTGCCCCCTTTCGACGTCGTTACCGCGTGTTTTCGTATAAGTCCGGTATTTCTCCAGCGGGTCTAGGGTTTCACCGGGAGGGGGGCTACGGAGCGTCTGGATCCCAACACAAGCTAGGGGAGCCACAACATGTTAGTATAGATGTGTTGTGTGCTTTCAATGTCAAAGATTTCTCTCCAGGGTGTGACCCGCTTCACCGGCATCCACTTCTCTCTCGTGAGCGTTTATAGGGTGAAACTCCTGTATCGGACAAAACATTGTGAATCTTCCGAGGAGGTCGGTTCTAAATTTTTGTTTTGTGTTCCTATGGGCTATCCTAGCACAATCAATCAAATATTTCCACATTGCTACCCCCTTTCGACGCCGTTACCGCGTGTTTCCTTATAAGTGCGGTATTTGTCCAGCGGGTCTAGGGTTTCACCACGAGGGGGGCTACGGAGCGTATGGATCCCAACACAAGCTAGGGGGTGCCAGAACATGTTAGTATAAGTGTTTTGTGTGCTTTGGATGTAAATGATTGCTCTCCGTGGTGTGACCCGCTTCACCGGCATCCACTTCTCTCTCGTGAGCGCTAATAGGGTGAAACTTCAATATCGGACGAAACATTGTGAATCTTCCGAAGAAGTGGGTTATACCTTTTTGTGTTGTGTTCCTATGGGTTATCCTAGCACAACCAAGCAAATAATTCCACATTGCTACCCTCTTTCGATGCCGTTACCGCGTGTTTCCGTATAAGTCCGGTATTTCTCCAGCGGGTCTAGGGTTTCACCGTTAGGGGGGCTACAGAGTGTATGGATCCCAACACAAGCTAGGGGGTGCCATACCATGTTATTATAGGTGTGTTGTGTGATTTGGATGTCAAAGATTGCTCTCCGGGGTGTGACCCGCTTCACCGGCATCCACTTCTCTCTCGTGAGCGCTTATAGTGTGAAACTCCAGTATCGGACGGAACATCGGGAATCTTCCGAAGAGGTGAGTTCTAACTTTTTGTTTTGTGTTCCTATAGGCTATCCTAGCACAACCAAGAAAATAGTTCCACATTGCTACCCCCTTTCGACGCCGTTACCGCGTGTTTCCATATAAGTCCGGTATTTCTCCAGCGGGTCTAGGGTTTCACCGGGAGGGGGGCTACGGAGCGTCTGGATCGCAACACAAGCTAGAGGCTGCCATACCATGTTAGTATAGGTGTGTTGTGTGCTTTGGATGTCAAAGATTGCTCTCCGGGGGGGCAGACAACACCCTCTACACTATTGTACATGCCCCAAAAACCGAGGGAACCATATCCTCTTACTTTGTCCACCTTACGTTCTCTGACTTTCTCCCCATGACACGTGAGTCCGGTGTGTGATGGGCTCCATTTGTCAGTGACGTCAGAAGATCCCGTTCCCGGCGTCTGCAGGCCGTTGCCGCCGTAGTTTGCATGAATGGAATCGATCTGCACCGTTCCTTACGATCAAACGATTGAAAATGACGCGGTGCATGGACTGGGTGTTTTGTCTCAATGTAACTGCATGCAACAACGGACACTGTCTAGTGGGGCCCCGTTCACCAGCCCGGTGCATGCAGCCCTCGACACAGCCCTGCATGCCTCGTTTTTTCAGAGTAGACAATGTCGCAGAAGAAGAAAAGAGTAAACAACGTCGTGTCGCATTTGTAGCCCTTCACGCCTCGTTTCAGAAACACGAGTCGCGTCGCATTTGCAGCCCTCCACACCTCGTTTTCACAAAGTACGCATCAATGCACGTAGCGAGGCAGGATTTGGCGTGAGACTTTGGATTTCATCTCTTCACCTCTTTAATAAAAGCATGCAACGCCACATCACTTTGACTGCTTAATGCACACTTGAACGCCTACGCCTAGTTCTATGCCTACGTCTATTGCACGCACCGTTTTGACCATGCATCGCCTGTTCTACACTGCATCCAACGTCACGCAGTTGCTTAATCTACCCCAATTAATTCATGTCTCATCGTGTCTTTAAATAGCCCGTTTCACTCGTCCTCCATCTTCTCATCCCTCTCCAGCCCTTTGCCTTCTCTCTTCTTCAAGCCCCGAACACCATCGTCCTCCATCTTCTCATCCCTCACCACCATGTCTTCATCCTCTCTCCCTTCAAGCCTCGAGTCTGTCACCGACGAGGACAACCACCCCAAGGATCGGCCTTGGTTCGAGGCCGATTAGACGCCGGGGGAGACGGGCCTCGTGCCCGTCGAATCTCCCAAACAGGAGCGATCGCCGTCGCTCCAGTACGTCCACTACCCCGACCCCGCCCGCTTCGAGCGCGCCGAAAAGCTCTCCCCCGCGGCGAAGAACCGCCGCCTTAAGAAGGAGACGCGGCTCGAGAAGAAGGAGCTTGATGCGGAGGAGAAATCTCTCCGCGCCCGCATCAAGAAGTCCCATGAGGCCTCGGAGGAGAGGATGCGGGAGGACAACCGCCGTGCCCGGGCCAAGCAGGAGACGGCGGCCAGGGCGGCGGAGGGCGGGAAGGGCTCCCGCATGTAGAGCGGGAACAGTTAGGGCTAGTTTTTTTATTTTTAAATTAAATATAATGTCCGTCGGGCCCCACTGAATATATGTAAAGTGGGGCCAGTTATCCTTTCTAATTATGTTTAATTATGTATAAAGTTATGTTTACTTATATTTGTCCAAATGTACCCACCGTTTAGAATATACCGCGCGCGTTGCTGCAGTGATCGCTTTAAAATCTGCACATTGTAAACAAAATTTATATATAAGAGATGTGATGCATTATGTTTTCTAAGATAATATACAAATTTCAGTTGATCATATTATATATTTTATATTATTAATATGAATAATTTGATGGTTTAATAAATGGATAATGTCTAGTCTGCATGTAGTAATTAATAAATATAAGTGGAGATGACATGGACAATTGATTTGCTAGAAGAATGGATGATGAGGATAGTTTGCATGTTGAGATAGAAAAATCTTTAATGCATGTTAATTAGTGGGGTTTTGCTTTATAAGAAGTATAGATCTGTCTGAATGTTTAAATTATATGTGTCCAAATGTTTAAATTATTTTTGTCGAAATTTTTAAATTATATTTGTCCAAATGTTTAAATTATATTTGTCCAATGTTTAAATTATTTTTGTCCATTGTTTTTCCGTGTTAGTATACATTGGGTCTCATTTAACATTGGCCCCCAAGCAACGGTCGACAACTGAGGCCCACATGTCGCGCCAACCGTCAACAGCTGGGACCCACAAGCCGCGCCAACGCTCAACAGCTGGGGCCCACAGACGGCGCCAACGGTTCTATGATGGGTCCCACAGGTCAGCATCCTAACGGGGGCAGAAAGTTACGGTGGGAGCAACGAAACGAGTCCTTGCACACAGACTAGGGGCAAAACTTTGGTCGGTTCGGCGCTAGGGGTAAAACTGAGATCGTGGTACCAACTAAGTGCACCTTGTTAAATAACCCCTAAATTAATCGTCAAATGGTGTTCTTGAACTGTGTGTGCGCTGCAAACTGTGATGGAGTGAGTATCATAGTTTCATACTATTTAATGTTTTATAGAATCTCAAGATAAGCGTACAAGATTTGTTTGCAATTAAATTTTCTAGTTATATGTGATTTGATATGGTATCTACCTATGTTACTCTAATCTCCTCTCTCTTTATTAATTAGATATCACATCAGTATTTTTGTGGGAACACGATGCATGATACTAGCAAAGGCTGGTCGTAATGGGTAGTAACTAAGAGAAGTAACATTATGATGTTATTAGTCCGTGTTATTACCTCCATAGTGGGGAGTAACATCTATGTGGTGTCATGCAAATGTTCATTTATTAGGTTGTAGATTCATAATGCATTGAAACGTGTGATATTATGATAACTAGCTATTATGTTACTTCTACCATCTCTCTCCATATTAATTACATGTCACATCAGATTTTTTGCCTATGTGGCGTTGGTGTTACTACTAATGTTACTCCCACTATGACTAGTCTAAGATACCACCACTATGGCTATTCTTATGTGGCATATCTAAATTTAATGATTTGGGATACATACATGTATATGATTGGTCTAACGCATATTTTACCTATAGCAACGTCCAAATGTTGTATCTTAACAAATATACAACTTCAATCTCTCTCTTCATTAAATACTATGCCATATCAGCAGAATGCCAACTTTCGCTCCCTTCCGGGTCGCTCCCCCTCGAGCGGCTCCGGAGGCGCCCCCTCAACCCTAGAAAAGTACAATCTTTTCTGAGGCCTCCTAGCCGCTGGCGTCGCTGGCGCTGCCAGTGGTGGAGGCACCCTTTCTGTCTCAGACGGATGGGACGGTGGGTGCACCGATTGGCGATCTTGTGAGTGAGGCAGTGACGAGGGGATGACTCCTGGACCTATCGGGTGAGGATACCGGTCCAAGGGCCAAGACCTAAGCCCAAAGAGAGGTGCCATGGACAGTTCTAGAAGGCCCAATCAAAGCCCACCCGCAAGGCCTTGGGGTCAAGGAAGGAAACCTGTAACCGACTTAAGGTTAGGGTTTGTAACCCCCCGGGTGCGGTTTGAGACCTGGCCGCCTATATAAGGCCAGGAGAACCACCGGGAGGGGGACTAAGCAATAACACACCACCATAGCCTTGAAATTGAGACCATACTCTCAACTCGAGGACTCCCCCCATTGTAACCGATCTATTGCTAATACAGATCGACAGAAACAGGAGTAAGTGTTTTACGTCTACGAGGGCCCCGAACCTAGGTAAATCGTGCCCCTGTTAGCCAACGATTGTCACCAGAGCCTACATGTTCTCCTAATCAAAACCATATCGGTTCACCCGAGGGACTTGTTGAGATGCATATTCGACAATTGGCGCCGTATGTGGGAACGGCGGGCGCTGGATCTACAGCATCTTCGGCCTCATCATCGCCAACCTTCAGCTAGAGCCCCGGAGCTTCGACCTTGGCAGATATGATCTTATTGGGGTCGATCATCATCGCGCCCCACTCGCTAGAATCGCGCCCACCGTTCAGTGGATTGGACAAAAGCGTCACCCTGACGTTCGGAAGCTTCGACTTCCACGCCAACAAAGTAGGAATTCTGCACTTCCCCGAGCAAACCGATCTCAAAGGATCGGACTCCGAGTCGGTATCGAGCCCGGAAACTCTCGACTCGCTGCCCAACTACGTTAGTTGCGACCTAGCATCCATCGGCGGATCCATCTGCCCCAGCACTCGCAACATCCACACCATCGCTGTAGAGGAACCTTCTCGGGTTGAAAAAAACTCGTCAATCCACGCCTAGGACTCACGGGTCATATCTGGCTCAGGTCTGCATGGCAGGATCAAACGATCCACCCGAAGAAACGAAAGATAGAGCGAAGGAACGAGAGCTCATTAAAGTGTCGCGAGAAGCCTGGCTCAAGGCAAAGACGGGCGTACACTCAGGCCAGCCGATTGAAGAAGGAGCCCCTGAGGAAGATCTAACCGCATACCACTATCATCTAGTGAAAGCGACAACATTGATGAAAGAAGCTCGCAAGGACCTGGACGACCGAAAAAAGCTGGCGCACGAATCAAGCCAACGTCGAGCGGCGCTCTCTAAAACGCATTAAGTAGGGAACCATCCCGCAAAGAAAAGATACGTCTCGAAGACCGCGACCCTAGATCATGACCCTCTCAGTGGGATCAGCAAAACGCTCGATACATCCCTTATGCGCATCGACGACGACGGTAACATGCACCGGACGACTCCAGCTGCCGCAGTTCTGGCAGTAGCCTCGTACCTGCAGGCAAACAAGCCAGGAGAAAACGACCTCCGCGCGGAACAATACTAACAGGTCCAGAAGGGGCCGAGCATGGCAGCCGCAAGACTTGCGACTCAAAGCCGCAAACACGCGACAATGCAAGAGACTGAGAAAACCCCTCGGAAGGATAAAGAAATATCCCGCGGGCGCAGGAGCACCTCACCTAGGAGAAAGGAGTCACCTCGTCGCGCCCGAGGAAAAGAAGTCCGGCGTCGCGGTGACAGCCTAAGCAGCAGCGACGACAACCCGAGAGATTGCGACCGCAGCTCGCGACATTATAGCAGCCGCTCGCGACACCGCAGCAGGGAGCCACGGAAGGAAGACGGTCGCGATCGGCCCGAACACAACGCGCGATCTGACATCTCTCAGAACAAGTTCGACAGAGCCCGAGCGATTAGAAACCGCGCACGATCCCTATCCACCTCTTCCGACGAGGAGGCATGCGGTGCATTGTGTTTCACTCGTGATATCCGCGAGGCGCCGATGCCCAAAAGATTCAAGCTCACCACGGAGGTCACAAAATATGACGGCTCGCTTGAGCCCAAGTCATGGCTATCAAATTAACTCACGGCAGTAAAATGCTAACGTGGGAACAAGACAACGGTTATGCAGTACTTCAACCTGCACCTTGTAGGCGCTGCGCGCATCTGGCTCGAAAGAAGACCGAGGGCATGCTATGGATCATGGGATATGATTTACGCAAAAACTTCCAAGCGACTTACAAACGACCCGCATCTATCGAGGAGTTGTGGGCTTGCAGGCAGAAGAGCGGTGAGTCCACCCGCAAATACATTCAGCGGTGGACTACGCCGCCATGGTCGAAAGAAAAAGAGAGAACTACGATCATGAAGATCGGGAAGAATTGGTTGCAGCAGAGTTCACAAGAAACCGTGACGGCGGGCCTCGTGTAAATCCCAAGGAGGACCTGGACGGTTACTGCATGCTACATCTATTCACAGATAAGCGCACAGGAAAGACCAAGGTAACCCACCTCCTCAAGGATTGCCGAAAGTTTCTCGACATCCACGAGGCCTTCTCGAAGAAAAACAGAGTTGCAGTCAGTCAGGGCTATCCATAGCTCCCAGGAGGAGGACACCAGGGATTCCACCTGCCACAACCCCTACCTCCACCATGAAACCAAAACACGGTGCTAGCCACGCTACCAGCGCCACCCGCCACAAACAAGGGAGACAACGGGTACCCAAACCCAGCAGGACTCCTTGGAATTGTACAGAAAGTCTCCCTGTCCCGCAGGGCCCAGAAAACAAACGCACACCAAGTAGTCATGGCAGTCCAAGCTCCACCGTCCAAACCCGAATACCTGAAGATGGCTGACCAACCGATAACTTTCTCCAAAGAGGACCATCCCCCGCGAGTTTACCAGCCAGGACACGCCGCGCTCGTCATCCAGGCGCAAATAGGAAACTACGAACTCGCCTGAGTGTTCATGGACGGGGGCAGCGGGATCAACATCATTTACGCGGACACACTCTGTAGGATGAACAAGAACCTGGACGGACTCGCAGAATCAGAGACATCCTTCCACGGGATAGTACCAGGAAAAGCAGTTCGACCACTCGGAACAATCAACTTGGAGGTGGTGCTCAGAAACCGAAGAAATTACATACGAGAGTTCCTCGACTTCGAAGTAGTCGACTGGCCCTCACGGTACCACGCCATTCTCGGCCGAACATCGTTCGCGAGATTCATGGCAGTACCTCACTATGCCTACATGAAATTCAAACTTCCTGGGGAATACGACACCATCACCATAGATGGCGACTTCCAAAAATCTGACAAGTGCGACATCGAGTTCAACGAGATCGTGAAATCTTTCGGGATGCAGGAGGAACTGAAAGAATTGGCAAAGACTACGGACCACTCCGTGATGCCTCTCACCAAAAAGAATGCTCTAGAACTCGAATTCAGTGCAAACAGCGACCCTCGAAAGCATCAAGTGCACCCGATGGAGCCCGCGAAGACGGCAATGGTGTCCACCACCCTCTCGCCCGCATAGGAAGGCGCACTCGTCAAACTCCTCCGTGAGTACTGGGAAATCTTCACCTGGTAGCCTTCAGATATGCCAGGGATACCCAGGGAGTTCTCCGAGCACTCACTCGAAGTTTTCAAAGACGCCAAACCCATCAAGCAAACAACCCGACGGTTCTCAGAGCCAAAGCAAAAAGCACTTGGAGAAGAAGTGAATAGACTACTTGCCGCAAAATTTATCCGAGCGATAAAGATATCCACCTGGTTAGCAAACCCGGTGCTGGTTCCAAAGAAAAAACACTGACATCCTTCGCGTGTGCATCGACTACACGTCGTTGAACAAACACTACCCCAAGGATCGACCAGATCGTGGACTCTACAGCAGGCTGCCAACGTCACTCCTTCTTGGACGCCTACTCGGGCTATAATCAGATCAGGATGAAAAAGGAGGACAAGGAGAAGACATCATTCATCACACCTCATGGTGTCTACTACTACACGACAATGCCCTTTGAGCTAAAAAACACAGGCGCAACATATCAGCACTGCATGCAAAAATGTCTCGCCAAACTCATTGGCAAGAACGTACAAGTGTACGTTGACGACATCGTCATAAAAACTCGAGTGGAGGACACACTCCTCGAGGATATCAGGGAGACATTCGACGCCCTCAACGCATACAGGATCAAGCTCAACCCGACAAAATGCGTTTTTGGTGTCCCCGCGGGACAACTTCTCGGGTATCTCGTGTCCGCCTGAGGAATTGAAGCCAACCCAGAGAAAATTCAAGCAATCCTGACAATGAAGGAGCCAACCAATCTTTGTGGGGGTACAGCAGCTCGTAGGACCGCTAGCCTCTCTAAGAAGATTCATCGCAAGATTAGGCGAGCAAGCATTGGCCTTCTACAAGCTACTGAAGAAAACGGATAAGTTTAAGTGGACACCCGAAGCAAAAAAAGGCATTCGCAGACCTAAAGCGAGCACTACAGAGTATGCGTGTTCTGGCAACGCCACAAGAACGGGAGCCACTGTACTTATACCTAGCCTCAACCAATCAAGTCATCAGCACGTTGATCGTGGTCGAGTGGCCGGAGGATGGGAAGGCATATGGAGTTCAGCGACCAATTTATTACATCAGCGAGGTGCTTTCGCCGTGCAAACAGCGATACCCCTATTACCCACCATGGGCTAAGAAGTTCTTCACTCCTGCTCCTCTGATCCGTCCTTGGCCGCAAGGCGGACTAATTGTCAGGAATAACTTCGTATTTTCACCTCGGCAGGTAATCCAGGACGGCCTTCACCACATTGGGATTCTTTTTGCAGAGTATGCAAAAGAATTCAATGAAAACTTGTCAGGTTTACAGCGGATGAGCCAGGTAATATCTCTAGGCCCAAGCAATAAGCCAAATGCATACTTTTGCCTTAATGCTTTATCCACTTTTATGCTTGTTTTTAACTTAAGCATTTTTTGTGTCTTTTCCGTGTTTCAGCAAACAACTGAAAACATAAACCTGGAAGTTTTAAACAAGCTTACCATCAAGAATAAGGAGGTGAAAAACATTCTCTCTATTCTTGATGTTAAGGAGGCAGAACTGGCATCCACTCAGCATCAGCTGAAGGAAACAGCAGGTAAGATATTTCTTTGCTTCCAGCTGTGTAATTTTTTCGAACTATTTTTCCGACTTTTGTAACTCGTCTTTGTTACTTGCTTTTCAGCTTCTTTGGCGAAAGCCAAACAAATTGCTGAAGATGCCGGCAATGCCGAAAACCTGCGCCAGGAAAACCTGGATCTTCACAAGCATAATGTGAAGCTACAGCAGGACCAGGAGGCGACCCGCTGGCCGTTGGCATTGCCGAGTCCAATACCTCCAACCAAGCGTCTAAGGACAAGGCTACTATCCGAGATTTGGAGAATGCCTTGAACCAGCGCTTGGAGGAGGGCACCGAGATGGACAAAATTCTCGGTAAGTACTTTACCTTTTATCGGATTTTCCATGTTTGCAATCTTTCTCTGTTTTTCTCTAACACTTTGGTGTTTTTACTGAAAACAGGAGATGACCCCCATCTTACTCGGATTGAGAAAATACGAGCTTTTGGAAAGGTGCTCACCGCAATCAAGGCTGCGGGGATGTTGCTGGTCAACAAATGTCTTCCCGCCAGGACTGGGGAGTTCTCGGAACTTGAAAAACTTTCGGGAGCCATCGTGAAAGTGGCGGAGTCCAGGGAGTCCATCCTACGCTCCGTGGCGCGTGGTGGTGCACGCATGGCTCTAGGGCTCATGCGCATGCACTACCCTGACGCCAAATCTTGGTGCGTGGCGTCCGGCATCCCGCAAGGATACACAAAGGCGCAGCGGGCCGGCATCTTTGAAGACATCAAAGGTCACGCCACCAAGATCGCCACCATGGTCAACGTCTCCACCTTCTACCCGGAGGAAACTATTCCGGAAATTCTCGAGGAATCCAGCAGTGAAGACGACTCGGATGCCTGAAGGGAGATGCCTTATCCTGGGTAGAAGATAGGAAATAGAAGCATTACTGATCTTACAATGTAAACTTATTGTAATGCTTTTTATTCTTTTGTATAAACAAGTACTCCGCTTTGGCAGCAATATTTATTAAGTATTTTGCAAGTTTTCCGTGTTTTTATTTCTTTATCTTCTAAGCTCTCTGGTTTATATGCTTTAACTGTCCTTAGTGTTTGAAATGGCTCGATAGTATTTTCATCTTCATGCCAAGTGACTGGGTGTAACCAATCAGTCGAAACTCAGAAACATGGATCATACTAAAGGTATTTTTACTTACTAGCTCCAGTGACCCAACATAAAAACAATCAGATAATACTTAGAGAACCGTAAGGAATTTTTGAATCAAATCAGGCACGCAGGAACAATCTGGGTTTCCTTAAGCCATTTTAGGCTGAAAATCATTCAGTTTTCTAACACCGAGCACGCAGGCACAATTTAGGTTAACATTGAGTATTTTGAAAGATCATTGTGAAATAGATAAGACCGAATTATGCTTTAAACTATAATAAACATGTAAAAACATAGATGTATGAATTCCGAAAACTTTATTTTGCGATCTCAAAGATGTTTACATACAAATTGAACTAAGTATAGAAGGGACGTAACTGCTAGATGATCCAGGGTCTTTTGGTCTCCCCTAGTTTGTCATCTATCTTTCTCTTTCTTTTGTGATTCGGCTTTTCGGGATCATCTTCCGTGTCTCGAATATCTACAAGATAGTATGATCCATTTTTCATAGCTATGCTTATGACGAATGGTCCTTCCCAAACTGGGGCCAATTTGTGCTTTCTTTGTTGTACCAATGTTAGCACTAGGTCACCTTCTTTAAAAGAACGATGCCTGATTTTCCGACTATGGTAACGTCGTAAACCTTGCTGATAAATGTCATATCTTTGAAGCTCAAGTTCTCGTTCTTCCTCTAGGAGATCGACGGCATCCTGTCGTGCGCTTTTGGCATCCGAGTCATCGAAATCCTGCAGTCTTGGGCTATCATGGATCATGTCCGTTGGAAGGACTGCTTCCGCGCCGTAAACTAGGAAAAACGGGGTTTGCCTTGTTGACCTGTTTGGCGTCGTTCGAATACTCCAAAGCACAGAGGGTAACTCTTCCACACATGCTCCAACTACTCTATGAAGAGGAGATTCGAGTCTTGGGTGTATTCCTTGCAGGATTGAACTGTTCATTCTTTCAACCTGTCCATTGGATTGTGGGTGTGCCACAGATGCAAGATCTAGGCGTATTCCCGTTTGTCGGCAATATTTTGCCAACTCTCCAATAGAGAAATTTGTCCCGTTGTCAGTTATTATGCTGTGTGGAACACCGTATCTCATGACTACGTCAATGATGAAATTTCTGGCTGTTGTACCGTCAAGCTTTTTGATGGGTTTTGCCTCCACCCACTTGGTATACTTATCCACTGCAACGAGTAGATGTGTAAGTCCACCCCTTGCAGTTTTGAATGGTCTCATCATATCTAGCCCCCAGACCGCAAATGGCCAGGTAATAGGGATAGTTTTGAGTGCTTAGGCTGGCATATTCGTCTGCTTGGCGTAATACTAACATCTGGCACATGTGTTGACTATGTGTTTGGCGTCTGTCATGGCTGTTAGCCAGAAAAATCCTGCACGGAACGCTTTTTTAACTATGCTTTTTGATTGAGCATGATGCCCGCAATCTCCAGCATGGATTTCTTGCAGAATTTCTTGGCCTTCTTCTGGCGAAATACATCGCAGAAAAATTCCGGTAGTGCTGCGCTTATACAGGAAATCACTGATTACCGTGTATCCTTTGCATCGATGTTTTATTTGTCTTTGCAAGACCTCGTATGCTCCATCCGGGTACTTCTGATCTATTAAGAAGGTTAGATATGGAATTGTCCAATCCGGGTTAACGAGCAGGACTTCAGTTGACTCGGAAACGAGAGGATAATTGACATCTCCACCTTTTATGGATGGTTCGTGATGGAGGGATAATAACCCGGTAGGCTAACTCCAAGGTGTAACCCGGCCCAAGGAGCGCGGCGTGCAGGTCCGGTTAAGGATAACGAGTATTCTGGAAGGCCCAAAATTTGTAGGCCTCGTAACCCGGATTGTGGGTTGCGGTAAGGTAATTATGGCCTGTAAACGGTGTTCGGGTAGGATTCGAGTTGCGCCTTGGAAGGAAAGTAAGGGGGGGTACGGGTACTATATAAACCGACCCCTAGGTCTAGTTTAACAGAGATCTAAGTCGTAGTCATATCGCCGAATATCGAGTATCCATTGTACACAAGAGATTGAGTTAATACATTGAGATTGGAAACTCGGCGACTTCACCGCCGGCTTCCAGATCGAATTCCATCATGTTTTCCTCTGAGCTAAACCCTCTCACAAACGCCTGTGTCGTCTTGCCCCAAGATCAGTTACCCCCGGTAACATCTGCCGTGATTATCCCACGACAGTTGGCGCCCACCGTGGGGCCTGCGTCCAAAGGTGTTTACATCACGGGAGAAGCTCGGAAGAGCATGGAGAATCTCGTCGTCGGCGAGATCTACGTCGACCACGAAGGAGAGAAGATGGTGGACGATTCCGGCTGGGGGTCAAAGTCGGACCACCTCGAATCCGGGTCTACTGTGACGATTGGTCAGATCAATATCTTCATCGGTATGGTACGTACGTTCGATTTAAAAGGGCAATATCATGCGCATGTTATAGGAACTTCTAACAGGGACAAAGAGACACTAAAGCAAACGGTAAATTCGGTTTCTCCGGCCGCTCCGGGATACCTGAGATGGGCGGAGCAAGAGGTAACTTGGAGCAGAAGAGATCACCCGGAAGGAATAGAACGCCCAGGAATCTTGGCGTTGGTAGTTGCGCCGCAGGTCAATGGTTACGAGTTGAAAAAAGTCCTGATGGACGGTGGAAGCAGCATTAATATCTTGTATTGGGAAACCTTCTTGCGCATGAATCTCAAAGAATCCCAGCTACAGAAAAGTTCAACAGTCTTTCATGGAATTGTGCCGGGTCACTCAGCTCGCCCCGAGGGAAAGATCACATTAGAGGTTGCTTTCGGAGAATCAGTGGATAATTATCGAGTTGAGTGGCTCACGTTTGAGGTAGTCAAGTTGCGCAGTCCTTATCATGCGCTGTTCGGAAGACCGGCTTACGCTAAGTTCATGGCTAGGCCGTGTTATGTATATTTACAGCTAAAGATTCCAGGTCCTAAGCAGACCATCATCATATACGGAAGCCGGGATATAGCGGCTGAGTGCGATGAAGGAGACTAAGTGATGGCTGAGCAGGCTTGCAGAAAAGAAGAACTCAAATATTATCGGTCTCAGGTAAATCCGGATGATAGAACAACGTTAAGAAGGCCGGACTCTGAGGACTAAAGATTAAAATTCAAGGCAGCACAGGACACCAAGAAAATAGATTTCGTTGAAGGTGATCCCACCAAGCAGTTTACTATAGGGTCCAACTTGAAAAGCGAGCAAGAAAAGGCACTTGTGGAGTTTATTCGTTCAAATGCGGACGTATTCGCCTGGACACCCAGCGACATGCCGGGTATCCCCACGGAGTTGGCAGAACATAGTTTGCATGTGGATCCCAAGGCCAGGCCCGTGAAGCAGGGCTTGAGAAAGATGAATGAGGAAAGAAGGAAAGCTATAGGTGAAGAAATTGCACGGCTATTAACAGCCGGCTTCATCATGGAAGTATTTCACCCGGACTGGTTGGCGAATCCGGTTCTAGTGATGAAACAGACCAATGAGTGGAGGATGTGCATCGATTTTACGAGTCTCAACAAGCATTGCCCGAAGGACCCGTTCGCACTACCAAGGTTAGACCAAATCATAGACGCAGTAGCCGGGAGTGACTTGTTGTGTTTCCTGGACGCATATTCAGTATATCATCAGATTAAGCTTAAGAGGGAGAATTGGGAGAAAACGTCGTTTATAACCCCTTTTGGGGCCTTCTGTTACAAAACCATGACGTTTGGATTGAAGAACGCGGGCGCAACCTACCAACGGTGCATTCAGAAGTGTTTCGAAGATCAAATCGGACGCAATGTCCATGCTTATGTGGATGATGTGGTCGACAAGACCAGAAAGGCAGAGACATTTATAGACGATCTAAAGGAGACATTCAAAAACCTAAGGAGATATCAGATGAAGCTCAACCCGACAAAGTGTGTATTTGGGGTTCCAGCTGGGAAGTTACTCGGCTTTATCGTTTCTGAGAGGGGAATTGAAGCGAACCCGGACAAAATCAAAGCTATCCAAAATCTGAGAAAGCCGGAAAACTTGAAGCAGGTTCAAAAGCTTACCGGTTGCGTAGCAGCCTTGAGCCGGTTTATATACAGGCTTGGAGAAAAGGCAATACCTTTGTACCGGCTCTTGAGGAAATCCGACAAATTCGTATGGGATCAAGAGGCGGATGAGGCATTCGAGGCACTAAAAAAGCAGTTATCTGAAGCACCAGTACTAGCGGCCCCGGGTCCTAAAGAACCTATGTTGTTATATGTGGCAGCTGACCCCGAGCCGTCAGTGCGGTAGTGGTCGTGGAGCGCAAAGAGGATGGAAAGGGTTATCCGATCCAGAGGCCGGTTTATTATGTCAGTGAGGTATTGTCCGAAGCAAAGCAGCGTTACCCGCATTGGCAGAAGCTGGTTTTCGGGGTCTTCATGGCCAGCCGGAAACTGAAGCCGTACTTCCAGGAACACCCTATAACAGTAGTCAGCTCAATACCAATGTCGGATATCATCAGAAACTCGGATGCAACCGGAAGAATAGCCAAATGGGCGATAGAGATGGGGGATTATCACATCAGCTACGAGCCTAGGTCAGCGATCAAATCACAAGCCTTGGTGGATTTTGTTAATGATTGGACACACACAGGCATGACTACCATAGTCCCAAATTCCGAGTCATGGATCATGCACTTCGATGGATCGAAGCAGTACGAGGGTTCAGGAGCCGGAGGTGTGCTAACGTCACCTAAAGGAGACAAGTTGAGTTATGTATTGCAGATTCACTTTGATTGTTCCAACAACGTAGCCGAGTATGAGGCCCTATTGCATGTCTTAAAAGTAGCCAAGGAAATGAACATTAAGAGGATACGATGCTTTGGAGATTCGGATCTTGTGGTACAGCAGGTATCGGGAACTTGGGATAGAAAGGACGCAACTATGGCAGCATACCGCAGGGAAGTTGATAGGGTGGCCGGATGTTTTTCCGGGTATGAGGTGGAGCATATAGACAGGAGAAAGAACGAGGCAGCCGACGCCCTAGCTAGACTCGGCTCGCGCAGAGAGCCGGTTCCACCTAACGTATTCTTGGACGAGTTATGGCGACCATCAGTTAAAACCGAATCTGAGGAGGAACTAGCAAATCAAAACCCGGGCTTGGAACTCGTGGCCACTGTACGCTCTATTCCCGAGTGGACAGAACCATTTTTGGCCTACCTATCACGAGGCGAGTTGCCGCAGCAGGAGGTATTAGCAAGGCAAATTTTGCGACGAGCGAAGGGATATTCTATTATTAATGGGGAGCTATATAAGAGAAGCGCCACAGGGGTCTTTCTGCGCTGTGTGACACCAGAGGAAGGCCGACAGATCCTCAAGGAAATCCATGAAGGTGATTGTGGGCATCACGCGTCTACAAGGTCACTTGTGGCAAAGGCTTACCGACACGGATTTTTCTGGCTCACGGCTCTGGCAGATGCGGAGCGGTTAGTAGCAAGGTGTGACGGATGTCAAAGGTACGCTCGCCAAATCCACGTGCCGGCTATGGAATTACGGACCATCACGTTAACTTGGCCGTTCGTCGTCTGGGGTATGGACATGGTCGGCCCCTTTCATATGTCACCTTGCAAAAAGACACATCTTTTGGTAGCTATCGATAAGTTGACCAAGTGGGTAGAAGTTATGCCAGTTACTAATTGTGAAGCAGCTACAGCAGTCAAGTTCCTAAAAAGAATTATCTACCGGTTCGGGTATCCTCACAGCATAATTACCGACAATGGAACCAACATGTCCCTGGGCGAGATGGAAAAGTTTTGCGGCAACAATGGAATCCGGCTCGACGTAGCATCAGTGGCTCATCCGCAGGCCAATGGACAGGTCGAGAGGGCAAATCAAGAACTACTTCGCGTATTAAAGCCACGTCTGCGAGTTCCCTGTGTCAGGGCTGCTGGCGCATGGGTCGAAGAGCTTCCTGCCGTGGTTTGGGGTATCAATACTACACCTAACAGATCTACTCAGATGACGCCCTTCTTCATGGTCTATGGCGCGGAGGCAGTGTTACCGAGTAACATTATTCATGATTCACCGCGAGTATCGGCTTACGTCGAAGTGGAGAACGAAAAGACCCGGCAGGACGCCGTGGATATGTTAGAAGAACAAAGGGAACAAGCCCTGGAAAGATCAGCCATATACCAGCAGGATTTACGGAGGTATCATAGCCGGCGCGTGAAAACCCGGGTCTTCCAGGAAGGAGACCTGGTTCTGCGCCTGGTACAGTCGAATGAAGGAAAACACAAGTTATCACCACCATGGGAAGGACCGTTTATCATAAGCCGGAATTTGCATAATGGGTCATATTATTTGATAGACGCAAGAGAAGAGTCGGCCAGAGTCAATGACACTCTCATACCACTTCATCTATGCAAGAACGAGACAGACCGTGGAACGTGGCTCAGTTACGTCCATATTATACTTAACAAGGATTATGTTGGCACGTGGAATTGAACGATGTAACAGGTAGCAGGTTTCAGACGTACTCTTTTCCTATCCAGGGTACCCTTGGGGACTGGACGGGTTTTTAATGAGGCGGCTTGCTGACCTAATTTTTTTCATATCAAGTAAAGAGGTGATTATCAAGAAAAGAGGCGATTATTATTATATTCCGTACTCCAAATATGGTGCATATATTCAGGTCTTGGGGGCTGATTGCTTGGAAAGCACAGTTGCAAACTCAAAAACCCGGTCGTGACGCCTATGAGTTATAATGGCCGATTACTCGCAAACGAGTACGGCTACAATCTTATAACCGGACAAAGAAGTCCAAATTTCTTGACTATTCTTACTTAAGCTCGATGTGACTCGCACTAAAGTGGCATGATTCGTTCGCTTACGACTACAGTCAGCCATGAAGCCCGATGGGACTTGCCTGACCCCGTTTTCGTATAGATGTAACAACATGATATCCACGCGAAAGCCGGCTTACAGTACAAGATAGTCAAAAGGGTCATCTAAACCACAAGTTATGCAGAGTATAAGGCTAATAGCTGGAAACTCAACGATTATTAAGCATAACTTCAAATCCCATGTGAAACGACTCTGGGACATTTGTGAATTTAGCAGCAGGCAATTCATCCTCCTTTAAAGATCACGTGCACTAGACTCGGAAATCCGGGTCTAGGGGATTCGAGGTCTTAAAAGAGAAAAAATTGCTTAATTGTTAAAATTCCAAAAACCCAAGTATCCGAGTCTCGGGGACTTGGGGACTTAGCAGTAAGTCCGCTTGCCAAACACCCATATAACCCGGACGCCGAGTCTCACAAAGGGAAAAATAAAGAAAGTCGGATATCAAGAACAAAGAAAATCGGATATCAAAAATAAAGAAAGTTGGATATCAAGAGCAAAGGAGGTTGGATATCAAGAGCAAACGAGTTCAAAAGTAGGTAAATTTAAGCCAGAAGAGGCACAAGGTGTATCAGGAACTTAGAGTGCATTACAAAGTTTCACCAAAGAGTATCAAAGGTGCACAAGCAAACCATTCAAAAAATAATTGTTTCAACAGCACATCGGCCGACTAACGCGTTTGAAGTGGAAAAAATTACTCAGCATTCTAAGCCGCCGGATCCATCTTAGCTTTGCCCCTGCCATCACTCGGGGTAGCAGCCCCACTCGGATCAGCAGCAACGCCGACTCGTGCAGGTGGAGGAACGATAGGTGTCGAGGTAGCGGGCGCAGAGTCGGCTTCAGCCTTCTTCTGTGCAGCTTCCTCTCGTATCTTGGCAGCGTCTTTCTTCCATCGGGCAAGCATATCGAACGGCTTGGGGCGATCTGCTTTAATGACTTTGTCGTCAGCATCGTATGCAGGAAGAATAGTGTCGATAATCAGGCTATCGGCGATCACACTAGCCGGGTGACGAACTTCCTTTTGGATGGCTTTGAAATCTTTCGGCGAAAACTTGGACCCGTCCTGATTGAACTCCGGAAACCCGCCTATCACCTTGGCCGGCTCTAGCTTAGGGATATAAGCTTTAGCCAGGGCGAGTCCCCGGGTTACTCCAAAACGGCAGGATGAGCGCTTCCAATGCCAAATCCATTCAGAAATGGTGGAGCAGGCCTCCAGCAACTTTTTCATGCTACCCGGCCTAGCACACGGCAGCCGTAGCTCATCAAGAATCCATCCAACTCCGGCACCGAGCTGCCGGATAGTATCTTTAATCAGTTGCAGCTTGGCGGTATCATCTTCGTCTTCAGGGGCAGCTTCACCCGGACCCGTTGAAAAACAAGGAAAGTAATGAGTAAGGAGTCCGGTTATTCAACCAAATGAAATACGGGTCATAATCGTCAGAGTTCAGAAATTGTACCAGTTGCTACGCGGTAGATATCAGCAATCTGCACTGAAAGAGTTGTTAGCCTATCCTCAGCCATATGAGCCCTTTTTCGGTACTTCCTTGTGATTTTTCCGCTTCTACGTGCTTCAGCTTCAGCTGCTTCGCGAAGAGCCGTCTCCTTCTCGATACGTTTGGCAGCTTTAGCCAGTTTCTTCTCAGATTGTGCAGCAAAGTCCTAGGTGGATAATACAAGGAAAGGGTGATTTGGAGCCATTATGCAAAGTTCCAAGCAAATTAATTAGTAATTCACTCGGAACTTGGGGACTATATAAGGATGCAGATGATATTACTCGGACTTACCTTGTGTTTTGTTATCAAGGCGTCTAGAATATTTTCTTCGTCGGCCCTCAAGGTGTAGAGGGCATCGAGCATTTGGGCAAACGTCATATCTTCAGGACGAGTTCTTGAAGGACCAGCAGATTGATCTTCTGGTTGAAGGACATTTCCGACTCTTGGGGTCGAAACCCGGATCGTCTGGGTATCCGGGTTAGGAGAGCCCGACCTGGTCTCCAGGATAATGTCTTCATCTACCTCTTCAGAGGATTTGGGGGATGTGGTCTCCGGCTGAGCTGGGTCCTTGAAGGGGTCTTGTTCTTGCCCGTCCTCAGCCTCATCATCAGCTGCAACGTCCGTGTTACTATTCGGCTCCTCCTCTCCTTGCCTTTCCGCTTCAAGGATTTCCGGGTCACTAGTGGTAACTTGGGCGCTAAAGGGAAAAAAGGAAAGAGTGGTTAGCAGTATATATTAAAAAGATAACGAGTGTAAAAGGATATCAAGTAAAGGGAGATTACCCGGTGTTCACGGCATAATCCGGCGGGAGCTCGCTGCTGGAGGCGGATGAAGTTGTCAAAGGTACCGGCTGCGGTACCCGGAATTGCCCAGCGCGTGGGTGGTTAGGAGATGGATGGCGCTGAGGAGATTTGGAGGGCTGAGGCGGAGGAATGCTGGCTCGGTGAGCAGGTGAAGTGGAGATACCCGGGTTAAGGGGATTGTCCCCTGGGGAACTCCGGGTCACCCTGCGCTTAGCCGAGAGGGGATCCTTCAAGAGTGGTGAGTGTGACAACCGTTCATTAAGATTACGCATAGTTTCGAAGGAGTAAGGCTCAGAAGACATGAAGGAGAAAGGAACCTTTGCAATCACCCCTCTGGCCTTCCTCTTGGTTCCGACTGTGGCTTCCTGGTCGGATTCGGTGGCCTCCGGGTCATCCTCTTCTTTTTCTTCCTCGTCCTCCAACCCTGAAAGTCGAATATGTATCAGACAAGAAGAAAGATGGGTGATAGGAAGGTAATACAGGTAAAAGGCGAATGTAAGATTTGGGAAAGCACCTTCATCATCATCGGCCGTCTCGTCCTCCTCTTCCGGGTCTCTGGACGGAGGGGAGGTTTCAATCCTCCAGAAGGGATCTTCAGCCTATGATCGAGGAAATGAAAGCAGGAATCAGAAGCGGTACCAAGTCAAAGTATTGAAATAAGTTATGGGAACCGGGTCTTACCGCTGGAGCCGGGTTTTCCCGAGTAAATGGGGGTAACCCGGCGATATTTCTTATCACCTCCAACTTCTCAGTTAGGAAGCCTTTGATGGTCTTGATGGTGTCGCCGGTTGCGAAGTTCTTAGTGGAGTATCGGAGCGCGTCTGTGGTGTGCCCCCAGTACTCGTGCATCAACTTGGTGCGGATGGAGTTGGGTTGGATCCGGAAGTCCACCCAGGTCTTCACCAAGTTGAGCCCAAGAAGGCCTTGGGCCGAGAGAATAGCTAACTTAGCCAGCAAAGGCTGGATCGCCTCCCTGTCCGAGTCAGGGGCAAAGGCATTGAAAGATTCGGAAGGCTCGAGGGGACTCTCCGAGTAACCCGGCAGCTTCCTCTCGCCGTCCGGGGAGGTGTGGTGGCAATAAAAGAAAGATAATTGCCAGTGTTTGACGTGGGAGTTGAGGTTGAGGGTTGGCATTGGTGAGTTCTTGCGGCGTTGGATGGATACCCCGCCACAAGTAAGAAGTGCTCCGTCACCGCTTTCGCGACACGGCTTGCACTGGAATAGTTCAATGAAGAGGGTCAAACTTGGCGGAATGCACAAGTATGACTCGGATAGGACGATGAAGTGGGTAATATTTAACATAGAGTTAGGACCTATGTCAAATACCCGGAGGCCATAGTGGCTTAGGACCTCTCGGAAGAAAGGGTGACCCGGAGGACGGAATCCCCGGGTCACGTGCTCTATGAAGCAGATTACCTCATTGTCGGCAGGTGTGGGTCGGGTCTCATCGCCCGGTGCTCTTCAGTAAATATCCTTCTGGGAAGGGAGAACTCCTAATTCAGCCAGCCCGTCCAGCTTGGCCTTCGTGACTGTGGATCGTCCCCAATTGGCCGATATGGTTTGGGTAGCCTTTGCCTGGGCCGGCTGTTTCCCTTGCCTTTTTGGAGCCATGGGGTCAACCTGCAAAACGCGAGGAAAAGAGGTACAAGAAGTAAGACTCGGAAGTATTGGATTATCCGAGTTTGGAGTATCAGAAAAGTATGAAGACTAAAAACTGTCCGGGTATCACATCACGGATCAAAGATTGCGAGGTATCCGGGTATTAAGTACGGCTGTGGAAATTTTTGGTCACTTACGTATTGAGGTGAGTTTGAGGAACACGGATGGTTGCCCATATCTCTACCGCAAGCGAAATAACTGGAAAAAGAGGATTTTCCGGGTGTTAATGATATGCGCGGAAATCTGGATGAAATGGATCTAGATTGGAAAACTTGCGAGCAATTTTACGAAGAAATTGGTGATTAATAATGGTAGGAGGGTGGTGTGTGATCATCAAATAGGTTGTTAAAGGAGTTGTCAAGCATCTAAGCCGTCTAATCCGGTATGGCGGGAAAAACGGCCCGCGGGTTGACCTAGATCCAATCTAGGATGAATCGTAAAATTGCGAGGCTAAATTAACAAGTAGAAGGAACTTACGAAGAGATGCTGGAGTCTAAATGCGACGGCTGTGTGCGGCGTGGTCTGAACGCTCCTTTGCAGCTCTTGGTGAGCAGGACGAGGGCGCAGGGATGGAGCTTGGCGGCGGCGCGGGATGACCCGAGAACGAACGCGGCTGGCGGTGGCTTTGCTCCAGTGGCAAGCCCTAAATTCCTGCGGTGGTACTGCGAGAGCGCAAGGAGAGAGGAAGAAGAGGATAAGTTGGAGTGAAACGTTGGATTCTAGGTTACCCTCTGATCACTATTTATAAGGTGAGGGTGAGCCTACCCCAACGGCCGAAAGACGGAAGTTATGGGGTAATGGCTATCCATGCGGATTTTGCGAGATACGTTTCGAGTACTAAGCAAGGTATCTGGACAAAACAGAGAAGGAGATCCACTCCGTGATATCAGGGGCAATTATCGAGCAAAATATAGAGTCTTGACGTTTTTATCAGGGTTTTGACCCGGAAAGCTGAGCAAAGTGCTTGGGGAAAGGCCGGGTTGCCATATGGCCACCATGGAGTTAGGCCTAGCTATCTATCAAAGCACCTCAACCCGGCCTCCATACACTTGTGCGTTTGATATCTTTGCAGGGAATAGCAAGTGCTTCAAGGGCGAAGTCCGTGAAGCCCAAGCTATTCTGGGGACTACTGATGGAGGGATAATAACCCGGTAGGCTAACTCCAAGGTGTAACCCGGCCCAAGGAGCGCGGCGTGCAGGTCCGGTTAAGGATAACGAGTATTCTGGAAGGCCCAAAATTTGTAGGCCTCGTAACCCGGATTGTGGGTTACGGTAAGGTAATTATGGCCTATAAACGGTGTTCGGGTTGGATTCGAGTTGCGCCTTGGAAGGCAAGTAAGGGGGGGGGGGTACGGGTACTATATAAACCGACCCCTAGGTCTAGTTTAACAGAGATCTAAGTCGTAGTCATATCGCCGAATATCGAGTATCCATTGTACACAAGAGATTGAGTTAATACATTGAGATTGGAAACTCGGCGACTTCACCGCCGGCTTCCAGATCGAATTCCATCATGTTTTCCTCTGAGCTAAACCCTCTCCCAAACGCCTGTGTCGTCTTGCCCCAAGATCAGTTACCCCCGGTAACATCTGCCGTGATTATCCCACGACAGTTCGTGCAGATGCTGGACAAACACACCTGGTGGTAGGGTTTTCACTCTTTTCGAGCCCATGCGGTCTAGTGCGTCCGCGTTCCAGTTTTCTTCCCTTTTGACATGAAGTACTTCAAATCATAGGAAGCAAATAGCGAACTCGTCCACCGTTCTCTGATATTCGGCCATGAGGGGGCTTTTGGTGTCCCATGTTTGGTTGAGCTAATGTTGTACCAAATCTGAGTCACCATAGCATAAGGGACACCTATTTTTTTTGCAATGTGCAAGCCATGAAGAAAAGCTTCGTATTCTGCCACATTATTGCTGGCGTTGAAGTGTATTTGTAATGCATACTCCATTGTGTCTCCTTTTGGGGATTTTGGGACTACACCAGCTCCAGCGCCTTCCTTCATCTTGGATCCATCAAAGTGCATAACCTAGTATTCCGACTCCGGCATTGGTGTGTTTTCCATTGCTTTTGTCCAATCTGCGACGTAATCTGCCAACACCTGGGATTTTATTGCCGTCCGGGGTTGGTATTTAATGTCGAACGCAGCCAACTCGATGCCCCATTTGGCTACTCGTCCTGTTGCGTCTGCATTGTTGATTATATCCCCTAGTGGTGCTTTGCATACCACTGTTATGGAATATCCTTGGAAATAATGATGGAGTTTTCAAGATGCGAAAAACACGCCATATGCCAGTTTTTGATAGTGTGGGTACCTTTGCTTCAACTCGGAAAAAACTTCACTTATATAATAAACCGGATGTTGATCTGGTATGCTTTGCTCATCTTTCCGCATTTCCACAACTATCACTGCGCTGATAACCCTGTTTGTTGCTGTGAGGTACAATAACATGGGTTCTTCGTCTTTTGGTGCCAAAATCAGAGCTTTCATGAACGTTTCTTTTAACTGGGTTAATGCTGCGTCTGCCTCTTCTGTCCACATAAATTTGTTGGATTTCTTCAACAATTTGTATAATGGCAGAGCTTTGTCTCCTAGCCGGCTTATAAACCTGCTGACGGCAGCTGTAGAGCCCCTCAATCTTTTTACATCTTTTAAGCACATAGGCCTTGAGGTGTTTAAGATTGCCTTGATCTTTTCCGGGTTTACTTCTATTCCTCTGTGAGAAATGATGAAACCTAGAAGTTTTCCTGAGGGAACCCCGAATACACAATTTAATCGATTTAACTCCATTTTATAAGTGCGCAAATTTTCAAAGGTTTCTCGCAAATCTTCAAGGAGCGTGTCCTTTTCCTTGGAAACGACAGCAATGTCGTCCACGTAAACGTGAACATTTTTGCCAATCTGACTATGCAAACATCGTTGCATGCAACGCTGGTAGGTTGCACATGCGTTCTTCAGGCCAAAAGGCATGGTTATGTAGTAGTATGTTCCATCTGGGGTTATGAAGGAGGTTTTGATTTGGTCTTCTTCCTTCATGCGTATTTGACGGTACCCGGAATAAGCGTCCAAAAAGCATAAAAGCTGAGAGCCAGCAGTGGCATCTATAATTTGATCGATTCAAGGTAACGCAAACCTATCTTTTGGACACAATTTGTTTAGGCCGGTGTAATCTATACACATCCTAAGAACAGTACTATCTTTCTTCGGGAATAATACCGTGTTTGCAGACCATTCAATATGTATAACTTCCCGGATAAAATAAGCTGCCAATAGCCGGATAATCTCCTTGCCAATAGCCTTCCGTCTTCTTCCGTAAAATCGACGAAGACCTTGTTTGACGGGTTTAGATCCTGGAATTACCTTGAGTTGGGGCTCATCAAGTACCCTGGGTACGCCTGGCATGTCTGCTGGACACCATGCAAAAAATTCCCAGTTCTCACGGAGGAACTTGATGAGCTCGCTTTCCTATTTGTCGGTCATCCCAGTTCCTACTATGACAAATTTTGTCGGATCTTTGGGATCTAGGATAACCTGTCTTGTATTTTCGGAAGCTTTGAAGCTGTCTGCCGGCTTCCGGCTTTCTTTTCCTACCGGCATTTCTGTCGGCGATACTTCTTTTGCCAGCTCCTTCAATTCTTCCTTTGTTATCACCCTTTCTGCGCAAAGGGCGTTTTCTTTTTCCAGCTCGTTGGCCAATTTGAAGTCTCCCTTTATGGTGATTAATCTTCCTTTTGGCCCTGGCATCTTCAGCTTGTTATAGATATAACATGATCTTGCCATGAACTTGGAGAAAGATGGACGTCCGAGAATTGCGTGATACACGCTTTCGAACGGCACAACCTCGAAGGATACTTTTTCCTTCTGGAAATGTTCTTTCTCTCCGAAGGTTACGTCTAGGGAAATTTCTCCTAGGGATCGTGCTTGCCTGCCAGGGACGATGGCGTGAAAACGTATGTTGCTATGGTTGAGCTGGGTCTTGGAGATTCGCAGATGCTTCAATTTATCCAAGTACATTATGTTAATGCTAGATCCATCAACACTCTTTTTAGCCTAGTATTTTGAACAATAAGGCTTACAAATAGAGCTTGTGTGCCGGGTTCTGAGATATTTCCAGGATGATCAGACTGATCCCAGGTAATTGGTGTATTTGAGTACTTCAAGAATTCCGGGGTTGGCGGGAGAACCACGTTTATTTCTCGAAGTGTTCTCTTTGTCACCTTTGCTGAAGGAGTTGCCAGGAAAGTTAGGTTGCATTCTCAACTCTCGGAAACTTAGGTTCGCCTTTTCGCTGTTGTTCCTGGATTTTTTCATCACTGTCCGATTCACTGTCTTCTTTTTCATCTTCTGGCTTTTGCTTGGAGAATTTCCTCTTAGAATTTTTCCCTTTGCTTCCGGATCCTGCACTGCCTTTCATATGCTTTGTCGCACCCTGACTTATATGGGATACTCATCGGGCCGAACTGGATAGCAGGTGCTTGGATTATGGGGCATACCTGCTCCCACGTCCCAGCTTCCTGGTAGGCCTGCGCTTATGCGCGACAACACAAGCCCTGCTATTCCATCGTCGATGTAAACTATCCGATAGAAATCTAAGGCACTACTGTCGGCGTACTTCATATCAAGCACGCACGGTACGTCAACAACTTTAAACGAATGATAGCACAGAATGTCTCTAAGACACAAAAAAGTGAAATAAGATTGCAAATAGCCTTCACTAAGGCAGAGATAGCAAAACACTCATCCAGAGGACACATGTCCCAACATATCATTCATTACATCAGCGGAAGCAATCAACGGTGTCTGAGTACAGACAAATCCAAAGGCTTAAGAAGCCGGAGAAAATAAAGAAGACGAAGCCCATCCACGTAGGTCCTGGATCCTGCCCGAGGTCCAGCTAACTACTCGTCTGTAGTGTCGTCAAACTCCACGAAGTAGCCATCCTGGGGAGCATCGTAGTCGTAGTCGTACTCTGCGTAAACCACAGCCCCAACGGGGTCAGTACATCCAAGTACTGGCAAGCAAGACTCACACTTCATCAAAGAGTTACCCGTCAACACAAGCATTGATGCTTGGGATCAACGGAAGAGATAGGTATTATAAAAGCTGCAGCGGGCTGCTCTAACCAACTACAGAAGATAACTACAAGTTCCGGCTATCAGAAAAGATAAGATCGAGGAGTTGTAACCAACTGAAAGATAACTTCAACCAAACCCATCCTGGATCTCGCCCCTTATCCGAAGAAGCAATCCAAGGATAACTCACACAGTTGTATTAAGGTGAATCAAGTTATTGTGTGAAATAACCTATTACTAGTCAAGTTATTAATCATTGGGTGTAACATGGTTAATTATTATGTTGAAGTTGTCCTGAGTACTTGTTAGCCAGTACTTTCACCAAGTAGTCCATAACCGCGGAAAACACGGCTTCTCGAGAAGATTATCCCTGCAGGGTTGCACCAATTTAGCCTTACACGCATGAATATCCCGCCAGATGGGATGCCTCCCACCAAGCGGGGCACTCAACACAATTCAACCCTTCTTCGCATCAAGCCCAAAGCACCTTGGGCGCACGGCTAATCGAGCCCAGAAGAAAATGGACCCTCATAGCACTCTAAGAACGTGTCCCCCTATATGCCGACTACGAAAGTTCCACCCGGGATCCAAGGGCTCGCAAGATCATGCATGCAGCAAATGGAAAACCCGAACTAAATGAGGCGATTTCGACGAGATGCGAATCGGGTCGAACTGAGGGGGGCGCCCATACTCGCTTCCCACATGCGGGTAGTGCGCTCATCATGGATCGGTAGACAAGACCCTTTTCCTATTAGGGTCGACACTAGCAGGCCTAAAAACCACTTAGGGCCTCCTGCCGGTGCCTTATCATCATATTATTATTAGCATAGCGTTAATAGGATTGATTGATTAACAGTCGAGCCCCCGGTACAATAATAATAGTAAAAGAAGTAACCGACAACAGACTCGAGCAAAAGCAACCCTAAGCATGCTAGATAAGAACAGGCACAAGCAAAGGCTGTAGGTATGGAGGTGAGGCAATATCATTGGTTCAGGGTATCATGTGATGGGTTCGGAGAACAAGCATCGATTCATAGGGCTAGCAGAAATAGACAAAAGGATAGTATCGACAACAAGTGTGGAAGAGAACTCGATGATTCATGTGAGTGATAACTTGCCTGGAAGCTCAGCAGCCGGGTACTGGGCTAGGTCCTGGGTAGTGGTGTCGTAAGTCTCGTCAAGCTCAGCGTCGTCGTCTAAAGCGAGAAGAAGCAAACACACAATCGAAAAGGACGAACAATCAATACATGGCATAGGTGCACAAACATGGGATGATGCATGTCATGTTAATAGATGCACCAAAGTAACTAGTTGACATGATACACAATTTAAATGGACCCATATGCAAGGATTGCATATGGAAAGCCCATGCCTTATGGTTGAATTAATTGGGCTACAACTAAACATCATGTGTAAGTGAGTTAGCATGATGCATGCATGATGAAAACAATAAGATAACAAGATTAGATGCAATTGGAATGATAGTTAACAAGTTAGGAAAACATTTATTAAGTTTGGAAATTTGGTTACTTAATGATGTTATACAAGTAGTGGTTGTTTTCATCAAGTTAAAGTGTTCAAAACAAGTAACAACTTTTATATTTTAAAAGAACATCAAATTTTAGTTGGATTACATGTTTCAAATATTGAAATTGGAATTAGGATTATTTAATTATGAATTAAACAATGTTAAACAAGTTTTAATTGAATTAAACAAGACTTAAATTGTTTAGGCAATTTTAATCATTCAAAACAGAAAGCAAAAAATTATATTTGCAAAGGTGAGATGAAATGGTATGGAAAACATATTTTATTTGCATTTATTGGATTAAGAATGAATTAGTTATTGAATTTAGAATTTAGCATTTGAATTATTCAAGTTTGAATTTTAAATGCATTTGTAATTTTCAAAACAGTACAAAAATAGATTATTTGGAAAGAGTATTTAAATTGGGACAGAAAACATATAAAACTTTTATTTATTGGAGTTACAGAATAAAAGTTATTGAAGTTTGAAGTTTTAGGTTTAAATCTGTTAATTAAATCGTTTTAGGAATTACAGAAATTCGCAGAAACGTTTGGTACCTAGCTGCAAACTACACACAGTCACTGTCCAGTGGACCCTTGGCCAGCGTGGCGCGCGCGCGCGCACGCGTGGCAGAAGGGGCCAATGACTGGTGGGCCTCCTGCGCGTGGGGGAAAATCCCACAAAAAGTTGGGCGCTGCGGGCTCGAACCCACGCCCTCGCTTGCGCGCGCAAGGGGCTGAGCCACTGCGCTGCGTTCGTGTGTTTGACAGTATAGGCGACGCAGAGAGGATAATGTTCAGACCCCGCGCTTAACTGGCGAAACTGACGAACAAAACATTGCTCGACTGACAGAAAGTCTCGCCGGCGGCGATCACCGTGTGCTCGCGCGCTAAGGGGTGGATCTGGTGGTGCAAAACGCGCGTGGACGCACAGAGGGAAGAGAGGGGAGGAGATTGGCGCGCTCACCACCGTTCTGTAGAGGAAGCAGGGGTTGCGGCTGACGTCGACTGTTGCGGCGGGGAAGAGGACGGCGGCGCGGATCCGGTGGCCCTCCGAGCTCCCTTCGGTGTCCAAAGCGTAGAGGAGGAAGAGGTGGACTGGTACCCGTGCTCAGATCACGTCGAGGTCCCCTGCACCGTCGACGGCAACATCGGGTTCAGTTAACGGAGGCACGGTGGCCGGAGAGGGCGAGGATCGCGGCGGCGACACAGTGGCTTACCGGTGGCGATTAAGTGTTCAACGGGGAGAGGAGACGACGGCGACGTGGTTCCAGGGTTTAGGTGGGGTAGAGGAGCGACATGGCGACGGCGCGGTGGAGGGATTCAGTCGAGCAACTCCGGTGAGGTGGACAGCAGAGAGGAATTGCGATGAGGAGGAAGCAATTGGCGGCGCGGGCGATGGGACAGGGTCCTAGGGGGGCTAGGGTTTGTCGGCGCTGCCCTAGGGCTCTTATAGGCGCGGCCGTCGAGGTGGATTCCGTCGGTGGCGGCGCGGTGTCGCGGTGGCACCGCTGCGATTGCAGCCGTACGGGAGAAAGAAGCATCGCACGCTTTTCAAAGCGTTAAGTGAGGATTAGGCGGGCTGGGCTGCGCGCGCTGTAGGCTTAGGTGGGCTTGGGCTAGTTAGCTGCTGCGCGCGCGGCTGGTTTTCTTTTCTTTTATTTTTCCTTTTCTGTTTTTTTTGTAGGTTTTGCTTTTGGAAGAAAAAGATAGGTTTTAAATTAGTAAAAATTCTGGAAAAATTAGGTTAGGCTTGTTAGACCAATAGCAACCAAATGCCAAGGTTGGTTCCCAAAAGTTTGAGATTTAAAATGTTGTTTGTATTTGAAACCACAATTTGAAAGAATTTTAATATTGATTAATATTAAGAAAACAAAGCATTTTTATAGGGTGGCCCCTATAGATTAAATGTTTGAAATTAGTTGATTTGTTTAGAGATTTCATAAACTCAAGTGGATTGTTGTTTGATGACTTGGATTTGAAATTGTAGGTGATTTGAATTAATTGATTGAATTAATTGATTGATTTAAAGCAACAATTTAATAAGTGAACATTAAGGAATTATTTGGAAACAAGGGAGGTATGTTTTGCATTTCTTTATTTGAAAAGATTGTAACAGACAAGTATGAAAACAACTGTTGATTAAAGATTGAATTTCATTATGAAAACAATGCAACAGAAATAAAATGAGGATGATGACATGATGCATTGCTTAAATTAAACAAGGAATAAAACAACTAGGGAGTTTTTCATACTTGGATGTTACAAAACGCCCCCCTTGAAGGAATCGCGCCCCGAGATTCCCTACTGAGAAATGAAAAGGTCCGGATACTTCTTGCGAAGATCCTCTTCGGTCTCCCATGTTGCCTCTTTATCGGAATGATGCGACCATTGCACTTTCAAGAACTTGGTGCTCTTGTTGCGAGTCTTACGGACGGTCTCATCAAGAATACGGACAGGGTGCTCCTCATAAGAGAGATCATCTTGCAGTTCAATGTCATCATGATCAACTGCACGATCTGGATCCTTGAAGCACTTCTTGAGCTGTGACACGTGGAACACATCGTGCACTTTGGATAGTTTTTCTGGAAGCTCAAGACGATAGGCATTTTCCGCACGTCTTGACAGGATGTTGAAAGGACCAATGTATCTTGGTGCCAACTTTCCTTTCACACCAAAACGATGAGTGCCTCTGAAGGGAGTTACACGGAGATATGCTTTGTCACCAGGTGCATAGATCATGTCCCGGTGCTTGCTGTCATAGTAACTCTTCTGACGAGACTGAGCAATCTTGAGATTGTCACGAATGATGCGAACTTTCTCTTCGGCCTCTTTAACAATGTCAGGACCTAAGAGTGAACGTTCACCAGCTCCAGACCAATTGATTGGACTCCTGCATCTGCGGCCATACAATGCCTCAAATGGTGCCATGCCTAGGCTTGCCTGGAAACTGTTGTTGTAGGAGAATTCAGCATATGGAAGACAATCCTCCCATTTCATGCCAAAGGAGAGACCACATGCTCTAAGCATATCCTCGAGAATCTGATTGACTCTTTCGACTTGCCCTTGAGACTGAGGGTGATAAGCTGTGCTGAACAGAAGTTTAGTGCCCAATGCATCTTGGAAACTCTTCCAGAAATGAGAAGTGAATATGCTTCCACGGTCTGAGCTTATTTCCAAAGGAACACCATGAAGAGGAACAATCTTTGTTGTGTAGAGTTCTGCTAACTGGCTAGCTGATATTGTCTCTTTGACAGCAAAGAAGTGAGCAACCTTAGTGAGACGATCAATGACAACGAAGATTGCATCGTTGCCCTTCTTGGACTTTGGAAACCCAGTAACGAAGTCCATTTCAATCATGTCCCACTTCCACTCGGGGATTTTGAGAGGTTGGAGAAGACCGGCTGTTTTCTGATGAACTGCCTTGACACGTTGACAAACGTCGCATTCAGAAACGTATTGAGCAATTTCACGTTTCATGCTAGGCCACCAATAGAGTGTCTTGAGATCCTGGTACATCTTTGTACTTCCAGGGTGGATGGAGAGAGGAGTTTCATGAGCCTCCTTGAGAATGATATCTTTGAGACTTTGAATCTTAGGAACTGCAATGCGTCCTTCGAAGAACACAGCTCCTTTGTCATCAATAGAGAAGGACTTGAACTTATCATTGCCCTCTTTGATTTGCTCTACCATCTTCTTGATTTCAGCATCACGAAACTGTTCAGAACGAATCTTGTCCTCGAGAGTTGGACTGGCTGTCAAGCTAGCAAGATAGCCTTGAGGAACAAGACCAAGGTTCAGCTTCTGGAATTCTTCATGAAGTGGAGGTTGGCTGTCCATGATCATGAGATTGTTGCAATAGGATTTGCGACTGAGAGCATCGGCCATAACATTAGCCTTGCCTGGAGTGTAAGAAATGGTAAGATCGAAGTCTTTGATCTTTTCAATCCATCTCCTTTGCCTGAGGTTTAGATCTGGTTGAGTGAAGATGTATTTCAGACTCTTGTGATCGGAAATGATTTCAGTTTTGTTACCCAACAAGTATTGTCTCCATTTCTTGAGGGCAAACACAACTGTTGCGAGTTCAAGATCATGAGTGGGATAGTTTTGCTCATGTGGGTTCAACTGACGTGAAGCATAGGCCACAACTTGGCTTTCTTGCATAAGAACTGCACCTAGGCCTTGGAGAGAAGCATCACAGAATATCTGGAAAGGTTTGGTGGTATCTGGACCAACTAGAACTGGAGTAGAAGTGAGTTTAGTTTTGAGGAGATTGAAACTTTCATCACACTGTGGAGACCAAACGAACTTCTTGTCCTTCTTGGTGAGATCAGTGAGAGGTTTTGCAATCTTGGAGAAGTTTTCGACGAAACGACGGCAATAGCTAGCCAAGCCAAGAAAACTTCTGACTTGCTTCACCGTCCTAGGAGGTTTCCAATCAACAATTGCCTTAACCTTTTCAGGATCAATGGATATGCCCTTGGCAAAGATGATATGACCAAGATAGGCCACTTCTGAAATCCAGAACTCACATTTGGAGTATTTGGCATAGAGACGATGCTCGCGGAGTTTCATGAGAGTGAGACGAAGATGTTCTTCATGCTCTTCCTCGGATTTTGAGTAGACAAGGATATCATCAAGATATACCACAACGAACTTGTCGAGGTATGCGTGGAAGACAGAATTCATCAGTCGAGAGAAGGTCGCCGGTGCATTGGTGAGACCAAAGGACATTACGGTGTATTCATATAGACCGTAGCGAGTGGTGCAGGGTGTCTTTGGAATATCTTCCTTTCTGATCTTTATTTGATGGTAACCCATCCTCAAGTCCAACTTTGAGAATATTGAGGCTCCAGCAAGTTGATCAAAAAGATCATCGATACGAGGAATTGGGTATTTGTTCTTGATGGTTTTCTCGTTAAGAGGACGATAGTCCACAACAAGTCTCTTAGTTTGATCCTTCTTGGCTACGAACAGAGTTGGGCAACCCCAAGCGGAGGAACTAGGATGAATGTAGCCTTTCTCCATGTACATATCGATTTGCTCCTTCAACAACTTCAGTTCAGGAGGAGCTATCTTGTATGGATGCTTAGAGATGGGAGCAGTACCTGGTTCAAGCTCGATCACGAACTCAACTGCTCTGTCCGGAGGCATCCCTGGCAATTCTTCTGGAAAGACGTCAGGGAATTCACAAACCACCGGAACATTCTCGAGCAGAGGTAGAGGTTTAGCATCAAGTGTGTATAGCTGAGTGGAACTTGATCCATACGGAGAATAGACTATCTGGCCATCAGGGTGGAAGAGAGTTATTGACTTTTGAGCACAGTCAATTTTGGCTTTGTTGGTCTTCAACCAATCCATGCCAAGGATGACATCAATGTCAGAATTTCCCAGCAACATGAGTGAAGCAAGGAATATGCGACCTCCAATCAGAATTCGGTTGTCCATACTTATCTTGGAAGTGATCATTTGAGGCCCCGGAGAGTGAACGGTGATTTGATTGCTTAGTGGAACCAGAGTTAGGTTGTATGTTGAGGCAAAGATTTTTGACACAAATGAATGCGATGCTCCGGTACCAAACAACACTTTAGCTGGAATGGAGTTTACGGGTAATGTACCGAGAACAACGTCGGCAGATTCCTCAGCTTTGTCAACCTTGACGTGGTTCACCCTTGCGGTCCTCCAAACAGGCCTGTTGTTGGTGTTGAAGGCCTTATGCGGAGGAGCGCGGACCATCGCCTGGTTGGTGTTGGGGCGAGGTGGTGGTGGAGGGAGCTGCCTCTGAGGGCACTTGTCAGCATAGTGCCCAATGTCCTTGCACTTGTAGCACGTGACGACACGAGGAGGTCCTGGCCTTGGCTGCCCCATTGGCACCCTCTGACTCTGCATCTGAGCTGGGTTGGGTGGGCGGGGAGCGGAGCCTGGGGAAGCTTGGGCGTATGGAGCCCGAGTGACAGCACCATTTGGCACCCAGATGCGGCGCTTCTGCGGAGGGGTGGTCATGTTGGAGGAGGAACCACCCTCACGCGAGTGCTTGCGCGAATCCTCGAACGCCTTGCGCCCATTCTCCTCATTGAGCGCGGTGTTCACGAGCTCGACGAAGTCCTTGCACTTGATGTTTGTGAGAGCGTACTTCAGTTCCGGGTTAAAACCTCGGTGGAACCTTGCCATCTTCTTGGTCTCAGTAGACACCTCGTCTCCAGCATACCGAGCGAGGCGATTGAACTCGTTCTGGTAGCCGATGACTTCGAGCTTGCCCTGCTTCAGAGAGCAAAACTCTTCACGCATCCTCTCCATGAGACCATCGGGGATGTGGTACTTCAGGAAAGCATCCTTGAAGCAACCCCAAGTGATAGGATAGCCAGCTCTCATGGCCTGGTAGTTCTCCCACCACGAGGCTGCCTGGCCCTTCAGTAGGTAGGCAGCATAGTTGACCTTGTCCTCTTCCGCAACATGAGCAATCTCCAGGGCTCTTGCTATGTCACGGATCCAGTCATCAGCATCCAGCGGCTCGCGTGTTGCCACGAAAGCCTTAGGACCCACACTGAGGAAGTCCTTGATGGTGACCCTTGGAGCATTCTGGTGAGTGTGCTGATTGTTCTGCACCTGGACCATTTGAGCCATGACCTGGGTCATCTGAGTCAAGAGCTCCGCGATCGGCTGTGGCTCAGGCGGGGTGTTCCTTGTTGGAGCCATCCTGAATTGAAATTCATTTTAGCACAACAATAGGAAGGGATAAACTTAGCAACCGAAACGGAGATTATTCCGACGCATGAATGGATAACCAACAGGTACATCATAGGTTCGAATACATCAGAATCTCACACCATACATGGTTCGAAAACGAAAGGATAAACTAGACACAGCTAGTAATGGATACAACGGTACTCCAATGCTCATCACGCAGGACGGCGTCTAGGAGTACGGCGAGTGATACGGCGAGTGGTACGACGAAGAGGACGGCGAGGAGGAGTCTGCACACGAAAGTAAGTATCACGACGATCCCTGTAGATAGGAACTGCTATGAGAGGGATCCTCGGTGTGGTGAAGTAGAGAGCGTCCTCTCCCTGTGCTCCAAAGAGAGGAATGCCCGTGTAACCAGCTCCTAGGTTGAGAAGGGGGCCTCTGATCGGCTCGTAACCTCCCGCATCTGGCAGAGTGTGTCCAGCTGGCTGCTGGAAACGCGCAAAGCGCTCGTCTCCAACAAAATCTGTGGTGTACGTCGCCAGACGCGTCAGAGCAAGGTGAAGCTGGTCCCTGACTGAAGCTAACTCCTGAGCAAGCGTGATAGCCATAGCATCACTATGCCTCACGAACTGTGCTGTGACGTGCATCCTGGAGCTATCATTCTCGTCAGGCTCCAAGTTGTTGTAGAGGGTGAAGTGAGCTCCTGCGGACGTAATGTAACCACGGGGGATGTGACGATAGATGGAATCATCAAACCCCCAGTAGTCAGCACGTAGTACAGTGAGACCCACATACGCTGCCTACTGCACTGCCATGTCCACAGTGGTGCCTACGGCCTCGTACTGGTGGACTACCCTCCTGCCATCATCCGACAGTATGTAGACGATGGCTCGGTAGAAAGTCTGATCGAACTCACGCTGGTGCTCGTAGACCTGGTACTCTGGTGCCCAACGGAACCCCAGATAGGTGACCATGTCCCTCAGCGTCTCCGGATAACCGGTAGTGTCCTCACAACGGGTCATCCGCACCACCTGCGGGTAGTAGCTGAGACCCATCTGCAGATGATTTTGGGAATTTGATTAGGCTCCGGTAGAAACAATGGAAGTGGAAACAACAACAAGGTTCAAAGGATGAAAGGTTCTTGAGAGAAAGCATGATATTGAAGCAACATCGGGAAAACAAGACCAAAAGTCCTGAGGTACTACGGAGAACCCAAAACACGTGAAATCCTAAGGGTTTAAAATTCAACGTTGCACTTCCTTACCAGAAAAGGGGGTGGGAGGGAGGGAAAAGAAGAAAAAGAACAGAGTTCCTACTCTCACGTTTCAATTTTTCCTATATAGCTACAAAATAGTTTCTAGACTCAAACCGCGACCAGTAAAAGGGATCCTACGGTCAGACAGGCTCTGATACCATTTGTCGCACCCTGACTTCTATGGGATACTCATCGGGCCGAACTGGATAGCAGGTGCTTGGATTATGGGGCATACCTGCTCCCACGTCCCAGCTTCCTGGTAGGCCTGCGCTTATGCGCGACAACACAAGCCCTGCTATTCCATCGTCGATGTAAACTATCCGATAGAAATCTAAGGCACTACTGTCGACGTACTTCATATCAAGCACGCACGGTACGTCAACAGCTTTAAACGAATGATAGCACAGAATGTCTCTAAGACACAAAAAAGTGAAATAAGATTTCAAATAGCCTTCACTAAGGCAGAGATAGCAAAACACTCATCCAGAGGACACATGTCCCAACATATCATTCATTACATCAGCGGAAGCAATCAACGGTGTCTGAGTACAGACAAATCCAAAGGCTTAAGAAGCCGGAGAAAATAAAGAAGACGAAGCCCATCCACGTAGGTCCTGGATCCTGCCCGAGGTCCAGCTAACTACTCGTCTGCAGTGTCGTCAAACTCCACGAAGTAGCCATCCTGGGGAGCATCGTAGTCGTAGTCGTACTCTGCGTAAACCACAGCCCCAACAGGGTCAGTACATCCAAGTACTGGCAAGCAAGACTCACACTTCATCAAAGAGTTACCCGTCAACACAAGCATTGATGCTTGGGATCAACGGAAGAGATAGGTATTATAAAAGCTGCAGCGGGCTGCTCTAACCAACTACAGAAGATAACTACAAGTTCCGGCTATCAGAAAAGATAAGTTCGAGGAGTTGTAACCAACTGAAAGATAACTTCAACCAAACCCATCCTAGATCTCGCCCCTTATCCGAAGAAGCAATCCAAGGATAACTCACACAGTTGTATTAAGGTCAATCAAGTTATTGTGTGAAATAACCTATTACTAGTCAAGTTATTAATCATTGGGTGTAACATGGTTAATTATTATGTTGAAGTTGTCCTGAGTACTTGTTAGCCAGTACTTTCACCAAGTAGTCCATAACCGCGGAAAACACGGCTTCTTGAGAAGATTATCCCTGCAGGGTTGCACCAATTTAGCCATACACGCATGAATATCCCGCCAGATGGGATGCCTCCCACCAAGCGGGGCACTCAACACAATTCAACCCTTCTTCGCATCAAGCCCAAAGCACCTTGGGCGCACGGCTAATCGAGCCCAGAAGAAAATGGACCCTCATAGCACTCTAAGAACGTGTCCCCCTATATGCCGACTACGAAAGTTCCACCCGGGATCCAAGGGCTCGCAAGATCATGCATGCAGCAAATGGAAAACCCGAACTAAATGAGGCGATTTGGAAGAGATGCGAATCGGGTCGAACTGAGGGGGGCGCCCATACTCGCTTCCCACATGCGGGTAGTGCGCTCATCATGGATCGGTAGACAAGACCCTTTTCCTATTAGGGTCGACACTAGCAGGCCTCAAAACCACTTAGGGCCTCCTGCCGGTGCCTTATCATCATATTATTATTAGCATAGCGTTAATAGGATTGATTGATTAACAGTCGAGCCCCCGGTACAATAATAATAGTAAAAGAAGTAACCGACAACAGACTCGAGCAAAAGCAACCCTAAGCATGCTAGATAAGAATAGGCACAAGCAAAGGCTGTAGGTATGGAGGTGAGGCAATATCATTGGTTCAGGGTATCATGTGATGGGTTCGGAGAACAAGCATCGATTCATAGGGCTAGCAGAAATAGACAAAAGGATAGTATCGACAACAAGTGTGGAAGAGAACTCGATGATTCATGTGAGTGATAACTTGCCTGGAAGCTCAGCAGCCGGGTACTGGGCTAGGTCCTGGGTAGTGGTGTCGTAAGTCTCGTCAAGCTCAGCGTCGTCGTCTAAAGCGAGAAGAAGCAAACACACAATCGAAAAGGACGAACAATCAATACATGGCATAGGTGCACAAACATGGGATGATGCATGTCATGTTAATAGATGCACCAAAGTAACTAGTTGACATGATACACAATTTAAATGGACCCATATGCAAGGATTGCATATGGAAAGCCCATGCCTTATGGTTGAATTAATTGGGCTACAACTAAACATCATGTGTAAGTGAGTTAGCATGATGCATGCATGATGAAAACAATAAGATAACAAGATTAGATGCAATTGGAATGATAGTTAACAAGTTAGGAAAACATTTATTAAGTTTGGAAATTTGGTTACTTAATGATGTTATACAAGTAGTGGTTGTTTTCATCAAGTTAAAGTGTTCAAAACAAGTAACAACTTTTATATTTTAAAAGAACATCAAATTTTAGTTGGATTACATGTTTCAAATATTGAAATTGGAATTAGGATTATTTAATTATGAATTAAACAATGTTAAACAAGTTTTAATTGAATTAAACAAGACTTAAATTGTTTAGGCAATTTTAATCATTCAAAACAGAAAGCAAAAATTATATTTGCAAAGGTGAGATGAAATGGTATGGAAAACATATTTTATTTGCATTTATTGGATTAAGAATGAATTAGTTATTGAATTTAGAATTTAGCATTTGAATTATTCAAGTTTGAATTTTAAATGCATTTGTAATTGTCAAAACAGTACACAAATAGATTATTTGGAAAGAGTATTTAAATTGGGACAGAAAACATATAAAACTTTTATTTATTGGAGTTACAGAATAAAAGTTATTAAAGTTTGAAGTTTTAGGTTTAAATCTGTTAATTAAATCGTTTTAGGAATTACAGAAATTCGCAGAAACGTTTGGTACCTAGCTGCAAACTACACACAGTCACTGTCCAGTGGACCCTTGGCCAGCGTGGCGCGCGCGCGCACGCGTGGCAGAAGGGGCCAATGACTGGTGGGCCTCCTGCGCGTGGGGGAAAAATCCCACAAAAAGTTGGGCGCTGCGGGCTCGAACCCACGCCCTCGCTTGCGCGTGCAAGGGGCTGAGCCACTGCGCTGCGTTCGTGTGTTTGACAGTATAGGCGACGCAGAGAGGATAATGTTCAGACCCCGCGCTTAACTGACGAAACTGACGAACAAAACATTGCTCGACTGACAGAAAGTCTCGCCGGCGGCGATCACCGTGTGCTCGCGCGCTAAGGGGTGGATCTGGTGGTGCAAAACGCGCGTGGACGCACAGAGGGAAGAGAGGGGAGGAGATTGGCGCGCTCACCACCGTTCTGTAGAGGAAGCAGGGGTTGCTGACGGCGGCTAACGTCGACTGCTGCGGCGGGGAAGAGGACGGCGGCGCGGATCCGGTGGCCCTCCTAGCTCCCTTCGGTGTCCAAAGCGTAGAGGAGGAAGAGGTGGACTGGTACCCGTGCTCAGATCACGTCGAGGTCCCCTGCACCGTCGACAGCAACATCGGGTTCAGTTAACCGAGGCACGGTGGCCGGAGAGGGCGAGGATCGCGGCGGCGACGCAGTGGCTTACCGGTGGCGATTAAGTGTTCAACGGGGAGAGGAGACGACGGCGACGTGGTTCCAGGGTTTAGGTGGGGTAGAGGAGCGACATGGCGACGGCGCGGTGGAGGGATTCAGTCGAGCAACTCCGGTGAGGTGGACAGCAGAGAGGAATTGCGATGAGGAGGAAGCAATTGGTGGCGCGGGCGATGGGACAGGGTCCTAGGGGGGCTAGGGTTTGTCGGCGCTGCCCTAGGGCTCTTATAGGCGCGGCCGTCGAGGTGGATTCCGTCGGTGGCGGCGCGGTGTCGCGGTGGCACCGCTGCGATTGCAGCCGTACGGGAGAAAGAAGCATCGCACGCTTTTCAAAGTGTTAAGTGAGGATTAGGCGGGCTGGGCTGCGCGCGCTGTAGGCTTAGGTGGGCTTGGGCTAGTTAGCTGCTGCGCGCGCGGCTGGTTTTCTTTTCTTTTATTTTTCCTTTTCTGTTTTTTTTTTGTAGGTTTTGCTTTTGGAAGAAAAAGATAGGTTTTAAATTAGTAAAAATTCTGGAAAAAATAGGTTAGGCTTGTTAGACCAATAGCAACCAAATGCCAAGGTTGGTTCCCAAACGTTTGAGATTTAAAATGTTGTTTGTATTTGAAACCACAATTTGAAAGAATTTTAATATTGATTAATATTAAGAAAACAAAGCATTTTTATAGGGTGGCCCCTATAGATTAAATGTTTGAAATTAGTTGATTTGTTTAGAGATTTCATAAACTCAAGTGGGTTGTTGTTTGATGACTTGGATTTGAAATTGTAGGTGATTTGAATTAATTGATTGAATTAATTGATTGATTTAAAGCAACAATTTAATAAGTGAACATTAAGGAATTATTTGCAAACAAGGGAGGTTTTGTTTTGCATTTCTTTATTTGAAAAGATTGTAACAGACAAGTATGAAAACAACTGTTGATTAAAGATTGAATTTCATTATGAAAACAATGCAACAGAAATAAAATGAGGATGATGACATGATGCATTGCTTAAATTAAACAAGGAATAAAACAACTAGGGAGTTTTTCATACTTGGATGTTACATGCTTGTTAAGCCGGCATTGTGCGTTGGTATGGGTGGGTTTCCCAAATTGCGGATAGTGGACACAGTTTTCCGACTTGATTCTTTCCCACTCTTCTTTCATGTAGCCGAGCGGTTCTGTGCTTCGTCCTTTCCATTTGCTCCCAGTTTCTCTTCCAAATGCTATGTTAACTTCCTTGGGCTTTTGCTGTGCTTTTTGGAGTTGATTTTTTCTCAGGACGAGGGGTCTTTTTGGCTTGAATCAAAGTGTCAATATTTCCACCTCTTGCTCTGATGTCGTCTTCGGCCGCTGCGTGTTCATTTGCAGTTGTACGCATAGTCCGAGATCTTTGTGCTTTTTTGAACCGACATGAACGACACGAGTCCGGGTTTTAAGCCATTGACGAAAGCATGCATTGCTTGTACGCCAGTTACTCCAGAGAAACTATTTTTCATTGCGGTCCACCTTGAGATAAAGTCCACGTATGGCTCGTCTTCAAACTGGGTGCAGCGGTTTAACTGGTTGATGCTGTTGGGGCGTTTGTACGTTCCCCGAAAATGCTGAGTAAAAACTCTAGCCATATCATCCCAACTGTCGACAGTTCTTGACGGAAGCCCGGATATCCAGTCTCTGGCTCCATCCAGTAACATAAGGGGGAGGAATTTTACTACCTCAAGGTCTGTCCCATTGTTAATCTGGACGGTTGTGTAATAGTCTGAGAGCCAGGTATCCGGGTTTTTCTGCCGGTATATTTTATATATGTTGGACCAACTTTCGCGAATCCAGAATGCAGAGTTATTCTTCGGATTCAGTCAGTGAAACACTTATGTCCGAAGTATAGGTCATTTCTTTCCTCTCTATCGATGTGTGCAGAGTATCTACCGGCTGAATGGATAGAAGGGGATGTACTCCTTTTTTTCCATTGTTGCGCGAACACGCTTTTCCGGGATTGTCTCTATTTCCTCCGTTATTGTGCCCTTTGGGATAAGGTGGAGTTCTACTCCTGTGTCTTTCCTTATTCCTGGGGGGGGCGTACGGGATCTCTCACGCCTGTGAGGAATATCGTGTCTTCCGGCTTTTTCAGCAGGGCGCCTCGGAGGCGGCATTGCTTTTCTGTCCTTCCGACTTTGTTCTTCCCGATTTCGGAAATCAATTCCATCTTTCGGCAGATGGGATCCGGTTCTGGACGCTGCATCCTTATTATCGGGATTTTTCTTGTCCTTTCTCGGATCTGCTTTCTTCTCTTTCGAATTGCTGGAATCTCCAGGTTCTTCAGGTCCAGGTGCTCCAGCGGCGCATGTAGCTGTTTTGCATAGGGCCGAGTCGTCATGCAACTTCCCTGATCTTGCTTGGCCTCGCTGTTGCTGCTGCAATGCCTTTCCTAAGAAAGCATACACCCCTTGATGTTTTTCTCCATTGGAGTACATATCGTTGTTGAGGATGGCGAACGCGGCCTCCGTGTTTTCTGCTGCGGTTTTGTATATAGGTTCGCCCCTGGCATCTGTGCCGTTTACTTGCTTTTGCCAGGACGGGTTTTGAAACCGTTCCTTTGGCGGCAGTACTTCTGGTCTTGCGATTTTGGGTAACCGTGTAGGTTTAATGCCAGATCTATTCCTTCTCTCGTACTCCTCGATTTCTTCCTGATTTAAATTAATGTCAGCTTGGGTTTTTTGGAGATGTTCTCGAGTTCTGAATATATGCTGTTGTTGCCTTTGGAGAGGATGTCTCCTGGCTTCCAGCACTTCAGGGGGTTAGTGGGGTCCCACTGGTGTTTGAAGTAGATCCTGTTCGTCTTGTTCTGACATTGGCGGAACAGAGATTTCTTTCGTTTCCTACTCCGCAGGCTTAACTCCACTTCCTCCTCCTGCTTCCTGGTTTTCGTTGGCTGGATTAGCCAGTTTTTTCTTCCGGAGATTGTATTGGAGTTTCTTGGACGCTTTGTGTTTTTTCTTGGAAGAGGGAGGTTTCTTCCCAGGTTCGTCCTCTGTCAATTCCTTGACATATGGGTATGTGGGAGTGGTTTCCCCCTCCTCTCTGTCCTCATCTGGCGGAGATGTTCTAGGGCTTTCCTGACTTTCGGCATCCGTGTTTTCAGCCGGTTTTTCCATTAGTACTTCGTGGAACCCTTCTTGAAGGGATTTTACCTATCTTTCGAAAGCGTCTTCGTCTCATCTTCGGAATCGAATTCATCTAATCCGGGTTCTGAATCCAATCTCGCCTCAATAGCGGCTAACACAGAGTCAGTTTCCGAGTTTGTCGTCATATTGACGGATGTCGGATCTTCCACCGCTATCGTGGGATTGTTGTTTTCTACCTCTTCCACGGGATTGTTTTCATCCGTGTTTTTAGCGATCTCGGATTGCACTATACCGATAAAGTGCGATTCAGTAGAGTATCAACGATCTGAGCAAAATCCGGCATCATAGTCTTCTTCAACTAGGTATAGGGCGGGTGGGATAAATTTGCTTCCACCACAGAATCCCATTGTCTCTGCAGTTAATCCGATAAAGATGTTTGCAGATCCAATAGGTAAAACGCAGGCACTTACCAGATGATTTCGTGCTGGCATGTACGATCCGTTGTCGAGGAAGCGCCTGACGTCGTTGTTGAATTCCAGACTTCCGACCGTTATGATACTGCCAATTCCGCCCAGTATCCCCAATCGAAACATAACGCCTGATGTCGCTAGCCCCACGGTGGGCGCCAACTGTCGAGACATCGTAGTAGAATTCGTAGACGGGGGTGCCATCAGACTACTGATAGAGATGTGGGTGGACGTGGTCGTATGACGGACAATGACACTAGGGTTTTACCCAGGTTCGGTATGCCGCAACTAGGCGGCGTTCCTACTCCTGCAATCTCACTAAATCAGGGTTGAATCCTGAAGTATACAAAGTACAATGTGATTTAGGTTTAGCTACTCGACAAGGATCAACCTCTCGTCTACCTCCCGCCCTGCTTTATATAATAGCCGGGTTAGGGCTTACAGAATAGGAAACCTAGAAGACTACGGTATGTTCTAACTTGGAAGGCAAGAATCCGCCTTCTACTCCAAGCCGTACCATGTGGGCCGTGGTCCGGGTTCTTCTAGAATCCGACTTCTGCTCGTCAACTTACCGGGCTGCCCAATGGACCGTAATCCATTACCATTGAGGCCACCCTGGTAATCCGGCACTTTAGACACCATCTGATATACCCCTAATGGGTATATATCCGACAGCTACAAAAGGGAACATGCTATGACCATGAACTAAGGATTATATGTAGTTTCTCGTTGTTATTTATTCTAGGAACTGCCAACCATATATGTTGCAGTTGATAAGGTGCCTTTCCAGGTTACCTTACTCATAAAATAATTAGGAACAGTGACATAAGACTTCGAGGCTTCAAACACTATTAGAGCTAAAAGAGAAATGGGTATGATGTCAATATTACTCTGAGCTGATGCAAAACTGTTTATTCCTTGGAGGAGATGAATATAAAGCGGCCTAATGTTTTATGTCAGAAAAAATGAAGATGTTACTTAGAGACAAATAACATTATGGTATTGTCCAGCTTCTCTCCCACTTGTGGCATTCTAAGTTACAATAGATTGTGAATGCATATCTAACCCTAAATGATAAGTTTATGTGTATGTTGGGTCAAGGATAAGCAACTATAGTGAATATATGAATGACATTCTTGCTTAGGGATTGCTTAATATCTTTCCTTGGTTTCACATGCACCATGCTATAATTTATTTATTTTGGTGCAGAGCATTGCTGATTTAGTCAATAACTAATGCCTCGTTTATTTTTTGGGTTCATCCTGGAAGTGCCTCTATGATTTGTACTCAATTCTTGACTTGTTTTCGAATGCTTGATTTTTTTTCTTATAGGAGGATGGTCTGCAGTGTGCTCAATTTGACACCTACTCTAGCTTGATACCCACTCCGACGACTAGTATGAGGTAACACATGACACTTCACTTCCCCTTTATTTGCTTTCTTGGATGTATGTGGGAGTAATTAGGATGGTGATTAAGCTACAAGTTTGAGGATGTTGTCTACGAATGATTTGGTAACCGGTGGTTATTTATTCGTTTATTGGTGGTTACTTCCTTTCCAATTTTGTTTAGTTCCAGGCAACTAAGGTCACCTCTATTGTTACACGAACTTTGGTATTAACAATAGATCTAGGTCCATTTTTGTGTATCGAAGCAACCCTAGAATTCTGAAATGTATTGGATGTAATTTTGAAGGACACAATTTTAGTATATGCTTAGTTGTGTTCTCTATAACTACTCTGGTAAGAGTTTTTCTATGCGCACTTGGTTTCTAAATTTGATTTAGGATTATAATTGTCTACAAATTTATTTATGGTTGATTATTTCAACAAATGTAGTCTTAAGTATCAAAACAAAACTTTGTGCTCCTTGGTTGTTCTTCATTCTTTACATTTAGATGAATTGGTAGCTCTGAATTGTCTGTCAGTGCTTAGAAATGAAACAATGCATGTTTTTTAGGTACACACCTTCTGGCTTAAAATGGTGTCAGTGCTATTTTCTATTGGAGGGGTATATTATTTAGAAATATTCAGTTTAGTATTTACTATTGCTTTCAGGTTTCTGGTTGTACAATGGCCGTGCTTGCTACTTGGGTTTTCCAGTGTGCAATTGGTGTGCCGTTGGCCATACTGATGATGTGAAGCTGGAGTTTGATGCAATGTTTTAGAGGGATGTGTGCTTTAATGTTTCATGTTTTATGTTCAAACAAAATTTCGATTGTCCCTAGTCTGGCTGGAACAAAGGAGGAGAAGAAGAGCTAGGGGAGAACATAAAAAAAAGATCATCATCCCCAGCTAGATTTGGTCATCCTCAAGCAAGATAGGTAAATTTATGTCCAATGGCACAAATAATTGACTCTCTTGACTAAAATTGACTCTTTATTTCCCGTGTCATGGTTTTAATTCAGAGAGACGAATATAAGACTACAAAGGCAAAGAAAACAACCTCAGATTTTATGCAATTGATTTTATATAGAAATGAACATGTTAATTTAAGACGCTCCCTCTACTTAGGTTGGAGATTGTGGCGGGTGGGGTGCACATAGATTCTCACCTTATACTTCTTGGATTGTGAAACCAGATGTGTCAGCCAGAGGGTTCTATTGCGAGAGGGATCCGGTGATCTTAGGACACATTTAAAACACATGTGATGTTTTCTTAGGCATCAATATTGTGATTTGTGAATGTGGGTTGTCAAAATAGAAACATCGTTATCATGTTTTGCTGCATTCTGATGATACTCTGCCCTCTCTCTCCCTCTCTCTCTCTCACTCCCTCCCCCTCTCTATCTCTATTTCTCTCTCACTCCCTCTCTCTATCTCTCTCCCTCAACCTGCATTACCGTGACATTATACCTGAAGTAGATTGATTTTTCAATTGCAGCATCGACAACTCAAGGAAGATCGCCTGCATGTGTAGATGGTAACCTTGTTGGCCTTGTCCAAGTAAGAATGAGAGTAGGAGTGGGTGTAGGGTTAACAAAGAATCCTACTCCTTGTAGGTTTAGTTAGTAATGCTTGGACATGTATGAAATCACCAGCAAGGTACTCCTTGTAATCACACCGAAAACCAGAAAAAATAAATAGAGAGCAAGCAAGGAACGATACGTGCTGATAAGTCCAAAACGTATCTCCTTTTCCGAACACTTTTGTTGTTGTTTTCCTCTAAACTTATGAGTTTTGGGTACAACTAACACATACTAACGTTGTTTTCAGCAGAATTACCTTGTTGTCTCGTTTTTGTGCTGAAAAATCAACTTTCAGGAAATTGCCCGGAATAGACCCCAAAGTCGTTATTTTACCTGAAGACCCCCGGAGCCAGAAGAAGAGCCTGAGTGGGCAAGGAGGGTCCCACACCATGGGCTGGCGCCCCCCGCCCCCAGGCCACGCCGGGCTGACCCCATGCACCCCCTCGGCTCCCCTTTCGACTACATAAGCTCCGTAACCTAAAAACGAGGGGGTTCGTCATATTCCAGAGAAACACATCAGAGCACCGCCGCCACCTCGAAACCCAATTCAGAGATCATAAGTTCCTATGCTGGCGCCCTGCCGGGACGGGAATTTGGAGAAGATCATCGACATCTTCATCGCCACCACTTCTCAATCAACCATCCATGATTCCCACATCCATGTGTGAGTAATCCCCGCTGTAGGCTAAGAGGGATGGAAGGGATTGGATGAGATCGATCATGCAATAATGCCAGATTGTTAGGGCATAGTGCCTAGTATCCGTTGTTAGTGCTTTATATCATTGTTGCAACTTGTTATGCTTAATGCTTGTCACTATAGCCCGAGTCTCATGATATGAGATCTGAACATGTTATTGTTTCATGAGTATAATTATTTTGCTTAATGCTTGTCACTAGGACACGGGACAGGGGCGAGCGCGGTGGCGGGGAGGCGGCACGGGGAGGTGGGGAGGCGGCGGCCAGCGCCGCACGGGAGAGAGAGGAGCGCGGGAAGAGAGAGGAGATGGTGGCCGAGGTTTTCTTTTTCTTCTTTGCTTAAACAAACCCTAGTTTACTTTTTTTTACTTTATTATTAAATTTCATTTCGTAAATTATAAATTTACGAAAAATATGTTAAAATTATCAGAAAAATAAATTCTTTTTATTTATGACACATTCAAAACTTATTTGAAATATTTCAAAATTTATAATTATTTGAATAACGGTTTAAAACCATTTAAATTTGGTGATGTAAATTACATGTCAAATTAAAAATAAAAGTAAATAGAATCCAATAATAATGTTTTTATTTATGTTCTACTCTCCAGAACCCCCTCCGGTGAAATTCTAGCCCCGCTGGAGCAATACTAGACTTATACGAATACACGGGGTAACGGCGTCGAAAGGGGTAAAAAAAGTGGAACTAATTGCTTGGTTGTGTTAGAGTAGACCATAGGAACACAATACACAAATTTAGAACCCTACTCTTGAGAAGAATCCTGATGTTTCGTCTGATACAGTTTCAATCTATAAGTGCATGTAAACTTCATAGAGAGAAGTGGATGCCGGTGGAGTGGGTCACACCCCGGAGTGCAATCTTTGCTATCCAAAACAAAAATCAGACCTATATTAACATGTTATGACACCCCTAGCTTGTGTTGGGATCCAGACTCTCAGGAGTGCAATCTTTGCTATCCAAAATACAAAACACACCTATATTAACATGTTATGTCACCCCTAGCTTGTGTTTCGATCCAGGCTCTCCGGAGCCCCCCTCCGGTGAAACCCTAACCCCGCTGGAGAAATACCGGACTTATACGAATACACGCCGTAACATCGTCGAAAGGGGTAGAAAAGTGGAACTAGTTGCTTGGTTGTGGTAGGGTAGTCCATTGAAACACAAAACACAAAGGTAGAATCCAACTCTTGAGAAGATTCCCGATGTTTTGTCCGATACGGAAATTTAAGCCTATAAGCGCATGTAAACTCCATAGAGTGAAATGGATGCCGGTGAAGCGGGTCACACCCCGGAGTGCTATCTTTGACATCCAAAACACGCAACACACCGATAGTAACATGGTATGGCAGCCTCTAGCTTGTGTTGCGATCCAGACGCTCCGTAGCCCCCCTCCCGGTGAAACCCTAGACCCGCTAGAGAAATACCGGACTTATACGAAAACACGCGGTAACGGCATCGAAAGGGTGTAGCAAAGTGGAACTAGTTGTTTGTTTGTGTTAGGGTAGGCCATAGAAACACAAAAGACAAAGCTAGAACCCAACTATTCAGAAGATTCCCTATGTATCGTCCGATACGGCACTTCCAGCCTATAAGTGCATGTAAACTCCATAGCGAGAAGTGGATGCCGGTGAAACGGGTCACACCACGGAGTGCAATCTTTGCCATCCAAAACCCACAACACACTTATACTAACATGGCATGGCACCCCCTAGTTTGTGTTGGGATACCGACTTTCCGGAACCCCTTATGTTGAAACCCTAGCCCCGCTAGAGAAATACCGGACTTATACGTCTACGTGCGGTAACAACGTCGAAAGGAGGTAGCCTAGTGGAACTAGTTGCTTTGTTGTGTTAGGGCAGGCCACTGGAACACAAAAGATAAATATAGAACCCAACTCTTGAGAAGTTTCCCTCCGGTTTATCCGATACGGGACTTTCAGGCTATTTGTGAGGACCGAAAACCGCGGATCTCTCGTAGTGGGTATACCCGACGGAATCTTATAGAATCCTTGGTAAAAACTTGAGTTCACTTTTTTTTATAACCTTATTATGCATAAAATAAGTTGAGGTTATACTGTTCACCTCATTTCGATGCTTGTCTAGGGGGTACATGACGCAGGCGCACGTTAATAATGTTTTCCCAAAAAAGGGGATTGGGAACCTCGGTATCTGTAAAAATGTAGCTATATATTACATATGCATATCTTATATGTATATTATATATGTATTTATTTGTCGGGGGGTTACCCCCGAGTAGGGTAAAGGCAAGTGGTAAAGGCAAAGGTCAGAAGAGAAGTTTGGTCGAGTAGCCGCCTACCCGGTAATTGCTACCCGGTCGACTGCTACTCGGTCTTACGGAAAGACGACCAGAAGAAGGAATCAATCAAGTTCTATCCATTCGAGTAGAAGAGTTGGCCCGAGTAAAACTGGCGGGAACCTACTCGGGCCAGAAGTCAAAGGAGCCGTTCTGACACAGGATCCCGCGTATCCTGGGTCCGTACTTGGCACTATTCGAACCACTGTTCATCTGGGACCGGCCTGCCTGACAGTGACAGTGTGGAAGCAGGCGGTCGCAGGATAAGGGGGGCCTACTCTGTGTTTGGCACAGTGATACCAGACTGTCCCCTTGGTTTTGCCCAACGACTTTCCGGATGCAGCCAAGATTAGGAACCAAAGCTGTCAGCGGGAACTCGGAAGAAGGACGATGTGCACACTATGTCGACACTTGTCCGTATTTGGACGTATCCGGCTGGGCACCGTGTATATAAGGTGCCCCGCCGCCTCCTGCGCGAGGGATCGCATACTAGAACACCAGAAACCCTAAGTTCTTGACCTAGTTCATCACGTAGAGAGGAGAGTGGCTACTCGGTAGCAAGAACCATTGTACTGTGGCTACTCGGTGAGACGTCAGAATACACAAAGAAAGGCAGGAGTAGGGGTTTTACCCCCTCACGAGGGCCCTGAACATGGGTAGATCGTGTTGTTTGCAGTGCTTTGTTCTTACTTCACGCGGCTACTCGTCGCGTGATCCCTCCCCGAGCACCTCCAGCGTCCTTCGTGCCCACATCTTTAGCCATCCCATGGCATCTGCCGTGACACCACCACGACAGTTGGTGCCCACCGTGGGGCAACCAGCGGTGCTGGCTGGAGTTTCTGTTCGGACGAGATCTTCTTCAGCGGAGCGCGTGGTCTGTGGCCTTGTCCATAGATTCGGCTCCTTCGACTTCGTCACCGACAACGCAAGCGACTTCGGCGGCAGAGCCATGCCGGAGGGCGGCACGGTGATCTCCTTCGGCTCGCACCTCGTCTACGTCGCCACCGCCGTCGTCAACGAGTTCCCGGAGGAGGTGCTGGTGGCAGAGGATCCTCCTGCCGTCATCGCTGCTCGCGGAAGGCCTACGCGCTTTTCCGCGGACAGCGTTGAGGTGATGGTGGCCGGCCAGGCTGCGAACGCCGGCAAGAGTGCTGCTGGCGCTGCGGTCATCATCGACGATCCTGCTGGCCCGAGCGCTGGCGGGAAGACCCACAAGCCCTACGAGAAGCCCTGCAACCTTCCTCTCTCCACCACTCCGACCATCCCTGCGTCTGCGGGAAGAAATGGCATGCCACCTCCCACCGACCTCGAGCTCTTGAACATGAAGGAGCAGCTCGACAGGGAGCGCCAGGAACTTCTTGCCGAGCAGGCGGAGTTAGAGAAGGTTAGACTTGAGCTTAGTCTAGACCAGATCGAGTACAACAAGGCACACGGCTTCACGCCAGTCGCTAGGCGAGCTAGCAAAGTAGGTGCTACTCGGCGCAACTTAGGCGCCGAGATGGCGACAGTTGGAGAGGTTCCTAGTCAGTCTGCCACCGCAAACACTTCCACTAGGCCTAGGTACAGCACCCCTGCCAAAACACTTAGGGCTGCAGAGGCCATAGCCGCCGAGTTGCCTCGACTCGACGGCGACGCGCGCATTAGGCAGCAAGAAAGGCTCAACGAGTTGGTGTTGGAGGCCGCGAGGCAGAATGAGGAGTTCCGGAAAGCCAACCCGGGTGCTGGCGGCTCGCAGGTGGTGCATTCGCATGCGGCTAGATCTGTTGATGAGGCCTCATCTCCGCACCCCAGTCGCGAGAGGGACCGCAGTGGCACCACGGGTAGAAACAGGCAAATGCAGGTGTACGACCTGACTGTCGTCGCGAAACAGCATGCTGTGCCGCGACAGTCCGGCCAGAAACACAACTCTGCTGGAGCAGGCTTTCAAGCCCATAAAGCTCATAGCCAAACGCGAGGAGGAGATCGTCCGAGCCCTTCTCGGCAGCAGGCTGCTCAGCCTACTCGACGGAGGCCTCACCAGGCAGCTGCTGCTCAGCCGCGTGCGGTTGACCGAGTAGCCAACCTGGTGGAGCAGCCCGTGGCCATGGAGGAGGACAGATACGATGACGGCAACTCGGCTATGGGGCTAGCCGGGTGTGATATCTTGGACCGCGTAGGAGAGCGCGTGCTGGAGCCTGCGGATGTTCGGTACAAGCTGGATCGGATCAACCTGTCTGCGCGGCTAGAGAACACGGGGCCTCCCGGCCCTGCTTGTTTTGGCCCGCGCATCATGAACGAGCCTTCCGTGAAGAACTTCCAGCTCGCAAGGGGCACCAAGAGCTACAACGGCAGCACCAAGCCAGAAGACTGGCTCAACGACTACGTCACTGCAGTTCACATCGCGAGTGACAACAGAAGGTGGGATGTGCGCTATGTGCCGCAAATGCTAGAGGGTCCAGCTCGCACTTGGCTCAACGGTTTGCCCAAGGGCAGCATTAATTGCTGGCTGGACTTCTCGGAAGCCGTCATCAGCAACTTCACCAGCACGTACAAGAGGCCGAATAGGCCGCAGCAGCTGTCGGCCTGCAGGCAGCGAGAAGACGAGACGGATCGCGAGTATCTTACTCGGTGGAGCACATTGCGGAACACCTGTGAAGGTGTGAACGAGGCGCAGGCCATCACTTGGTTTGCGCAAGGGTGCAAGCATGGCAGCATGTTGTGGCAGAGGCTGCAGAGGGAGATGCCGAACACTCTGGCGGAGACCATCAAGATCGCGGATCAGTACGCGCTTGGTGATCCTACTCAGCCACTGATAGACTCCTCCGAGCCGAGAAGAAATTTCAAGCGCAATGAGTTCCGCAACAAGCGCAGGGGTGACTGAATAGATACTCGGTATGACCCTGAGGAGGTGAATGCTGTGGGTATTGGAGCTGGGAGCAGCCAAGGGCAAAAACCTGCTGGAGCCCAGTATGGGCGCAACCAGAACTAGGGCTAAGGCAACAAGAAGCCATACCGAGCTCCTCAGTCGGGTAGCGGCAACTCGGAGCCGGCTAAAAAGCTTGTCTTTGATGACATGAAGGATGGCCCGTGCAGCTTCCACACCCATCACCCTTCAAGGCCAGTAAACCACACTACTCGGCAGTGCGAATGGTGGGAGCAGATCAGGAATGAGGGCTTGCCTCCTCCTCCTCCACTACCAGTCGCGAATGCTCCTGTTCAGCCTGTTCGCGCACCCGCAGCTCGGCCTCCCGTCTTCCCGAGAAGAGAGAATGTGAACCAAGTGGCTATAGGAGCCAATCGCAACTTCAACAACGAGCGTTACCGCAACAACAACAACAACCGCAACTTCAACAACAGAGGCAACAACAACAACTTCCAAGGCAACAACAATGGCGACAATGATGATGGGGGCCGCAACCAGTACCAAGAGCACCACGAGAGCTACATGATCTTCACTTCCGAGCCTGTCGACAAGCAGTCGCAGCACAGGCGTCCTATGGAGGTCAATGCTGTGATCCCTGCCGTTCCTCACTACATCCATTGGTGCAATGTAGAGATCACGTGGTCCCGAGCTGATCATCCCAAGGTAATTCCCAACCCGGGTAGTTACGCCTTGGTGCTGGATCCTACCTTTCTGGGTCCCGAGAAGAACGTGAGGTTCAGCAAGGTGCTAATCGACAACGGCAGCAGCATCAACATCGTGTACAAGGATACACTCGAGAAGCTTGGCATCGGCGAGAACATGCTGCTACCCAGCAAGACCACTTTCCATGGCATTGTGCCAGGGATTTCTTGCTCTCCGATGGGCAAAGTGTGGCTGGATGTGCTATTCGGAACCAGGGAGAATTGCCGCACAGAGAGTCTGCAGTTTGAGGTGGTTGACCACCAAAGCCCTTACCATGCTCTACTCGGCAGGACTGCTCTGAGCAAGTTCATGGCTTCTACCCACACTGCATACTTGAAGATGAAGATCCCTGGTCCCAATGGCGTGATTACTATCGCTCGCGATTACCAGAAGTCCATAGAGTGTGCCTCTGCTGGTTCTCAGTTGGCAGAGTCGATGGTGATTGCTGCCGAGAAGAAGAAGATACATGAGGTAGTGGCCATGGCGCAGGCTGCGCAAGGTGTTGTGCCCGGGATGCCGAGCTCCCAGTACGGCACCGCATTCCAGGCCTCTCAGGAAACAAAGAAGATCCAGGTCGACCCTGAGTTCCCCGACCGAGTTGCCATCATTGGCTCCGGGTTGGCAGAGAAATAGGAAGGCGAGCTCATCCACTTCCTCCGTGAGAATCGGGATGTGTTTGCCTGGTCCAATGAAGATCTGCCAGGTGTCCCGAGGGAGTTGGTTGAGCACTCTTTACATGTGCGTCCAGACACCAAGCCGGTGAAGCAGGCTATGCGCCGCTTCGGAGATGAGAGGAGGAAGGTTATCGGTGATCAGATCACCAAGTTACTGATAAGCAATTTCATCATGGAGGTACTGCATCCGGATTGGCTAGCCAACCCGGTCATGGTCGAGAAGAAGAAGGATGACACCAAGGCTGCTACCGCGTGGCGCATGTGCGTCGACTACACCGACTTGAACAAGGCCTGCCCCAAGGATCCTTTTCCACTACCTCGCATCGATCAGGTTATCGATTCCACTACTAGTTGTGAGCTTTTGTCTTTCATTGATGCCTACTCGGGTTTTTCATCAGATAGCTCTCAACCTCACTGATCAAATAAAGACTGCTTTTATTACCCCGTACGAGGCTTATTGCTATCGTGTCATGTGTTTTGGCTTGAGGAATGCGGGTGCAACCTATCAGAGATGCATGCAGAAATGCTTGCACGATCAGCTCGGCAAGAACGTGCAGGTGTACGTAGATGACATTGTCATCAAAACGAATAAAACACATACTCTGCTTGCTGACCTTGAGGAAACCTTTGCTAACCTACTCAAGTACAAAATGAAGCTGAATCCGAGTAAACGTACCTTTGGTGTACCGGCTGGCAAGCTACTCGGTTTTCTAGTTTCTAGTCGGGGCATTGAGGCCAATCCATCAAAGATAAAAGCTATTGAGAGCATGTGTTTGCCAAAATCCTTGAAGGATGTGCAAAAGTTTACTGGTTGTTTGGCATCTCTGAGCCGCTTTCTCGGTCGAATGGGCGAGAAGGCCCTGCCTCTATATCAGTTGATGAAGAAGAGTGATAAGTTCGTCTGGACTCCGCAAGCAGACGTGGCATTCAATGAGCTGAAGGCGATGTTGGGTAGCGCTCCCATCTTGGCTAGTCCGCTACCCAAGGAGCCAATGCTGCTGTATATCGCTGCTACTAACCGAGTAGTCAGCGTGGTGATTGTGGTGGAACGAGAAGAAGAAGGCAAACGTGTGCAGCGCCCCGTGTACTATCTCAGCGAAGTGCTGTCGAGCTCCAAGCAGAACTATCCGCACTATCAGAAGATGACCTACGGCGTGTACTTGGGCGCCAAGAAGCTGAAGCACTATTTCCAGGAGCATCCTATCACTGTGTTGAGCTCTGCTCCCATCTCGGATATCATGGGCAACAAGGAGGCGAGTGGCAGAGTAGCCAAGTGGGCGATTGAGCTATCCACGTACGCTCCCGCGTATGCGAGAAGAGAAGCTATCAAGTCTCAGATTCTGGCGGAGTTTCTAGTGGACTGGGCCGAGGTGCAGTATGAACCTCCTGCTCCAGTTTCCAACTATTGGAGGATGCACTTTGATGGCTCGAAGGTGAAGGAAGGGCTTGGCGCTGGAGTAGTGCTTACGTCACCCAAGCGAGATCAACTCAAGTACGTGCTGCAAATCCACTTCAAGGCATCAAACAACGTTGCCGAGTATGAAGCCGTGGTGCACGGCTTGCGAGTAGCCAAGGAGGTGGGTGTGCAACGCATCATTTTCTATGGTGATTCTGATCTGGTGGTGCAACAAGTCTCTGGCACTTGGGATGCTTTGGATGCCAACATGGCATCGTATCGCTTCCTAGCGCAGTCTATGACTAGATTTTTCGAAGGCTGCGAGTTCCAGACATCCACCGAGCAGAGAATGAAGCAGCAGATGAGCTGTCCAAGTTGGGGTCTTCTCGGCATTCCATCCCGGCGGGAATTGCCTTGGAGCATTTGAGGAAGCCAACCATCAAGCCATCCCCCAACTCGGAATCCATTTTTGTTCCTTCTCTGCCAAGCGAGGAAGCTAGGCCCATGGAGATTGACTGGGAGAATGCAACACAGAACCCGGGGACTGCCGTTCCCTACTAGGGGACTGCCGTTCCCTACCCGGGGACTGCCGTTCCCTACTTGGGGACTGCCGCTCCCTACTCGGGGACTGTCCTTCCTTACTCGGGGACTGCCCCTCTCGACCCGGAGTCTGTCGCATTCATTGAGGAAGTTCTCGCCAACCGATCAGGGCTTCAGAGAAGTGCTCCTAACCCTCCAGAGCAGCCAGAGGTACCCGTTCCAATGGAAGTGGACGAACCAGTGTTTCCTACACGGGAGACACCGAGTTGGGCTATGCCCATATTATCCTTTCTAAAGGACGGTACCCTGCCAGAAGACGAAGTTGCTGCGAGGCAGATTCAGAGAAGATCCAAGGGATACACTATATTTCGAGATGAGCTGCACAAGAGAAGTGCCACTGGTGTGCCGCAACGCTGCGTAGCACCTGAAGAAGGAGAAGAAATTCTGGTGGAGATACACCAAGGAGAATGTGGGCATCACGCCTCTTCTCGGGCATTGGTCAAGAAGGCTTTTCGGCATGGCTTCTATTGGCTCACTGCCTTGAAGCAAGCTGAGGATATCGTGAGGAAGTGCAATGGCTGCCAAAGATTTGCAAGTAAGATCCACTTGCCTGCTTCCGAGTTGAAAACCATTCCCATTACTTGGCCATTTGCTGTTTGGTGCTTGGATATGGTTGGTCCCTTCAAGCCGGCTAGAGGCAACATGACTCACATCTTGGTCATGGTTGACAAATTCACCAAGTGGATAGAAGTGAAGCCTATTCGGAAGTGCGATGGAGCCACAGCTGTGAGTTTCTTGAAGGATGTGATCCTGAGATACGGCTACCCGCACAGCATCATCACGGATAATGGCACAAACTTTGCTGAAGGAGCAATGGTGCGATTCTGCAGAGATAAGCATATCCGACTAGACGTTGCGTCAGTCGCGCATCCGGCCTCAAATGGGCAAGTTGAAAGAGCAAATGGCATGGTGCTAGCCGGCATAAAGCCAAGGCTGATTGAGCCGCTGCTGAAAACACCTGGGTGTTGGTTAGACGAGTTGCCAGCGGTGCTGTGGAGTCTAAGGACTACCCCTAACCGGTCAACTGGCTACACACCATTCTTCTTGGTATATGGGGCTGAGGCCGTATTGCCAATAGACTTAGAGCATGACTCCCCCCGAGTAACCCTCTACACTGAGGTGGAGGCGAGAGAAGCTCGAGAAGACGACGTTGACCTGCTTGAAGAAGCAAGAGAGCTGACTCTGTCACGTTCGGCTATCTACCAGCAAAACCTGCGACGCTATCATAGCCGAAAGGTGAACCCAAGGGTTTTCCGAGAGGGAGACATGGTCCTTAGGCTCGTGCAGCGCACAGCCGGGATGCACAAGCTCTCTCCTCCTTGGGAAGGACCTTTCATTGTGAGCAAGGCCTTGCACAATGATGCATACTATCTAGTCGACGTACAACCATCCCAGAAGAACAGGGTAGACAAAGCTGGAGAGGAATCCAAGCGTCCCTGGAATGTAGCTCTACTCCGTCGCTTTCATTCGTGAGCAAAAATGTGTATGTACTCTCATTTCTACCTTGCAATCTAAAATTGAACTCGGGGACTGCCCTCGTCCAAAATTGTTCTAAGTGTTCCTTCTCGGCTTTACTATTTGCCTACTCGGTTGCTCTGCTTCAAAGTTCATGAGTACATTGAGTAATGTGTTTAAACCTACATGCCAACTCTTCGACTCTGCTGCTGTCCGAAACCCGGCTTCATGGCAAGCAAGAGAACAAGCAAAAGGTCAATGAGCACAGGAAAAATTACTAAGAAAAGGAAGAGTGCAGGAACCGAGTAGGGTGTCGTTTACTACTGTTACTTGTCATTTCTTCTCGGTTAGGTGGTGGGCTGGTGTACTATGATCGTTTCTAAGTGGCTAAGAAATTGCAACTCTGCCTTTGGACTCTTGTGACTCGAATACCAATAAAGCAATAATTTGCGGGTAGAGCTGAGACGAAAAGAAAGAGTGAATAAGAAATGCAACTCGGGGACTTGCATGGAAATGCAACCCGGCATCGTGCCAGGGCTGCTAAAATTGATTAAGTTGAAAATAACAAGTGTGGATAAAATCGAGTAGCAAGCAAAACATAAATAGTTTGATACATCTGCACCCGGCATACCGGGGATCTGATAAATGTTTGAGTGAAAAGATTGCAGGGAGAAATCATGTCGAGGTAGAAGCGTTCTCGGTGATGGCCTTGGCTGCTTCATCTTCAGTGGTGGCCTTGGTCGCGTCCGCCTCCGAGCTAGCATCAACTGTCTTTGCGGCTTCCTCTTCGGTGCTGGCATTGGTCGCGTCCGCTTCCGAGTGGACGGGGACGGACTGCTCCAGCTCGGCGTCGTGCTCGGTGGCTACCCGGTCTGAAGTGTCCGTGGCCACCGAGATGGGCCCTGCTGCCGAGGAGGAGCCAGAAGCTTGGGCGCGGAGGCGTAGCGTGTCGTCGAGGGCGGCTCCTGATGAGGTGCCGAACTCGAGTGCGGCGGTGTCGATCACCTCGTCCTCCTCATCGCTGCTCGCGACGACTTTGCCCTTCCCCTTCCCGGCCTTGCCGCCAGGTGACTCGAAGCAGCTCAAGTCCAGCTTGTCCAAGTCGGAATCTTCATCTTCGTCTTCCTCCTCGTCCTCCTCCGCCTAGGTGTCGGGCTCGGTGAGGCCGTCGATGAAGGTTGCCGTATCAGCATATTGGGCAACCTCGTGCGCAACCAGCTTGCGGATGGTCACGCAGTCGGGGTTCGTCTCCCACTTGGAGTCTCGGCGCATCTCGCGGATAATATGCATGTTGAGCTTTTCGTACCAGGTAGCGACGAAGAGCAGCATCATGTCCGCACCTGCCCGAGCTCCCGAGGCGCGCCACTTCTTCAGTTCGGCCTTCACGCCCTGCAGCTTCAGAGCAAGCCCGCGGATGGTTGTTGGCGCGCTATCCTGCGGCCAAAAGAGCCCGTGGAGCTGGAAGCCGACGCGCACCAGATCGGTGCCCACGCCGGCTAGGCGTTGGAACTGCCCCCGCATGACCAAGATGCTTTCCTCGATCTCTGCTCTGGTGTCCGCAGGCTCGCCCTTCTCGGCGCGAGATGCTTGGGCCTTAGCCAGGGCAGGCGCGCAAGAGGACACGATATCAGGGAAAACTTCTGCAAAAACTATTGAGAAATTCAGCAACAGAATCCGAGAAGAGATAGAACCGAGAAGAAGAGATGCAGAAAAAAGAACACTTACGATTCAAATCGTAGCGAAGTCCCTGCAGCTGGCTCTTCCATGCTTCCTCGTTGGATACGTGCTTCTCATCGAGCAAGCGGAGCCCGTCCATCTGGGCGAAGAGGTCAGCATTGGCTTTCTTCAACACCTCGCACTCGGTTTCGAGGGTTCTTTCCTTGGCTCTGGCTTCTGCTTCGTTCTTCTCCTTCTCGGCAGCCAAGTCCTTCTTCTCGGCAGCAAGATTGATGGCGTCCTGGAGCGCTGCGCGAAGCTGGACTTGGAGGTTCTCCATCTCGGTGGCGTGTTCCTTCTGAAGCGCTACGGATTGGCTTGATAGTTGTTGCTGCACCTCACCAGGTTGGAGGCAGCTCTGGTGCTCCTCAGCAAACTTCTTATGATCTTCTGCACAAAGCCAAGCACGGTTAGCAGAGTAACGAAGGAACAAACACAAGAACAAGCCGAGTAAACGGCAACATACCTTCCATTCTGTTGATGCTGTCCTGGCCATTCTCGACGAAGCCACGGCAGTTCTCGTGCTCGTCAGCCAGGGCCTTCAACTTCCCTGCAGAGTAGGAATGGTTAGCGCAAAAAGCAGAAGCGGGCGTAAACAACAAACGCAAGAACCGCGTAGCTAGAAGCGTACCTTCAACTTCAGACAACCTCATGGTGCTATTCATCACGTCCTTATCAGCTGCCTCTGCAGCTACCTTCTCTTTTTCCAAGGCGACGATGTGTCTCTTGGCAACGGCATGGTTCCAGAGTAGCCGACGGTGCAAGTCGGTCCGCTTCAGAACGCTATTCTGAGAAGCGAAAGAAAAATGAGTCAGACAAAGAAGTAAAGATTCAACCCGAGAAGGCGGCTACTCGAGAGAGTATCCTCCTACTCGGCCAGAATCTCGGGGACTGGGTGATGGTTAAGTAAAAGGGAGACGAGTAGAAGAGAAGAAAAAATGCAACTCAGAGAGGATAAGTTAAGGCTTACCGCGTAAGACTGCTCGAGATCCTCTGCGTTCTTGCGGTGCACGAACATCTTGGCAGCAAGTGTAGCAGCGTTGGAGGAGACGGTCATGGGTTTGTAACCCAAGTCCACCTTGTTCCAATCGACACGCATATGGTCGATGTCGCCCAGATCGGTGCCGTTCCAATTGGTGTTGCCGAGAACTTTGCTGTCCCACTTGGCATCGATGAAGCCGATCAAGTCGAGTACTTGCTCGAGGCTCTGGGACGTTATCGCCTGGTCCTGAACTCCACGAGAAGCAATGGAGATGGACTTGTCTTGATTTAGGGCCGAGGGCCTGGAGTCCACTGCCACGGCCTTCCTCCCTTTCTGAAGAGCAAGATTCCGATCCTTGGGGGAAAGGCCGACCTGGTGCTGCTGGCTAACCTTCACCATGTAAGGAGGGTAGCAGGGCTGATCGGCGGCATCGGCTGCAGCGGCGGCGGCAGCAACCGCGCCAGGATCGCGAATCACCAACTGACCGGACTGGCCAGTCGATGTTGGCGGCGGCATCTCGGCAGCTCGCTTCTTCGCCTTCTCCTTCTGGGCAGTTGGCTTCGCGGCGACTGGCTTCTCGGTTTTATGCTTCTCGGTCTTCTTTTTCTCAGCTTTCTCCTTCTCGGCGGCCTTCTTCTCGGCTGCCTCTTTCTCTGCAGCATCTTGGGCATTCTTCCTTGTAACCGGCCTGGCCGGAGGGCTGGCTGCAGCCTTGGTTTGCTGCACCAAGGAGGAGTCTGGTTGAGCGCTACCTTGTTCAGTTGGTGGCGCCAGGGGCGCGCTATCCGGTGCGCCATCTGGCTGGGCGCTACTCTGCGCGGCGTCTGGTTGCGCGTCGCTCAGAGGGTACTGTTCCGTCATGATCGTCTCTTCTAGCCGCTGCTCGGCAGCGGGATCTTCTTGTTCAGCAGCCCCTGTGGCTGGCTGCTCCTGTTCAGTTCCTGGCCGCTCAAGGGCGGCGTCATCGTGCATCTCCTGGTCTTGGCCTTGGGTCTCCTCGGCGGTGTTGGCCGGAGGAGAAGGGGGCCTGTCTTGGTGAGCAGCATCCTGCGCGTCTGGATCTGCGCGGGACTGCTGCTCCAGCTCGGCGTCTTGGGCATCGGTGGTCTCTGCTTGTGCGTTGGTGGCATTGGCCTCATCGCCGTCGAGGTCGATAACCTTGTCGACGTCGATGGCAGCCTGCTTCTTGGCCTGGTCGGGCGCGAGAGCGGCGTCCGCATCCAAGGGAGCTCTGATGGGAAAAGTAAGTTCAGAAATAAGAAGAGGGCAGAGGAAATTGAGAGGAAACAATGAAGTAAAGGATTGGGAATCGACCGAGAAGGAACTTACCCCTTGCGGGAAGGGATCACCGGTTTCTTTCTCTTCAAGACCTTCTTGGTCGTCTTCCCGGACGGTTTTTTCTTCTTGGCGGGGGGCTCTTGGGCGCCACTGTCGGTCCGCTTGCGGGTAACAGGAGCGGCGACGGAAAGAGGATTGACCTCAAGGGCTCCCTCGCCCTCGTTCTCGTCCTCATCCTCGTCCTCAGCATCAGCATCATCCATGAATTTGAGAAAGAAGAGAAACAACTCAGAAACAGCAGGCAATCGGTTAGCGCTTCTCGCAAACAAGACAGAAGAAAATCCAATTACCTTCAGCTTCATCTTCAGACCAATCGCGGAGAGATGAATCCACGTGATGCTTCTCCGTCGTGGGGGCATGAGGAAGATTAATCTTGTCCGCGGTCTCGAAGGAGGCCTCGTCATCTTCTTCTCGGTCATCTGACCAATTGCCTTCAAAGCGCTCAATGCTCTCAACAAGCTGGCGGTCAAGGACCTGAAGAACGGAGAAGCATCACAAGTTAGCCGAGTAGCACGAGGGCACTCTACCCGAATAGGCGTGCAAACACAAAGCACACTAAGCCTAGGGAAATTTGCTAAGTATCCTACTCGGAAAGGCGTGAAAACATCAAGCATATTAAGCCTAAGAGTTTCTCCTAAGTATGCTACCCGACAAGGCGTGCAGACGCTAAGCACACTAAGCCTAGGCAATTCTACTAAGTGCTCTACTCGGCACAGAATGCAACGGCTAGTCGCAGCAAGGAGAGGAGGCTATCTACTCGGATTGCATATACTGGAAGCAGAATAAGGAAAACGTACTCGTGGAATCGGCTTCGTGCGGCTGTATGGGGCGAACCCATACTGCCAATTGTCGCGGAGGCCTGTGGTCAGGATGGACCTTGCGTGCGCGGCGACGTCCGCGTTGCTGAGCTCGAGCGTGGTCGTCCGAGTGCACTCGCGGGGGCCTCCCAAGTAACACATTGGGTGGGAGCACTGCTGCAGAGGCAGCACGCGATTCCAGATCCAGCAGGCGACTGGATCGTCGCTCTTGAGGCCCTCTCCAATTAGATGAGCGAGCCGCTCCTCCATCTACACGGTGTTGCGGTCGTTGGAGGGTTTCGTCTTCCAATTCTGCCCGGATGGAGCTCGCACTACTAGAGATTTGCTTATAGCAGCATATCCTACCACAGGCGAACAAGTAAAACAGTGCGCCTGGGTTAATTAGCGCAGGCGAAGCGCGAGTTGATGCGCCTGGGGTAGGCCAGTTACCCCAGGCGAACAGAAACCGGAAGCGCCTGGGGTAAAGTGTGGCAGGGCCAACCACGGCCGACGCTGGCACGCTTCCTTTACCGCAGGCGAATAGAATATCTGTTCGCCTGCGGTATTACAGATACCACAGGCGAGTAAGTACCGAAGCGCCTGGGGTAAACAGTGGACTGGGGTAGCTCCCTTTAGCGCAGGCGCACTGGTTAGTAGTTCGCCTGGGACAAAGAATAGCCTGGGGTAGCACCACTTAGCGCAGGCGCTTCCCAGAACGCGCCATTAAACGCGGGAACAGAAACCCCCGCCATTAAACGCGGGAACAGAAACCCCCGCGCCGTCAAAGTCCACCGGATTAATGGCGGGGCGGCAGCGGCGACTGGCCGGCCCGCGAGTAGTATAAAAAAGGGTGCCCGCCCCCTCCCCGTACGCACAGTCTCCTCGCCACATTCTTTCTCCACCCTTCTTCTCCACCCTCGAACCTCGCCGCAATGGAGAACCTCTGGGACGCGGGGCCCGAGAGCGACGACGACGAGCTGCAGCCAGCGCAGCAAGCGGCGCCGGAGCCGCAGGTCGTGGCGCCGGAGCCGGTGGCGCCGGAGCAGCCACCCGAGTACGACGAGGCGCGAGAAGCGCGGCGAGCCGCCCGCCACTGGAGACGCGAGGTGAGGAGGCAACCAGTGTGGCCCGAGCAGCACGCCGGGCTGCACTCGTTCGAGACCTCGCAGAACGAGGACGCGTACCGCGAGGTGCGCGGCGTCCTCGAGCAGGCCGCGACGGCGACGGAGGCGGCCGCCGTTCGTGCCTCCCTGGAGACGCACCAGCGGGAGGAGGCGGCGCGAGCGGTGCGCCGCCAGATGGCCCAGCGTGCTGCCTCCGTCGAGCAGGAGGGCATCATCGCCCTCTACGAGGCCGACCGGCGGCAGGTTGCGCTGCAGAGTGAGCGGCGGCGCAACCGCCTGCCCTCCGAGCAGGCGCAGCTGCACCGGCTGCGCCTGCAGGCCCGAGCGGAGCGGGCGGAGCAACGCCGTCTCGCCGCGGCGAGCCAGGACGGAGCCGGCCCCTCCAACCAGCACTGCCACGATGACGTCGCTGATGAAGACGACGATGCGTAGGCGTAGGAGCAGTCATCGAGTAGTTTAAATTTCCTATGTTTAGTTTAAATTTTTCGTACTAGCTTAAATTCGCGCCGAATATGTACGCAGTTTTCGAATTTCAATAAAATTTCGCCTGTTTTCATTTTGCGTTTGTTTGGGCCGGTTCTTGGGCTCGGGACGCGACTGGGAAACGCGCCCCTCCAGGTTCCAGAATAGCGCCGTTAAGCGCGGCGGCGGCCCCAAAACGGCGGCGTTTTGGGCCCTGGGGGCGCAACGGCTGGAGATGCCCTGAGCGATCCAGAACGTGTTGAAAAATCAGTGCTAATACACCCTTCGGATGCACGTCAGTGGAAAGCATTAGACGCATTCGATGAGGAATTCGGGAACGACCCAAGGAACATCAGGCTTGGTGCGAGCACTGACGGTCTCAATCCGTTTGGCAATCAGAGCAGCAAACATATATTAAAATGTGTTTTTAGAGAGAAACACTTGCGGTATCTCGCTAAACCAATCTATTTACGCTCGATGCGACATATATTAAATATTTTTGCACATGTTAACATTCATATGTATGTATTTTTTAAGTGAAAACCAACGTGGGGGAGCCACATATTATAGCATTCGTATTGCTCGATGTGGGGCGCTGTGTATAATTTAGAAAATCTTAGCACAGGCGCTTTTCACAGGACATGCGCCTGGGGTAATGCCATGTGGGACCGCGCAAACCAAAATCCTACGAAATTTAGCGCAGGCGCATTATCCAGAAAATTCGCCTGCGGTAAGGATCTGTGGGGCCGCGCATAACAGGGCATCGAGCCAAGAACATTAGCACCGGTTTGTATCACAAACCGGTTCTAAAGGTATGTCCCCAGGGCCCACCTACCTGCCCGCAGCAAATGGCCGCAGGCCTTTAGGACCGGTTTGTGATACAAACCGGTGCTAATGCTTAGCGCAGGCGCATTTTTCAGTCTGTGCGCCTGGGGTACACCTCTGTGGGCCCGCGCAAAACGAATCGCTAAGAACATTAGCGCAGGCGCACCACGATTTGTTCGCCTGGGGTAAAGGATAGCGCAGGCGCATATCAATCGTTGTGCGCCTGTAAGTCCCCACTCTGCTAACCCCAACCCGCATAATCACTCTGTTTCCTAGATCCCAAACCGCACGCCGCCGTCGCCTCTCTCATCGCACGACGCCGTCGCCTCTCTTATCGCACGCCGCCGTCATCGTTGTCGAGCAGGAGGAGGAGGAGGAGCGGGAGCAGCAGCAGGAGGAGGAGCAGGAGCAGCAGCGGATCGAGGAGCGGGAGCACGCCGCGCGCGCGCGCCGTCCCTCTCATCGTCGTCGTCCACGCCGGGCGTCGTCGTCCACGCCGGGCTTCGTCACCCACGCCGCCGTCGCCCACGCCCACGACGAACCCAGGTCAGCCCCCCCCTCCCCCTCTTCCAACGCCCTCATAGCTAGGATGCCTGGATACGGCGATACTGATACGGATACGGATACCGCGATACGGCGATACGGCAATTTTTCAAATACATGGATACGGGGATACATTTGCATATATATAATATAATTAAAAATATGTAAAAATTTGTGATGTTTTGTATGAGAATGACCATGAGAATGTACCAGGACGTTATATAATCCAGAATTCATTGGATAGCAATGTATAAATTTTAGCCAGGGTATTATATAATGTACAGTTAAGTTTCTATTTGGTATCTAGGATCAATTTGGTATGCATAATCTTCAATGTACTTTATTGCATGTGTCTCCGATCCCAAACATATCCTGGGTGTATCTCAAGGTACGGATACGTGACATTTTTGCCGTATCCGCGCTTCCTAGCCTCATAGTACTACTGCTGCTATATGTGTGCATTCAATTTCTGTTGCAGGTACATTGAGTGCCAATGTTTTGTCGGAACGTTGATTCATTTCCGTTCCGGCGAATTTCTGGCACTCCGGCATGACCATTTATATATAGCCGAGGTCACGCCGAATTTTTCCGGTGACTAACAGTATACGTTTTGTCTACTGCTAGCTAGGGCATGTCTTCTTCTACTACGGATCCGGCTTTATTGGACCACTACATCCTTATGGCCCGAGAGTCGCAAGAGGAAGATCGGACACAAACTGACCCTGATGTCGATCCCCACAATGATGACGGGCTCACCGGTGGCGAGGAGGAAACCACTGATAGTGGCGCCGGGGGTCCCTCAGGGAGCAGCACGACGGGAAACAAGCGTCGGAAGCGAGCTCCGAACAAGGTCGGCACCGTTCGAGAGAAATTCACGGAGGTGGACCCTTCCAGTGGCACGCCTCTAATGCCATTGGACCTTGTGAAGGGGTACTTCCTCCAACTTGGCGCGATACTTCGAGACGTCGTCAATGTCAACGAGCCGACTCTCAAGAAGAAACTAACTCTGCGCGCCCAACTCATCTCGAGGCTGCACGCGCGGTACGAGTTCCCTCCCCCCTACAACAACGAGAATCTGAAGGGCAACCTCGTGAACAAACTCGCCCTCACTAGATTCACCAAAGCCCTGAGCAATTACAAGACTATGGTGAGGGCGATGATTAAGGAAAGGACACCATTCGAAGAGATCCATCGCCACTTCCCGCGGATTACGCCCGATGACTTCAAGACTTTCCTAGATAACGAGTCGCTTGATGTCACTAAGAAGCAAACGGGATGGGGGAAGGATCTAGCGTCGAAGAACATCGGTCACCACAATCTCGGCTGTCGTGGCTACGACGGGAAGGAGCCAGTTTGGGCGAAAGAGGACCAGGCCTACATTGAAAAAGGGATTGAGAACCCTTACGCCAAGTATGCCCATGACCCGCAATTCCAGAAATTCATGAGGTCGAGGTACAGAAAAGTAACTCCGACCGGGGAACTTGTCTCGGACCCGAAGATGGTGGAGGGTGTTATTTTGGTCACCGACGATAGCGTGAAGAATGTTGAGAAGCTAGTGGTAAGAAATTTACCATTTCATGCAACTCATCATCATCAAGTACATGATTTCATTCTAGTACGGAACCAATTCTAAACCGTTTATATGTTGCTTCTGCAGCTAGAAGAACAACAACTTGAATCTTCCTCGTCGCAGACGTCGACGGCCAAAGTCGCGTGGGATAAGCCTTTCATCAGGGGGTACAACAAGGCAAAGAGCCAGGACCCTCTGAAAAGGCCGCACTTAGGCCGTATCACCGACGGCGGACTTAATAAGAAGCACGCCAACCATGGCTTGGCTGAGCCCAGCACTAAGGAGTCGCGGGCGGCGAAGAAGAGCGAGGAGACGGCGGAGCTGAAGAAGAAGGTCCATGACTTGGAAACAAACATGGAGAAGAAGATTGAGAAAACGGTGGGGGAAAAGATGAATGCGCTCATCCCCGCCGTATTTGAAAAAATATGTGGCTACATCGCCGGGGGCTCACAGGGGCCCTTACCGACGTTCAACATACCGTCGATGTTGGCCGTGCCTGGCGCCCCCGATGGACCGTCGGCCGTGCCCGACACGCCTGCCCCCGATGGACCGTCGGCCGTGCCCGACGTGCCTGCCCCCGATGGACCGTCGGCCGTGTCCGGCGCGGCCACCACCCTGCTGCTCGACGAGACCACCATCACCTGTGGTCCGTCGACGTTAGCCGAGCTCAATGCCCTCACGGTAGATTATTGACCGTCTCAAGCTGTAGCCAGTTCAATATAACCCTACTCTCTGACCTATCGATGCATGTTATCGCAGGCTGACGCGACGGGATGCACCTTCCTGCTAAAAGTGGGCAGCGAGTTGAAGGATGTTGCAAAGGGGAGCATCTTGCAGCCACTATCCCGCAAGTACCACTGCAGAGATATACCGGCCAACGAGCTTCGGGTTCGCGTCGATCTGGTGCTACCGGGATTCGAGAACTTGTATCCTCCTAATCAACCCGCCGATGCCGACAGCGAGCTGAATCTCGGCCAACTGGACAATCAAATCTTGCTATGGCCGAAAGCCCTTATTCGGCTGAACACGGCGTCAGGGTCGGCGCCAAGCCAAGCCATCACCGTCACCACTACACCGGTTCAGCCCGCGGCAAGCCAACAAGACAAGGTCCAACATGGCAATGTCCTCTCTCCACCTCCGGTGGATCCTCCTCCTCCCGAGCACGAGACGTCCAATGACGAGCAACAGCACGAGCATGAGACGACCCATGATGACTACATGGATATTGAACTTGCTCCCATTGACGATTTCATAAATCAGTTGGATGGCGAGAAGCCGGTACCTCCTCCGGAGTTACCCGCCAGAACTATTGATATCCAGAAGAAGGTAGATGGCGGAGAGGGCGGTTCTTCTGAGTTACCCACCAGAAAACCGGATATCCAGAAGAAGCTAACCTATTCCCAAGAAACTCCCGAGGAGCAGACGGCCTTTACGGCTCCACAGCCTACGCTGGTTACCCCGAATACACTACGTGCTACGGCCGCGGAGGCGGTAAAACAAAGCGGCACTCCCATCTGCTTGAGGCCGAAGAAGAATCGGAAGAGGCCGGGCAACAAGAAGAAAGGTGGTGCCTCCTCTAGTAGCCAGCCAGCGGTCTCCCGAGTCCTGGACCGTTTGCCGCCCGCCGTCCCGTGGAGGAAGGTGCATGAGATGGGTCAGCCGATGCTGCCGGCGGAGGTTGTCGCTGTCATGGGTGGTGACATGAGGACCATCCACGACGGGATTTTGTTCAGAGAGAATGAACTTCTACGTGAGAAACATCCCTCCTACCCGCTATACGTGGTCAAGGTGCCCCGATCCTTGGGCTTTGTGGATTCAAATCCCGCAGAGGTGTTCTTCATCAGATACGAAGACATATTCAGGGTCTTCCACTTGGGTAAGCTGGACCGAAGCATTGTCCGCCTGGTATCGCTCAGCATGGCGCATGATATGGTCATGGAGAATACCCCGCACATGGCGATTATGGACCCGTACTACATGAATGAGTACTACTTGCGGTCACATGCGGACCGAGTTCTTATCACGACTTACATAACGGGGTTTTTGATAGATAACAAGGATAAGAACGCCATTCTCATGCCATACTTTCCCAAGTAAGCGGTCACATGCTTCACGTCGTTACATTCTTTCTAGAATCTCCTTAGTATTCCGATTGATGATATTGATGGCTCTTGTTCGAAATGTTCTGCGCAGAAACGGAGGATGCGTACTCATCGTCATGGAACCGCATTGGTCACAATGCACTTATCTTGATGCAGGTAGGGCGGTGCAGAAGGACTACACCGACATAAGAGCTGTTCTTAATAGTGCCCTCAACGGCTTCGCCGCCGATTTAGGCAAGCCCCTAAAAAAGGAGAAAATAGTCCGAGGTGCCTACGTGTGCACCCACGTAACAAACTTCCCCTGCCTCAAGCAATCGGAGCAAGAATCTGAGTTGGAAGCTTGGTATGTCATCTTTCAGATGAGGGAGTACTTAAAGGATGCCCAACAGGCCCATCTACCAAGTGATCTCCGAGACCTGACCACAAAAATGGCCAACACCTCCGATGAATATGTGCGGGCTGAGTTCCGTCGCATCCAGCGGAGGATCTGCACGATACTCTCGTCGGATGTCATCACTCGGGGTGGCTTGTTCTTCCACGGCCACGCACCACCGAGCAACCGTGACATAGAAGCACACCTACGAGAGCAACGTGACACCCGGACATTCAACACGCTAGAAGGCGTTCGTCCGTTCCCGCCGAGACCATAGGATTGACAAAATGTTAGTATACACTTGCATCATATAACTTTTAGTCCTTTATTTGTCGTGTTTTATTCATAAACCTTGATGCTTCTATTTCTTTGATAGTTATGTACGGTCTATTATCACTTTCGATGCTAAACTCGTATTTTTGTCGTATGCGCAGATGACATGGTATGTTGTGTATGTCGGTAGGGTTCCCGGAGTCTACGACGACTGGGACCAATGCCGAAGACATGTGCACGGTTTCAGCGGCAACAGCTACAAGGGGTACAAGACCATGGTGGATGCGGAAGCTCGATACGCCACTTACCTAGCGAGAGAGAAGACGGAGAAGACGAGGGTCCGGATGACCACATTCGCCATCGCCGTGCTTATACTCCTTGTACTCCTAGTGTTGATGCTACTTGTTGTTTTGCTTGTCTAAACTATCGATTTGTTTGGACTATGCATGTACTCCTAGTGTTTGAACTATGCTTGTAACTAAACTATTCGATTCGAGACTATTTGGTGATGATTGAGACTATTTGGTGATGATCGAAATATTTCTGTTATTTTGCTGTCATTTTCATATTTATTACTGTCAATTTGCTGTAATTCTGTTATTTTCGTTTCTTTTATTTTTTGACACAGCAAAACCATACCCCAGGCGAATAAGTAACCGTACCCCAGGCGAACACATACCCCAGGCGCACAGCGCTTGTTCGCCTCAGGTAAGAGGCTTACCCCAGGCGCACAAGGCTTGTTCGCCTGGGGTATGTCAAGATACCCCAGGCGCACACGGTTGTTCGCCTGCGGTAAGTCATTACCGCTGGCGACGTGGTCCCAGGCGAACAATCATTCGCCTGCGGTAGGCAAAATTGGTTCGCCTGCGGTAGCCTTTTCCCTACTAGTGTCGGTTGCTCCAAGCAGGCAGATTGATGCGGTCCGTTACCTTTCCCCCCTTCGTGGCGGGGATATTCTTCACATAGAGGAAGGATGTACGGACGGAATCCAAGCCCTTGATGCGAGGGTGATTGGTTCCCGTCCGCTGCACCATCATGGTGCTGCCGGTGTCGGTTACCCGGCTGCCAGCGGCCGCGCCGTCCTTCTTCCCTTTGCTCTGCTGGTGGAGGTGGAAGTACTTCAACCATGTCTGCACCGTGGGGCGGACGCCAAGAAAGGCCTCGCACACCACGGTGTGATAGGCGAGGAAGACGACAGCATTCGGAGGGAGGTGATGCATCTAAACACCGAAGTGATCCAGGAAGGAGCGGAGGAAATCGGAAGCTGGCAGGCCGAATCCTCGCGCGAAGTGCGCAAGGAAAACGACGTGCTCGCCCTCCCGCGGGGCCGGAACGATTTCGCCGTCGGACGGCCGGCACTGAACACCAGGAGGAACCCTCCGGGTGTTCACGAGCCAGGAGCAGTCATCGACGGTGACATCAGAACCAGCCCAGCCGGCGCGAGCACTGTCGCCGCGAGCCATGGCAACAAGTGAGAAAGTGGTGGAAAGTTTGGAAGAATTTGGTGGAGAGAATGAATCCGCGGCGGCGCAAAGAGTTGCGCGGCGGCGGAGAGCTCTGTAGCGGAGAAGAAACAGAGAGGCGAAAGAGGAAAGTACGGAGGAAGGAGAAGAGGAAGTTACCGATGGGGGTATTTATATTCCCTCCTCGGATTACCGTTACCATCGGGGTAGTGGGATCGATCGTGGCCATAACTCTCGTGTGGTAGGGTCTGTGGCCGGTTAGAAACGCACACAAGCGCGGAACGCGCGCGTAACGGCCACAATTGATCCCACGACCAGATCGTGGGCTGTTACTGCGCTTGATGGGACATGACGAGCTGGTGGGCCCACTCCGTGAAAACTGGGCGCGTGGCACGTCGTGTCCTGGGCAGCGAGACGTCGGGGTCGCGGATGCTTGACACGTGTCCAGTTGCAGCACGGAAGGTTGGATTGTGCTCCGCGCTGCAGAGACTCTGGTTGAGAAATTCTCTAAGTCTTTTTACTCGGTCGCAGAGAAGAAAGCTAGCGCTATTCGAAAGAAAGGAAACCCAAGGTACTTTCCAGAGTGCTACTCGGAGGATTTACTCGGCATCTTGAAATGCCAGGGCGGTGTTGCATAGATTGGTTTTAAGCTGGCAGAGCCTACTGAACGAGTTCGCAAGACTCTACCAGCTTCGGGGACTAATGTCGGGGGGTTACCCCCGAGTAGGATAAAGGCAAGTGGTAAAGGCAAAGGTCAGAAGAGAAGTTTGGTCGAGTAGCCGCCTACCGGTAATTGCTACTCGGTCGACTGCTACTCGGTCTTACGGAAAGACGACCAGAAGAAGGAATCAATCAAGTTCTATCCATTCGAGTAGAAGAGTTGGCCCGAGTAAAACTGGCGGGAACCTACTCGGGCCAGAAGTCAAAGGAGCCGTTCTGACACAGGATCCCGCGTATCCTGGGTCCGTACTTGGCACTATTCGAACCACTGTTCATCTGGGACCGGCCTGCCTGACAGTGACAGTGTGGATGCAGGCGGTCGCAGGATAATGGGGCCCTACTCTGTGTTTGGCACAGTGATACCAGACTGTCCCCTTGATTTTGCCCAACGACTTTCCGGATGCAGCCAAGATTATGAACCAAAGCTGTCAGCGGGAACTCGGAAGAAGGACGATGTGCACACTATGTCGACACTTGTCCGTATTTGGACGTATCCGGCTGGGCACCGTGTATATAAGGTGCCCCGCCGCCTCCTGCGCGAGGGATCGCATACTAGAACACCAGAAACCCTAAGTTCTTGACCTAGTTCATCACGTAGAGAGGAGAGTGGCTACTCGGTAGCAAGAACCATTGTACTGTGGCTACTCGGTGAGACGTCAGAATACACAAAGAAAGGCAGGAGTAGGGGTTTTACCTCCTCACGAGGGCCCTGAACTTGGGTAGATCGTGTTGTTTGCAGTGCTTTGTTCTTACTTCACGCGGCTACTCGTCGCGTGATCCCTCCCCGAGCACCTCCAGCGTCCTTCGTCACCACATCTTTAGCCATCCCATGGCATCTGCCGTGACACCACCACGACATTATTTATTTATATTTATGTTGTAGGGTTAGGTTTCGAATTCGCGTTGTTATTTTCTACCGGTGGCGGGCTATCGAAATTCGAAGGTGTTAACCATTCCAATTTATTTTAAAATATATCTACGTTAAAAAATATATAAATAAGTAAATGGTAGGCCGAGGGGGCCTGTCGGCATATGTAATCCATAACGGAGCGCGTTCTAGAGTGCCATGTGGCCTGTAATATGCTGACGGCAGGCAATACGCCGATGGGCCCTCCCGGGGAAAATTCATGTACGTCGACTGGTATATATATTACGCCGATGAGCATCGGGGCCTAGCCTATTTCGTTTAATATATGCGGACAGTCCCGACTTTTGGCAGTGCGGCCGTCGGCCTTTAGTGGCTCTCCCGTACGGCATCCACCTATGCGACGTACCATTGAACCGAACGTACCATCACATCACAGTATTAAGGCTGGTCACAATGGGGAGTAACATAAGGTAGGAACCTACACACTTTTCTATACTATGTTCCTACCTCCATAATGGGGAGTAACATGTATGTAGTGTCATGCAACAATGCATTTATTAGGCTATAGACTCATTGTTTCTTGGAGTGTGAGATGTTCCGGTAACTTAGCTAGTTACCACAAGCACCTCTCTCTTCATTAAATACGTGCCACATAAGCAAATTTGTATTGTAGTGTGTGATGTTACTGCTAAGTTACTCCCCATTGTGACCAGCCTAAGCCCATTCGGCATTGAGAAGAGGCGTGTCCGTACAGACCTTTATGTCCGCTTGGTGTTTTGTTAGGATCGGTTTGTCGTCGGTTGATTCTGAACAATCGAGACAGAAGTTTAGAAGCAGCCTGACAAGGTCACGTTCGTGGCCGGTATCGAAGGTCCAGGGGACGGAGGCGGAAGGCCGCCCCTAGTTTTGAGTCCGCTCCTCTCCCGAGGAGGTGACACATCGGCAGAGCTGCCATGGGACGAACAGATATCAGTAGTTTGCAGCCACCGGCGGGATGCCGTAGAAGGGAGTTCGGGAATGGGGTGGTGTAGCCAAATAAATTCTGAGGCGAGCTGTTGCTAAAGAAGTCGAGAGGAGTTTGAGTCCTGTGTATTCCATGGCCGGCCGAGCAGATCGGACAAGGTGGTGGAGCAGGGCAGATCCACTTTCGCATCCCTAGCCGGCAAGGTTGTATACCTCCACATTAGAGGAGATGCGACTCCGCGTAATAGCGAAGCAAGGCCACCCCAAGTGACTAGGGGAGCTAGAAATCATTTTGTGTTCTGAAGCTGTTCGACGTTTTGCCCCTGCTAATCCTGTGTGTATTTCCAATTCCAGTGAGTCCATCTTGCATAGGGAGGACGAGGGAGACTCAGGTGCGCATCAGGGAGTAGGTGGACGAAGCTAACTTCTGGTCGTGACCCGGCGTCGACCAGGTAGGAGGTTTTCTTGTCGGGAAGCTCGCCGGCGCCGTCTCCGCTCCAGTTTGGGGTAAGGGACGACTGCCAAATTCTACTGTACTTACAGAGCCATTACCGGTGTACATAATAATCGTGTAGTAATTAAGATTTCCGCACAGGCCAAATTGTGTCATCTCTCTATATATAAACAAGGCACCAAATGCAGTTTTGTCTCGCAAAGAAAAAGAAAAATCATACCCTCCGTTTCTTGGTCGTCTTCTTGATTCGAGTTAGCACAGCAATACCCAGTAGCTGCGATCAACCAAATCTAGGATCCACGGTTTCACTCTACATTAGTAGTGGTAGGGATAGGGAAGATGGAAAACTGCGCTCACGTAGGCCGAATCCCCTTTACTGATCTTAGACTTGCTAACATATCCATAGCCCGCATCAGTAGAGCTGCGAATTGATTTTGCCACCCTCACATCGTAGATATATTGCCAGTGCTTAGGGAAGTGCCCTTCCTCACGGATTTCGGTGTACACCTGCATATACATACTTAATCAGAATATGCACTAGTACAGTTCAAGATATGCGCGGTGTTTTTAGTTGAAAGAAACAATAGCAAGTAAATTAGTTGGATTTAGTTTATTTTTTTGTATGATTTTAATTCAAATGGATTCGGATGTGAATACAAACATAATACCCTGTCGCTAAATAAAATTCACGCTTTAAATGGTTCATATTTTAAATAATTAATACGTTCACAAACTTATAAACTTATCTGATTTTTTTGAAGTACGATGGAGACGAATGAAACAAGATATATAAATGCATCAGTTGCCAACATAATTTCATCTTTTCCTTTTGGAGTTATGTATTATCAGTATTCTATTCATTCTTATTCATACTAATAATTAGTTGCGGCATGAATGGATAAGTAAGATACAACTTTCTGAGAAAAGCACAATATTTACCCCATTGTTACCGATGAGCGGAATGCTCCAACAGAACAACCAATCGCACACGCCTTTTGTACGATATACAACAGCACTAGTTGAACCAGACATAAATCTTGCGACGTGGAGAAATGCCCCCCATTGCCCATTCTGAATACTTGATGGGTAGGGTTCGTTATAGGTTTGGCCGAACCAGTCCTTGTAGGTAACAAAGTCCAAAGTGGTACCGGTGGCATTGTAGATGAGGCATTTAGCGGATATTCCTCTACCAGACCTAGCAGGGTAGTCAAAATGTTAGTCTTGAATTCATCTGGCAATAACTTAATTAACGTTAATTGTCAAATAGAACTCCATATATATGAAACAAAATCTATTTTTGGTGTTTCGGTAAAAAAAATAGCCAACATCCTTCCTAATATAATTTTTTATTACACAAAGAATTAGGAATTATTAAGGAATACTATGACATAAAGCATATACAAACCTGTCCTTGAGGCTGTCGACGAATTTTTGTGCCTCAATATCCTTACTGCCGGCGTTGATCATCTTCATGGCATAGTCTGCAACATCTGTTTGGGTAATGGGTTCCTTATACTCTCCGGTGGCTCTCACTGTCGCCGCTGAAATGGGGACACCAAACACTCCCGGTGGAGAAGATGTCTGGGGTATTTGGCTTGTATTTATGCCTTTGGTGTCAGTTCCATCTGGTTGGTACTCTTCATATACTCGTGGTTGGCAGAAGATGTAATTCTCAGGTGGGCGATTATCTTCATCCGTGGAATGTTGAGTAGCGTCTTGTTTTTCTTGTGAAAGAGTCGTGTCGTATTGTGTGGCAGTCAATGTGCTTTGGTGGTAGAACTCCATGGCCTGGTCATGGTACAAGAGCATGATTGGTGTCGCAAATAGCCGCATGATCTCCGTGTCGCTGCCCCTCGTCGTGGAACGCTGCCGGTTGTGCGAAGACACGAATGAGGACACGTATGCAGAGTAGCCCCATACACCGTCAGCAAAGTGGTCGTGGATATTCTGCAGCTCGTTGGTGAGTAGCATGTCCATCTTCTGGACCTCCAGTGTCATTTGTTGCTGAAAAGGCCAGTCTTCCTGTTGTGTCGCTTTTCGGATCAACTCCACTGTGTGCTGACGGGCCTTCTCCGCGAGTACCTCCATATTCTCCTCCTCCACGCCGTCGCGGTGGGCAGTGAGCAGCCTAGCAAATTGTTCCCTTCCACCTGAAGAGATGTTGCTGCAATTAGTCAATTCCACGGTCAGACGGCTGGCTAATATCGGGGAGTATTGATTTGGTGTGTGTGTGTGTATATATATAGAGTACCTGCTGCTTCTGTAGGAGTATGTGACCTCCAAGTCGTGGTCGAGATTGTATGCAGCGAAGCTGAGGTCCACAATGACCTTTCGGACTTCCCCGCTGTACAGGTTGCCAAACCTAATTGTCACTGCCGAGCCATTGCTGTCCTGCGTCTGCGGGTAGCTCCCTGCGCTCGTCTTCACTATCCTCGAATCGTCTCCAACCGGTGCCACAGTCAGCTCCAAGTCCTCAGCTGACACCGTAAGCAGGCCCGCCAGGCACTTGGCAAAGGCCATGGTAAGTGCGCCTCCGGTCTCGTGTCCGTCCGCGATGTGGGAGTAAGTACCTCCAAGGCTGTTGGCCGCGACACCGCTGAGCACCGTGTGCGCTACCCCGTTAAAACCAAACGTGTAGACGGGCACGTCGCCGACACTGACCTCAGAAGCATTGTCGTGCTGCTGGTGTTCGTGTTCATCACACACGATCATGATGGCAGCAACGCGGCCGGCGCTGACATCGCGGATGGCAAGGACATTGAGCCCAGTAAGGAGTCCGTCCTCGATGTTGTTGCCACATGCGGAGAATTTTATGCCGTCGGTGATGAGCTCTAGCAACTCCTCCCGTCCGATCTCGGTGACCTCTCGCAAAGGGTTCAACTCCTCCTTGGGGGCACACGAGACCACAGAGAGACGGTCGAGGGGGCCCAGCTTCTGTACGACAAAACGCATCGCGGTCTTCACCTCCCCTAGCCTAAATGTGCTGTTGATATCTACGACGACCACGAGATCTAGGCCTGGCCGGTCACTGGTGTAGTCGCTGCCGGTGAGCTCCAGCATCACCGTTTGCTTCTGCGGCAATGGTGGAGCCGTATTGCCGCTCTTGATTACCAGCTGCACTCTCTCTGTATGCCGTCATTGCAATTGACCTCACACATGTCAGAACTCAGAAGCAGTGTCCTAAATTGGTTTGATGGCATACATGAAGCAAAAGCTTTAATCCTGACCTGAAATTGGAGTCGTAGTCGCGGGCTCATCGGCATCGTGTGTCGTGCCTGACTGTAGAGATGACTCATCTGGAAATTCATGGAAACACTTAAGACGGATATGCAGCAGAATCAACAATAGAGGATTGTTTGGTATACCATTCTTAAAAATCACTTAAAAGGGGCTGGTGGTTGAGTATACTATATATGTGTCATCTGATCAGCATGCAAACATAGTTGCTAACAGCGGCTTGTCCAGATCGTCCACTACGAACGTGGCGTCCGCTAATCATATGGTTAGGATTAGCGAAACTACATGGATGGACGCGGGCGTCCAGTGGACCGTCCGCCTACATCCTGATCTGAATATAAAGCACAAAGTTTAACCGAGACCTGAACTTGGAGACACAGTCAACGGCTCCACATCAGTAGCCTCCAGGTGTGCAATTCCTGAATGTAGCGAGGAACTATCCGCATATTTACCAACTACGTGGGATAATGAATGTGTATATATGTTGTTGTGTTTGTGTCGGATATTTGTAGGTAGGATTTGGAGTTGTATTAGGGGTGTTAGGATACGAGTAGTAGTGTAGTCGTACTTTTGTATCCTTGGCGCCTGTAGTCATGCCACATAGAAATTGGCGTTGAGAGACAAGATGCGTTAACAAATATCGTTTCTTGGTGTTGTCCATGGTCTTCCATGGTGTAATTATCGTAACAAGTGGTATATCGAGGCTATGCGGAAGATCACGTGGAGGTATGAGGATGGTCGGCGGGCACGTGGAAATATCCGATAGTCACATGGTGGAGCATGGCAGCGATCACGTTGAGGCCTTGACCGTCCGATGGGCTGCAAACCGGTAGGGAACGGCCAGACGTGGCGATTCATACCGACATAGTATCTAAGGAAGACGTCATGGAGGTGGCGCTTCGGTTCTCGGTCAGATCGACGACCAGACGTGGGTGACGACTGAATAGATCGAAGTAGGAGATATTTAGGATGATGCAATCGGTGTGGCACACAGACAACGTCGTGGCACACAGACAACGTCGTGGCAGTGCGAACGAGTCGTGTCAACGATGGGGGCGGCCATGACGCACAAGCCTCGTGCACGAATGATGCACGAGGAGGCGAATGTTCCGGCTGGGCCGGCGAGAATCTAGAAACAGGCGAGGAGCTTATAGTCGAAATCAACGGCCAAATTTTTCCAAGGCGTATAGCAACAGTTCTACGTAGTTGTTTACAACACGTCAGGTGCGGTAGATCCTACGCGAATGAGTGTAAAAAAGAGGTTATAGTGGATGTTGAAATTCCTTTGGAATTGGGGTCTAGAAATACAATCCATAGAAATTTTGTAGGTGTCATTCCTTTGATCAAAAGGAATTACTTAGGAAAGAATCCTATGGATTGGAATCCTCCAAAATTCCTTTGAAAATACTTCAATCCAAAGAGGGCCTAAAACACATGTGCAACTCCATAATTATTATGATGGTAATTTTGTATGTATCATGTAAAAAACTATACGCATAAAATAAGTGGATAAGTCTATCAGTAATATCTGAGTAACTATATCAATTTTCTGATGGATAACTTATTCATAAATAATGGTAGTTCCATTAGTAAAGCGTGGATAACTTTATTTGTACTGGGTGGGAAAATTTTTACTGTAAGAGTATGATAACTAAATCGATTATGTTGTAGATAAATATATCAAAACACATGAGTAATTCCGTGGGTACATGTTGGATAACTCAAAATACAGTGTGAGTTACTCTATCGGTATTAGGTGGGTAAATTTATCGAGAGACTAGAGTAAAGTACATCAATTTCATGGTCGATATTTATATGATGAACACATGAATAACATTATAAGTATTGGTGGGTAACTCCACCAGTACAAGATGAGTAACTCTATTGATTCTGTGTTACTAACTCCATCACTTATTATTGCTATGTTGGTAACTCTACATGTACTAGTTTGATAACCAATATAGTTTGAGTAACTCTATAAATACTTGGTGGATAACATTATAAGTATTAAATTGGTAACTTTATTAGTACTGATCAGTACTGAGTGGGTAAATTTATCGTTACTAGGTTGTTAACTTCATCAGTACATGGTGGGTAACCTTATCGGTACTGGGTGGTTAACTATATTGATAACTTTGTGAGTAATGGGTGGATAACTCAATCACTAGGTTGGTAACTTTATCGGTACTGGTGGGTAACTTCATCGATACTGGGTGGGTAATTCTATCAGTAGTATGCTAGTAACTTTATAACTAAAGGTTGGGTAACTCCAACAGTATAAGATTGGTAAGTTCATCAGTAAACTGTGGGTAATTCCATCAATATTTAGTTGGTAACTTTATCAATACTGCGTGGATAAATACATTAGTACTTTGTGGATAACTTTACTAATAATATATTGGTAATTTTATCAATAAAGGTTGGTAACTCCATCAGTAATAACTTGGTAACTTTATCAATGAAAGGGTAACTCCATGAGTACTAGATTGATAACTTTATTATTACTAGATTGGTGTGCTCCGGTTGGTTCAAGTTGGGGAGAGGCTTCAATGGGATCAAGATGTGCGGGGACGTCGGAGCGTACATGGGGGAAGGCGAGGTAGAGGCACGTCAACACCAAAACGATAATCCAGTCAAGCAAGTTTATCCCCGCTTTCCATGACATCACTACTCGGCATGTAACTCAATCACACTTGGTGGGTAACTCCATCATGTTTTTGTCGAATATTTGTATGCGGGGGTTACGTAGGACTTGAAGTTGTATTGGGTGTGTTACTATACAAGTAGTATTGTAGTTGGACTCTTGTATACTTTGCCTCCTATATAATGTGGGAGGTACCACACAATGAAATCATGACGACCTGGTAGCAATAGGCACACAGAGGGAGCCGGCGCCTAGGGCGGTCGTTGCAATAACTTGGGGAGGACCGCCCTTAGTCATGGCTCGCAGATGTAGGCGTTGAGCGTCAAACTGCGTTAACAGGTATCATGCCTCGCTGTCATCTTTGGCCTTGCATGGCATAATTATCGTAACATATGAATGTAGCAGGGTCAATGATAAAGGATTGTCTCGATACATGTTTCATACAAATAACTTAAAAGTGTAGTTCCTCCTCTCTAATTAGTTTGTACTACCAGCATCACAACTAATATGTATATAGGGGTTTAGGAACTTTTGTTTACACTATTAACAAGAAATAACGAGCAATTCCCAACTTAGTTCGTCAAGAACTTTCTAGATTGAATTCGTAGGACTTTGAAGTTTTACAATGTAGAGTAGAAACAACATCACCATGAATTCATTCATTACTTAGTTTAATATCTCCGCCAATATATTTCCAAGTCTGTAACCTTAAATTCAAAAACCTAAAGATATTCCGGCATTATTTACTCGGTGACACTTTTTCTCGTTGGTAATGGGAAACACAGTTAAAAGGCAGCAATGAATTTTCCCTATAGTATGGGTAAATTTAGTGAGTCCTGTCGGGCGGTTTTCCGGATTTACAATATTCTTAGGTATCTTAATAGTTAATGCATTTAGTCATGGATCCCAAAGACAAAAAAAATCATTTGGGGATCTAAGAACAACTTTTTGTTTCCTTTTGTGAAGAGTGACTTGACATCTAATAACCATACCCACATACCATGTCTCATGCATCTCAATGCTAATAACGTTCATCCTCATGTTCGTGCAAAAAAAATTACGTACATCCTAATGGATGTTGATTCTCAACTCTTTAGCCTCATGTCCGGTGGCAAAAGTGTTTGAACGGGTTTTTAATTATCTCTCCCTTATATAAACGAAGCACGGAGTATATATCCTTAGGAACTAATTAAAGTACCAACTAAAACTCCGTACATACTCGAAAGCACAGTACTATTTCATTAGTGCCAACATTATTTTCAAAATAATCGCAAAGAAACATTAGTTCCAAGATTAATTGATTAAGAAGGCGATCTAAGTAAAGCAATCTGAATTCTACCCACTTAGCTCTTTGCGGGTAAGTTAATCAATGATTGAGATGACATCAATATAACAGTACAAAATACTGATATGTCATGGCAAACTATCTAGCTAGCTAACACATGCATACATACCTGATCTTGTGTACCGTTTCTTCTCTTGCATGCTTAAGAAGTCGATCACCTGCATACACAAAAATTTATGAGTTCGCAGTTGAAGTTCTTGTTTGCACTTACCTCTTCTTAATTGTGAAATAAAAAACTATTTTGACATATCTATTATTCCTACTTAAACATTGCATTTCTTCGAACTAACTGGCAACTTACTTTTGCTACTTTTCTTGGCTGTAATAACCTTACATGCACCAAAACCAAGATGCATTACAAATGTATATGCTTGAGATGCCGTAATATTATTCGCAGGAAGTACTCTTGTATTAGGCTAATATACAAAAACCAACTAATTCAAAGCTAATAGGAAAATACAGGCAATTCACTTACACTCTGCCAAATCCTCACGTGGAGATCAGAACTTGGATACAAAAAGGGGTCGAGAGTCTATGTAGTTTTTAAAACTCAATATGACTTCTTTTAGGAATCAGTGTCAATGCATCTGGCTCTAATACCAAATGAAGGTACTATGTGCCTACCAACTAACCCAAAAGAATAATAATCCGATGGAGAAAAATAGACAATTCACTTGTACTTCAACATTCTAGACCTTTTCAACCGTATTAATACCTCCAATAATGTGCCGAGGGTGGAATTTACCACAAAAAATTATCAGCATAGCTCGTCCATAATAAGATAAAACAATTATATTTCTGCCTTGAAATGCAATTCATCATACCTCGTTTTCGAGATAAGTTCTGTCATTTCTTGTGTTTCCAATCACGGTATGCAACCCGTTAAGCTCATGAATGATTTCACCTATGGTGGGTCGCTTATGTTGGTCAGCGTGCAGACAAGTTTGAGCTATTTTGATGCAGATTTTTGCTTCTGGGCCATCTATATCTAATAAATTGTGCCACTACAAAGTTAAACAAACAGTAAGGATGGAAGCACATGATATTGATATGTTCAATGGAATTATCTATATGTAGTTCAGGCATTTTTTTACCCCGTGCTTCAAAACGTTTTATATGTTCATGGTATATATGCTTCACTAATAAAGTGGTTGTGAGTCTCATCTTTTAACAGTTTTCTCCAGACCATCAATAACATACTTCCATTTCTAATATAAATCTTGAAATTTAGTGCAGTATTATAATTTTTTTTTATTACATACTGAAAGTGCAAAGACAACACAATGTAGAAAAAATAGATATGATATCTTTAAACCGTTAAATAATGTTCATAGGGCTTAGCTATTCACCAACAATATATACCTTATCATTTTTTCCTCCCAAGAAATATTGTATCAAATTAACTTACAAATAGAGAGCAAAACTGAATGTGAAAATGACTGATGATTATATTTTACATTGTATGTTTCCTTTATACTATTCTTATTCACACTACTACGTAGTTGCTTTCAACAAGTGACCTGCATTTTATTTACAATGACGGTAAAGTGCAGAACATAGTGAAAAAAAAGCTAAGTAGTAAATTATCCTTACATTGTCTAGATCATAATTGTTACGCCCGGTTAATATCTTTACGATAATAATTCCTAAGGAAAATATGTCCGATTTGTATGATATTTCACCTTTATCTATTGCTTCTGGTGCCATATACCCCCTGCATGAGAACATGATATTTCTGATAAATCAAACTTCAAAGACAATGTGGAATAGGAAAATATCAAGAAGCTTTTCTTACCGTGTTCCAAAAAGGTTTTGTGTGAACTGTCTAGATTGTCCTTCATCAAAACTTCTGGATAAACCAAAATCTGTAATTTTGGGCTTCCATTGAGTATCCAACAGAACATTTTCGGGTTTTAGGTCCAAATGATTAATGAATTGTTCATGAAGATAATTCAAACCCAGGCAAATACCCCTAATCACTTGATAACGCATATGCCACTCATCTCGACTGGGTTCCGCTGAGAATGGAAGAGCAGAGCAAACTTATTTGGAAATTTATCTTCCATTATTAGCATGAACCTTTAATGATATATTTTGGTCTGAAAAAAACTAATCACCTTGCTTTGTGAATACATAATTGAGAAGTTAATACATAACGAGGAAAAATGATGCGATGGGAAGTTGTGCTAAATTAAGGATTATTACTGGAGATTAATTTAATAAAGGCTAAGATCATGTGCCTAGGTTTATCAATAGATTGTTACCTAAGTTGGGTAGTTAATATACATGGCACATGATTTTATGGTGATTGTCCACATAGGTTCAACCCTATTCTCCAGAATATGTTGGAATGACACGAGTTAGCCAAGGTAGCAATTGAACATTATAATGTAATACGTACTACCTCCGTTTCGAGGTATAAGTCATGAAAATTTAGTAATTAAAATAATAAAGTTTACTAGGTTTGACCCAACATATAGAAGAATATATTAACAATACTGAATATGAAAATACATTTTATGTTGGATCTACATAATCGTGAATGAGGTTACAAGGTAATATACCTTTAAGATAGTCGTAAATGCTTCCATTAGGAACATACTCGAAACACAAAAACCTGTGTCGTACATCTACTAAGACAAACCTTTCTCCGTGCTTAATCATTTTTCCGTGGGTATCTGCGCAATAGCCTAGAAACCGTACAATATTGTCATGCTTGACTTTTATCAAAAAGTTGACCTCAGCCGTGAATAGCTTATCGTCCAGATCCTGTGAACCGGAAAGCCTCTTGACAGCAATTTTTCCACCTAGAAGAGTCCCCTGTTTTACTCATGGCACGGGAATTGGCATGAGTACCTTACCCTGGAATATGCATCATTATGCAGCAAGAATGCAGAAAACATACCAGATAAACAATTCCAAAGCCGCCACGACCAACTTCTTTAGCAAAATCATTTGTAATTGTCTTTATAAATTGATATGATAGCTCTATTGGCTCTTCACTTGGATTACTCAACACCCGCTCCAGGTCTTCATGTTGCTTTGCTAGCCAAACCGACATATCTATAATACGAAAAAGAATGATACCTTTCGAATGAGATCAACTGCATACCAGCTGGTAAGAACATATACCATGGGCCATCCATGCATGGTGTTTTTTATGCAAGTAGGAACATGTAGTTCTTTATGCAGGAATGACGACCATATATAAATCATCACCCAAGCTCAATGCAAGAACCCTTATGAAGGATTGATCAAGAACGAAGATGGAAATGACATTTTTTTTCTCCTTGGACCGAGATGCGGTATTCAAGAAAAGTAAATACATGTCAGAAAAATAGTCAACAAAGTCGCGTCCATAATCTTTGCATATTAAGATAAATCTATAAAAAAACAATCAGATCCAAGAAGGAAAACTGGATTTAGGAAAATCCATTAATCCTAGTTTATCCATAAAACTGTAGATCTAATGCATTTCGGGGAGATCCATGCAGGAATGCGTGTGAGTCCAAGGTCACGGTGTGCCCGTTGACCAACCAGATTGAAGCTGAAGCAGGATGCTCCAGCTCCGGTTAAGAACAAATCAAGCATTTGTGTTGGTCTGGATGCAAGCAAAACAAAGGGATGTACTCCATCCATTCTTAGATTTGCTCCAGTCTCCAGACCAAAATAATAGGAATTTACACAAGATATGCAAGCTTTTCCCTTTATCGAAAAAAAATGCAAGCTTTTCCAAGACTCACCTAATAAAACTGCTGGCGGCGAGAAAGAAGAATAGAGGGCTGGGTTGGAGCACTTACCTGGAATGGAAGATCGATGTCACAAGCCAAAGACAAGACGAGAACTTGTGTGAGGGCAAGAAAGAAAATCTGTAGATCGATGTCGCAAGCCAAAGAGACGACAAGACCTTGTGCTTCGACGAACAAGCATTAAGCTACGTCCATGTGGACGATGCAATAATTTGTTAGCTACTTGCACTAGCTAGGATGAAAATAATTTCAGTCTCCTTGCTTTTATGTCTACCTCCAATCTTTTTCTTCTCCTCCAATATTTCAGTCCCCTTGCTTTTCATCAGCCTCTTCACAGCTATGTTTTCCCGGCCAGAAGATGGGTTGGCCTATATGTTTTATCACGTTTGAAGGAGTACTCTATAAAATTAATTAGTATAAGAATGTTCCATATGTGATGTATGGCATTGGCACCTAACCAAGATAGATGGCAGAATTATTCTTCACAAAGATAATTACACATAAAAGGTACTATTACGTTCATGTATTCAGCCCATGGTAAAGGACAGATGAAAACGAATAATATCATGTGAACCACTCACAAAACGGTTGACTTTTCTTGATTCGTGTGAACATAGCTTCTACTCTCTCCCGGTTCAATATTAGATCACTTTGAAATGGATGTATCTATATTTAGGTGTTAGATACATCCGTTTCAAAGTCATCTAATATGGAAGGAGGGAGTAGCTGTCAACAAGCCAACCATTTGCCAATTTGCTGTAAAAAAAGAAACAAGTTAACCTGTCAACAAGGTCATTGGCCATTATGTTTGCAGATCGTGGTACGACTTTCTCTAGTTGTAGAAACACGGAAACCAACTAGGCTCCACGTCTGGTTAAAGTGATGGCCCGGCTAAATTAACATCTTGAGAATCCAAGTCGTCTCGAAGTTCCTGTTTAACAATGCACATATGAGCTGTTGATAATTTTTCTCTTGCCCTTGTATATATTCTATATACCAACAATTCTGTACGGTTGAGTATATTCTATAACTAGCACCAAAGGCCGAAAGGGTTGTTAGCTGTTCAATGATATATCAATTTGTGCCTTCCCGAAATAGGCCATAGCCCCCTATATTAATATAGCAAATATCCGATACAACCAACAGTCTTGCAATGTTGCGGCGGCACATCAAACATACACACAAAAAAAATGGAGACAAAGGCGGATAGACTAAACGACGGTGACCCGGAACTGTTGCGCCCTCTCCGACAACGTACCACCACGCTCTAAGTGCCGAATAGACGCGTACGAAGCAGCACCTTCAAGAAAGAAAGCCACGCTGCAGCCCGGACCAGCGCACCGGTCCTAGGGTTTCCCCCGGCACAAAGGGAAGCGAACAGGGGTATCCACGGCGCCCTTCAGGAAGGAATGATGCCACCCGGAGGTGGCAGCGTGTCGGTGTCAGACAAGCCGACAAGGATTTCTCCCGAGAAGCACCCCATCCACAACCCCAGGCGATCCTAGCACTGGAGCCCCTTGAGGTCGAGCCTCGACCTTATCTGACACACCGCCCACCAACATGCGCCAACGGTCCCGAAGCCACCATCGTCGTCTCACCAAAGTACCCGCCACGAGGTCTACACACCGAAGGTGAGGAGAAGAACGGCATGGGGTCAGCGGTACCGCGGCCGGCGGGAGGGACCAACCTCCACCGCCACAGACGGTAGTCGACCGGACGTAGCCGCTGAGCAGACCAATCCCCGTCAGGTCCAGCCAGGCACAACGGGTCAGTAAAGCCCCGAAGGGGCACACCGGTCCTAACAGGGTCCGGCCGGGCCTAGACCGGGCCCATGAAGCTCACTGCCACGCTGCAACAAGCTGGCGGCCGTCACCGTGATCCCCTCCATCCACATCATGTCCTTCAGGTAGAGACCAAGCAGCAGGCCAAGCCGGCGCGTCCAAGCACAGATGGGGCCCGACGGGTCCAGATCTGGGCCGCAGATACCTGCTAGTCAGCATCGCTGCACACCGTCACCGTGTCCCTAAGCCGCCCCGTAGGTACGCCCGCAGCACCACCGTTGCTCAACCACCCGGCCGGAGTCGGGCCTCCGCCGCCAACCTAGGGAGCCCCGCCTCCACCAAATCCGCGCGAGGAGAAACATTTCACCGGGGGAGAGAGGGAGGAGGGGAGCTAGACGGTGGGGGAGAGGAGGAAGTGCGGGGAGACGGACGCGCGGGACCTGCTCTAGCCTCTCTGGTGGAGTCAAAAACCGAAAATGGTCAATTTTTGCCTTACATTACCCAAGACTAGATTTGTTGAATTATATATATAGACAATTTTTTCATATCATATAAAACGATCTACTAGTTGCCTCCATTTTCACTCCTTAACACAAAGAATTGTAAACAACAATATTTCTATTGGTGTCTGGACTTCTCAGCATAGCCAGCATTTCCATATTTGGTGTTCGAAGGGAGAAAAATTTACCACACAATATTACAAGATACGGAAGTTATAATGTAAGTAAGCTAAAGAATTGTTCATAGTAGCGACAATTCGTCTACATTAGTTGGAAGAACAAAAAGACCACTACAATTTAATTCTATGATCTTAGATTCAGTTTTAATTCTATGATCATCCAAATACAAATCACCGAAATAGAATCGTGGCCACAAACACCATCCAACGAAACAAAGAACAGAAAGGAGCACTACACATATCGTAATCTCCTAGTGTGCAACCAACCACCCTGGTTCAAAATAGCCCGCACCACCGCCATCAACCTGGTGCATCCAGAAGCCAAACGTCATCGTTGCGCTTCTGGGAGAAGAAAAGACCACATGTGAATCCAGTGTGTGGCCCGATGAACAACCTGCAAAAAGTGACCAGCTTTCAAGTTGTTAAAATCACACCATTTCTACAATTTCAAATTGCCCATAAAAAAGCACATACACCAATGCGTATACTTGATTTAGTTTCTTTATCCACCTCATTCAACCAATTCCCAAACAAATTAGCAACCGAATAGGGAGGAGTAATATTGAATGTAAAATGAACCAATCTCCAAATTTTCCTAGCAAAACAATACGAGATAAACAAATGATTCGCGGTTTCCTCGTCCGCACAAAAGACACATTTCATACATCCTATCCAGTTATGCTTTTTTAAATTATCCTTTGTAAGAAGTTCTTTACGAAGCAAAAACCACATGAAAATATTTATTTTCAGTGGAACTTTTAATTTCCACAAGTACTTACGCAGGAATCTAGTATGGCCATTCATTAGATCCTCGTACATGGACGTCACTGAAAACACACCCGACGGTGTCAGTTTCCATATGAACTTATCCGAATTATTTGACACGGATACCGCCATCAATCTCTCAACAAGATGCAACCAGGCCTCCCATTTATCACCGAGGAGCGGTCTCCTAAATGTGATATTAAGATGATCATGTGGAATTACATGTGCTATAAGAACGTTCTTATAATTAACAATATTGTAAATCGAAGGGTATTGAGTAGCCAGAGGGGTTTGTCCTAACCAAGTGTCTTCCCAAAATCTCACATTCTGTCCATCACCAATGGAACATGAGATATGAGAAAAAAAAACTCACTTTTTACTTTCATAATTCCGTTCTAGAATGGAGAATCTGTTGGCTTGGCTTCAACCTGAGCCGGAGGTTTTCCACGAATATATTTGTTGTGTAACAACTCATGCGACACACCCTCCTCTGTTAAGATTTTAAATAGCCACTTGCTAAGTAAACACTTATTCTTAACATCTAGGACCTCAATCCCAAAACCACCTTGGTCTTTTGGACGACAAACAATATTCCACTTGTTTAGTCTATATTTCTTCTTAAATTTGTCACATTGCCAAAAAAAAGTGAGATCTATAAAATCTAACCTCCTTCGTACCCCAGCAGGTATCTCAAAAAAGGATAGAAAAAACATCGGTAAGCTAGTTAGGACCGAGTTGATAAGCAAGCACCAATCGGTCACCATAAGAGAGAAGCTTTCCTACCCAGGAGCTTAATTTTTTCTCAAACCGATCCTCAATCGGTTTACATTCTCTATTTAACAGCTTACGATACTGAATTGGAATACCCAGATACTTAAAAGGGAGACAACTGATCTCACAACCAAAGATATGTATGTATTCCCCTTGCATCTCGACTGCCTTTCTAAAACAAAAAATCTTACTTTTATGAAAATTAATTTTTAGCCGAGATAATTGCTCGAACATGGCTAACAATAGCTTCATATTGACAGCTTTTTCAATATCGTGTTCAAGAAAAAGAATTGTATCATCCGCATACTGCAAGATAGATACCCCGCCTTCCACCAAATGTGGAACTAGGCAACCAACCTAGTCATCATCCCTAGCTCTCGCAATTATAACCGCTAACATATCAGCAACCAAAATGAAAAGAATAGAGGACAACGGATCACCCTGAAGCAATCCCTTTAATGTTTGAAAGTAATGACCTAAATCATCATTAACTTTAATCCCTACACTCCCACCTTGGACAAACCTCGCAACCTATTCACACCACTTAGGTGTGAAACCTTTCATGCGTAGTGTTTGCTGGAGAAATGGCTAGTTTACTTTATCATAGGCTTTTTCAAAATCAATTTTCAGCAATACTCCATCCAATTTCTTCCGTTTTAACTCATGAATCTTTTCATGAAGGACAATAACTCCTTCCAATATATTCCGTCCTGGTAGGAAAGCGGATTGTGAAGGTCTAATTACTCGTTGAGCAATAGATGTCACCCTATTCGTACCCACTTTAGTAAAAAAAAATTGAAGCTCACATTGAGAAAAAAAAATGGTCCTATACTGCTCAATACGACAAGCATCCTCCTTTTTGGGAAGCAGGGTGATCACACCAAAGTTCAATTTAAACAGCTGCAGCTCCCGAGCCATTAATTGAACAAACAGAGCCATTAAATCGTCCTTAATAACTTCCCAAAACATCTGGTAGAACTCAGTCGGAAACCCATCGGGCCCCGGAGCCTCATTCACTTCCATCTGAGATATAGCATCAAACACTTCGTCCTCAGTAAAAGGTTGTGTTAAAATCTCATTTTCAAAATCGGATACCTGATGCATATCATGCGTCATGGATTCGTCCATGGTAACCGAGGTTGGAACCAGCGCCCCAAATAATTTTTTATAATATTCTGAGATGAAAGTTTTAAGATTCTGCTGTCCTACAATTGTACCTTCATCTTGTTCAAGTTGAAAAATCATCTTCTTCATACGTTTACCATTCGCAATAAGATGAAAATATCTAGTATTATTTTCCTCCTCCTGAATATACCTCACTTTGGCGCGTTGAGTCCACTTGGACTCCTCATCGCGTCGGAGGTTAGCCAGATAATCATCTGCCTCTTTTTTAGCCTTCCTTTCATCCTCAGATAAAGGAATCAATTCTGCTTTTATGTTTAATTCATTAATAAGAAGCAACAACTTCTCTTTGAGAATTTTATACTCCCCACTTAGGTTCCTCGCCCAACCACGCAGGAAACTACGTAGGTGCCTAATCTTGTTTTGCCATGTTTTAATGGGTGTGTCTCCCTTAGACACTGAGGACCATTCCTCTTTAACCATCTCGCAGAACCCCTACTTACGCAACCAAGATAGCTCAAAGGAAAAGGCTGATCTACTCCCAAAATGAGAAGCATCCCCTGAGTCAATAAGTAATGGTACATGATCCGACCAAGTACGAACCATACCTTGTACCGTGACTAGCGAAAACTTCTGTTCCCATTCAACACTAGCAAGGATTTTATCTAATTTCTCGTGAGTTGGCACATCATGCCTACTAGTCCATGTGTATTGTCTACCATACAATTCTAACTCTTTAAGATCAAGACCTTCAATGATGGCATTAAAAATGAATGGCCAACGGGGATTGAAGTTATCATTGCTTTTCTCCTCCTGACGACGAATAATATTGAAATCACCACCTAACAACATAGGCAGCGTTTCACCTTTACAGATAGGAACAAGTTCTGAAAAAACTCAGATTTCTTATCATCCTGGGCAGCCCCATAGACAACAATCAAAGCCCAAATAAAATCGTCGCACTTAGAACGGAGATGAAACTTTACTGAGAAATCACCCGCTAGAACTATCCGCACAGTTAACACCGCGGAATTAAACCCAACTAGAATCCCGCCTGACCGACCATGTGGGGGAAGTCAGTATCAATTGAAATCAAACCCCCCCGGCTAGATGAGATAATAAATTCTTTTGAAAACTCGATTTCCCAGTTTCAATAATAGTGACAAAGTCTAATTTCAAATCCTGCACCGCCTCACTAACCGCTCTATGCTTAGCTGGATCTCCGAAACCGTCACTATTCCAAAAAAAAATACCTCTCATCTCGATTTTTTTATTTAAAGATTTTAATCTAGCACTTCTTCTTTTCGAAGAAGAAGAAACAACATGTTTCTTCTTTCGGGTTTGTGTGGCCACCACACCCTGAGCAGGATTCATCGAATCCCCCAGGCCCTCCTCCTCAACGTTATCATAATCCTCGCATACATTTGACACCTTCCGAACTACCAAACTAGAGGAATCATCAACCGGATTTTCCTTAAAGTTATTCTTAATGAAAGTTAACTAACGGGAACATTCTAAAGCTTTCAAATCAGCTACTACATTCTTAATAATAGAAGGAGATGTGCCTAAAGAAACGCCCAACTTAGATGTTTTCTGAATAATAGAAACACTAGATAAAGCAGAGAAGGAAAGCTTGGGGGTTTGAAAACGTACCCACGGACATATCATGTCGTTGTGCAGCCAACATCTCAGCCTTCTCCGACACCGGCATGTCGGAATTAGGATGAGCACGTAACCGCGCACTCGAACGCAGCTCCGACCTCGCTGGCTCCGCGATCCCCCTGTATGTGACAATATCCTCCCGAGAGAATTGCGGCGTCATGAAGCTATTCCCCTGCTGAATCCCGGCTGGGCTAGCAAGAGAAACCGTATCCGAACAGACCGTCACATCTCTTTCTTCCAAGTGTTTGAAATCCCGCTGTCCGCCTGACCTTGGTGTTCGCAAAGCATCCGTCTTCTGTCTTCACAGCACCGTGGACACGCTCCGCCGGTCCATCTGCAGCAGGTGCACGAACGACGGAAGGCACACCGACCGTGGCGCTCCCCTCCAGTCTGAGCCCCCTGCTCTCTGTCGTCAGCATGTCGCACCTCACCATAGAATCTTGCTGTACCGGTAACGTGAAAATGGCACCAGCATGGCCACTTTTGTTACCTACTGACACCGCGCTTCCGTGACTAGCAGACAGCGGAATCGCCTCGAACCTCTGCCCAGCCGCAACGGACATATCTACACTTGACACGGCCTCACGCTGCGTCTCTGTGTGTTTAGCGACAGCGTGCCCAGGACCCGCGTAATCAGCCACCGCCGCACACTTCAACGGCTCGGTAACCTCTGAATCAATAGCAGCATCAACTGACCCACTAGCCATCTTCACCTCAGGAACAGAAACACGTTAGTAGCATATACACACGCATACCCTCCGTTGGCCTCATCATACCCAAACTTTCGCCGTAGAAGTGGCGAAAAAACCACCCCAGTCCGAGGAACAACATCATCTGAAGGGCCCTTGGACTTGGAGCTCTCGGCTACGTCGGTCATATTAGCATCTACCGTGGCAACACCTTCTGTGTTCACCGTGGTATCATTTAAAGATGTCTTAGCAAGAGCATCCCAAAAATCGTGGCCCAAATCATCGTGATCCTCGTCATAGTCATCCGGACTCTTATCAACAGTCATGTCCTCTGAAGCTTTGTCCTTCTCTTCCCCCTCGACATCAAAATAAAGCATATACATGGCATCTTTGATAAATATAGGAAACTTGGGTGGAATTTTGGTATAATTGAGACAACCGACGAGAATGCGCAGCACACCATTTTTGCGTGTGAATTCCATATCAATTTTTCTAGTCATCCCCAATAAGAAACCAACTGCCCACAATGCCAAAAAATCACCCATGTGTTCCTCTGGAACCCTGAGATACGCACCCAAAAATTGGGTAAAGTGTCCACCGGCTCTATCTTCTGGCCCCAACTATCAAAAACCATTTCACACACTCTGTTAGGAACCCTTCATGCACCAAAGACCTTAAGCCTATCAAGCTCGATTTTTTACGGAAACAGAACCTTGAAGATTTTTTTCCCACTTGACTAACATTCCAAATGAAGCCCTCCGTGGGAACCAAACGCTGCAGTTGCGTAATTAGTTGCTACAGTAATTAGTTCCAAATGAAGCCCTCCGTGGGAACCTTGAAGATTTTTCGTCATCATCCCCTTTGACACAGTAATGGAAGCCAGCCTGCTATTCTCTACCTTAGGACGATAATTCTCCGAAAGTGGCATACCAAAAAACATAAGTTCATCATGTATATAATCATACATCAGAGGATGAGGTTTAGGAGCTGCTACCAAAGGACAGGGGCCATTAACATGAACAGAACCACCACACGTCAAACAGAAAGGCTCCCGACAATCCGCCAAATAATGACCCGCTACACCACAACGGAAGCATTTAAATTTGTCATATTTTTTAGCCTTTTTCTGCACAGCACCTGCAACCGCGGAAGCAAGCTGATCAGCCGTGACCCTTTTCTCCCCATGAGGTTGAGAAACCGGCACACTCTGCGAGGTTTAGGCTACAGCCACATTTTGAACCTGCACATGACTAGGCAGCTACTGTTGCTGCAATGTCAGAATCGGAGCAGAATTTGCATCCCGATGTTGATTAGACACCGCTTTGCCTGAGTCTGTCCATGCGCCACCACAGCCTGTACCCTAGGAGGCATCACCTGCCCTTGCGCCACAGCGGTGACCACAGCATTGCCACTGCCAGCACCGATCGACGGATTCGAAGACTGTTGATGCAATGGAGCATACCGATTCTGACCCCCACCATTGCGATAGTAGGGCCGGTAGCCATAGCCATGACCACCTCTCCTTCCCCTCCCGTTGTCAAACCGTTGGCGTCCCCGGTATCCCGCATGGCCTTGGTGACCACCTCTCTCACCATGATTCCCGGCGCCCGCATTGAACGCAAACTGACCACCATTGAGGTGACCCGGCGCGGCACCACATTGAACCTGGTGGCCTCCATTGCCTCCAGTCGCACCCGCAACACCACCCGGCACCGCACCACCATGACCTTGTTGTTTCCCGATCGCACCACCTCCGCGACCTGCCGCCGCCACGGTAAGCCATGGTTCGTAGATTGGAATTGCACAAACTGCTCTCCGCTCGATCCCATGAGTACCCTAGAATCCTTCTAGGTCCACAACCGACCGGGATGGACGCCTGCCTCACACACCTCCGGCCCAGATCCCGAGGGCCCAAATCAGCATGAACCACATCGCGTACCGCAACATGCACGGCCAAACCCCGATCCAACGATCGTGCATGACAAAAATTTGAACACCGCCCAACACTTGATCCAGTATCACTAGATCTCAAGCGCGACGAACTCGATGATCTCCGACAACGGCGATGAACCTTAGTCCATGTCTTGCCATCATCACCCTCCGGCAATTTGAACACCGAAGGTTCAAAAGCAGGGAGTTTCATGCGAGAATCTCTTGCACTCACAACCATGGATCTCTCGGTAGAACTCGACATCGGAGAAACGGAAGAATGTGGAATCATAGCAGCGTACCTCTGAGCAGTCCGCTTCCTGATCCTCTTCCCGGACGGCTTCTACCACGCCGGCGCCGACGAGGTCACCCGGGCTGCTGGCAGATGGACCCGTCGATCCAGGCGGACATCGAGAAAGGAGGCACCCTGAGCCAGCTCCTGGAGCGGAACGTCCGCGGTGCACCCGCACGTGGTGTCCAAGAACTGCACCGTGATGTTCTGGGAGGACGTGCTGCTGGACGCCGCCGTGAACGTGAGCGCGTCGGCGATCCCGCCGGCCACGATCATCCTGCAGACGTGGAACAACGGGGCCAACAACGCCAAGCTGATCGTGCAGGCCGGGTACCGCGCCATCGTCTCCTCCGCGTCCTTCTACTACCTCGACTGCGGCCACGGGGACTTCCTGGGCAACGACAGCCGGCCAGTTCGACGATCCCAGGAGCGACTTCGACACCAAGGGAGGGTCTGTTGGAAATAAACACTCCGACGCTGGCCAGGATGTCGTGTGCCGTACGAGTTCGTATGGGAGTAGGATGCGTGCATGTATTTGGTAGAGTTGAGTCGGTCGCTAGCTAGTCTCCCAGGCATATATGTGCGTGTACTAAGCCTTGTAAAGATCACCGTGAGTTGAGAAGCAATAAAGAAAAGGGAAGGCTCGATACGAGCCTCTGGCTAATTGTTTCCGTGTGCGTTGTGTTTAGCTGGCAGTACATCGGAAGTAATCGATCAGGCTAGCTACTACTGCAGTACGTGCATGTCTCGGTGAATTGGTGTGGTATGTGCGCCTCGTCTCGCCGGAATATCGTCGTCGTCGTCGCCGGAAAGTACTCGGCGACAGGGGCTATTCCAACAGGGTCGTGGTGCGGGCCGTTCAAGATGTGGCAGCGGGTGTACGACTACGACATCGCCTACGGGCTCACCGCCGAGGAGGCCAAGCTGGTGATCGGCGGCGAGGTGGCGCTATGGACGGAGCAGGCCGACGCTACGGTCCTGGACGCCAGGCTCTGGCCGCGGGCGTCGGCCATGGCGGAGGCGCTGTGGTCCGGCAACCGCGACGCGTCCGGCACTAAGCGGTACGCGAAGGCGACGGACAGGCTCAACGACCGGCGGCACCGCATGGTGGGGAGAGGGGTCCGGGCGGAGCTCATCCAGCCACTTTGGTGCCGGACGCACCCTGGAATGTGCAACCTGGTACGGTAAGGACCCGGCAAGAAGCCGTGTGCCAACTCTGAGCGATATCTTTGATAATCATATACTCCCGTACGTGTCAAACTAAATTAAGTAAGCTGAAGGCTTATGGCACCCCCGTCCATGAACCTTGCTACGATGTCTTGACAAGTACTCTTGTACATACAAAATGTATTAGTTATAGAAAAATGTCCACTGGGTTCGACATAGACACCCTCGTATCTCTACTATTTAATAAAACTGACAATTTGGGATGTTGATATCTCAGACAATTTGGATTTCATAAATAATCTCAGTATAACTACCAATACGGATGTGAGCTCATATGCTCAACCCTTGGAAAACAAGAGCTGCATTGAAAATATCTGAACAAAAAATTCACTTGTCAAAAGACTAAACTCTGAACAATTCGCACATGCATTGGTAATTTAAAGGCTATGATGCCTGCAGAACGCATATGTCTTTGATGCCAAGACATCATGTTTAGTGCACACCAAGAATACAATAACATTCCAATGCTTAGTGAACTCTGCGTATGCTAAGATTCTCGAATTCATATCTGTAATATGTAAAAGCAACGAAAGGGAATTCTTACATTATCTAAAAGAAGAAGAGAAAAGGGGAATTTCAGTTCGTATTCCTAATCCTCAGTGTAGGGGCTTCGGCTTCCAGAAACCACTAGTTGAAGCTAGGACAAAGAATTCCATAATATTTCTTATTTTTTGGGTTAATTATTAACCCAAGAGTAAATTCTAGTTTTTACCCCCTAATTCGACAATTTTGACGCTAATTACCCCATTTAGCAATGTGTCATCATAATTACCCCATTTAGTACAAGTTGTGCCAAATTTTACCCCCTTTAATCTTTTTTTGCGGCTCTGCTCAGTACTACTAATTTAAGTTTCACTTTCAATTCCGTTATGTTTTCAGAACATATACCAACGTAAATTAGTAACTATTTTCGCGTATAATTTGTAGATTCTAAAGTCAATTAACTGCACTGGGCAGTTAGTGTTGTGCCCACAATGGTGTATGTAAAAATTTAGATGAGGTAAAATTTGGCACAAGTTTTATTAAATGGGGTAATTAGGATGAAAACTTTTTAAATGGGGTAATTAGCGTCAAATTTGTCAATTTAGGGGGTAAAAACTAGAATTTACTCTTAACCCAAAGAATTAAATTGGTTGAATTATGTACATTGCAGGTATTCAAGGAAATATCTGAGAGAAGTGACTTGGTGCCTGCCATGATGGAGCAAGCAAGTCTCCTCCTAAAGAAATGTGATGGTCTTCCCCTTGCAATATCAACCATAGGTGGATTTTTAGCCACAAAGCCAAAAACTGCTATTGAATGGAGGAAGATGAATGATGGTCTTAGTGCTGAGTTGGAGATAAATCCTGAACTTAGGACAATAAAGACAATCCTTATGAGGAGCTATGATGGCTTGTCGTACCATCTCAAGTCTGTTTTCTTATATCTGTCCATATTTCCCCAAAAGACTATGGAATTGGGTGGGGTCGCTTGGTAAGGCGCGGTGGATCGCAAAGGGTTACTCAAGGGATATGCATGGAATGACTGCACAGGTACTCGGTCGCAGGTACTTTGATGAGCTCTTGGATAGGAGTATGATCCTGCCAGGGGAAGGGGTAAATCATTACACCGGGAAAATCAGTTCTTGCCAACTTCATGATATCATCCGTGAAATGTGCATCTCTAAGGCTAGGGAGGAAAACCTTGTGTTCACACTTGAGGATGGATGTTGTTTGAGCAGCACACAAGGTCCAGTACGGCATCTTGTCATAGGAAGCAACTGGAAAAGGGATAAAGATATGTTGGTGAGCATGCTGGACTTGTCGCACGTACGGTCATCAACTGTGTTTGGACATTGGAACCCCTTTTTCATCTCTCATAAGATGAGGTTCCTCCGAGTGCTTGATTTGGAAGACACGCTTGGGTTAAGAGATCATCATCTTGATCAAATCGGGCAACTCCTTCACCTCAAGTACCTCTCCTTACGAAGATGTGTGAACATTTACAGCATGCCTGATTCTTTGGGGAATTTGAGCCACCTCCAAGCACTGGATGTTAGAGGTACAAAAATATGGGAGTTTCCATCAACAATTACCAAGCTTCGGAAGCTACAACACTTCCATGCAACTGTTTGTTTGACTACAGCAAATGTAGACAATACAGAGGGAGAGGATGACTTTCTTTATAATTACGAACATTACGTTGGTTCCCTTTTCCCAAGAATAATTGGATCATGTGGCGTTTTTATGTCTATAGGTCCTCTTCTTTTGAGACCACAATATGTGGATGATGATTTGGACAGGTCTGATGTAGTCAACCTACACCGCTATGGTATGGCTATTTTAGATAGGCCAAGGTACTGTCAGTCATATGCTGTTCAAATTCCTAGAGGGATCGGGAAATTGAAGGCCCTGCAGACACTACATCATGTCGATATTGTAGATGGCAAGGGAAAGGTTGCTCTAAAAGAGCTCAAAGAGCTTACTCAGCTGCGTAAGCTTGGAGTGTTTGGTGTCACCATAAAAAATAGTCGGGTGTTCTGGTCTGCCATTGCTGGTCTCAATCAACTTCGATCTCTGTCAGTGGAATCTGTCACTTTTCATGACGAGTTAGATAGTTGTTTGGGTGATGGTTTGTGGCCACCAAGCTTCCTCGAGAGCCTCAAGCTGAAGGGAAAGCTAGTCAAAATGACCACATGGATCCATCAGCTTCAGAGTCTTTCCAAGTTGACACTAGAGAGTTCCGAATTGGAGCAACATGATGCTATACAAGCCCTTGGGATGCTACCAAACCTTGCAGTTCTACGGGTGAAGGAAGACTTCAGTTGGCTACAGCTCCATTTCCGGAACTCGTCATTCCCGAGTCTTGTGGTGCTGGAGCTTTATAAGTTGTATTATCTCGAATCGGTGCTGTTTGAAGAAGGCGTAATGCCTAGGCTCGAGCTGCTACAAGTTGTTGGGTGTCGTGAGCTGCAGGAAATTTCGGGCCTGCCAGTCCTCATAAGCCTCAGGGAGATTCAGCTGGATGATCCGCGAATAGTACGGAGGGTAGACGAGCAGAGGCAGGTAGCGGAGCATCTGAAGCACGTCAGACTGAATATTATTGACTGAACTCTGTATATATGCTTCTACTGTACGCACAGCGAGGCATGTGCAAACATCTGAAAGTATGGTTTCCGTTTTCATTGGTGGCTACTTCCAGATTTACAAATAGAGCTGCAGCTTCACTTGTGTGGTTTCCCTTTTTTTTTTTCTACGTGTAATTAGGGTGCAAGTGTAACATCCACACAGCTGCTTCGCCCTTTATTATCACCACTACAGCAGCTATTGCTGTAGCCCTTTCTTTGTATGACAGACACCGTTTCGGAGTACTACAAAGTAGAATATCTCCCTGGGTTAGGAGTACAGTTTTACCAGCTATACTCTTGCAAATAATGTGGAGTGTGAATTACAGTTTTACCTGGAATTTCGTTATTTCTTTACGCTAGTGACTCCGTTTAGCAGTTTTCCATCCATTTACCTCATTTAGTGATTGTTTTGTGATTTGTTACCCCTTCCAAAGATTTTGAGAGCGACCTGCAAGTTGGGCCATTAATTTCCTGTATTTCATTCTTCAGTGGAGCCATATGCGTTCGGTGGAGCCATTTTCTGGGGAAAAATAATTCAGAAACTGAGTTGAGAAGATTAAAAACAATCAAAAACTTGTAGTAGGTAGATATTAGAGTGAGCCACGTACCTATCGAGCATTCCCATCTATAGTCTGTACGAAAAAACAAATAAGGAGCTGAAACAGCATTTCACAATTATTATTTAAAAAAGGCTTGGTCTCTTCCTCATAGCTCAAAAAGCTCAGGTGCTATTTTCATGAAACTTGGAAATCCTGATCAAATTAAGAGTCATCTACAGATGATGGTATTCTTTTATAAGAACTGGAAGTCTGGATAAAGAATTTATCTAGGAAGCAGAGTACTGCAATTCGAATAGCTTTTTTTTTAAGATTTACTGCCGCGTTTTATATTACTCCAACTCCAGGTCCTGGTTCATCCAGTGTTGGGATGTTGATCGTTAAAGTCAACATGTTCACATTTAACATGTTCTGATAAGGAACATTGCCTTAAGTCAACTTGGTGGGTCCCCCAGTGCACAGTGTATTTATAAAGGAAAGGGAGAAGGGATGAGAGGATACGGCTCTAGGTGCAGCTGCTGCTCTCGCAGCTCTTTCTCTCATCCTCCTAAAAGGCTACTGATCAAGCAAATCACTGGAGCACTGGGAAGGATTTATCACTGCCACCTGAATATCTCTAGGTGGTTTTCTTTAGGTGTTTTATTGATAAAGCAAAAGAATGGCTTCCTCATCTACAGATCAAGGTATGATCTTCTCCTCTCTCTCTGTGGCTCAAGCTTATGCTAGTTGGTCTTGTGTATGTTTCCATCATTGGTATCAGAGCACCTAGCTGTAAGCTTGAGCTCATCTAGCTCAAGATCATGTTTGATCTGTTGGTTTCTTGCTCAAGTTTATTGTCTAGGCCCTGTATTATGGTTGTGCCCTGTTTTCTTCTAAAGATCAAGCCCTAATAATGTTGTTAGAGGCCTAGGGTTTCAAGTTTAACTGCTTATGGTGGGGATTGATGCAACAGAAAATGCTCCATATGATTTCCCCAATTTCTGGAAACCCTAGACCACTAATCTCTAACGAATCCCCTCTGATGTGATCATTTGGTTTCAATTAAGCAAGAGATTGAAAGGGGAGCAACATCACTGATAAAATCCCCAATTTTTCGGAGCCCTAGTTCATCCAAAATCCCCAAATTTATGATGAACCCTAAATATAATGCTTCTAAAGGCAGTGGTGCATATATACCTTACGGGCATCTCCGCCGTCGCTGGCCACGGCGGCGTTGAAGCCACCTGCTAATGAAGGCTGAGGAGCTCGGGCTCGGCCCCGAGTATCCACGCCGCCCACTGCGCCGGGCCGTGGTGATGTTTCCTCGCGCGCTCGTCGTCGTGGAGGGTCACCGCGGTACCGGGTCGGTGTTGGACGTCGTCGCCGTTGCGGGGACGCCCGCTCGTGCGCCGTCGCCTGCACAGGGCGCCGCCCAGCGCCGCTCGACGGAGGTGCGCGCTAGCCAAAGCCGCACGCAGCTCCGGCGAGGGGGCCTGGACGCTGCCGTTTCTCTCCCTCCGGCCGTGCGGTGCTCGTCGCCGTCGCCGTTCTCTGTCTCGCCGTCGCCGCGGGAGCAGAGGAGGAGGTGAGGGAGGAGTTAGGGTTTTCGGGGGAGAGGAGGACCGGGGACGGCGGCGACGCGGTGGGTTTTGTCCCACGCGCGCGCGCGAGCTCGACCGTTGGATGCGAATCCAACGGCTCGTTTTTCCCCTGGCGCGGTGGACCGGGCCACAGCCCAGTATGGGCCTTGGGGAGCTTAAGTGGGCGAAGGCCCAATGCGAATCTGAGGAGAGTGGACCGGGCTGGGCTATTTTTAGCCCAGTACTGGCCGAATAAAAATCCTTTTATTCTCGGGCTGAAAAAAAAAGGGAGGGGCATTCGGGGCCTAGTTCTGTGGGCTGAACTGGGCCGTTTTTGGCCCAGTTTCGGCCAAATTAATGTTTTGGGCTTATTTTATATTAGTTATGTTATTAGCTGCTATATTTAGTTCTTAGCTGTTTAAATGCTTTAGCATGTTGATTTCATTAGTTATGCTTTATTATGATGATCAAGTTATAATGTTTTCCGCTGCGAAATAAAGTTTAATGAATTCTCAAATAAAGTGTGGTTTTATGCTTTGTCATTCTGACCAAAGTTGATTGACGGGCATTTAAACCACAAAGATCTTTTATTAGCTTGTTTCACTTCTGGCCAAAGCTGATGTGAATCAGGTTAATGGAAGAAAATTAATGATGAGGATTATTAATGTGTGGCTTTTATTTGTCAATTTGGCCAAAGCTAATTGACGAATATCTGTTCACAAAATTTTATTGTTCATATTCATTTCTGGCCAAAACTGATTTGAATTTGATCAATAAAGTTTGATAATGATGATGCTGCTTACTAAGGCAATTTTTTAATTCTTTTTGCAGCACCTAATGTCTCTCATATTACTAGGATGCTTAATGGCATAGAACAACTTAATGGTAGCAACTATGCTACATGGAAGGAGAAGCTTGAAATAACGATGGCCTTACTGAATATTGATTATGCTCTCCTTAATGATCCTCCTGAGGCACCTAAAGAGAATGTTGAAAATTATGAGGGCCTCAAGAAGGAATATGATGTTATCAAGGCTAAGTGGGATGACTCTAATCGCAAGTGCCTTATAATGATAAAGGGCTCCATTACACAAAGTATGAGGGGAGCCCTTCCTGACTGTGAGACAGCTAAAGGGTACTTTGCGAAAATTGAACATCAGTTCAAAGGGTCTTCTAAAGTGGTTTCTACTTTGCCGAGTGTCCCTGGGACGGGGACTCGGCAACGACATCTTTTTTTTTTTTCCAAATGTTTGCCGAGTGTCCCTGGAACGGGGACTCGGCATATATTTTGTCAAAAATCCTTTCGGTTGCGCGCGGTTTCCTCCCGCCGATGTTTTGAATCTTTGCCGAGTATCCCGTGGTGGTACTCGGCATATATACTCGGCATATATATTTTCATTCCTTCCCGCCCCGCGTTTGAAACTTTGCCGAGTGCCCCGTGACATGACACTCGGCAAATAGGCCAGCAGACCAAATTTTACTTTTTCCCGCCCGTGCTTGAGACTTTGCCGAGTGCCCCGTGACATGACACTCGGCAAAGAAGTGAAAGAAGCACACAATCCGTGTGCACACATTGGATCCAACGGCTCACGATCACTTGAAAGATCCGACGGCTCGGAAGACCTCGAAGAAAACACACGATCCGTGTGCTTCTTCCCTCCATTTCTCACTATATAAACACACATGCATCTAGCTTGGTTAGCACATATCTACAACCCAGCATTCTTCCATTTCTTCGCGCCAACTCTTCCATGTCTTCCACCGTACCCACTATAACCTGCTCGGAGGCGGAGGAGCTCTGCGCCTCGAACTACCCCTGCCCTCCCGGGTACGGCGTCCCCGCCGGGTGGATGCTGAGCGCCGGAGGCGTGCCGGTCCCTCCTGTCCCTCGAGGTCTGGCGCGCCGGGCGGCCATCACGAACCACTACTACTTCGAGCTGACACCGGCGCAGCGGACGTATCCCCAATGGGATCCCAACTACCGCGTAGGTTGGGACGTCTTCTTCTTCAATCGGCGTGAGAGGGCGCTCGCAAGGTACGAGGGGGACGGGCCGCCTCCTTCGAACTTCAACGAGGCCGGTCGTCGGCTGTGGTGGCGCGGCCGGACTCTCCAGGGCGTCATGAACTACATAAGGAACGGCGATAACCCCCGCTTGCGCTACCCGCAGTCCAGGCGTGCTCCCCCATCCGACGACAGCGACGACGGCGGTGGCGACTTCGACGACTACGAGTACATGTATTATACGCCTAGGCAGGAGTATGACTAGACCTGAGCCACAAGATGGCTGGGACAAATGGTTTGTCCATGTATCCTAGAATGTTTAGATCCACTGTCGTGTATCCCTTTTCCTTGGAATTTCAATCTAGTCGTAAAATTCAAAAATAATCGTAGTGGTGTGTGTTCAAGTGTCATGTTAGGGCATCTCCAGCCGTCCCCCCCAGAGCCCCCCCAAGGGGCTTTTTTCGCGGCGGAAGCGGCGAATAGCGCCGCTTCTTCACCACTCGGCCCCCCCAGAGGCCCAGCCAGGCTATAAAAACGGTGACCGCGCCCTCCCCGTACGCACATTCTCGACTCCTCCTCGCCGTTCTTTCTCCACCTTCGAACCCCGCCGCAATGGAGAACCTCTGGGAGGCGTGGCCCGAGAGCGACGACGACGAGCTGCAGCCAGCGCAGCGAGCTGCACCGGAGCCGCAGGTGGTGGCGCCGGAGCCGGTGGCGCCGGAGCAGCCACCCGAGTACGACGAGGCGCGCGAAGCACGGCGGGCTGCCCGCCACTGGAGGCGCGAGGTGAGGAGGCAGCCGGTGTGGCCCGAGCAGCACGCCGGGCTACACTCGTTCGAGACCTCGCAGAACGAGGACGCGTACCGCGAGGTGCGCGGCGTCCTCGAGCAGGCCGCGGCGGCGGCGGAGGCAGCCGCCGTTCGTGCCTCCCTGGAGACGCACCGGCGGGAGGAGGCGGCGCGAGCGGTGCGCCGCCAGATGGCCCGGCGGGCTGCCTCCGTCGAGCAGGAGGGCGTCATCGCCCTCTACGAGGCGCAGCGGCAGGCGGCGCTGCAGAGTGAGCGGCGGCGCAACCGCCCGCCCTCTGAGCAGGCGCAGCTGCACCGGCTGCGCCTGCAGGCCCGAGCGGAGCGGGCGGAGCAGCGCCGTCTCGCCGCGGCAAGCCAGGACGGAGCTGGACCCTCCAACCAGCACCGCCACGACGAAGACGACGAAGCGTAGACGTAGGCGTAGTCATCGCGTAGTATCCGCTGTTTTTAGTTTAAATTTATCGTTTTAGCTTTAAATTCGCGCCGAATATGTACGCAGTTTCAAATTTCAATAAAATTTCGACTAGTTTTTCAACTGCGTTTGTTTGGGGAGTTTCGGGGTGTGAGCATTGGTTTAGGTGGGATACCGATGCTCCGGATCCCCATGATACAATCTAACACACATGGCATGGCAAAGCATTGGTTTAGGTGGGATCCCAACGCTCGGGTAGCAAAGTGGAACTAGTTGCTTGGTTGTGTCATGTTAGGCCCAAGGAACACCCTTGACAATGGTAGGGCCCACCTACTTGCAAGATTCCCCCCGTTACGTCAGATCCGGGAGCTTCGGGGTGTGAGCAGTCCTGGAACCCGCGAGAGAGAATCCGACGTCGGTGAGGCCCCGGCACAGAGAGTGATGGTATCTTTGGCACCCAACACCCATGATACAATCTAACACACATGGCATGGCAAAGCATTGGTTTAGGTGGGATCCCGACGCTCCGGGTCCCCTCTCCGGAGATACACTAGCCCCGGTGTAGAAAAAGACGGAACCGGCGTCTAGCCCCCTCTACGTGAGCCTGAAGTGGGTAGCAAAGTGGAACTAGTTGCTTGGTTGTGTCATGGTAGGCCCAAGGAACACCCTTGACAATGGTAGGGCTCACCTCCTTGCAAGATTACCCCCCGTTACGTCAGATCCGGGAGCTTCGGGGTGTGAGCAGTCCTGGAACCCGCGAGAGAGAATCCGACGTCGGTGAGGCCCCAACACAGAGAGTGATGGTATCTTTGGCACCCAACACCCATGATACAATCTAACACACATGGCATGGCAACGCATTGGTTTAGGTGGGATCTCGACGCTCCGGATCCCCTCTCCGGAGATACCCTAGCCCCGGTGTAGAAAAAGACGGAACCGGCGTCCAGCCGCCTCTGCGTGAGCCTGAAGTGGGTAGCAAAGTGGAACTAGTTGCTTGGTTGTGTCATTCTAGGCCCAAGGAACACCCTTGAAAATGGTAGGGCCCACCTCCTTGCAAGATTACCCTCGTTACGTCAGATCCGGGAGTTTAGGGGTGTGAGCTGTCCTGGAACCCGCGAGAGAGAATCCGACGTCGGTGAGGCCCCAACACAGAGAGTGATGGTATCGTTGGAACCCAACACCCATGATACACTCTAACACACATGGAATGGAAAAGCATTGGTTTAGGTGGGATCCCGACGCTCCGGATCCCCTCTCCGGAGATACCCTAGCCCCGGTGTAGAAAAAGACGGAACCGGCGTCCAGCCCCTCTGCGTGAGCCTGAAGTGGGTAGCAAAGTGGAACTAGTTGCTTGGTTGTGTCATTCTAGGCCCAAGGAACACCCTTGACAATGGTAGGGCCCACCTCCTTGCAAGATTCCCCCCGTTACGTCAGATCCGGGAGTTTAGGGGTGTGAGCAGTCCTGGAACCCGCGAGAGAGAATCCGACGTCGGTGAGGCCCCAACACAGAGAGTGATGGTATCTTTGGAACCCAACACCCATGATACACTCTAACACACATGGCATGGCAAAACATTGGTTTAGGTGGGATCCCGACGCTCCGGATCCCCTCTCCGGAGATACCCTAGCCCTGGTGTAGAAAAAGACGGAACCGGCGTCTAGCCCCCTCTATGTGAGCCGGAAGTGGGTAGCAAAGTGGAACTAGTTGCTTTGTTATGTCATGTTAGGCCCAAGGAACACCCTTGACAATGGTAGGGCCCACCTCCTTGCAAGATTCCCCCCGTTACGTCAGATCCGAGAGTTTCGGGTGTGAGCAGTCCTGGAACCCGCGAGAGCGAATCCGACGTCGGTGAGGCCCAAACACAGAGAGTGATGGTATCTTTGGCACCCAACACCCATTATACACTCTAACACACATGGCATGGCAAAGCATTGGTTTAGGTGGGATCCCGACGCTCCGGATCCCCTCTCCGGAGATACCCTAGCCCTGGTGTAGAAAAAGACGGAACCGGCGTCTAGCCCCCTCTATGTGAGCCGGAAGTGGGTAGCAAAGTGGAACTAGTTGCTTTGTTATGTCATGTTAGGCCCAAGGAACACCCTTGACAATGGTAGGGCCCACCTCCTTGCAAGATTCCCCCCGTTACGTCAGATCCGAGAGTTTCGGGTGTGAGCAGTCCTGGAACCCGCGAGAGCGAATCCGACGTCGGTGAGGCCCAAACACAGAGAGTGATGGTATCTTTGGCACCCAACACCCATTATACACTCTAACACACATGGCATGGCAAAGCATTGGTTTAGGTGGGATCCCGACGCTCCGGATCCCCTCTCCGGAGATACCCTAGACCCGGTGTAGAAAAAGACGGAACCGGCGTCCAGCCCCCTCTGCGTGAGCCTGAAGTGGGTAGAAAAGTGGAACTAGTTGCTTGGTTGTGTCATGCTAGGCCCAAGGAACACCCTTGACAATGGTAGGGCCCACCTCCTTGTAAGATTCCCCCCCGTTACGTCAGATCCGGGAGGTTCGGGGTGTGAGCAGTCCTGGAACACGCGAGAGAGAATCCGACGTCGGTCAGGCCCAAACACAGAGAGTGATGGTATGTTTGGCACACAACACCCATGATACACTATAACACACATGGCATGGCAAAGCATTGGTTTAGGTGGGATACCGACGCTCCGGGTCCCCTCTGCGTGAGATACACTAGCCCCGGTGTAGAAAAAGACGGAACCGGCGTCTAGCCCCCTCTGCGTGAGCCGGAAGTGGGTAGCAAAGTGGAACTAGTTGCTTGGTTGTGTCATGTTAGGCCCAAGGAACACCCTTGACAATGGTAGGGCCCACCTACTTGCAAGATTCCCCCCGTTACGTCAGATCCGGGAGCTTCGGGGTGTGAGCAGTCCTGGAACCCGCGAGAGAGAATCCGACGTCGATGAGGCCCCGGCACAGAGAGTGATGGTATCTTTGGCACCCAACACCCATGATACAATCTAACACACATGGCATGGCAAAGCATTGGTTTAGGTGGGATACCGACGCTCCGGAGCCCCTCTCCGGAGATACCCTAGCCCCGGTGTAGAAAAAGACGGAACCGGCGTCTAGCCCCCTCTACGTGAGCCGGAAGTGGGTAGCAAAGTGGAACTAGTTGCTTGGTTGTGTAATGTTAGGCCCAAGGAACACCCTTGACAATGGTAGGGCCCACCTACTTGCAAGATTCCCCCCGTTCCGGAAGTATCCGGGAGCTTCGGGGTGTGAGCAGTCCTGGAACCCGCGAGAGAGAATCCGACGTCGGTGAGGCCCCGGCACAGAGAGTGATGGTATCTTTGGCACCCAACACCCATGATACAATCTAACACACATGGCATGGCAAAGCATTGGTTTAGGTGGGATACCGACGCTCCGGGTCCCCTCTGCGTGAGATACACTAGCCCCGGTGTAGAAAAAGACGGAACCGGCGTCTAGCCCCCTCTGCGTGAGCCGGAAGTGGGTAGCAAAGTGGAACTAGTTGCTTGGTTGTGTCATGTTAGGCCCAAGGAACACCCTTGACAATGGTAGGGCCCACCTACTTGCAAGATTCCCCCCGTTACGTCAGATCCGGGAGCTTCGGGGTGTGAGCAGTCCTGGAACCCGCGAGAGAGAATCCGACGTCGATGAGGCCCCGGCACAGAGAGTGATGGTATCTTTGGCACCCAACACCCATGATACAATCTAACACACATGGCATGGCAAAGCATTGGTTTAGGTGGGATACCGACGCTCCGGGTCCCCTCTGCGTGAGATACACTAGCCCCGGTGTAGAAAAAGACGGAACCGGCGTCTAGCCCCCTCTGCGTGAGCCGGAAGTGGGTAGCAAAGTGGAACTAGTTGCTTGGTTGTGTCATGTTAGGCCCAAGGAACACCCTTGACAATGGTAGGGCCCACCTACTTGCAAGATTCCCCCCGTTACGTCAGATCCGGGAGCTTCGGGGTGTGAGCAGTCCTGGAACCCGGAAGAGAGAATCCGACGTCGGTGAGGCCCCGGCACAGAGAGTGATGGTATCTTTGGCACCCAACACCCATGATACAATCTAACACACATGGCATGGCAAAGCATTGGTTTAGGTGGGATACCGACGCTCCGGGTCCCCTCTGCGTGAGATACACTAGCCCCGGTGTAGAAAAAGACGGAACCGGCGTCTAGCCCCCTCTGCGTGAGCCGGAAGTGGGTAGCAAAGTGGAACTAGTTGCTTGGTTGTGTCATGTTAGGCCCAAGGAACACCCTTGACAATGGTAGGGCCCACCTACTTGCAAGATTCCCCCCGTTACGTCAGATCCGGGAGCTTCGGGGTGTGAGCAGTCCTGGAACCCGCGAGAGAGAATCCGACGTCGGTGAGGCCCCGGCACAGAGAGTGATGGTATCTTTGGCACCCAACACCCATGATACAATCTAACACACATGGCATGGCAAAGCATTGGTTTAGGTGGGATACCGACGCTCCGGAGCCCCTCTCCGGAGATACCCTAGCCCCGGTGTAGAAAAAGACGGAACCGGCGTCTAGCCCCCTCTACGTTAGCCGGAAGTGGGTAGCAAAGTGGAACTAGTTGCTTGGTTGTGTCATGTTAGGCCCAAGGAACACCCTTGACAATGGTAGGGCCCACCTACTTGCAAGATTCCCCCCGTTACGTCAGATCCGGGAGCTTCGGGGTGTGAGCAGTCCTGGAACCCGCGAGAGAGAATCCGACGTCGATGAGGCCCCGGCACAGAGAGTGATGGTATCTTTGGCACCCAACACCCATGATACAATCTAACACACATGGCATGGCAAAGCATTGGTTTAGGTGGGATACCGACGCTCCGGGTCCCCTCTGCGTGAGATACACTAGCCCCGGTGTAGAAAAAGACGGAACCGGCGTCTAGCCCCCTCTGCGTGAGCCGGAAGTGGGTAGCAAAGTGGAACTAGTTGCTTGGTTGTGTCATGTTAGGCCCAAGGAACACCCTTGACAATGGTAGGGCCCACCTACTGGCAAGATTCCCCCCGTTACGTCAGATCCGGGAGCTTCGGGGTGTGAGCAGTCCTGGAACCCGGAAGAGAGAATCCGACGTCGGTGAGGCCCCGGCACAGAGAGTGATGGTATCTTTGGCACCCAACACCCATGATACAATCTAACACACATGGCATGGCAAAGCATTGGTTTAGGTGGGATACCGACGCTCCGGGTCCCCTCTGCGTGAGATACACTAGCCCCGGTGTAGAAAAAGACGGAACCGGCGTCTAGCCCCCTCTGCGTGAGCCGGAAGTGGGTAGCAAAGTGGAACTAGTTGCTTGGTTGTGTCATGCTAGGCCCAAGGAACACCCTTGACAATGGTAGGGCCCACCTACTTGCAAGATTCCCCCCGTTACGTCAGATCCGGGAGCTTCGGGGTGTGAGCAGTCCTGGAACCCGCGAGAGAGAATCCGACGTCGGTGAGGCCCCGGCACAGAGAGTGATGGTATCTTTGGCACCCAACACCCATGATACAATCTAACACACATGGCATGGAAAAGCATTGGTTTAGGTGGGATACCGACGCTCCGGGTCCCCTCTGCGTGAGATACACTAGCCCCGGTGTAGAAAAAGACGGAACCGGCGTCTAGCCCCCTCTGCGTGAGCCGGAAGTGGGTAGCAAAGTGGAACTAGTTGCTTGGTTGTGTCATGTTAGGCCCAAGGAACACCCTTGACAATGGTAGGGCCCACCTACTTGCAAGATTCCCCCCGTTACGTCAGATCCGGGAGCTTCGGGGTGTGAGCAGTCCTGGAACCCGCGAGAGAGAATCCGACGTCGGTGAGGCCCCGGCACAGAGAGTGATGGTATCTTTGGCACCCAACACCCATGATACAATCTAACACACATGGCATGGCAAAGCATTGGTTTAGGTGGGATACCGACGCTCCGGGTCCCCTCTGCGTGAGATACACTAGCCCCGGTGTAGAAAAAGACGGAACCGGCGTCTAGCCCCCTCTGCGTGAGCCGGAAGTGGGTAGCAAAGTGGAACTAGTTGCTTGGTTGTGTCATGTTAGGCCCAAGGAACACCCTTGACAATGGTAGGGCCCACCTACTTGCAAGATTCCCCCCGTTACGTCAGATCCGGGAGCTTCGGGGTGTGAGCAGTCCTGGAACCCGCGAGAGAGAATCCGACGTCGGTGAGGCCCCGGCACAGAGAGTGATGGTATCTTTGGCACCCAACACCCATGATACAATCTAACACACATGGCATGGCAAAGCATTGGTTTAGGTGGGATCCCGACGCTCCGGGTCCCCTCTGCGTGAGATACACTAGCCCCGGTGTAGAAAAAGACGGAACCGGCGTCTAGCCCCCTCTGCGTGAGCCGGAAGTGGGTAGCAAAGTGGAACTAGTTGCTTGGTTGTGTCATGTTAGGCCCAAGGAACACCCTTGACAATGGTAGGGCCCACCTACTTGCAAGATTCCCCCCGTTACGTCAGATCCGGGAGCTTCGGGGTGTGAGCAGTCCTGGAACCCGCGAGAGAGAATCCGACGTCGGTGAGGCCCCGGCACAGAGAGTGATGGTATCTTTGGCACCCAACACCCATGATACAATCTAACACACATGGCATGGCAAAGCATTGGTTTAGGTGGGATACCGACGCTCCGGAGCCCCTCTCCGGAGATACCCTAGCCCCGGTGTAGAAAAAGACGGAACCGGCGTCTAGCCCCCTCTACGTTAGCCGGAAGTGGGTAGCAAAGTGGAACTAGTTGCTTGGTTGTGTAATGTTAGGCCCAAGGAACACCCTTGACAATGGTAGGGCCCACCTACTTGCAAGATTCCCCCCGTTACGTCAGATCCGGGAGCTTCGGGGTGTGAGCAGTCCTGGAACCCGCGAGAGAGAATCCGACGTCGGTGAGGCCCCGGCACAGAGAGTGATGGTATCTTTGGCACCCAACACCCATGATACAATCTAACGCACATGGCATGGCAAAGCATTGGTTTAGGTGGGATACCGACGCTCCGGGTCCCCTCTGCGTGAGATACACTAGCCCCGGTGTAGAAAAAGACGGAACCGGCGTCTAGCCCCCTCTGCGTGAGCCGGAAGTGGGTAGCAAAGTGGAACTAGTTGCTTGGTTGTGTCATGTTAGGCCCAAGGAACACCCTTGACAATGGTAGGGCCCACCTACTTGCAAGATTCCCCCCGTTACGTCAGATCCGGGAGCTTCGGGGTGTGAGCAGTCCTGGAACCCGCGAGAGAGAATCCGACGTCGGTGAGGCCCCGGCACAGAGAGTGATGGTATCTTTGGCACCCAACACCCATGATACAATCTAACACACATGGCATGGCAAAGCATTGGTTTAGGTGGGATACCGACGCTCCGGGTCCCCTCTGCGTGAGATACACTAGCCCCGGTGTAGAAAAAGACGGAACCGGCGTCTAGCCCCCTCTGCGTGAGCCGGAAGTGGGTAGCAAAGTGGAACTAGTTGCTTGGTTGTGTCATGTTAGGCCCAAGGAACACCCTTGACAATGGTAGGGCCCACCTACTTGCAAGATTCCCCCCGTTACGTCAGATCCGGGAGCTTCGGGGTGTGAGCAGTCCTGGAACCCGCGAGAGAGAATCCGACGTCGGTGAGGCCCCGGCACAGAGAGTGATGGTATCTTTGGCACCCAACACCCATGATACAATCTAACACACATGGCATGGCAAAGCATTGGTTTAGGTGGGATCCCGACGCTCCGGGTCCCCTCTGCGTGAGATACACTAGCCCCGGTGTAGAAAAAGACGGAACCGGCGTCTAGCCCCCTCTGCGTGAGCCGGAAGTGGGTAGCAAAGTGGAACTAGTTGCTTGGTTGTGTCATGTTAGGCCCAAGGAACACCCTTGACAATGGTAGGGCCCACCTACTTGCAAGATTCCCCCCGTTACGTCAGATCCGGGAGCTTCGGGGTGTGAGCAGTCCTGGAACCCGCGAGAGAGAATCCGACGTCGGTGAGGCCCCGGCACAGAGAGTGATGGTATCTTTGGCACCCAACACCCATGATACAATCTAACACACATGGCATGGCAAAGCATTGGTTTAGGTGGGATACCGACGCTCCGGGTCCCCTCTGCGTGAGATACACTAGCCCCGGTGTAGAAAAAGACGGAACCGGCGTCTAGCCCCCTCTGCGTGAGCCGGAAGTGGGTAGCAAAGTGGAACTAGTTGCTTGGTTGTGTCATGTTAGGCCCAAGGAACACCCTTGACAATGGTAGGGACCACCTACTTGCAAGATTCCCCCCGTTACGTCAGATCCGGGAGCTTCGGGGTGTGAGCAGTCCTGGAACCCGCGAGAGAGAATCCGACGTCGGTGAGGCCCCGGCACAGAGAGTGATGGTATCTTTGGCACCCAACACCCATGATACAATCTAACACACATGGCATGGCAAAGCATTGGTTTAGGTGGGATACCGACGCTCCGGGTCCCCTCTGCGTGAGATACACTAGCCCCGGTGTAGAAAAAGACGGAACCGGCGTCTAGCCCCCTCTGCGTGAGCCGGAAGTGGGTAGCAAAGTGGAACTAGTTGCTTGGTTGTGTCATGTTAGGCCCAAGGAACACCCTTGACAATGGTAGGGCCCACCTACTGGCAAGATTCCCCCCGTTACGTCAGATCCGGGAGCTTCGGGGTGTGAGCAGTCCTGGAACCCGCGAGAGAGAATCCGACGTCGGTGAGGCCCCGGCACAGAGAGTGATGGTATCTTTGGCACCCAACACCCATGATACAATCTAACACACATGGCATGGCAAAGCATTGGTTTAGGTGGGATACCGACGCTCCGGGTCCCCTCTGCGTGAGATACACTAGCCCCGGTGTAGAAAAAGACGGAACCGGCGTCTAGCCCCCTCTGCGTGAGCCGGAAGTGGGTAGCAAAGTGGAACTAGTTGCTTGGTTGTGTCATGTTAGGCCCAAGGAACACCCTTGACAATGGTAGGGCCCACCTACTTGCAAGATTCCCCCCGTTACGTCAGATCCGGGAGCTTCGGGGTGTGAGCAGTCCTGGAACCCGCGAGAGAGAATCCGACGTCGGTGAGGCCCCGGCACAGAGAGTGATGGTATCTTTGGCACCCAACACCCATGATACAATCTAACACACATGGCATGGCAAAGCATTGGTTTAGGTGGGATACCGACGCTCCGGGTCCCCTCTGCGTGAGATACACTAGCCCCGGTGTAGAAAAAGACGGAACCGGCGTCTAGCCCCCTCTGCGTGAGCCGGAAGTGGGTAGCAAAGTGGAACTAGTTGCTTGGTTGTGTCATGTTAGGCCCAAGGAACACCCTTGACAATGGTAGGGCCCACCTACTTGCAAGATTCCCCCCGTTACGTCAGATCCGGGAGCTTCGGGGTGTGAGCAGTCCTGGAACCCGCGAGAGAGAATCCGACGTCGGTGAGGCCCCGGCACAGAGAGTGATGGTATCTTTGGCACCCAACACCCATGATACAATCTAACACACATGGCATGGCAAAGCATTGGTTTAGGTGGGATCCCGACGCTCCGGGTCCCCTCTGCGTGAGATACACTAGCCCCGGTGTAGAAAAAGACGGAACCGGCGTCTAGCCCCCTCTGCGTGAGCCGGAAGTGGGTAGCAAAGTGGAACTAGTTGCTTGGTTGTGTCATGTTAGGCCCAAGGAACACCCTTGACAATGGTAGGGCCCACCTACTTGCAAGATTCCCCCCGTTACGTCAGATCCGGGAGCTTCGGGGTGTGAGCAGTCCTGGAACCCGCGAGAGAGAATCCGACGTCGGTGAGGCCCCGGCACAGAGAGTGATGGTATCTTTGGCACCCAACACCCATGATACAATCTAACACACATGGCATGGCAAAGCATTGGTTTAGGTGGGATACCGACGCTCCGGGTCCCCTCTGCGTGAGATACACTAGCCCCGGTGTAGAAAAAGACGGAACCGGCGTCTAGCCCCCTCTGCGTGAGCCGGAAGTGGGTAGCAAAGTGGAACTAGTTGCTTGGTTGTGTCATGTTAGGCCCAAGGAACACCCTTGACAATGGTAGGGCCCACCTACTTGCAAGATTCCCCCCGTTACGTCAGATCCGGGAGCTTCGGGGTGTGAGCAGTCCTGGAACCCGCGAGAGAGAATCCGACGTCGGTGAGGCCCCGGCACAGAGAGTGATGGTATCTTTGGCACCCAACACCCATGATACAATCTAACACACATGGCATGGCAAAGCATTGGTTTAGGTGGGATACCGACGCTCCGGGTCCCCTCTGCGTGAGATACACTAGCCCCGGTGTAGAAAAAGACGGAACCGGCGTCTAGCCCCCTCTGCGTGAGCCGGAAGTGGGTAGCAAAGTGGAACTAGTTGCTTGGTTGTGTCATGTTAGGCCCAAGGAACACCCTTGACAATGGTAGGGCCCACCTACTTGCAAGATTCCCCCCGTTACGTCAGATCCGGGAGCTTCGGGGTGTGAGCAGTCCTGGAACCCGCGAGAGAGAATCCGACGTCGGTGAGGCCCCGGCACAGAGAGTGATGGTATCTTTGGCACCCAACACCCATGATACAATCTAACACACATGGCATGGCAAAGCATTGGTTTAGGTGGGATACCGACGCTCCGGGTCCCCTCTGCGTGAGATACACTAGCCCCGGTGTAGAAAAAGACGGAACCGGCGTCTAGCCCCCTCTGCGTGAGCCGGAAGTGGGTAGCAAAGTGGAACTAGTTGCTTGGTTGTGTCATGTTAGGCCCAAGGAACACCCTTGACAATGGTAGGGCCCACCTACTTGCAAGATTCCCCCCGTTACGTCAGATCCGGGAGCTTCGGGGTGTGAGCAGTCCTGGAACCCGCGAGAGAGAATCCGACGTCGGTGAGGCCCCGGCACAGAGAGTGATGGTATCTTTGGCACCCAACACCCATGATACAATCTAACACACATGGCATGGCAAAGCATTGGTTTAGGTGGGATCCCGACGCTCCGGGTCCCCTCTGCGTGAGATACACTAGCCCCGGTGTAGAAAAAGACGGAACCGGCGTCTAGCCCCCTCTGCGTGAGCCGGAAGTGGGTAGCAAAGTGGAACTAGTTGCTTGGTTGTGTCATGTTAGGCCCAAGGAACACCCTTGACAATGGTAGGGCCCACCTACTTGCAAGATTCCCCCCGTTACGTCAGATCCGGGAGCTTCGGGGTGTGAGCAGTCCTGGAACCCGCGAGAGAGAATCCGACGTCGGTGAGGCCCCGGCACAGAGAGTGATGGTATCTTTGGCACCCAACACCCATGATACAATCTAACACACATGGCATGGCAAAGCATTGGTTTAGGTGGGATACCGACGCTCCGGGTCCCCTCTGCGTGAGATACACTAGCCCCGGTGTAGAAAAAGACGGAACCGGCGTCTAGCCCCCTCTGCGTGAGCCGGAAGTGGGTAGCAAAGTGGAACTAGTTGCTTGGTTGTGTCATGTTAGGCCCAAGGAACACCCTTGACAATGGTAGGGCCCACCTACTTGCAAGATTCCCCCCGTTACGTCAGATCCGGGAGCTTCGGGGTGTGAGCAGTCCTGGAACCCGCGAGAGAGAATCCGACGTCGGTGAGGCCCCGGCACAGAGAGTGATGGTATCTTTGGCACCCAACACCCATGATACAATCTAACACACATGGCATGGCAAAGCATTGGTTTAGGTGGGATACCGACGCTCCGGGTCCCCTCTGCGTGAGATACACTAGCCCCGGTGTAGAAAAAGACGGAACCGGCGTCTAGCCCCCTCTGCGTGAGCCGGAAGTGGGTAGCAAAGTGGAACTAGTTGCTTGGTTGTGTCATGTTAGGCCCAAGGAACACCCTTGACAATGGTAGGGCCCACCTACTTGCAAGATTCCCCCCGTTACGTCAGATCCGGGAGCTTCGGGGTGTGAGCAGTCCTGGAACCCGCGAGAGAGAATCCGACGTCGGTGAGGCCCCGGCACAGAGAGTGATGGTATCTTTGGCACCCAACACCCATGATACAATCTAACACACATGGCATGGCAAAGCATTGGTTTAGGTGGGATACCGACGCTCCGGGTCCCCTCTGCGTGAGATACACTAGCCCCGGTGTAGAAAAAGACGGAACCGGCGTCTAGCCCCCTCTGCGTGAGCCGGAAGTGGGTAGCAAAGTGGAACTAGTTGCTTGGTTGTGTCATGTTAGGCCCAAGGAACACCCTTGACAATGGTAGGGCCCACCTACTTGCAAGATTCCCCCCGTTACGTCAGATCCGGGAGCTTCGGGGTGTGAGCAGTCCTGGAACCCGCGAGAGAGAATCCGACGTCGGTGAGGCCCCGGCACAGAGAGTGATGGTATCTTTGGCACCCAACACCCATGATACAATCTAACACACATGGCATGGCAAAGCATTGGTTTAGGTGGGATACCGACGCTCCGGGTCCCCTCTCCGGAGATACACTAGCCCCGGTGTAGAAAAAGACGGAACCGGCGTCTAGCCCCCTCTGCGTGAGCCGGAAGTGGGTAGCAAAGTGGAACTAGTTGCTTGGTTGTGTCATGTTAGGCCCAAGGAACACCCTTGACAATGGTAGGGCCCACCTACTTGCAAGATTCCCCCCGTTACGTCAGATCCGGGAGCTTCGGGGTGTGAGCAGTCCTGGAACCCGCGAGAGAGAATCCGACGTCGGTGAGGCCCCGGCACAGAGAGTGATGGTATCTTTGGCACCCAACACCCATGATACAATCTAACACACATGGCATGGCAAAGCATTGGTTTAGGTGGGATACCGACGCTCCGGGTCCCCTCTGCGTGAGATACACTAGCCCCGGTGTAGAAAAAGACGGAACCGGCGTCTAGCCCCCTCTGCGTGAGCCGGAAGTGGGTAGCAAAGTGGAACTAGTTGCTTGGTTGTGTCATGTTAGGCCCAAGGAACACCCTTGACAATGGTAGGGCCCACCTACTTGCAAGATTCCCCCCGTTACGTCAGATCCGGGAGCTTCGGGGTGTGAGCAGTCCTGGAACCCGCGAGAGAGAATCCGACGTCGGTGAGGCCCCGGCACAGAGAGTGATGGTATCTTTGGCACCCAACACCCATGATACAATCTAACACACATGGCATGGCAAAGCATTGGTTTAGGTGGGATACCGACGCTCCGGGTCCCCTCTCCGGAGATACACTAGCCCCGGTGTAGAAAAAGACGGAACCGGCGTCTAGCCCCCTCTGCGTGAGCCGGAAGTGGGTAGCAAAGTGGAACTAGTTGCTTGGTTGTGTCATGTTAGGCCCAAGGAACACCCTTGACAATGGTAGGGCCCACCTACTTGCAAGATTCCCCCCGTTACGTCAGATCCGGGAGCTTCGGGGTGTGAGCAGTCCTGGAACCCGCGAGAGAGAATCCGACGTCGGTGAGGCCCCGGCACAGAGAGTGATGGTATCTTTGGCACCCAACACCCATGATACAATCTAACACACATGGCATGGCAAAGCATTGGTTTAGGTGGGATACCGACGCTCCGGGTCCCCTCTGCGTGAGATACACTAGCCCCGGTGTAGAAAAAGACGGAACCGGCGTCTAGCCCCCTCTGCGTGAGCCGGAAGTGGGTAGCAAAGTGGAACTAGTTGCTTGGTTGTGTCATGTTAGGCCCAAGGAACACCCTTGACAATGGTAGGGCCCACCTACTTGCAAGATTCCCCCCGTTACGTCAGATCCGGGAGCTTCGGGGTGTGAGCAGTCCTGGAACCCGCGAGAGAGAATCCGACGTCGATGAGGCCCCGGCACAGAGAGTGATGGTATCTTTGGCACCCAACACCCATGATACAATCTAACACACATGGCATGGCAAAGCATTGGTTTAGGTGGGATACCGACGCTCCGGAGCCCCTCTCCGGAGATACCCTAGCCCCGGTGTAGAAAAAGACGGAACCGGCGTCTAGCCCCCTCTGCGTGAGCCGGAAGTGGGTAGCAAAGTGGAACTAGTTGCTTGGTTGTGTCATGGTAGGCCCAAGGAACACAATTGACAATGGTAGGGCCCACCTCCTTGCAAGATCCCCCCCGTTACGTCAGATCCGGGAGTTTCGGGGTGTGAGCAGTACTGGAACCCGCGAGAGAGAATCCGACTTCGGTGAGGCCCCAACACAGAGAGTGATGGTATCTTTGGCACCCAACACCCATGATACACTCTAAAACACATGTCATGGAAAAACATTGGTTTAGGTGGGATCCCGACGCTCCGGATCCCCTCTCCGGAGATACCCTAGCCCCGGTGTAGAAAAAGACGGAACTGGCGTCTAGCCCCCTCTGCGTGAGCCGGAAGTGGGTAGCAAAGTGGAACTAGTTGCTTGGTTGTGTCATGTTAGGCCCAAGGAACACCCTTGACAATGGTAGGGCCCACCTAATTGCAAGGTTCCCCCCGTTCCGGAAGTTTCGGGGTGTGAGCGGTCCTGGAACCCGTAAGGGGAATCCGACGCCGGTGAGGCCATAACAGACCGTCGGGGGGTATCTTATGTAGGGGTGGGTTGTGATCTTGTTTTATGACTTGGTATGGTCAAATAGAACACAACCATGCAAAGATATTCACATTTCTACCCCCTCCGGGCTCCGGTATCTGTAGATTCGGGAATTTCGGGATGTGAGCACATGGGTTCGATCCGGAATGTCGGGATGGCGCCTAAAACTAATATGAATGAATATATGCTATATTAACTAACATTAATGAATATATTATTATTTGTATATTTAAACAGTGACCAAAGGTGAAAGTAAATAAATTTGGCCAATACTTTGCCGAGTATTCCTGTAGGTGACACTCGGCATTAAGAGAATCGGCAACCTACCTGTACACTATGCCGAGTATCTCGACAAATTGCACTAAGCGGTACGCGAAGGCGACGGACAGGCTCAACGACCGGCGGCACCGCATGGTGGGGAGAGGGGTCCGGGCGGAGCTCATCCAGCCACTTTGGTGCCGGACGCACCCTGGAATGTGCAACCTGGTACGGTAAGGACCCGGCAAGAAGCCGTGTGCCAACTCTGAGCGATATCTTTGATAATCATATACTCCCGTACGTGTCAAACTAAATTAAGTAAGCTGAAGGCTTATGGCACCCCCGTCCATGAACCTTGCTACGATGTCTTGACAAGTACTCTTGTACATACAAAATGTATTAGTTATAGAAAAATGTCCACTGGGTTCGACATAGACACCCTCGTATCTCTACTATTTAATAAAACTGACAATTTGGGATGTTGATATCTCAGACAATTTGGATTTCATAAATAATCTCAGTATAACTACCAATACGGATGTGAGCTCATATGCTCAACCCTTGGAAAACAAGAGCTGCATTGAAAATATCTGAACAAAAAATTCACTTGTCAAAAGACTAAACTCTGAACAATTCGCACATGCATTGGTAATTTAAAGGCTATGATGCCTGCAGAACGCATATGTCTTTGATGCCAAGACATCATGTTTAGTGCACACCAAGAATACAATAACATTCCAATGCTTAGTGAACTCTGCGTATGCTAAGATTCTCGAATTCATATCTGTAATATGTAAAAGCAACGAAAGGGAATTCTTACATTATCTAAAAAGAAGAAGAGAAAAGGGGAATTTCAGTTCGTATTCCTAATCCTCAGTGTAGGGGCTTCGGCTTCCAGAAACCACTAGTTGAAGCTAGGACAAAGAATTCCATAATATTTCTTATTTTTTGGGTTAATTATTAACCCAAGAGTAAATTCTAGTTTTTACCCCCTAATTCGACAATTTTGACGCTAATTACCCCATTTAGCAATGTGTCATCATAATTACCCCATTTAGTACAAGTTGTGCCAAATTTTACCCCCTTTAATCTTTTTTTGCGGCTCTGCTCAGTACTACTAATTTAAGTTTCACTTTCAATTCCGTTATGTTTTCAGAACATATACCAACGTAAATTAGTAACTATTTTCGCGTATAATTTGTAGATTCTAAAGTCAATTAACTGCACTGGGCAGTTAGTGTTGTGCCCACAATGGTGTATGTAAAAATTTAGATGAGGTAAAATTTGGCACAAGTTTTATTAAATGGGGTAATTAGGATGAAAACTTTTTAAATGGGGTAATTAGCGTCAAATTTGTCAATTTAGGGGGTAAAAACTAGAATTTACTCTTAACCCAAAGAATTAAATTGGTTGAATTATGTACATTGCAGGTATTCAAGGAAATATCTGAGAGAAGTGACTTGGTGCCTGCCATGATGGAGCAAGCAAGTCTCCTCCTAAAGAAATGTGATGGTCTTCCCCTTGCAATATCAACCATAGGTGGATTTTTAGCCACAAAGCCAAAAACTGCTATTGAATGGAGGAAGATGAATGATGGTCTTAGTGCTGAGTTGGAGATAAATCCTGAACTTAGGACAATAAAGACAATCCTTATGAGGAGCTATGATGGCTTGTCGTACCATCTCAAGTCTGTTTTCTTATATCTGTCCATATTTCCCCAAAAGACTATGGAATTGGGTGGGGTCGCTTGGTAAGGCGCGGTGGATCGCAAAGGGTTACTCAAGGGATATGCATGGAATGACTGCACAGGTACTCGGTCGCAGGTACTTTGATGAGCTCTTGGATAGGAGTATGATCCTGCCAGGGGAAGGGGTAAATCATTACACCGGGAAAATCAGTTCTTGCCAACTTCATGATATCATCCGTGAAATGTGCATCTCTAAGGCTAGGGAGGAAAACCTTGTGTTCACACTTGAGGATGGATGTTGTTTGAGCAGCACACAAGGTCCAGTACGGCATCTTGTCATAGGAAGCAACTGGAAAAGGGATAAAGATATGTTGGTGAGCATGCTGGACTTGTCGCACGTACGGTCATCAACTGTGTTTGGACATTGGAACCCCTTTTTCATCTCTCATAAGATGAGGTTCCTCCGAGTGCTTGATTTGGAAGACACGCTTGGGTTAAGAGATCATCATCTTGATCAAATCGGGCAACTCCTTCACCTCAAGTACCTCTCCTTACGAAGATGTGTGAACATTTACAGCATGCCTGATTCTTTGGGGAATTTGAGCCACCTCCAAGCACTGGATGTTAGAGGTACAAAAATATGGGAGTTTCCATCAACAATTACCAAGCTTCGGAAGCTACAACACTTCCATGCAACTGTTTGTTTGACTACAGCAAATGTAGACAATACAGAGGGAGAGGATGACTTTCTTTATAATTACGAACATTACGTTGGTTCCCTTTTCCCAAGAATAATTGGATCATGTGGCGTTTTTATGTCTATAGGTCCTCTTCTTTTGAGACCACAATATGTGGATGATGATTTGGACAGGTCTGATGTAGTCAACCTACACCGCTATGGTATGGCTATTTTAGATAGGCCAAGGTACTGTCAGTCATATGCTGTTCAAATTCCTAGAGGGATCGGGAAATTGAAGGCCCTGCAGACACTACATCATGTCGATATTGTAGATGGCAAGGGAAAGGTTGCTCTAAAAGAGCTCAAAGAGCTTACTCAGCTGCGTAAGCTTGGAGTGTTTGGTGTCACCATAAAAAATAGTCGGGTGTTCTGGTCTGCCATTGCTGGTCTCAATCAACTTCGATCTCTGTCAGTGGAATCTGTCACTTTTCATGACGAGTTAGATAGTTGTTTGGGTGATGGTTTGTGGCCACCAAGCTTCCTCGAGAGCCTCAAGCTGAAGGGAAAGCTAGTCAAAATGACCACATGGATCCATCAGCTTCAGAGTCTTTCCAAGTTGACACTAGAGAGTTCCGAATTGGAGCAACATGATGCTATACAAGCCCTTGGGATGCTACCAAACCTTGCAGTTCTACGGGTGAAGGAAGACTTCAGTTGGCTACAGCTCCATTTCCGGAACTCGTCATTCCCGAGTCTTGTGGTGCTGGAGCTTTATAAGTTGTATTATCTCGAATCGGTGCTGTTTGAAGAAGGCGTAATGCCTAGGCTCGAGCTGCTACAAGTTGTTGGGTGTCGTGAGCTGCAGGAAATTTCGGGCCTGCCAGTCCTCATAAGCCTCAGGGAGATTCAGCTGGATGATCCGCGAATAGTACGGAGGGTAGACGAGCAGAGGCAGGTAGCGGAGCATCTGAAGCACGTCAGACTGAATATTATTGACTGAACTCTGTATATATGCTTCTACTGTACGCACAGCGAGGCATGTGCAAACATCTGAAAGTATGGTTTCCGTTTTCATTGGTGGCTACTTCCAGATTTACAAATAGAGCTGCAGCTTCACTTGTGTGGTTTCCCTTTTTTTTTTTCTACGTGTAATTAGGGTGCAAGTGTAACATCCACACAGCTGCTTCGCCCTTTATTATCACCACTACAGCAGCTATTGCTGTAGCCCTTTCTTTGTATGACAGACACCGTTTCGGAGTACTACAAAGTAGA